>CM026083.1:447500-1165000 GCA_014839685.1 Anableps anableps
AGAAATGCAGCAACAACATGGCGCACTCAGAACCCAGCTTGACATGAGCTTTATACATACCGGTGCTCTCCGACACGTCCATGGTGGAGATTTTCTCATTCACAACTGCAGGGGAAAAAAAGCTCATGTTTGGATTTTTCTCAAGGAAGTCCATTTATACTGCTTTCTTTCATAAACAACAGGAAACAAAGTTTTGTAATGAGTGCAGCTAAAATGAATACCTCAACATTTCATGTGTTCTGGAAGCAGCTCACTAATGCCTCGTTTCCGCTGAGCGGCACGGTACGCTATTTTATGGTCCAGCGTATTCAGGAGAGCGATTCAAACACCAGTTGGACTCTCACTGGGCAGGCAGGGTTAAACCCAAGCGCCTAACATGTCATTAGACTAGTGAGAACACAAATGACACACTAGCACCTCTGCTTGTCGCAAGCAGTGACGTTTTTCTGTCCTCCATTCAATGGACTGTGTTGTGACGCCAGGAGCTCTGCCCTAACTGTACCGTACCACTTTCTTATGGACCCACTTCAACCAGTACGGCTTTCCATGAGCTACTTGGTAACAAAATGTGGCAACAAGACAAAATTATCTTCAGACAGGAGGTCACTTATTGTTACACTGGTCTGATCAGCAGTCACAATTCGATCAAAATTAATTGTCTTAAATGGGGCTCAGAACTAAAATAAATATTAATTGGATGTCATGCGTCTTTAAATAATTACATACAAATGATATCAGTTATATGAGGATTTTTATGGCCCTCTCAATAGTTTATAAAATTAGCCAACACAATGAGTACAACAGTCTGTCTAGAAGAATGAAACTGAAGCAGAAAAGGATGAAATGGCACATTTGTTAATATGAAATATGGGTACAAGTTTGCAAAGGAGGTGAATTGAGGTGGATTCCTTTTCATTCCTTCCTACTTGTACTTTGGCCAGAGATAGAAGATCAGGCTTTTCCTGGCAGAGACCAATGTTCAGTTTTCCAGTTTGGAGGGTTTTGCTGGAGGTTGTGGTTCTGAATCAAACAGAAAATGAAGGAATCACAAGATAATCCTAATTTGTATTTCCAAGCACCTCTCCAAGTGTCCAATTTTTATTAAAGTCAAGGACGAACATCTAAGTACCTGTTCTTGTGTTAATATTTGCATTTATAGTGAGAAAATGGGAGTTTTTAGTTTTGACTAATTTAGGAAAAAGAAAGAGCTTTTAGTATGAAACCTGCCGATCATAGGAAAACTGGTCAATTCTGGTCCACTGCTTGGAGCATCTCTAACTTAAACCACTGAACTCTCCCTTTTGGAAGTTAAAAGTGTTTTGATGAATTATGAAGACAAAACGTGATAAAACGTTCAATTCTCACACACAAATTTAAAAGATTATTTTTTTCTGGAGACTGTTCTACACAGTTTGTATTTATTTAGGTTGTGTCTGCTGTTTGGCCCAGCTGCCTTGTGAAATGCGACAGATAACTCCTGATCAAACAGGCAACATTCTGCTGACAGATCTTTACTGGTGTCAGAACATGTCCTTACAGCAGAGTGTAACTTAAATCATTCATTGACTGTCAATAAGATAGGAACACCTGCCACCCCCATTGGCAAACGGCTTAAAATTGTTCGGTGCGAGACGGAAAAAAACAAACAAACAAAAAAAAAAACACCACGACAAGGGTAGGAAATGACCATCAGCCGAGTCCAGCCTTTAAACCCACACCGAGGTTTAGCAGCCATGATTTAAAACTAGTTTCCATTGACAACTACTGTGCCGTCTCTGGAATAAAGCAAGGGTAGGTCTCTGATCTGTCTTCGCGCAGTTTTCACATTTTATTCCACTCTTGACCAACAATGCGTCAGAAAATCCACGTCACGTAAAACACAGAGGACACACCGATTTCTGTCCAATTAGCAGAGTATCCGGTTAAAATATGGAGCTACATGGTGATAAACATGTCAGCATCTCAATTTTTTTCCCCCCCAAGTAATGTTTAAAACTGATCATTTGTCGGCTTCACGGCCTTTGACCCACGCACTGAGTGACAGTCGCTAAGTAGGTAACACACCAGCTAGCGAGCTAGCTAGTAATTTACCGCCAGTTGGGTAAAAACGCAAGTGCCGGTAGAGTGCAGCTGCCCCCAAACTGTGTCTGTGTTTAACAGCAACTAAATAACCACAAATGAAAGGTTCATAGCGCAAAGTGGACCACAAAACACGTCACGGGAAAACGGGTAGCTGCTTTATCGCCCTCCAACCGACGCGTGTCTGAACAGCCGCTAAGCTACAGTTAGCCGTTAGCTAGAACAGCTAACGCCAACGTGACTGAAGCGAACTCACCAGCTGCATCGATGTTCTCTGAAGGCGCTCTCATGGCAAAAGGCGGAACAAATTCAGCTGCGTTCACATTGGGTACGAACGGCTTGGCGTTCACATTTAGGGTTGTAAACGCCGCTTCAAGCTGTCCGTCGGCTGTGGCCTCCACATCGTCCTCTTGTTCCCAGGAATCAGGGGCAGTGTCTCTCGGGTCCATCGTGGGTCTTAGCTTCTGACTGAGTGAGATTGCAGCTACGCAGTTCTTGATCCGAGTGAGTGTCCACCTTCAACCCAATGTTAGCAGCGTCCCGCTGAGCAGTGACGACCCTCCCTGTACTTAGCGCGATGTTGTCCCCAGTTCACATGAAGTAAAGCAGTCGCTCTGTCGGTCCGGACGCTTTAGAACAGGATCGACTCAGCACTCCCAGAGACAGTCCGCGTGAGCTGCTACGTCCCTTCAGCCGACGTGCTCAGCGCGGAGAACTCCGGGATTTGAAGTCCTATAAGCACCCTGAATACATTCAGCACAGAAGATATTTCAAAGCAACAAACTACATTCCCCCGAAAAACTATAGAAAAATGGTTAACGTCAGTAGATTGTGAACTTTTAACGCAGCAGATTCGTTTAGGTTTTGGTTGAGGAAAATAAATATCACTTTACTGCTTTTTCATACAGCCCAAGTCATTCATCAGCAACATTTGCTTAAATTCCTCTTAATTGAAAATGTGCTCACTGATTATTGCAAATATACCCAATGTACAACACTGTATGTTGAAGCACTTCTGCAAAAATTTATTTTTAATTTGATTTCACTAATTTAAACGACTGAACGTATGGAAGCTGTTTCTCAGCAAAGTATAAAAACGTCTAGAGTTTAGAGAAATAAATACATATCTTTCCTGCTTAAAACAACAAAACAAACCTTTATTCTGCAGTACTTTGAAAAATGTCTTATGCCACTTAAATTTTTGTACCAATGGGAATCTCAAAAATCTGAGAACATCTCCATTTGCTCTGATACGTCAAACTAAAACCCAGTGCAACCAATAAGCTTCAGATGTCACATAAACTGCAAATGGAATCCACCTGTAAGGTGGGATAATCTGTTGAGGGGACAACTTTTAATCTTGCATTAATGTAGCATTTATTGAAAGTGATAATCAGAATACCACTGGTGAAAGAAGGCAAAAACAAGTCCAGTTTAAACATCATCTCCACAGTGAAACATGGTGGTGGCAGCATGATGCTGGGGAGATGGTTTTCTTCAGCAGGGATGAAGAAGCTGGTCAGAGTTGATGGAAAGATGGATGGGACTAAATACAGGACAACCCTGGAGAAACCCTGTTAGAGGCTGCAGAAGACAGGAGACCAGGGTGGAGGTTCACCTTCCACCAGGACAACCACCCTGAAGATCCAGTCAGAGCTACAACGGGATAGTTTAAATCAAAGCATATACATGTGGTACATTGGCCTAGTCAAAGTCGAGACCTAAATTCAATTGAGAATCTGTGGCAACACTTAAAAGTTGATGTTCACAGATACTCTCCATCCAATCAAGACCTCCAGCTGTGGCTGCAACAAAATGTGGTACTACCTTTTGTGAAAAACCCATGTGTGATCTTCCTTCCACTTCATAATTATGCACCATTTTGTGTTAGTCTGTCGCTTTCCAAAATCTAGTGGGATATGCTGGTTCCCTGGAGCATGAAATCATTCACACAGGTGTGAGTAGTCACACTGTTCTTCACAATGTTTCCGAATAACTGAAAACAGCATTCTGGCACATTTCTACAAATTTCTTAAGATTCCTACTGTTTTGGTAGAAGATGAAGAGGAAATCTGGACACCCTCTGTGTCTCACTTTCCTCCAGCAAAGTTCACTGCATGATGTCAATGTCTATACATGGTAGTTTTCTTTAAATATTTATCTATCCACAAACTCAGACATTTAGATCTGTTTGTTTGTGTTCCTGCTCATCTACATTTGTTTTGCCGTGCAACAAAGAAATACACTGGGAAAAACCTTTAGGTCATTTTCTAGATCACAGCACAAGCAACACTGAGGCTGTTCCACTGGATGGGAAAGTAAATAATAGAAAAGCTTCTCTGTGATAATCATGGGTGATGCAATGAAGTGGAACATATGCCCCAAGAGACATGGAGAGATTCATCTCTTTGTATTTTAAGAAGAAGCCCGAGCCACACCATGGTTCAGCCATTAAACTAGAAGAGAATGTGCTCCATCTGCAAAACCTTCAATTAAAATCACATCTACCAGTGGCAGTTCATTCTTTTGTTCTGCTTCAGTTAAAACTGTATAATTGTGCTCATTGTCTTATTTCAGATAAATATATAATAGAAAACCTTGAAAAATTTCACAGTGTACTTCAACTAAGGACATAAATCAGCCAAATTAATCAACCTTTAGACTACTAAACTAGAAATGAATCATGCTCAAAGTATTTGATCAGTGATATTACATCTGTTCAGTCTATGGCTTTATTTGGAAAATATGTTCTACAGATACAATAAATGCTTTAAAAGTGCCGACAGAAGCATGAAGAAAGTCAGAAGGAGTCATGCTGTGGACCTGAAGAATATATATACGGTGCAAACTGGACAATGAGACAGTCATCAAGTGTGTGGTAGGAATTACGATGGGGTGGGGGGTTTAGACATGAGGGCATTCTTGTTTGCAACGACATGGATGTAGATGTAAATAACTTTAGAACCTGATGAAGACCATATCATTCATTTGTTAAAACCCCAGAATTGACGGGCGTACTTACTTTTTACCATGACTGCACTTAAAAATGAATGTGAAAAAGAACTTTGTAGACTGAGAGCCATCAAGCATTTCAGAGGAAAAACGCCACACAAGAACCAACAGCTTCTTTTCCAGTTAAAAAGTTCATCATTTTTATATTGCATTAGAATCCCATGACAGAAAGAATCATCAAGGAAATTCTGCTTCATTTACACCATAGAAAAAAACCCGGTCCAATAGTAAAATAATCATCTACAGAAGAGAACCTTCATTCTCTCTGTTTGGGCCAGAACAGGTCTGGTCAGATCAGAGTTTCAGGTCTTCATCCTAAAACATTTGCCTCTCATACAAAGTTTAGAATGAGGCACATCAATGCAAACACATTTAAAGAAATAGGGGTTTTTGTGATAAGGTTTTGTGGAGAGGTGATGAGCAGTCAGTATCTTATCTGTAATAGGTACATCTATTAAACTCAGACTGGTGCCAGAAAGAGGTTTAGCATTCACTTTAGCCCCTACTCATTTTTTGAGTTTTTACTGTGCCAAACCTTCACACGAGAAACCCTGTCAGGTCACGTTTACTACTAATACACTCTCACACTAATACACGTTTACTACTAATACACAGATCATTATTGCTAGCAGACTGCAGGCCAAGATGATTTCATCTAAAGTAACCATAGAATTACAGTCACTTAAGCACAAACCTTTGAGCTGAATGAAAATAATTTTAAATCTAAATCTGCCAGGGGTGTGAATAATTTGGGGTTTCACTGAAACTTTGTATTAAACCGTATTCTCTGTTGACAAGGTATTCTGTTCCCTGTTTGGGTCATTGATTTTTCAGATATAGCAGATTATGACCTTTTAACCCTAAATAACCCTGAGCTAACCTCCTGTGGACAGAGTTTTTGAAATTGAAATCATAACCACATGTTTACAGAATGGTATGATTATGAGAAGATTAGTAGAAATCATTACAGTAGAGGGCTTCTTTTCATTTCAAACGTTGGACACAAAACAACCAATATGCAAAGTGCAAAATGATCAGCACCCCTTCAGAGTTGCTTCAAGATGTCAGATCATCCTGTTTTAGACAGGGACCTGCTGTTGGATGGACTCAACAGAAGAAAGTACTCTGCAACAGAACACAGCTTTTCCACCAATCCCAGACAATCCAAACTGTGCCTTTCAATTAACATTGTAACAGTCGTCAAGTTTCCACATGGCATGGAAAATAATAATTATTACTAATTAGTAGATGTTAATTTGATTTTGTTAAGCTATATCTTATCATGGTAAGCCCTCATCAGACTTACTGATACTTGAACAATGTTTGTTGTAGGTAAGATAATGACTGCTTAAAAGTAGGTCAGATCTCCCCACCTCAAAACAACCAACCTATCACTTTTATCATACAATATATAAGACCACCACTTAACTGAAACAAAAATTTGCATCATAGTAAGATAGAACACATTCCAGATGAAACTTTCAATTTTTCTGAAATGAGAAACTTTATGCCAGTGCAGTAGCCCCACTCCATCCCTGTTCTACCAGCAGTGGGGTGGTGCCGAGCTTTAGTAGTACATGGTGAGGGGCGGGGGACAACCTGTAAAGGTCAGCAGTCCATCACAGAGCAGGGTGCAGTCCTTTCCAAAACTATTCACACCCTGAAACTTTACTATGTTACAACCACAAACTATTTTAAAGGGACTTTATGTAATAGAGCAACACAAAGTAGTGCTTTTTTCATAAACATGCAACATTTTGTTTCCACTTCCATATAATGCACTACTAAGTGTTGGTCTATCATATAAAATCTCTATAAAACACATTTAAGGTTGAGACTGTAATGTTTCAAAATGTCAAGAGGTATGAATAATTTTGCATGGTACTGTACGTAGGTCATGGAAAATAGAATTGTTTGCTAGAAACCTCATTAAAGTGCATATGCTTCCAATAAAGCAGCCTATAGGTGCAAACAAAAGACTTGAAAAGTTTAGTAGAATTGGCTGAGCTCCAAAATACTGCTAAACCAAAAACGATCAATGAAGCACAAATACCCAAACCATCCCATACACCTGGCCTTTCACACGCTACCTATAACCAATATTTTGGCAAAGAAAAAATATCCCTCAGAGTAAAAAAAAAAAAAAAATTAAGTACTGCTCCCAAGTGACATTAATAGAAAAGAAAAGAACAAATGAAAAGTTAGGTTCTTTGAATCCAGCTGCATGTGTAGTTGCAAAGAGAATTAGATTTTATTTCTCTACGCTAGGTTTGGTGTTAAAAGTTACATTCACATAAAATATTTGCAACTTCAACAGCTCCTTTCTGATATTAGCAGTTATATGAGAAAAATGTTCTCATAAATGCACCTCTATGTTGAAAAAATATGAATTTACTTGGTTGTAAAAACAAAATGGTCTGTCTTGAAGTTTAAAATGAGGAAGCGTTCAGGATTCATCCAACCCCACAGGTATAATAGCAGATGGTAACAGGAGATGTGGAGTGTCTGATCTACATTTTTGTTCATGAAAACATGGCCAACATTATAATTCTGTCAAAACTCAAGCTTGTTCTTCAGGTCTGAGCCTGTCACAAGCTGGAAACCACTGGGACATCAATGTTAATGTTGCTAACCAAGATGGATGACTCCTCTTCAAAACAGAGACCTTTAAACTGGACTAAAATTTTGAGGTATCCACTTGGATAATCCACACGTCTTCTGGAGGAAAGATTTATGGTCAGACAGCTTTTTGGTCACAATGACAATTAGTGTTTGGAGGAGTTAAGGGGAGGTTTTTAAACCCTGAACACTGTACTAACCTTCAAGCATGGTGGTGGTAGAATCATGCTGTGGGAGACTTTTGGTGCCAGTGGATGGAATGGCGACGGAGAAAGACAACCTCCAAATTCTTAAACTTTATCTCAAATCAGCAGCTACGTAGTTTCAAAATCAGAGACAACCTGTGTTCTTGCAGGGCTAGGGTCCCGATCACTGGGACAGTAAATACAGTAAGATTGTTATTCATGCTGGCAGTAATGACACCTGGTAATAAAGTAAAGAACGTTGGTGTTATGTTTGACCAGGATATGTTATTTAAATCCAATATTAAACAGGTTTCTAGAATTTCCGTCTTTCATCTGTGCAATATTGCCAAAATTAGAAATATTCTGTCCAAGAATGATGCTGAAAAACTAGTCCATGCATTTATACTTCAAGCCTGGACTACTGTAATTCTTTACTATCAGGAAGTCCACAGAATGCAGTTAAAAGCCTTCAGCTGATCCAAAATGCTGCAGCAAGAGTTCTGATGAAAATTAAAAAGGGAGATCATATTTCTCCTATTTTAGCTTCCCTTCATTGGCTCCCTGTTAAATCCAGAATAGAATTTAAGATTCTCCTTCTCACATATAAAGCCTTTAATAATCAGATCCATCATCCATCAGAGATCTGATTGGTCCAGATGTTCCTAACAGAGCACTTCGCTCTCAGACTGCAGGTTTACTGCTGGTTCCTAGAGGCTCTAGAAGTAGAATGGGAGGCAGATCTTTTACTTATCAAACTCCTCTCCTGTGGAACCAGCTCCCAGTTTTAGTTTGTGAGGCAGACACCCTGTCTACTTTTAAGACTAGGCTTAAAACTTTCCTTTATGATAAAGCTTATAGACTGGCTGAGGTTATCCTGAGCCATTTCTGAAACTACGCTGCCATAGGCTTAGGCTACTGGAGGACAAACTGACCACTTTTTCACACTTTCTTCTTCTACTACTCTCCAGCCTGCATTATTTGCAGTTATATCAACTGTTAACATTTTGTTTTCTCTCAGTTATTTTCTCTCTGTAGAAGCTACACTTGGTCTGGCGTTCTGTTTGGCTGTGATGCCTTCCTGGAGGAGGGCTTCAGCTGAGAACTTAAATGAACCAACTCTAAAAAGTGGAGCTATGACACTCTGTTAAACTAGCAAGATGTTAATATGCAACGTTTTAGTTCCAATTAACGCTGCCATGGAGAGTCCTCACATATCCAGCAAGAATTATTTCAACAGCAACAAAACGTATATGACCAAAACGCAGTGTGTTGTGGTGGGAGGCTTAATTAAGCTGTGTATGTGTGTGTGTGTTTGTGGGGGAGAGGGGGAGGCAGTTGTCTGGATTGGAGAAAATTTGTAATAAATTCTAACTTGTGCAAAGCACCAAATTCTTGTTTGGTCACTGAAGTTGTGGTTTGTTGCATCATCATGGATTCCTGGAGAATGATTTATTTAAATCCATCAACATTCATCCATCATTCATGCCCCATGATGAGTGGATGTGGACGTCCAACCAGAACATTACAGACTGCACATTACTTCAAGTATGTCTTCAGTGATTCTGATATACTGTTGAGGTGAGCCTGGCTGAATATGTTGGTCCAGGCTTTACAAGGAGATCATAGGTTGACATTTTATATGAAATATCTAATTCTATCCTTCTGTTCATATATTCAAATATGAATCTGGATTTATTAAAGATGAAAACAGACCAAGTGAGCAATCTAAACATGTGAACTGGGGTGAGTTGTGAGCTCATTCATTGGAAAACCTACAAAACAATTCCATGTGCAACGTTCCTTCTTCTCTAATCCAACAGCCAGCAGCTCAAGTGATTGACAACCTTTTATTCTCCTCAGCTGACGTGTGTCATACACATGACACACGTCAGGACACACATCCTTCACGGCCAACTGCCGTGAAGGATGTGGAGGAGCACACTGGTCAGACAGGTGAAGGCAGAAGAGAGGAAGACTATCAGATTAAAACAAGTGGAAATGCACTGATCTGATCACAGTGAATAACATGGGGGTGGGAGGTGGAGGTGGGGGTGCTTGGTTTCTTTTGGCATCCTGAACCATTGAAATGACAGACAGAAACAGCCCAGTTGGCCTTTTGCAGTAGATGAATTCCTGGCCTCTCATTTGTGCTCATATTAGACTGGCTGCATGTGCAGGACGGATGAAGGACACCTGGACATGGAGCGGGCCTATCTCCTGCTCAGGTCCACCTCTTGGCCTTCAGGCTGCCTCTCCTCCTCAGCTTCTACCTGCTCTGGGGTTCCTTGGATACTTGGTGGTCTTACGCCAGTTTCAGTGCGATCCAGGGTCTCGGGATGAGACATGGAAGGCTGGACGTTAGAGCTCACTGTGACGCTCTCCTCCCTGAATATCTCATCAGCTGGTCCGAGGGAGCTGGTTTCACTCATCGAGTCAGAAGCTGCACCTGGGCGCCGAAATAACCTCTGACCTGTGACATGAATCAAGAGTTGAATTTGTCAGAGTAAACAGGAACAGAGACGTGTGGATGTCTCCGGGTTTTCCTCAAAACACAGCAGAATCCCTCAACTTACTACTTGAAGCCAATTCTAGATTTTCAGCCCTGTTTTACATTCAACAGCAAATATTCACCATATGTATGAAAGGTATGAACAATAACTAGCCGTTATCTGTAAAGCACACAATGAAAACCAGCTGACAAACACAATGAGGGAATAGCAGGGAATGACAATAGATTAGTACCTTGCAAAGGTGTTCACAGGATGTTAACTTTTACACATTCTGTTACATTAGAACCACAAACATAAATGCTTTTTATTGGGATTTCATGTGACAGACCAACACAAAACAGTGCATGTTTGGTTTTTGATGGTTTTCAATTTTTTTTTACAAATCAAATTCTGAAATGCATGGTGTGTATTTTTATTCAGCCCCCCTGAGCTGAAACTTTGCAGAACCACCTTTCACTGCAGTTCTAGCCGCAGGTCTGTTGGGGTCTGTCTCTGAGTGCCGACGGGTGATTCAGTCAGACCAGAAGGAGAGCATCTGAACAGCAAAAACTTTAGTCCTGCCACAGATTCTCAGATGAATTTGATGCTAGACTTTGACTAGGCCATTCGAAAACATGAATATACTTTGATCTAAACCAGGGGTGTCAAACTCATTTTGGGCCATATCAAGATCATTAATGTTCTTGAAGGGCCGGTTGTGCCAGAATGTACTGATAAAGCCCATTAAGAAACTGATAAAATATTAGTAAATAGTTGTCTCTGCATTCAATAAGTTCTTTGCAAAATTAAATACTACTGAACATCTTTTCGCATCTATCAGTCCCTCCAGGATTTCACAGTTGTTTTTGTAATCAAAATCACTGATTTTGTGGAAAATTGTGCAATGTGCAAAATTTCTTGCAAATATTTCTAAATAGGCTATTTAGAAATATTTGCAAGAAATTTTGCGATCATTGTGCTTATATATAACAGTAAATCTGACTGTTCCTCGCCACATCGATCACGGACTATAACTGGACATCAAGTAAGGCTGAGGCAGAAGTAAGCCGTAAGAAATACTGCCACCTGTAGGTGGGAGTTAGCAACACTTAAACCCGATGTTTTTGCCCAGTTTTGCAGAAAATTTGCAATAAACTGAAAATTCTGCATTAGGGTGATAAAATGCAGGGATCTGTTGATTTTGAGTGAATTTCTGAAACTGGAGGACCTGATTGATGTAATTTGGCAGAATACAGGTAAAAAAAACTGCTTTGATTTGATTGATAAAAATAATATTTAAGTACAACTGTTATTTTGAAGGTTCTATTTATATGTGTCCCTCTGGAGACCAGAAGGCCACATAAAAAGCTATGGACTGGGCCCCCAGGCCTTGAGCTTGACACGTGATTTAAACTATCCCACTGTAGCTCTGGCTGGATGTTCAGGGTCGTTGTCCTGCTTCTTCCACATTTGTGCCGTTTCCCCTCCATGACTTGTAGCAACGAGACTTCTTATGGCTTCCATAAAGACTAGATTAGTGGAGAGCAGGAGTCAGTTATCCTGTCGACAGATTCTCCAATCTGAACTGTGGATCTTTGCAACTCCCTCAGGTCGACCCAACCTGTTGGTTTAGATGGACGTCCATGTCTTGGTTGGTCTGCAGGTGTTCCATCCTCTCTCCATGTTCCGATGATGGACTGATCAGAGCTCTGGGAGATGTTCAAAGCCAACCCTGTTTTACACTTCTCCACAACTTTCTCCCTGACCTGTCCGCTGGGTTGCTTGGGTCGGCAGATGATGAAGTCAGTTTGGGACCACATGTCATCTTGGTCTCCTAGTCAGCAGAGATTGGACTTCCTGCAGCAACTCAAGAAGTCCAACCCTCCACAGGGTCATCTTCTACATGGCCATTATTCAGTCTGTCCTGTGTTCATCCATCACTGTGGTTTAGCTCATGTAGAAAAAGGACAGGTCCAGCCTACAATTTACACTCAGGGCCTGCATTCACAGAGATCCTCAAAGTCTCTCCCATCTTAGCCTAAAAATACCTGCTGAGCAGTCCTAGCTTCAAAGTGATTTATTCAGCTGCTGAGAGCAACTCTGAGGGAGTAGACAACAGAAATTCCCATCTTACTGAGGAGGTGTGGTTGACTCTGTTGCTAGGGGTGACACTGTGTTCTTGGGGCTGTGATTGGTTGGTACACGAAACAAAAGACACAAAAAACCCAATACGCCCCCAGTAACCAGTTGATAGACATTAACTGATCACTGAATCTAGACTGGATTAAGAAAAGTGAGCCATGATGATGAAACTATGCAAAATTAAATTAAATGCCACACAGCATCAATATGTTCGATCACGCCTTATTCACATCCTCATCATTATTGTGATTTATCACGGCTCCTTGACATGCTAGTCATTTTACTACTTCATTTGATATTAATGTAGAGGCTCAACTGTCAGTAATTCGCTGTGATTGGCTGCTTGTATAAACTTGATTGATCTGGTGAAACGACCAACACAAAAGTTAAGGACGTGAAAACTATACAGGACAGAGGAGCAGGTCCTGCTGTTGGCACAGCTCTATGCATTTTACAGAGAATCCTCTCCTTTCTTTCTGTCAGTCTGTCCTCCATCTTCCTTGCTTCAGAAACTCTTAGGCTCACTAAAGGTCCTCCTCGCTCCTCCTAACATTTTGTCACGTTAGGAGCTCTCTGAAGGCCTAAGATGCTTTGTAAGTAACTTTGATCTTACCGAGGTAAAATTCTAAGAAAAATCTTAGAATTCCAGAGATTCTAAGATTTTTCCTAAAATTACGTCACTAAGAGCTACTTTTAGTCCTAGGATTCTTTGAGAATACAGACCCTGATCAGCAGAGAGAATCATTAGGGGGACCTTCCCATCATCCAGGACTTGTACAGGTCTAGGGTCAGGAAAAGGGCAGCTAAGAGCTCTGCAGACCCCACACATCCTGGACACAAACTGTTCAGAGTTTTACCTTCAGGCTGCTGCAACAGAGCGTTATTTGGTAAAACCAGCCAGCACAGAGACAGTTTCTTATACCCGTACCACGGATATTTCAACAAATTCAACCTAGTCTTCCTCTTTTGAAAAAACAAACAAACAAAAAAAAAAAAACATATTTACAAAAAAAAGTTTTTTTATTTCCCTTCCCTTATTTATTTAGATTTTAAATGTATTAACTGAGAGCAAAGTGGAACTGAAATTATTGTATTTGTTTGTGTGCAGAAACTTGGTGAAAAAAAGCTGATTCTGATTTATGATGCTGTTTGTTCCCTTGTATTCTCTTACACATCTCTGAGCCCTTCACACAACAGCTGCACTTACACTCAGATTCAATTCCACACAGATGGATTCTTTCTACTGGTTCTGGGACATTGGTTGGACTGGATTTTAAGTAGGGATCTCATAGTCAAGGGGGCTGAAGCCCAATGCAGCACAGAGTCATTTGATTTTTATTTGTAAAAAACTGAAACACATGCATCATGTTGCTTCAACACTATCTTTATTTACTGCTTTATGTTGATCTACCACATAAAATCTCAATACACACTTATATTTGTAATTATAAAGTAAGAAAATGTGCAAAGGTTCAAGGGCGTATGAATATTTTGGCAAGGCACTAAACATACACTTGCTCGTGGTTCTTGTCCAACACTGTTTTCTCAGACTGTTATACAGTTTAGAGTAGAAGAGAAGACACTGTGTAGGCCTCTATTCACACGTAGAGCTGTATAAAAAGCTCTCCTTGTTTGACCAATACAGTTTTTAGAAAGATGGATCTTGATCTTTTAGAAAACGTCTTTCTATAAATGTCTTCAGACAGAAATATGAATGATAATGTACCACAGTCCAAAACACAAAAAACTAAAGAAAGTCAATTGTTTAATTTTTAGGTATAAAAGTGGTATATAATAGAAAAGGACCGCCTACCTGACAGTCTCTTTGATGAAAAGGTGGGAGTGTCCTGGAGGGATGTCCTGCCTGCCTGGACTTTGGTGGAGTAAGTCAGATCTGTGGAATCCAGAGCACCTGAGGACCAAAGAGGTTACTGTCAACATGTCTGCTAACCAAACAATCCTAGCACATCAAAAACCTTTACAGTAAGGCTAGACTTTACTAAAGATCCCCACAATGATATGATTCTGCTTGTTAAAGTGCCCAACATTAATGTGGCATCCATAATATTGGACAGGAATTCACATAAATTCAGCATGTTGTCCTAAGGGTCTGTGGCATTATTATGCATAGATTTATTTTTAAAGAAAAGCAAATCATCTTTTCATTATTCTGACAGAATAGGTTTTATAATCTATTAAATTAAAAGCATCCATCCACCCTATCCTACCCCCTAACCTGACCCCTAACCCTCACCCTACCCAGTCCACCTCAGGCCAATAATAAGGTCAACAGGTCAAACAAACCATGTCAACTCTATGCAGAGAGGGGAGGCTATGGGTGGGATTTTAACCCAGGTCCCTCTAGTTGCAAGGCAACAGCGATAGCCACTGTTCTAATTTTGTACATTTTGGTTTAAGGCCATATTTTATTTTTATTAACCTAATAATTAAGTCCCAGTAACCAGCTGGTTACTCCATCCTGCCCTGCCTCCTCTCTCCTCCTTGCGTTGGATGGTTAATCCCAGCTACTGAAACACATTCACCTTCAGTGGCTCTGCTTCTGCCCATGTCCCTCTCATTCACACACTGCGTCTCCAGAACATGTTTGCAGACATTTTAGCAGTCAGTGAACTACCTGCTGCCAGGTTGAAGGTCCTTCCCTTTATGGAGCTTTCAATTGGAGAGAACCAGTTCAGCACAGAGCCAACCAGAGGAAGCTGTCTCAGCATCCCCTGGAGCACACAGATTCAGATTTAGTCATGACATCATAACAAAGGAAGAGGACATGTGGAAAGTTTGAGCAGCTGCATTGACCACATCTGTTCTGTTAATATGACACACACCTCCTCCATGAGTTTCTCCTCGTTGGCCTTCTGCAGCTGCATCTCTGCCTCCAGGATGCCTTTCCTCACTCGTTCTGTCATGTTCTCCAATAACTGCAGAGGAGAGAATCACAACTGTTGAGGTACATGCTGTAGAAAACAAAGAACGCTGGAGCCTAAATGACTAAACAGTGCTGTGAGAGGACTGGGTCAGCAGTGACTGCTTCAAGTCGGGGGAGGGGGCCACGGCACCATCTGCTGGAGTGAACAAGATACGTGCTTCTCCTATAGCATCAGAAAACGTAGCTACAAGTGTCGGTCTCATTTTTCATGTGAAAACCACTTGTTACAGAGGTCTGAAAGGTTGTAGAAATAGTAATAAAGATGATAAATTGGCAATATTGTATGTATGGGATGAGGACTGCTATGCCCATTCTTAAATGACTCTGATCCCTGATTGGGATCAACAGATTATATGAAATAAATTTCTGGATGATTTGCTTCTGTTTCTTTGACCAGAAAAAATGGATTATGACATGTGATCAGTATAATCTGAGTTAGACCCAAAACCTGCCTATAGGTAGATGAATGTGTGACATGGAGTTCAGCAGTCTTGGACGGTGGATCCGGGTGTATGCTGTTCTTCTAGTCTCTGCAGTCAGAGTGTGGACCTGGGAATAATGTCACCCCAGAGCTGAGTGTGTTGTAGTTGGGAAAACCATGGGATTAGCTTTTTATTTGGGTGCTAAATATTACTAGCAATAAATACACTGTAATGACATATATGCACAAACAATACAAGAACATGTTTACAAATAGATGTTATAGTAATATATTTTCCACAGTTTTAGAGAGACATAAACCATGAGAAGAGCTACTAAATAGCCAATAACAGCAACTTTCCCTACACTGTGTATACATGCAGCCATATTGGATTGTAAACTGGAGGTTCTAATTCATGGCATTCATTTCAATATTCCCATTGAGATTATTGTTCCATAATAAACACACAGCAATACAAGTCAATCTGCCGCCACCACAGTCCCTGTGTGCACACAGAGATTAAGCAAACAAAGGGGAGGGGCTTAAAACACCCATTATTCACCTGAACAATGCTTAAGATTATGACACGTGACCACCAAACACTGAGGTTCTCTCTGAGCGGTTTAGCAGACTACCTAAAAAGAGTTTTTAGTATTGAGTGCTCCGGCTAACACTGTTTCAGCTGCCAACCCACCTAGCAAACAGGAACACCACAAGAGATAGAGGTGCTCATACCTGTGCCGAGGTTAAGACTCACATTAGGTCTGGTCAAGCTGCTTCAGGGTGAAACATGGCTGCTTGGCTATTGAGTCCACAAGATCATGCAGGCACTGCTCCTGCTACACCCTGAGAAGTCTCCATCAATGGCTTACACACCAAGCCAACCTTACCAGTAGAGACCCAAACCAGTCAGATAGGCAATGGCTGGACAAAGGCAACACATGACACATGACTGTGTTGTTGGTGCTGAGACACATGAATGATGGGGGGGGGGGGTCACCATCCCTTGCTGTTAGTATGGTTATGTATGCAGAGTCCAAATGTGCTGCTTCTAGGCTGAACATCCCCTGACCTCCTGTTGTAACACAGGCTGCTGGATTGCATTAGAAAGGTAAGAAACTGCCCCAGGCCACAAGGGCAGCAAAACAGCTTCTGTGCTTTTCCACAGAAGACAGGAAGCAGCATCACAGAGGCACACAGGCTGTTTGTGGGTGGGTGGGTGGGGGTCCCAACATTCCTGGTACAGGGGGAGCCAATGGGCATTGCCTCGTCCATTACACCATTATACTCGCAGCTTCTACCATCACGAACAGCATCTCACAAGAGAAGTGCACACGCATGTCTTTGTTTGCGTGTGTGTGTGGGGGGGGGGGGGTGACCAGACAGGATTGGTAACAAGGTAGAATCTGACGGCTCATGTGTTTTGAAAAGCATAAATGTAGGTGAATATAAATGCAAAGGCGATAAATATTTGACAGACCTGTAAAAATGGTTAAAAGCTAAACTTTGTAATTAGTAGTTGTAGTTTTAGGATTGTACCTCCTCTACAGACTCTTCTTCTGCTACGAGTTGTTCAATACAGGCAGATTTCATCTGCAGCACCATCCACTGTTTAAAATAAGAACTGCAGTGAATACCGTGTGGCTCAAGTGAAGGTATAAAAACCAAAGTTATGTTCTCAACAGCTTCGTACATACTGGCACACAACTGATCCTCTGAAGCAGCAGGCGCTTTCTGTCACTCAGGGCCCCCGAGTTGTGGGGCTGATATGCTGTCAAGGGGTGCACTGCTGCCCACGGCACTGCTTTAGAGGAGCAATGTTGGACTTGTTCACCTCAAGGGAACTTGCACAGTGTCCATCATTTTTGACAATGCATGACTGGGACATGCCTCTTGAGGAAGCGGCATCATATGCTGTGTGTTCTTCTGTATGAGTTGCATGATACTTGCTTGATGATTTTGATGTTTTTCATTATATTGATGATTTGCTGTATACTTGATTGATGTTTTTTTTATGATGTGAAGCACTTTGAACTGCCTTGCTGCTGAAATGTGCTATACAAATAAACTTGACTTCTCTCTTATGGCTCTGATAGCCTCAGCTCTGTCCATAGTAAGTGCTAGCACCACACACTGACCTACGACACACCGGCAGAGAGTTATCCATGACACGGCCACATCTGCTGCACAGGGACATGATGTTTCACGTAGGGGGAACAGTGTTTTCCCCTTACTCAGAGCACTGAGAGCGGTATAACTTAGATGCAACGAGGCTTCATGAGACCATCATCAACACTGTTTAGTTCACCAGGGCCTCCTCCTCTACATCACTCAGTGATTGTGTTTAAAAATAAAAAAATGGTGCCAGAATAAGGAGCACCTCTATTTTCTGTACACAGTGGATATGATTTTGTCATTCCTACAATAATTAACAGAGAATGTCTTCTCAAAGGTTGCAGTGTACTTGGCCGCTAACTCAGAATTGTTTTATTGTAGGAGCACACAGTCTCCTCCCCTTTTCTAAATCCCAACCGCCCTGTGGGATTTGAGGTTAAGGGGTCTCCCCCGTTCCCATTTGAGCCACTTGACTCCATTGTCCTCAAACACTTTGTCGCTATCTTTGCTGTCTGCTATTCACACGTTTGCACCAAGTTCATACAAGGGAGTGTCAAACTTTGAAGTCTAACCCAGCCTTGGTGCTTTAGGTGGTGGGCTCAGTTTGTTCTTACGGTCATTTTTGAGCCAGAAGTCTCCCATAGTGACATCTCATGCATGCTACTCTGAGAACTGGGGCTATGAAAGTGACTTAAAAGTTCCTCAGCAAGCTCTGACTTGCCCACTTGAAATTCCGAGTTAAGGGGGCATTATTGTGGTTTTTCAACGAGGAACTTTCTCTGTCCACACGACAGAAAGAGAATCATCTGGCCGTAGAAAAATTCAAAGCTTAAAGCAGTTGTGCTGTTAGGATTTTTCCATTTGCATAGACATGTTTGTTAATATAATTTTGGAAAAAAATAATTTTTTAATTCATTCATTAATATAATTAATAAAAAAATAATTAGATAAATAACTGGAAAAGTTCAGCAGGATTTCAAGCCCCATTTTTACCCACTTGTGTTCAGCTGCATCATGGTTGCTAGGTGACAGTATATACGCCGAGTTAAGGGCGAGAATAAATCTGAAGGCTAGACCTCTGGTCTTTTCCATCGAGGAAGACCCAGTTGACGTAGGCCACACTGCAAAAGTTATGAGTTTTAAGTCAATAATTCCTTAATATTGATGGAAAGAGTACTAGTAATAAGTGAAATAATCTGCCAATGGAACTAGACATTTTCCCATATTATAAGTCAAAATGTTTTATGCACTGGCAGATTATTTTACTTATAACTACAACTTTTTGTCAATATTGACAAATTATTGACTTAAAAATAAGCTCCTATATTGCGCTGAAAAGTAACTTGTAAGTTAGTTTTGGCTTAATTCAAATGTATTTAAGATATCTGCACTAGAAACAAGACCAGAAATACTTGGTAAGATTTGTGCTTCCGTAGTACAGGTCATTCGACGAATGCAGCCCCTGAATTTAGACGCACCAGTTGTCCAGTTTTTCAGAGGGGACAGTTCATGTAGTGGCATAACATGCTTCTGTTCACACTGAATGCGATTATGAGAGAAAGAAGATAATGAGTGTAAGACTTAAGGACCCAAACTGTTATAAGTTTAGGTCTGTATCAAAAAGAAGCGAGAGGCAAACAGCCTCTACAGTAAACCTGGTTAGCTTAGCATCACAGCAGAAGGTCAACAATAACTTTGTAGATGACTGTATTTCTGAAGGGCTTCCACACTGAAAACAGCATTTGTTGAGCTTCACACAAATGCTGTGGTGAACCCCGAGGAGCTGACCTGAAAACACTGACAGCTCTGTTCGTCCACAGCAGAGTACAGCAGAAAGGTTTTAAAAAACAAACAAACAAACAAACAAAAAAACAACATAGGTAAAGGCTGTTAATGGAAATTTGCTCTGTAAAGCTGTTAATGCAGTACAATGAAAATACTTTCTAATGATTTACAAGCAGGCCGCTGCACCAAGTGAAACCAGCGTGTCTGAACTAGCGGAAAAGATGAGGACAGACTTCAACATCTGAACACACTGATTGTTTGATGTTTTCATGTTTCCTACAGAATGAATAGAGCAGTTACCCTTCCACTCTCCTCTATGTCTCTGCCCAGTGTAGATATCGTATCCACCAGCTCTGACACATCAACATCATCTGTCACCATGCCGACAAAGATGCAGTTCTCTTCTGTCTCAAACTCAGAGCCTGACATGGGATAGAAGGACAAGAGAGAGAAACAAAAGATTTAATATGAAATCCAATGGTTCAGTTTGAGGCCTGGATGTTGAGGAAGTACCCACCTGAGGAGAAGAAGATGTCCGTGTCAAGCTCTTGTAGTTTTGTCAGCAGTGCATCATTGATTTTCTTCAGCTCCTGTTTCCTCCTGCTCTCATCTATTTCTTCAGCCTGGGATTCATACCTGGATATCAACACATGCACTTAGAATGGTGCAAACAAGTTCTGGGTCCTGTGATCAAAATTCATCTTTCATGGGAAACCAAGTGAAACAGGCCACCTACCAGCCCAGACAGCCTTACCGGACAGCTCCCAGACCAGGCCAGCTGAGATCCTCTATGTACGTGAGTGATGGTGTATGGCGGTGGCTCTCCTCCCTGAAGTCCTGTCTTAAGTTCATTGTGGAAGACATCATAGGCACCAGCTCCAGGAGCTTCTGCACCAGTTCATCAACGTCTTCCTGTTGGGTACCCAGCACTGGTGGGAAAAGTCATTAAAGTGTTCAGTTGATGTTTCCTTTCTTTTCTAGCATTTAGAAATGCACAACCCCCCTCCCCCAGATTCAGACAGTTTTCAGCTTAGAAGATATTAATCAGCAGTAAAAGCTGCATGGTCAATGCTTGGCAGATGCCTTTAAAATACTGATGCCACTGTTGAGATGCATATCTAGTTTTCAGGGATCCTACACATTTCACCTTTACAAATGCTTGGCCAAAGAAACTGGCCACTAAACTATGATCAGTGCATCTCTAGCAATGTTTTTATGTGATTAAAAAGAGCTGAAGTGCAATCATTTCAGGGAAGCGCAGGTGTTCATGTTACCTGCAGCTGTGAGGAGGGGGCTGAAACGAACACAGGTCCCTTCGTCTTCGAGCTCCACCACATCCACCCCACTCGAGGGAACTAGCTGAGCAAGCTGCTCACCTAGCTACATTCAGACCAATACAAAAGGTTTTGTGTTGGTCAGGTTGCTAAAAACATTCATACTGTAGATGTGTTATAAAATATTTGGTGGTAAGATGTTCAGAAAATTTTTTTATCCTTTTAAGATGCCTTAAAATGAGCAGTTGGAAATATTTGTTGATTAAATTTATATGCAGGATGCATCATTTTTAAACATAATTCTATTGCTGTCTCATAACATGACCTTTACCCCTGCTGTTTCTATGACGAGAAGGAAAACTCACCCATCTGTTGAAGGTATCCAGCACCTCCTTGTCTCCAGCACAGAAACCATCCACTGATCCTCCACTCCCTCCTTACACACAACAGATGAGGGAATAAATGACAGGAGACCATACTGAAATTAACACACTGCTTTGATCTCAGTGACTTTATGTCACCATTCAAACAGTTTGAGCTTGAAATCTGGTTCATGATTAAACAGCAGCATTCTTCCCTCTGGATTGTTGGAAGCTGTGCTCTGGTGTATTCTAGCAGGGGCCTTCAGCTCCTACCTGGCCTTTTTAAAGGAGTCTCTCTCTAGGATGTGTGTGCAGCTGTAGGCTTCATCTGATACATCTGCTATATTCTACAAGGTTAATGTTTTTGCACATTCAGTCTCAAGAACAGGCTCTCATGATGTGGCCCCTCACTGATTGGCCACTGAGAAGTGTTGTCATTTAAACAGGCATGTCTGGCAATCCAGGAGTCACCATTTCTCCCCATAGTGATGCGTAAAACAAATGTTTTGAAAAAACTTCAGGTTATGTCCCTGCTGGATTTCAGCAGGATTTGCCAGCAGTTATCATACCAAGGCCAGCAACTGTTGTTCTTGGTTTTCATTTTCAGGCTGAGAGAATTCAAAACCGAAGCTGCCATTATCTTCATGGTTGAAGCAGTTTTCCTGCTTACATGAACTAAAATAATCTTAGCAAGGAAAAGAGAAGGTAAAACTCAAGTTACAGAGTTTAAATCTGAGCAGAATAAGCGCTTCAACACGGATTTAAGTTTCACTTAATGTTTTAAACATTTGGATGTTTTGTCCAATCTCAACAGTCTTGCAACAGAAGAGTTTTAGTTCAATCTAACATCACCTGAAGGTAGTTTTCAACAGTCTCGGTCTAAATAGTGAACTGCTTACACCTGTTAATACAGAAGCATCCTCAGAGTCAGTTCTTGTGTGTTTACTGCTACATGTTGTGCAGAAAGTGAAAACTTTACCAGAACACGAATCGGGAGAAAACTTAAACAGCACCACTGGAGAGTTTTGTTCATCTTCCACCTGTTGAACACACAAATATATGGATCAGGCATTGGAAACTCATTCTATTATCACAGCATCATCACATAACCTGCTCATTAACATGCAAGACATGTTAACTGAAAAAGTGTAATGTACTGCAGCTTGAGTAAACGACGACTGTATGTTATGCTGTGATTGACCGTTAGAAGTAAATGTCTCATACAGTGTTTGACATGTCCAACTGCTCTATATGGTGGAGCCCTTGGCTCAGGATGAAATGGAGCCGATCAAACCAAAGTCAAACTTACAACTTCTAAATCATAGCTGGACAGATGGATTAGCTCCCAAAGGAAGAGAACTGATCACTGCCGTGATAAAGGACCCAGCTAAGCGCTCCATGATTTTGGTTTAGAAATGTTTCAATGGACCAGCACCACAGTACCTCTCAGAACTGCTGAATTTTATAATCCAGCCAGAACACTCAGCTCGGGTAACCACCTGCTGCTTAAGCTAGGCAGAAGACTGGAGGTAACAGAACCTCTGGGGTGGCTGCTCCTAGACTCTGGAACAGCCTGACTGTGACATGGCAGTTTTAATTTTGCTACCTGCTCTTCCCTGCCAACCTGATTGAACACACCTGCTCACTATCATCTCCTCCTCCTGTGTGTATTTCGCTAGCCTGCTCCCTTCCTTCCATGCCAGTTCGTCTTGGTTTCTATCAGCAAGCGTTCCAGTCCCCCCCCAAGTATCCTTATCTCCAGAGACCTTCTGACCCATTTTGTGCTTTTGACTCAGTGTTTTGGATACCTCTGCCCTTTCTGATTGATTCCCTGTGTACCAACCTTTGGATTGCTATTAAACCTGTTCATTTTTGGAAACAGTCTATGTTGTCATTTGAGTCCAGCCTGCCTAGTACACTATTACACTGACGATGTACAGCTAAGCCTAGACCCTGAACAGTTTTCTATCTTTGTAAAGACTCATTATTTTCCCTTGGCTGTTGATCTGGTTGAGCATGACTCCCACAAAGTATCTCTTTATCTTTGTAGAGATTCTGTATTTTATGCTTTTCATCTCTGTTTTGTTTGGAATTTTATTAGACTTTTGGTGTCTTTATCAACCACTGCTGACTTGTTCAGCTTTGGTTGCTCTAGAAATAAACCTCAACTGGACTTAAGGTGGGTTTCAACTAGGCCTCCAACTAACAATTACTTTAGCAATCAATTATTCTGACGATTAATCGGATAAATATATATATATATATATATTCTGCAGATTTCTCATTTAACCACTTAAGCTTTCAATTCAAATTCAATGCCTTTATGCCTTACATAAGCTTATTTTACACAATATTAGAAATACATAAGAAAATGCAAATAAATAATTTAATTCCTTTTTTAATTCACAAATATTGCCTAAAATTTAATAACAGCATTCCTTCAGTGAACGCTTGATCATTTGTAGCAAAGGATTCATCTGCAGCTAAAAAAAGTACTTCTAACATCAACATGTGAAAAGCTCAGGTCTTTCTGCTTGACTTAACATCACTACAGTGTAGGGCTGATCTGTTTATTTTTGGATTAACCAATTAATAACTGGATAGCAAAGGTGATTAATAGGGGATTTTTCTATATAATCTGAACCAGGTGAAGCTAAAAATGCTGCTTGAGGAATTCTGGGTAAAACTGCTATGCCACTCTGCATATCACATTAAAAGTTATTCATGAAACTGGGTTTTTTTGGAGGCAATAAAAGACAATAGTTATGGGGAGGAATTCCCTGGGGTCTCCCAAACACATGCCTGGGTGAAACTACATCCTATAAAAATGAGGAGGAAATGAACAGCCCACAAGCAAACGGAGACAGCATGTCAGTGAGTTGAAGAAGATGAGAGAAAATGGCCAGAACTGACAGAAAGAACAGGATGAAGGGAGGTGGGGGCAACAGACAGAGGCTTGGTCCCACCTACAATAGAAAGTATGAGAGAGCCCAGAACGTCCCGCAGAGAAGCCCCGGAGATGAGTGGGATTTGCAACACCGTGCCCCGGAACCAAGGTAACCCACACTGACTAGAAGTACGGTGAGACACACCGGAAGCCTCTCGCACACATTTGTGAGACAGCTTTACTTCAGGGTCCTTTACCTGCAGCCTCTCTCCAATAAGCTATGCAGACTTCCAGTCACTGGGTTAGAACTGGGTTCCCCTACACTCTGATTGTTCACTGCATCTCAGGGTGTGGTATACTGTTTCCTTTTAGAAGATGCTAGTGAACATGCTTTAAAGTCAGCTCTGCATCCCAAACCCTGATTTAGAATCAGGAAAATCCAACAAATTACCATTTTCAAAGCCTCAACAAGAGAGATCTATTGCTGAAGCCCATCCTACAAACACTAATGGGTTTTGTTTTTGAACATGTTGCAATATGCTGCTTATTAATGCATGGACAAACTCTGGTCCTTTATGTTCCTGTAAGCGTTGGCAACAAACAGAATAGAACAACAAATACATCATAAATCCTAGAATTAATGGAAAGGATAAATGAGCATGTGTGCAAAACGCAGACTGGACCATGTTTTTGAGGTTTAAAATTATGCTTCTTTATTCATACTTTTTAAACTTTTCCATATTTTGTCTCCTTCAAACGTCAAACCTCTTAGGGATAGAACAACCCAAAGTAGAGCAGGATTCTGGAGTGGAGGGAAAATGATACTTGAAATTTATATTTTCACAGTTGGTGTGATCTGTATTTGGACTAAGCTCCACTGAGTCAATGCTTTGTAACCAAACTGGATTTAGATCTTTACTTTGACTGGGCCATTCTTACACATGAATATGCTTTGATCTATGTTTAGGAGCGTTACCCTTCTGCAGCCTTTAGCCTGGTTTTCTTCCAGGATTGTCCGGTATTCCTGACCAGCTTCCCTGTTCCTGCTGAAGCAAAGCATCCCTGCAGCATGATACTGCCACCAGCAAGTGTGGAAAGGGTGTGTTCAGGGTGATATGCAGTGTTTTCTGTCACACATCTGCATATATGTATGCCCCCAAGAACAGCTCTTATCTTACCACTGTACCGATAAGATCAAGTTTGTGGTGTGCTCAACAAATAGCCATGGATCTCTGCAGCTCCTCCAGGGTCACCATCTTGTCTCTTTCTCTGATTAATGCTCTCCTTGTCCGGCCTGTCAGTCCAGGTGGACGTCCATGTCTTTGCAGGTCTGCAGCTGCTCCAGCCTCTCTCTATGTCCAGATGATGGATTGACCAGAGCTCTGAGATGTTGTTCTAGAACCTAACCCTGATCTTTATGATGCTACTTGTTCTCTAACAAACCTGAGGCCAGAAACAGACCAGCTGCAGGTAAACTCAGATTAAAAGGACACACAGGCGGACTTTCTTTTTTTTTCTTTTGTTTATGGGGGGTCAGATTAAAGGGGGCTGAATACAATCGCACGTCACAATTTTCTGACTTAGTGCACAGCAGTAATTACAATTCTGGTCTACCTTGGGTTCATCTATCCTAAAATCCAAATAAAATACCTTAAAGTTTCTGGTTGTAAGATGACAAAAGTTGGAAAAGTTCCAAGGGTGTGAAAACTTCTGCAATGCACTGCATCTTGAAATGGTCATAGGGAGCATTTATAGCCAGCAGTAATACCAGAACATAGAAAACACTCTGAACCATAAACATTCAATTTATATTTGCTGCAGTGCAAAACCCTACAGGCAGTGTTGCTGTTGAAGACCAGCAGTCTGGGATGTTACCGAATCAGCACCTACCAATGTTCTGATGCACGCCACAGATTTTAGCTTCAGCAGGAGATGCTGGCTCTGCAGGGGAGAAACAAACATGTCAGATGTACAAGGTATGACCTTAATAAATCTTGTTTCTGAAAATACTTCAGAATATCAAAAGCATAAATACGTTCTATTGGGCAGGATTAACTTGTATCACCTGCTAACATACTCCATGCTTTTTTTTTCCCATTTTCTTGATAGAACCCATGTTCATTAAGCCATACAGTCCAGTTTATCTAACCTTCCATCAAAAATACAGAAGGACAAGATATTTCTCCAGTCATACTTTTACCTCTGCTCCTTCTGCTGTTTTGCAGGAATCAAAAGTAGCCAACAAGGAGAACAGGTGAACCTGTGACTTCCATGGTGTTCTTTTTTTGTGTCTCAAAATTCGTTCAAATACTAAAGGTGTCTGTTAAAAAGACTTTACATTTCTAGGACTATGGTTTAAAATAAAGTCATGCTCACCAAAGTTGCAGCATGTGTGATCTTTAGAACAATCCCGTTGTGGCCAAGGTACTGCAGAGAGAGCCACAGAGGCAGCGCTCGCAGCTTCTCCACAGGCTGGCTGGAGGTCAGACCTGCTGCCAGAGACTGAGAACACCAACACACAGAGATAAATAACCTGCCACAACATCTCCTCCCACAGTCTGCACGATAGGGACATGAGCCTACCAGGGCTGGGTCTTCATGTCTGTAGAGGGTGACAGCAGTTACTGCAGGCAGTCCAAGCCAGCGACCAGGTGTCAGCGTCATGCTGTCACTTCTGGTGGATCCCTGAGGAAAAAGAGCAATGTGCACCGATACACACTTATTCCAGTCCAACATGACATTTACTGGCTGTCTGATTTCTGTACTAAGCTACTGCAGGAAAATAACACCATCAGCAAGTACTGGCAGATATAAAACCATTAGATACTCTCTCACACTGTGCACATGTGACGTTTTCAACAATGGAGGAGGAAAAGACTCACTTTATCTCTGTTTGGAGATGTGTCTTCCCTGCTACACCCAGCTCTACTAATGGTTCATTCAAACATACAGTGCCTTCCAAATCATTTACTTTAAAAGCATTAAAATGTGTCATGTTACAATCAGAAACTGCAACGTATTTTACTGGGATTTTAGGTAATAGACCAACAAACACAATGTAGTTAATGCATACATTATGTGAAATGGAGGGAAAAGTTTAGTTTCATAGATTTCAAAAGCTTTTACAAATAAGAATCTGACATGTGTGGCATGCGTTTGTAATCAGCCACCTTCTCATGATACTCCTGAATAAAAACCAGTGTGCCATGTCCTTACATCAAACAGTTGTATTTACACCCAGATTCAGTTAGACACAAATAGAATTAAATGACTTCTGAAGGCACTTGGTTGTAAAACCATGCATCATTTATCTTCCTCCTAACAATTATGAGCTGCTTTGTGCTGGTCTGTCATATCCAGTGATCCAAATAAACTAAACTTAAGGAATGTAAAAGAAATGCAAAAAAAAAAAAAAAAAAAAAAAAAAAAAAAAAAAAAAAAGTTGGGAGCAACGTGTTTGTAAGCTACTGTAACTGATCCATGCAGCAGTCTCACCACTCAGTAATACAATGATTGTTGTTTATGGGTGGTGGATGGAGCAAAGAGGAGCAGAGAAGCTACAGCTTTGAACTCTTCTCTCTGACCATCCTGCCGGTCACTAACTAATAGAACAGATGATGATTAAAGATTCTGTCAGCTTATGTGCTTAAACGGAATCAAGGTTTTATTAAATCATAAATTATGGTGGTTTCACTCCCTTGTGACCTAAATTATACATGGATGACCTGAATTTATTTTGACTTCATGGTTGCATAATTTAAAAAAAAGTGAGCTTTTGTCCTAGATAACTTCAACTTTCAGTGCCTGACAGGTATTCAGTATTACTATGCCGTTTTAACTGTACAATAATAGTTTAAAGGACAAAAAATAAGAGGAAACAAAAAACATCATCCTAAATCCCATCTACACTGGGTTGATGGTGAAAAGAGGGATCAAAATGACTAGATACAAATGCAGTCTAAATGGATGCTTTTCAGTCGAAGTTTCTTTTCTGTTGATAAAAGCATTAAAATGTGTGAATGAGAGCAGCTGTTGGGAAATGAATACATTACAAAATACAGTTCATGTCAGAAAAGGCAATAAGAGAATAAAACCAATATCGGCCAATGACACAAACCAAACGCTAATTTAGGAATGATGTCATGACTTCTGTATTTTTTTAAGCCCCATTTCAAACAAAATATGATAATAAAAGGAGAATGAGTTCTGTGAACTAGGTGAAAAGTATTTAGGTGTTGCTCTATGAACATGAATCGGTTCATTTTAACCTGGATGAACTGAGTCTAGGACTGGTTCTTGTTAAGGATGAACTGGGACAACAGTGAGGTGTGTGTTATTTAAAAATGAGATTACCATGACAGCAGAGGTGACCTGAGCCAGTGCTAGTGTTGCAAGGTTGACCCTAAAGAAAAAAATATATTATTAAGTGATAGAAATTCAATTGATACTGGCCTAGATAAAGTATGCTCCACATCTTTATGAACAATTTACATACTGAAAGCAAAGATACCTTGAAGATATTCGTGGGTCACAGAGACAGCTAAGCTGGACAGTCCTGCAACCTGTTTTCACTTTTCCAAACAAATCTATTTTGGGGGTTTTACTTGCTGTAACATTTCAGCACACATAGTGCACACATAGTCTCAGTCTGAGAGCCTGTTCACTGCTGGCATATCTGCCTTGAGTGATCCAGACAGCGCTAAATACAAGTCTAAACCGTTTTATCTGCACCTGTTTCCCTGTTATGACTCCCCTCAACCAACAGAGTTACCTGGAGAGCTCTTAGTCTGGAAAAAAAAAGAGTTCTGTTATCAGGTAACCTAAAATGATTAACAGCCTTCTGAAACACTGCTAAAAATGGCATTTTTTTTCACTTTAAAGGTTTAAGTAAATTTGTTGGATTTGTGCTCTGGTAAAGAGACATTCTTTCACAGGTTGGGATTTTATTGATCAGTGCATATTCTGGCACTGCAGCATTGTTCAAGGAGCTAAAGTCTGAGTTTGATACTCCCATTGAGTCACACTCCAGTCCCAAAAATAAGACTACAGACTGGACTCAGATTTGTGCCCTAAAGACTTCAGACTGGACTTGCACTCGTGGTCTGAGACTCAAGTCTTTGTAACAGTTTTTATCTCATGTAATGAATGAAGACTGAAAGGAAGCTGGTCTGTGAGCCCCAGACTGCAGCTGTTTTACTCTGAAAGGATGAGCTTGATTATTAGCCAGTGATGTTGGTGGATCATTATGGGCTGTTAATGGCTTATAGCAATCTGTTCCTGTTAGCTGTAGCTTCATAATAATGACCACGTGAATGCCTCTCTAACTGAATACTGTAATAAATGACTTTAGATCATTTAGGAAACAACATAAACATAAAATACCTCCAACATTCTCTCCCTGCTAAGCTAGCTGCTACATTACAAAGACACTTCCGGTTAAAAATATGAAAATAAAAGCACTTCTTGTTCCGTTCATTCAGAAGTTTAACAGTCAGTCATTTACTTCTTACACTTTGTCTCAGTCATTACGTTGTAATTTATGCCTTAACTGTTAAGAAATGTTCATAGATATGAAGATAATTATTGAATGTTCATGTAGTCAGAGCTGACTTACCCCTCAATATGAAGCCATATACTGTGCTGATCACACAGCTCCTTCAGGCGACTCAGTTTGTCTGTATGACCTGCTTCAGGTGTTCCTGAGCAGGAGAACAAGCAAAAGCAAAACTACATTACCAATTCATTGCCAGTATTAAAAAAATGACCAAGCTGTCCTCTAGATGAGGACATAACATGAAATGCTTTGAAATAGCCTGTCCTTCACCTGCGTTGGCAATCAGCAGTAAAGGAAGTTTCCCAGCTTCTATGTCCTCCTTGATCAGTTTGTCCAACAGGGCAACATCCTGGAGGTCAAAAACATTGTTCTTATCATATCCATTTTCATTGAGCCATTTGAGGTGGATGTTGTTCCATCTGTTTCCTCCTACCATTTGGTGCTGGGACCCAAAGACAGTGTTACATGGCACTGTGCACAGGCTGGACAGAGGCAAGCCAAGCTAATGAAGAAAAAGGAAAATCACTTTTTCTTTATATGCAACTGATATTCTTTGCCTTTATTACTACACATTAATACAAAAGATTCATCAATCACTGTTTGAATTAAGGTGCTTCCAGAGATTTAGTTAGGTAGTCATGTGAAAAGCAACTTTGGACTCTTTAGATCATTAAAGGGGCAGTATGATGTACTCTCTGGACACATACTGCCATTTTATAGTACAATCAAGTGACTATGTTACCTTCAGTTGTTACAAAAGTGTTGTGCATATCAAATGTGACTTAAAAGAACTTTGACATCATAATTTAACACCTTGAAATTGAGCCTCTGTCTCTTTAAAAACTCATGCTCTTTCTGAAACTCTGCCCTCAGGAATTCATCACATCAGCGCTTCTCTATTAACCCTTTAACAATGCTTTTATCAGTGTTTCACTGAGAAGTAGCTCGTATAATAAGCTCAGCAGATGCGCAGTTCCACCAGGTGTGTGCTAATTGCTGCTGACTACTCTGAAAGAGGTGAGCAGGGAAGTTGCTGGGGAGTAGCTGTAAGTCGGAAGCTCAGAAGCTTAGAAAATCCAGCTCTGAGAGGAGCTGCATCTTGAAAAGAGGAAGAGCTGCGCCTCGGCCCCCACCGAAGTGTTTTGCACAGCTGAATGGCTGCCATGGGAGATTAAAGGATTTCTCAGACATGCATGAATGAATCAATGCAACACTCCAGGTATGTTTTTGATGAGGGAATAACATTATAACATGATGTCAATCTCGAAAAAGTTGATTTCATATAATACTGCTCCTTTGAAGACATAATGAGCTGACATTTACACCACATCTTGGTGTAAATGTCACAGGACAGGTGGACACCAGCCCATCTTATCCTGGGCTGGTGTCTGTCTCAAGCAGACATTAGGTAAGAGGCAGGGTCCACCCTGGACAGGTCGCAGGTCCATCACAGGACAACACAGACATACACAGGACAAACAACGGTCCATGTACACCTTCATATGTAAGAGCAATATAGACCAATTAACCCAACAATCATGTTATTTGGACTGTGGGAGGAAGCCTGAGCACCTGGAAAGAACCCACAGATGCAAACTTCATGCAGACAGATCCATGGTCTGGAACCCAGGACCTTCTTGTTCTACAAAGACATATTATTAATGAAAACCAGTTCTACCGACAAGCTAAATCATAGCATAATCATTTAACATATTCTTCATTTTAAATACTACACGGCAAAAACACAAAATCTTAAAGTATTTTTGTCTAGTTTCAACTCCAAATGAGACAAAACTAACTTTCAAGTAACTTTTCAGCAAGATATAGGAGCTTGTTTAAAGTCAATAATTCTTGAATATTGATAAGTACTAGTTCCATTGGTAGATTTTTTTTAAACTTATAACATGGCAAAAACATCTTGTTTTCTATATTTTTAAACTTTTTTTGAGAAGGAGATTTTTTTACAGTGTAAACAACATTGAATCACAGCTTGTAAAACCACCTCGCTCTCCTAAGGTCCCACTAAACCATTTCAATTAGGGTTTAGACTTTGACTGCGCCATTTTAACTTCTTGAGTCGTTGGGTTGTAGATTATGTTTGGGATCATTACCCTTTTCATGACTGTCATACATTCTAATTCTCTGTCTCATTTAAAACTGTAGGCTTTTCATCAGCAGGTCTCTTTGCGTGAAACTCTCCAACCAAAGTGCTTTTAAATCCTCATTTGAGGATATGCAGTGCTATCAGGGAGGCGTGTGCCTAGATGAAAAAAGAAACTGTGCCCAAACAACTGTGCAGCATAAGACCATAGAATAATGTTAAAGCATTTTCAGAAGCAGGTGTGTCTGGACCAAGCCTTTAACACAGTGACAGTGACCTGAGGCCTGCCAGCTGTTGCGTCAACATTAAGTACGGGATGCCACAGCTGCCATAAATGTTTGGGCATTATGTTGGAGATGGACCCAGGGCAAAATGCTCTAAGACAGAGTGCAATCTGTGAAGTCTTCAACAATGTCATGACGAAGGCCGTGTTTTCTTAAAAAGTCATCCATCCACATTGCCGAACAGTAGAGACAGAGGACAACCAAATTCGTGTTCCAGCAGGACAATGATCCTAAGCCCATATACCAGCTGGTTTTGGAATGAATACAGCAGGCAAACATCAGGCCTTTGATAAAACAGCCTTTGATAAAAACTTGTTGGCTCCAAAAAACCTGTTGATGTTTCCCAGGAGGAACATTAAGGGACGTTTAGCCAAATATTAGTAGGGTTCAGTCTGCATGTGTATGAATTCCACCCACCTGGTTGCATAGGTGTTGTCCCAGGCCAGGCCTGCAGGAGGCACTTTGGTAGATAACTGGCTGTCTGGAGCTCAAGACAGCATAGCCTTCAGTGGTATATTCCTCGTAACGAGCATTGATGGCAAGCCGACAGACCTTTACAAGGCCATCCCTGTCATCTTCATGGAAATAGGCAGAGCCATTCTCATACCTGCAGGATAGTCAGGTGATGAATGCAGAAGTGATAACTGAGAAACATTAACCAGGTACACAACCTGTTCAGAAACTGTATCTGTGAACATCTGAGGAAGCTCCTTTTCTCCAAATTGCTTCAGTACAAACACTGATTAATGTTAAAGTGTAACAAACATGTGGAACAGAGGTTTTTGGTTTGAATAAAGAAACCAAGTTCTTTTCTTATTTTAGGGTTTTACAATGATGAAAATTCAACATTTACAATAAAAGATCCACCACATTTCTACAAGCCCTTTCCTTGAGCTGTTAAAACCCTGCTCTTATTATATAAAACTTCATTCTAAAATTTTCTTCACTTATCTATCAATATTGCAATCAGTTGATTTAATTGAAGCAAACATGCATTTTACTGGAGGATCACACTCTTAAGCCTCCCTGGTAAGGTCTATTCAGGGGTTCTGGAGAGGAGGGTCCATCGGATAGTCGAACTTCAGATTTACACTGCTCTTGGTTTTCGTCCTGGCCGTGGAACACTGGACCAGCTCTACACCCTCAGAAGGGTCCTGGAGGGTGCATGGGAGTTCACCAACCAGTCTACATGTGCTTTGTGGACTTGGAGAAGGCGTTCAACCGTGTCCCTTGGGGAATCCTGTGGGGGGAACTCTGGGAGTATGGTGTACCAGGCCCTCTGATACGGGCTGTTAGGTCCCTGTATGATCGGTGTCAGGGCGTGGTCCGCATGGCCAGCAGTAAGTCGGACTCGTTCACAGTGAGAGTTGAACTCTGCCAAGGTTGCCCTTTGTCACCGATTCTGTTCATAACTTTTATGGACAGAATTTCTAGGTGCAACCAAGGTGTTGAGGGGAACCATTCTGGTGGCCTTAGGATTGTGTCTCTGTTTTTTACAAATGATGTGGTCCTATTGGCTTCATCAGACTGTGATCTTCAGCTTTATCTGGAGCACTTCGCAGCTGAGTGTGAAGCAGCCGGGATGAGGATCAGTGCTTCCAAGCCCATGCCCAGTGTCAGGGAGGAGATCCTGCCTCAAGTGGAGGAGTTTAAGTATCTCGGGGTCTTGTTCACAAATGAGGGAAAAATGGAGCGGGAGATCGATAGATGGATTGGTGCTGCATCTGCATGATGGTGATGCGGGCGTTGTATCGGTCTGTCATGGTGAAGAGAGAGCTGAGCCAAAAAGCGAAGCTCTTGATTTACTGGTCGATCTATGTGCCTACCCTCATCTATGGTCATGAGCTGTGGATTGTGACTGAAAGAATGAGATCATGGATACAAGCAGCCGAAATGAGTTTCCTCCGCAGGGTGTCTGGGCTCTCCCTTAGAGATGGGGTGAGAAGCTCGGTCATCCAGGAGGGACTCAGAGTAGAGCCGCTGCTTCCCCACGTTGAGCGGAGACAGTTGAGGTGGCTCACGCAACTGGTCAGGATCCCTCCTGGACACTTCCCTGGTGGGGTGTTCCGGGCATGTTCCATTGGGAGGAGACCCAGAGGAAGACCCAGGACACGCTGGAGGGACTATGTTTCTTGGCCCGCCTGGGAACGCCTTGGGATTCCCTCAGAGGAGCTCGCCCAAATGGCTGGGGAGAGGGAAGTCTGGGCCTCCCTGCCAAGACGGCCGCCCCCATGCCCCAACAATCGATAAGAAGAAAATGGGATGGAAGGACCTACAGACAAACGGATGGATGGACAGATGGATGTGCAAGAAAACATGCAGTTTCCAGCCAAATGGAAAAAATACTGATAAAAAATGCATCTCTTGTTCCATTAGTCTCACTCTGTTGTGGAGTTTCTATGCAAATATTAAACCAAAGCACACAGAATAACTGTCTGCTTTTATGAAAATTTATTAAAAAAGAAAAAGAAATAAAGAGAGAACTACTCAGTTTTACATAATCTTTGACCAGAATAATTGAGTGCCATTGTGGAGAGCTCAAAGAGACACATACGGCTCCTGGACTGTTACATAAAACTCATAAAATACATTCTAGTCTGAGGCTACAAGGTGAGGTATACTTCCATTACCAGTTAGAACCAGTTAGGATGCTGATACTGTAGCTGTCTGAAACTTTAATAAAGACTTTGCTGAACTTTTCCATCAACCCTGAATGTTGCACTAAGTGTTGCAGGGTTGCCTAAATGTCAGACAGGGAGTCTACTGCAGGTCATTACCTGAAGATCCTGGAGAGCCACAGTGTGGTGTCAGACAGAATCCGCGTGGTTAGCTTCCGGAGCCGCTCTCTGTCCAGAACTGAGATGTACGCTGCTAGGCTGTGACCCAGCAAGGCCATGTGACCCTGTTCCCCCACGTTCTGTATCCTGCTGGAGACACCATACAGAATGGTAAATGTCCGGTACTTATATAGCACTTTATCTGATCTGGAGGTTCCTAAAGCGCTTCGCACTACATTTAGTCAAGTTTGTAGCTGAAATAAAACCATAAAATGTGACTCAGATGAATCTCAGCAGTGTTGGAGTCTAAATAATTCTGTAGCTCAGATGTTACAGCAGCATCAGCAACCCTGTTGACAGGTCAGTGACGGGGCTGCATGTCTGCTTGCTGGTAAAGCAGGTAACTGATCTGATCTCTGAGGACAGATTAATGCTAGGCGTTAACTGTCACTGTTAGACTCACTCTCTCACATGGATCAGCCAGGTGAATAGGGTCATGCACATTTTTCATCAGTTTTATTTCAGTTCTCCATCCCTCTTTACCTCATTTTTAAAAGGTGTAAAAACTGAAGTTCACAATGAAGGTGTTAAATATGAAACCTGTAAAAATGTCCGACAGGAATGAAGGACAGATGAACAGCCATCAGGGTTTTTCACAAGATTCATCACACCTGTAACACTTCAGTTAGTGACCAGTTCTACTTACGGTTGGCTGGGCTTGTCCTTCCCATCCTCTTCATCTTCCTCTTCATGAATGAGATGGTGAACAAGGTGCAGTATAGTGGTTACATCCTGACCACTGCAGAGGAAACACAGACCTTGAACTCTCAACTTTCTAAATACAAGACAACTATTGTTCCCAGTGAGCCGCAGAACATGAAACCAAGAAATATGAAGCCAGCTTATTACCAGCTGAACATTCTGGTGCTGCTAAACCTAAGAAGGTTAACGGACATTATTTCGGTTAATGGGTCATCGGTTTTTAGAAATCAGTTGGAAGGAAAAAATATGGAATCATGTAGAGTGGGGAATCAGCCTGTAAATTGCTTTTGTAAAACAAATACCGCCATGAAAATAACTATGCAAATTAGCCTTAATAAGGTGAGGCTGCAGTGGTTTGGACATGCTCTGAGAAGAGATATGGGTACATTGGAAAGAGGATGTTGGTGTTGTAGCTACCAGGAAGGAGAAAAAGAAGTAGACCCCAGAGAAGATCCATGGGCAGAATGAAGGAGGATATGGAGATGGTTGGTGTAAGACGTTGAAGACGCCAAGGACAGAGTGAGATGGAGGCACGTGATCTGCTGTTGAACAGCTGGAAGAACAAGTACCAGAAGCAGCAGCCTGAATAAGGTTAGAAGATCCTCTGTTACCATCCAACATGTTCTACCTGGCTCTGTGACAAGAAACATGGCTCTGTCCAGAGAGCCGTCAGCTGAGACAACGGAAAAGATTCTCTTCAAGAAGGTAAATCAACACGCAGTGTGCCGGAAGATGCTGGACGCTACAAGTCGGCTGGAACAAATGAAAAACGACATGCTCAGGTCTGGACTGAGGAAGACATCAAAGCTTCAGCACAGAAAACCCAAAGCACATACCTGAAAACTGAAAAAACACAACAAAGGAACTGAAAGACAAACGTTCAGAAACAGGAGGTCATATTGTTTGCAAACCATTGAATGAGGCAGCTGGACAAGTCCAACTAAAACCATCATCAACACCTAAACAGAGGAAACTAAGGCTCCAGTAGCCTGGATGAAAGCAGCCGGCAGGGCTTGGCAACAACAATTACAACACATTGTTCTCGTTCCATAAACCCAAAGAAGTCATTTTTTGCAATAATGACGCACCTTACAACCTAGCAAAGAGAATTCAAAGTTTTCCTCAGGAAATGGATCAGCTGGATAACATTTCAGGTGACATAAACAGCTGAGATCTCCATCCAGCTGAACATTTAAGAAGGCAAACAGAGAAAAGTCCTCCATCCTGTAAGGCTGATTCGTCAGTTGCTGGATGAGAACATGAAACCTGACAGATGCTGAACATTGTTTTCATCAGACAAGTCCATGCCTCCAAGAATTCAACAGTGATAGTTTCAGGTTCATGATTCCAAACTAGGACCTGTTGACTCCTAAAGAGATGTTCCATTAATCACAACAAGTTTATTTAAGAACTTTGTGTCCTATCTGCAACTTGTTCTTGTTTTTGCTAAAAGGAAATAGTGCACTGACTGAGCACGCTCAAATGAAGTGATCGTACACTCAAGCATTTCTGGGAAGACAATATGGAAACTCGAGCTAAAATATAGCAGCTTTGAGACTGGCGTGGCTGATCAGTCACCTCAGCTGGGATAAATATTGCAATTCTGTTGCCTAATAACATCAACCTGAAGATGCCAACTAATAAAGAAATAAAGCACCTTGTTGGCATTAGTAAAACAGAACAACTTATCACCTTGTCCATGTTAACATGATTAGGTCAAATGATTAAAGGGTTCTGATCATATTGTGTGAATGTATCTATTTGCAGAACCCTTCAACATGAATTCGCCCTTAAAAAGGACCACGATCCGACACAAATCTGTGTCTGAAAGAATTTCTTTGGTATCTGCAGTAACTTCCAGCTTAAAACTGAACAATATAGACTTGTGCAATAACCTCATGCTCTTCTGGTATAAAACATTCTGACACTGATCTGTGCTGTAGTAGAAATTAAAGTATCCTGTGGTTCAGTGGATTTCAAAAGTGATTGTGGGGAATTTTATGTTTTGCATCCTGATAAACTGTTAATATGTCACTTAACTTATTTAACATTATACTTCTGTTCCAGTTGACTACTGTCTTGATAAAAATCATTCTTCAAATAAACAGCCCTCTTTAAATGCAGCAGCAATACAAAGAGGTTTTTAAAACAGCATTCAGGATAGCAGGTAGGTATCTGCAGGACGCACGAAACTCAAGGAAAAACTCAGTCAAGCGAAAGCCTAACCTGTGCCAACAGACTGTGTGTGTGTGTGTGTGTGTGTGTGTGTGTGTGTGTGTGTGTGTGTGGTCACTTTGTGGAAAGTGAGGACCTTTTCCTGGTCGTAACTTTTTTTTTTTTTTTTTTTTTTTTTTTTTTTAAGAATTTGGAGGCATGAATTAAGTTTTGATTAAGGTGAGGAATGGACTAGTAATGAAGGGTTAGGTTTAGGACTAAGGTGTGTATTGAGTTTAGGTAAGATTTAGGCTTAGGTATGTAATGGTAATGGTTAGGTTATAGAGAAGAATGAAAAATGAATGGAGGTCAATGCAAAGTCTTGTGAAGGCAGAAAAACGTAGTGTGTGTGTGTGTGTGTGTGTGTGTGTCTTACTCTCCCTGCAGGGGTCCAGGGATGCTGGTTCTACTGAAACGTCGGCTTTCTGTTCCTGCATCTGGCTCCCTAAACATACACATAGCTCTATGAATCCTTCAGTCAGTATATTATTGGAGTTCTACATTCATGCACCCCCTCATCATAAGAAAATTTGATGTTGAATCCTACATCTGTCCGTCTCCAAGGATCCTCATGGCTTCGCTCAGACTTTTTCCCACCTGAGCCAGAGCAGTGTCTACCATCATCAAGGAAGAGGCTTTGTTTTCTGAAAGAGAGTAGAGACTGAATTTACACAGTGAAAACACACAGATCAAGCATACAAACTAATGTAACAGAAACACTGATGATTCTGTGGATAAGATATCCATCAGCAACAGGGAGTTGTATAATATTTACAAGATATTTCTAAACCTAAGTTATTTTCATTTACCAGCATTGGCTGCAACACCCAGTTAATCAGGTTCAGGTTAACTATCATGAGTTCCAGGTGGGATAAGGAATCCATCATTGGTTATTAGTGGTATTTATTGAGGTAGGGATGTACTAAAAACAACAACTGAGATAAGAAGCAAAGGCCAACACTGACAGCGCCTCGCAGAAGTATTAACACCCCCTGGATTTTCCACTCACTGGTATGTTCCAACCAGAAACCTTAATGGATATTATTGGAATTTTATGTGACAGACCAACATAAAGAAATACTGTCATTTTCAGACTATTGAGCGCATCTGAATATAAGCTGCACCCACTGACTTTGGGGGGTACACATATAGGTCATAACTGTCTATAAGCTGCAGGGTTCCACATTTTGCGTACCTTGTGGTTTTCCTTTGAGTTTTTAAAAAACTTTTTACTATAATTATTTGACTTTTTTCTTCTATATTATTAAATACATAGTGGGGAAAAAAATTAAAACTGTCTTTTGTGTCTAAAACGTCCTGTAGCTACGTGCATCTGTGGGGCTGGGTGCATGTACATCCTAAACTAAAATGTAATTGGCTAGTTTACTTTTGGTTATTTGTCAGCTAGCGCATTTTACATAAGCTAAATATGACTGAAGCTAACAAAAAATGAGAAAAGAGACTTTTAAACAGTTAAATCGGGTTGAAATGTTTGCCAAAAAGAGGAGAAATGAAGCAAATGTTGTCACCTCCTCCTCTTGATGTCAGACAGGACCTGAGCCTGGGAACCTGCAGGAGGAGAGTCCTCTTCAAACAGGTCGGCCTTGTTTTCCTTTTTAAATTATTTAGTGTCATTTGTAACAAATAGGCTGTGCAGGCATGTATGTGTGTGTGTGTGTGTGTGTGTGTGTGTGTGTGTGTGTGTGTGTGTGTGTGTGTGTGTGTGTGTGTGTGTGTGTGTGTGTGTGTGTGTGTTTGTCTGCGCTGCGTTGTGAGTGTTGGGCCTTGTGTGGGTCAGATGTGCTGGTTCTGTGCTCCGCGTCCATAATGCGTGTTGGGGATATGGTTGTGTTGGTGTGGGTCAGATGCGGTGATGGTTTTTGTGCGTCCCTGACCACACACACACTTCCTCAGTCTTTCATTGTTGCTCTCAATAACACTTTCATCTTGCTCTTGAGCTGGTGCTGTCCTCATCACATAGCAGTCCAGCCTTTTGAAACCCGCTGGTAAAAAGCCGCATCGCAGTGTTCAAAGTGTGGGAAAAAAGTAGCAGCTTATGGTCTGGAAATTATGGTACATAATTGTGAAAGGAAAATCATGGATGCATCTTTTTACAACTACAAATCTAAAAAGTGTGTCTTTTTATATAATCTTATATTTGTCTCCTTTTACTCTGCTGCCGCTAATGAAAAAACTGCTACTGCAACCAAATGCCTTTGACCTCATAGACCTCAGTAAACAGAGTCCATATGTGTGTAATTTAATCTGGGTATAAACACAGCTGTTCTACTTCAGACCTCAGAGGTTCTTTACAGAACATCAGAGAACCACCAGCATCATGGAGACCAAGGAACCCAGATCCACAGCTAATGTGGAAGAACCTGTTGACAAGACAACTGTTGGTCATGAACTAAATTAGAACAACACTGATGTTTATTGAACTTGTGATGATAACAACGAAATTATATTTGGGCATCATTCGACAAAGGCATAGTTGCAAAGGTGCATATGGTACAAGTGCAATGTCATGAAGTACAATAATAATAGCTTGCCCAAAGTTCCGTATACTTATATGAACGGAGTGGGAGGAGGGGGAAATGATGGTTCAGCAGTCTTACAGCCTGAGGGTCCAGACTGCTGGCCATTCTGGAGGTTCTGGCCCAGATGGACCTGGATCTTCTCCCTAAGGTCAGCCTTTGAAACAGATGATGTGCTGGACGATACTGGTCTCTGAGACAACTGTTAGTCATGCACTCCACAAAAATGGTCTTTATGGTGGAGTGACAAGAAAAACATCCATTGTTGAAAGATCATAAGAAGTCCTGTTTGTAAGTTGCTCCAAGTCATGTTAAGGACACAGCAAGCATGTGGAAAAAGGTGCTTTGGTCAAATAAGACCTATAGTACATGCCCAATATTATACTGGTGAGCTATGGTGGTGGCTGTATCATGCTGTTTTTGCTCAGAGAAATCCTGGGACCAAAAAAAAAAAAAAAAAAAAAAAATCAGTACCAAGGTTTGAGATTGAGAATGAGTCTTTTTTTAAGAACAGGCAAAAAAAAATTCAGTCCCTTGATGAGGAAAGCTGGTCGAGGGAAACCCGAAGGCTCCTGCTGGAACTGCAGTGAGTCCGATTTTTCTTTGTGAAAATAACTGAAACTATGTAACATTTTTCAATAAATACATTAACATTTATGGTTATAATATGACGAAATGTGAAAAAGTTCTAACGGTATGAATCCTTTTACAAGTAACGTAGTTCAGTTTAAACATTAAAACTGAAGAAACGCAGCAAAGTGGTTCAAACCGGTGATTAAAATGTGTTCTTATAACTAAACTAATGAGCAACACTGACTCATTTTTAAAAGTTGATGGAATTTTTAACCCTTTAGGCCAGTCGGTTGTTTTAAATCTGACCCAGAATATTATGACGAGCAGCAGGACTCTGGGTTATATGCTGGTAATTCATCTACTCGTGTATTATGATCACCATTATTCACTCACTCCTCAGGAGGAACTCAGAGCGGTTCAGCGGACAGCGGAGCTCCTCGGGCGGGCTCTCCTACAGTGGACCCTCGCTGTTAGCTGGGGTTCGGACCGCAGCTGGCAGACTGCACATACGGAACCAGCAGCAAGCTATCGACGCTGAAACAAAGCCCACACCATATTCCTCGCTTTCCACGGCACGCGCTCCTTACCCTTGCCTTGCCTTGCCTTGCAGTCCACAGCTGACAGCTGGACACCTGCGCTCCGTGGAAAAGGACGCAGAGAATTCGCTGCGAGGTAACGCCGGGGTGCCCCTGCACAAGTCTCCAGGAAAGCCCGTGGAAAATGTTAAATTGCAGGTTTTGAATTTATCGCAAAATTAATGATCTGTCTTCGTGGGAGATTTCTGTTAACCACTGACTGAACCGGACAGTTTACTTCCTGGACCTGCCGAGCGACGTGCGTTCCACGCTGGCAGCGCTGACGTCACGCTCCGCCGTGCAGGATTGGTCAGCTGATGATCACACAGCATGTTTTACTTACTTAGCTGTGCATGGAACACGGAACTGCAAATATAACCATACAACATGTTGCAGTGGTTTCAGTGGTAGTTTCAGTGGGACAATAGATGACAAGGAGAAAACATTTAGAGAATATTCAGAATAAAGCTGAGGTCACAAGGTGCAGGGGAACCAATAGGAGATAAGAATTAGTCACTGCAATTTAAGTGGAACCTTCTTATTCATGGGGAAGCGTCCTATTGGTCTTCCCAATCTGTGTAGTGTTAAGGAAATGGTGGAACATGTTGATGGGTTGTAGGAAATATGAGAATCAAATGAGGTTCATGGAATTGCATTGTATGAGGTTTAAGGATATTTTATTTCAGTGAAATAAAGTTGTTTTCGAAGAAAACTAATCACATTAAGAGACCGAAAGAAATATGTAATAGAAGTGTGATAAACATCTGATGCAGAAGATGGCTTTAATGCAGCTAATTCGATGCTGCTGTCTTAAGACCCTGAAGGAGGAACTTGAACTGTTTTGCATTAAATATACTAAACAGCAGCTGACAGCCTTTAAAAGGAAACTGGCTGTCTTATTGTGACAACATATGAGCAAAAATAAACCTGGCTTTTTTCTTTTTTTCTTTTTTTTTTTAGAAAAGCCCATTTGCTTAAAGGTAAAAATGATGTTTTGTTTTTATGGAGGTTCAAAAGGCAAAACACGAAAACTTTTATAGCATCATTCAACATAGTATCAACACATTTCAAAGTGCTTTACTAGAAAATTAAGTAAAAATGGCGAAGAAACTCACTTTAAAGATAAACTTAGATAATGCTTCTCCATGTTTCGTTCTGGTTTTGTGGATGCAGAGCAGACTCGAACCAGAAGACCTAAGTGGTCTGGAAGGTTGATACAACGACAACAGGTCTTTAATGTATTTTGTGCTAAACCGTTCAGTGATTTATAAACTAACAGAAGTATTTTAAAGTCTATTCTCTGAGTTCCAGGGAGCCAGTGGAAGGACTTTAGAACTGGGGTGATGTTCTCTACCTTCCTGGTTTTAGTGAGAACATGAGCAGCAGCGTTCTGGATCAGCTGCAGCTGTCTGATTTTTTTTTTTTTTTTTTTTTAGGCAGACCTGTGAAGACACTGTTGTTGTAAACAATGCAACTTAAGATAAATGCTTGGATGAGTTTCTCTAGATCTTGTAGAGACATGAGTCCTTTAATCCTGGAAATGTTCTTCAGGCTGACTTTATAACTGTCTTTATGTGTCTCTGAAGGTTCAAGTCTGAGTCCATCACTACACCCACATTTCAGGCCTGATCACTAGTTTCTAGCTGTAATAACTGAAGCTGTGTGCTTACTCTAGATCATTTCTCTTTTGGTCCAAAGAATTAAATGAAACTAATTTATCTTCAACTTCAACTCCACAGCAATGAGCAAACTGCAGGGGGTCCTGATATGTGTTTGTTTGCTTACTCAGGTGGGCCAACAGGAGTCTCTCCAGGATCTTCATGATGTGGGATGTCTTCCACAACAGTGGTACCTTCTCCTGGGGCATGCTAAGGTTGAAGAGGTGTTGTAGAATCCCACAGAGCTGCTCTGCACAGGCCTTCAGGACTCTGGGACGGACACCATCTGGACCTGCAGCCATGTTCTGATTCAGTCTCTCCAGTTGCCTCTTCACCTGACTTCTAGAGACAGACAAGTGGGAGAGGGAGGCAAAAGGAGCAGCGGCATCACCTGATTTGGTTGAAGACAAACTAGTGGAAGCAGAAGAGTCCATGACTGAGATGAAAGATAGAACATCTGAGGTGTGACAGGAAAGCTGTGGGTCAAAGGAGGGTGGGATGTCTGTTTGGCTGGAGGCAGGAGGGGAGGATGGTGAGCTTGTTCCTGAACTGAACCTGTTGAAGAATGTGTTCAGCTCATTTGCTCTGTCCAGAGTTCCATCTATCCGATCCTCCTTCTGCTTGAAGCCTGTGATCTTCTTCATCCTTGACCACACATCTCTGAGATTGTTCTGTTTAAGTTTGCTCTCAAGCTTCTTCCAGTACTTCTCCTTGCTGTCTCTAATTTTGACTTTGGGCTGCTTCTGTATATTCCTCAACAATTCCCTGTTTCCTCCCTTGAAGGCTCTTTTTTTCTTGTGTAACAGTTCCTTTAGATCAATGGTGATCCAGGGCTTATTATTGGGGAAGCATCTCACTGTTCTGATGGGAATGGTGTTGTCCACACAGAAGTTTATATAGTGTCTGCTTGATGTCCTCTCCATGTGGCTGGCACAGAGTATTCCAGTCTGTAGCCTGTAATCAACCCTGTAGGGCTTCTTCAGCTTCCTGTGACCACTTTCTCAGAGTTCTTTTCTTTACAGGTAGTCTCTGGACAAGGAGTTTATATTTCGAGCAGAGAAGACAAGATTGTGATTTCATTTTCCGAGAGAAGGTCTTGCTTTGGAGATGTATGAACCCTTGACATTTGTATAAAACAAATCCAATGTCTTGTTTTCTCTGGTAGAGCAGCAGACAAACTGTTGAAACTTTGACAGTGTAGCAGAGAGTAAGGCATGATTAAAATGACCAGATATTGCCACAAACGCATTGGGGTGTGGCGTCTGTAGCTTAGCAACAACTGAATTGATGACATCACATGCATTGTCAGCTACAGCTGAGAGTAAAGTGTAAGCAGTTGCCAAAATAACATTGGTGTGCCTTTTTTATTGCTTTAACAAATCAATCATGATCAACAAAATGTTGCTATTTGGACTAGAAGAATGTACAAAAACCCCTTATTGTTAAATTGAAAACTGATTTCCATAAAATAACAAAATGAAAATATGTAACATAAAAATGTGATTGTGTAAATATAAACGTTCTTAAAGTGACTGACCTAATTAAACAGAGGTTCAGCCAACTGGTACCAGTAGTCTCTCAGCTAAGTGCAGTGAGTGTGTCTCCAGTCATTGTAATATAAGGACAGCTGGTTCTGGAAGGTCCATTCACTGGTTCATCAGGATTCCTGGCTCCCATTACAGCATGAAGGCTAAAGAACACTCCAAGCAATCAGAGAACGAGATGGAGACAAAAAGATCTCTAAAGCACTGAACATCCCTGGAGGTCAATTAAATCCATCATCAAAACATGGAGAGAATGTGACCCGTGTGTAAACCTGCTTAGATCAGGCTGCCCTCACTGTAGTATATAGTGCTGTGCACTAATACATGAGTCAGTTGTGATCTGTGGGAGCGGGGTGATATGTGTCATGATGCTAAGGTGTTCAGAAGTTGATGGCTAATAAATACAGCTCACGATGAGTCCGTCAAGCTTCTGTCGTCATGTAGTAAAAGGAGTACATCACCATATATTACACTCACAACCTGAGTGACCATGAAGGAGACTAGTGAGAGAGGACACCAGGTTACCATGACTACACTGAAGGAGCTCCAAGCTTCAGCAGCTGCGATGGAGAGACTCTGCAGACAACAACTGTTGAACTGGTTCTTCACCAGTCAGAGCTTTATGGGAGAGCGGTGATGAGAAAGCCACTGTTGAAGAATATTCAGATCAAGGCTGGACTAGAGTTTGCCACAAGGCACGGAGGAAGAGACTCTGTGGTCAAGTGGAAGAAAGTTCTTTGGTCTGATGATACCAAAACTGAGCTTTTTCACCATCAGACAAGATGACACCAAACACATCATCCCCACTGTGAGTTATACAATCACTTATTTTATGTTACATATTTTTATTTGCCATTATTTTGTAGAAATTTCTTTTTTCAAATTTTGTTGATCATGATTGATTTGCAAAATCAATGAAAAGGCTAACACATCCAAGGGGGTGAATACTTTTTCTATTCACTGTATACACTATGCTGCTTTTCACTATAACAATTCTGCCAAGAAGAACTGTAAAATACCTGTCATAATTTGGGTTTGTAAAGGACCCAGTGCTAGAGTTCTTCTTGAAATAATGTGAGTTTTTAAACAAAGAAATGAAAACAAAATGGCACGGAAACACAAAAACATCAGACAAAAAACAGCAAGTGCATGGACAGTTTTACAGGGAAGAAACTAAGAAGCCCAATACAAAGGAATGAAGTGATATAGTGAGACCTCAGGCAGCTCACAGAAAAAGCATCTGAGGATAGCATGAATCTCTCTGGTCCCCCAGTAAATCAAAAATAGCCTAGTTATAAATGATTTGCTCTTTGGAAATAAAACTTCCAGAAGTCTGTATGGAATTTATCAGGGCAACTCAGTCAAAATTCATCTAAAATGACTACCTGGTATAGGAAGAGGTTCTTAAACACAAACTACGATTCTTACGAAGCAAGATGCCAAATACACAAGCACACAATCCACTGCTCAATTAGATGAGAAATATTCAGTCACTTTTTTTTTTTTTTTCACCATGTTTCTTTTATCTATTGTCTCAGCAGTTCTGTGCATCTTTTGCTAAATTCAATAAATATCTCAAAATGAACTTCTTGCTTGATGCTGTATGTGTTTAAAAAAAAAAAAACAAGGGACTTTGATTAACCAGGAGAAAACATTGCAATTAACCGCCACCAGGGAGCGCCAGTGCTCATACAAAGCTTGATGCAGGTGAATTTTGCTGTTTAGTTTTTTTCTACATCACTATGCTCAAAGCTAAAAAAGCAATAATATCCAAACTCAGTGTGTTACTGTTTGTAACACTTAAAACAAGTGCTTGTAAAAATTAAGTTCATGAGTTGAAGTTTTTGAGTTCGTATCAGGGCAGAAATGGCTGGACCCATGCACATTGTCCAAAGCATGAGACTGTCTCCTCCTGTTTGACTTCTTCCTTTTGAGCAATCTGATTCCAAGTCTTTACCAGGTTGGTTACATGAATCTTAAATTATGAAAATGTAAATCACATGGACAGCAGACTGTTTTCAGTTATAAACATGGGTCAAGATGTGGATCATAACCTTAGGCCTAACTCTTTTACTGATCCTTGCATTGATGTCTGCTGCACTTGGAACAAAAGCACCCCCTTCAGTGGTTCAAATCTTTTATTGGTTCATCTCCAATCACTCCAAGCATAACTTTGTCTTAAAGTCAATTAGTGTTCAAGTTCAGCATAAAAGCAACTATTTATACATTAATCTTATACCCCTAAATGAATCCCATTGCAACCAAATATCCCAAGCTTTGAACATCTCCCAGAGCTCTGTTCAATCCATCATCTGGACATGGAGAGAGGATGGAGCAGCTGCAGACCTACCAGGACATGGACATCCACCTGAACTGACAGGCTGGACAAGGATAGCATTAATCAGAGAAGCAGCCAGGAGACCCATGGTAACTCTGGAGGAACTGCAGAGATCCACAGCTCAGTTTGGAGAATCTTTTAAGAACTATTAGTTGTACACTCTAAAAATCTGATCTTTATAGAAGAGTGGTAAGAAGTGGTCTGAATATAAAAGTATGATGCAGACGATTCAGATTCTTATCATTTATCCTTTTCTTTCTGTTTCACTATTATATATGATTTGGTGTTGATTTATCACAAAAAAAATATAATATGACACATTAAAAGTTTATGGTTGAAATGTGTCAAAATGTGAAAACAGCTGAAATAATTTTTCAAGACTACCTAATTTTAAAATAAGCACCGAACAATATTTAGAATATATGACGTAGTAATGGTCCAAAGAATGACTTTGTGGTTTGTTGTCTGCATTTCTCTGTCAGTTGGCCAAAAAGCTGCCTTTGCATCAATCACATTTCCTCAAGCCATTTCTTCTGCCTTCCATCACACACACACACACACACACACACACACACACACACACACAGCCCACATCTCCATATATAAAGAGCCACACTGGCCCCAGAACAGATCACGATCTGATCTATTGTGACATTAATCCTCTCTGCTTCGGAGCTACAGGACTAATGCGAGCCCCCTGACCCTAAGTACCATCAGGACAGTGTGTGAGAAGGAATTTTAGAAAACACTGATATTACAGTGGCTGCATGCTGCTGCTGTCTGTGGGTGTTCAGTTAACTCCACTGTCTATCTCCCCTGCTGTCTCAGTGATGCCTAATCTCTTCGTGTGATGGACCTGATAGTTCTTGGTGGTGCATTTATGTTTACATTAAGGTGTGAGTGAGACTACAATTGAGTGTGTGTCTGTGTGTGTATGTGTGTGTGCTCACTCGTGCTCTGACTTGCCTGAAGGAATCTTTTTACACTGGGCTTGCTGTGTGTAGCAGACTGTCAGGTGAGGAATTCAGGAACCACATTCCAAGTAATTTAGATAAAATGTCAGAGAGATAGCCTGATGCGACTGGTGCAAGAAGGACAAAAATGCTTTATTTTACTCCCACACTAGGTGATATAATGGGGAACTCCAATAAATATGATAAACATAGGTTTGATATGACAATGAAAAAGTTTGATGTGACCCATCAGAAGCAGGCCTTCATACAGGAAGCCTAAATTATGGGCCAATGCTGCTTCACGGTGAAAGTGAAAGCCACTGGGTGCTCCTGCAGACTTACATATTTTTGACATGTTGCTTCTCCTCTCTTAGCACAACTGATGATTGAGCTTTGTTACATGTGGACTGCTCTATGGAAATAAAATGCTACTGGTGGTCTGAGTGAGTTTGTCTCTGTGTTCCTGCAGTGGGACACTGTCTGTGTTTACTCAGCTCAGCAGGAAGTCAGTTTTAGGTGTTGTACCCCAACTACACACATCCACCCATTGTCTGCATCAGCCTATCCTTGCAGGGTTGGGAGAGGGCTGGTGTCTATCTCCAGTAGTCACTAGGCGAGAGGCGGGGTCCACCCTGGACGGGTCACCAATCCATCACAGGGCAACACAGGGACAACCTAGACAAACAACCATGCATGCACTCACTAACAACAAACATTGCCTTACAAATGTTGTCATCATTCTGGAACTTTTTCACATTTTGTTACGTTAAAACCACAACGTTTTTGTATTTTATTGGAATTTGATGTGAGGCCAACACAAAGTAGTGCATAATTGTGAAGCAGAAGGAAAATGTCAGCTGGTTTTCAGCTTCCTGACTCTACGCTCCGTGGCTCTTCCTTTCACTGTATTGAAATCTACAAGTTTTTTTTGGTATGCACATCTACAGACCCAGATATTTGTCAGACTGGATGGAAAGTGTATGTAAAATGTAATTATTAAAAGTAATTAGTTCTGCTTCAGATTCTCCATTAGATTTCAGTCTGGACCTTGACAAGGCCATTCTTACACATGAAAATGTTTTGATCTAAAGGAAGCCATTCTGTTGTATCTCTGGGAGAATGTTTAGGGTGGCTGTCCTGGAGGTGAACCTCCACCCCAATCTCAGGTCTTCTACAGCCTCCAACAGATTGTCCTCCAGGATTGTCCTGGATTTATGATGGATGGATTTAGCTCCATCCATCTTCCCATCAGCTCTAATCTTCCTCCTTATTAAAAACAAAAATTGCCCAGCATGATGCCACCACGTATTAGTGTGATGTGCAGTGTTGTCATTGTATCAACCTTCCTGACCACTGAGGTCTTCTGGTTCTGGTCTGCTCTGCATCCCCAGAACCAGAACCAAACATGGAGAAACAGCATCCAGTTCTATGCTCCTCTAATCTGGAACAAACGCCCAGAAAACTGCAAAACAGCTAAAACACTGAGTTCCTTTAAATCAAGGCTAAAACCCCACCTGTGTTGCCTTTGATTAGTAGTAAATGGAACATTGATTAATATATTTAATGTATATTTGCTTGATGATTTTGATGATGGCATTTGACAAAATGTAGTGTTTATGGCTCGTTTCATAACTGATTACTGTATTATGTTTTTATGATGTAAAGCACTTTGAACTGCCTTGTTGCTGAAATGTACTATACTAATAAGCTTGACTTGACTAGTTTTGCACTACCCATAGATGTTTGAATGTAGGCCAAAACGTTACATTGTTGTTTCCTCTGACCAGATGTTTCACATGTGTCCCCTACATACTGTGTCCCCTACATGGCTTCTGGCAAACTATAAACAAGACTTCTCATGCTTTTCTTTGAGCATTGACTTTTTATTGCCATTCTTTCATAAAGGTCAGATTTGTGGTGTGCATGACTTATCCTGTGGTCAGATTCCCCTACTTGAACTGTGGATCTCTGCAGCTCCTCCAGAGTTACCATGGGCCCTTTTGGCTGCTTGTCTGATTAATCCACTCCTCCTTCAGCCTGTCAGTCCAGGTGGATGTCCAAGTCTTGGTCGCTCAGCAGCTGCTCCATCCTCTCCTCTCTCCATGTCCAGATGATGGACTGAACAGAGCTCTGGGAGATGTTCAAAACTTGGGATGTTGTTTCAGAAACTAATCAGAGATCCACATGTGTGGCAGAAAGCTAACACTCTGCATCACCCTGGACATACCCAGCTTATGTTGAAACTTGACGGTGGCCGCATCATGCTAAGGGGATGCTTTTCTTCAGAAAGGACCTGAAAGCTGGTGGAGATACATCCAAAAATTTCTGCAGCTGAAGGGGGAACAAAAAGGCTGCAAGGTTTTTCATTCATTCATTCTTCTATGCCATGTTGGTCTCTCAGTTGAAGGTTCTTGTATTTGTTAAGTCTAATAACTTATTTTTCTTTTCTTTCCACACAGCAGATGAACTCCAGGATCGCACTCTATTACAGAATGAATGATATTCTGTAAAATAGCAACAGCTAATATTTGGATTCAGACATTCTGACTAGAAACCACTTTGCACACCGTCGGGAAGTGAAAGCTTACTGCTTCCCTGCGTGACCCTAAAACTCGGGAGCAAAGGAGGCTTTGTCAGCATGTGCAAACTGCAGCGTGTTCCAGGCGTGCATCAGAAGGGTGGGGGATGGGGGTACTCACTGAAGGTTTTTTTTTTTTCCAGGTGTTGCATGCGGGTCCGCCCACTCTCTGTCCGCCCAATCCCCTCTTCCCCCCTTGTCCCTCGCGGCTGCTCCCTGTGCATGAAGCAGGGGGAAGGGCCCACAGCCACGCAGGGGCTCCGACGGTCCAGCAGCCCGGTAGAACAACACGACCCAAACTGGAGGGAAGGAATCTGCTTAGCAACATTATCGGCTCGGAGCAGTTTGAGTAGTTTCCCGCGGGTAGACAGGCGCAGAGTTCTCCTCAGAGTTCATGAGTTTCTTGTCGGACTTGGAGCGCAGTGAAAGAAGGGAATCTCTCAACCAAGACAGGATGTCGGACCTTCCAGTCAATGACCACCTCGCTGGGATCTTATCTGATTTTGAAGGTATGTAGGCGATCATCTTGAATCACTTTACTGGAGGCTGAAATTTGGCATGTAGTAAAAACCGACCCTGGAGAATATCTATTTTTCGGGGGGGTTCCCACAACATAAAAAAACAGGATACAGTAAACCTGTTTAACTTATTGTGATCGCTTTAATTATTTATCAGTTATTGCTGTTCTAATGTCTCTATGTTTCTGTTGGACATGTGATGTCTATTTGTTTAGACCAAACAATCTATTCATTGAAAAAGAGTTCTTATTGGTTTTTTATTGTAGCTTACAGTGTAGCAGGGCTGTATTTACAATATCACGTGAAAAACATTCATTTCAGCTAAATGTGGCTACTGTATAATAAGTGGATATCAAATAGGGCTTCTATGGTATGTGTGTGTGTGTGTTGTGGGAGTGGGGAACAGTATCTTCAGATCTTCAGATGCTCTGTGAATAAGCCGCTGTGCCTCTGGTGACACTGTTTCCTGCATGGGTCCTGCCTGGTTCAGGGTAAAACGCCATTGTCACTCATCAACACTAGCTCCAGTCAACAGAGGGCCATGTATTTTAAGTTTTTGCATGAACGAACATGCATACAATACAGCATGGACTGGTGGGCCGGATGTTGCATCCTGTGTATGCAGGAATTCAAATTAAACTACAGAGGTCTTCCAGAGTTTGAATGACTGAAGTTTTGTACATTAACAGAACTGCCTGACTGTGTCATGCTAATGGTCCCTTAGCATGTGCAAAACTACATGCAAACATTTCTGTTGCTTTCTGCAGCCTTTCCAACCTTCCCAACCAGCATCTGCCTCACTACTGACCTTTCACACTCCAGTCCAACTGGTGGCAGTAATATTCAGGTATAAAAGCTGTTTTCAGAAGAAGAGATGTTGACGTTCTCATCTGCTATTCAGTCCAGGTTCTCTCGGAATCTTTAACTGTATAGTTCATTTCAGTTGACTTAGTTGTTTCAGATGTAATTTCAAACATCTCCAGTGTATATGCTGTTATATAAAATCCTGATCCAAGTTCAGTTAAATTCATAAAAGTCCAATCCAGTCATATGGTCACATTCAAATTTAATTTATCTGTGAAAGGAAAATGGGGATAGTTGCAGAACTTGTCTCCATCTCAGTTAGGGCTGTCACCCTTCCGATAAAATATGGAATTGTCCTTTATTTGACAGTTAAATGTTGTGTTCTGTATCATAAATGTCTGATACACATCTGTCACATGCACATCAACACTAAATGTAACGATAATTAACAAAATAAAATACAGGAAATATTAAGGCCAGCAAAACTGTCGTGGTGGGATCTATACAGGACACCCCCGGCCTGGTCGCCCAGAGACAGACACGCCACACACCTTGCTGCTCTTAACACCAGCACCTTTTTTAAAACGTCCACTCGATACTCCACCACCTCCTCAGAAGTGAAAACTCTTGTAAAACTACAGACGTGAGTAGGAAGAAGCTCATCCATGGCTGAACAGCATTAGGGAGGATGAGTTCAGGGCAAATTTGAAAATGTGTCTGTGAGTGTTTTCATTGGCACAAGGTGGGCTGTCTGATATCAGACAGCATAGATCAGGAGAGCAACACTGCAGAAACATAAGGACCTTTTTCTTTATATCATCTGAAACTGATATGGTGGAACATTATTGTGATGTTTGATTCAACTTCCTATTATGCTTTTAGTAGACTTTTGTGGTTTGATCATTTAGGATTTTGAGTTTTTTGAATGATCATTTATTTACTATACAGTAGTAATTTTATATATATATATATATATATATATATATATATATATATATATATATATATATATATATATGTATGTATGTATGTATGTATGTATGTATGTATATATGTATATATGTATATATGTATATATACATACATACATATATACATATATACATACATACATACATACATACATATATATATATATATATATATATATATATATATATATATATATATATATATATATATATAAAATTCCCTTCTCACCCTCCACGGGTGGTCTTTCTCAACCTCTGAGCTCGGGTCCTCTACCAGAGGCCTGGGATATATATATATATATATATATATATATATATATATATATATATATATATATATATATATATATATATATTCTTTGATTAAAAACCTTTGTTTGAGTTTTCTGTGTGTTTTATTTAGAAATGTTGATATGACGACACTCCGATGTTGCAATTCATACCATGAAAGTCTGAGATCTTGAAGAAGTCCTGAGGTAAAACATCAAATATGGCTACATGCAAAATATGGTGAAAGCTGCTGGAGATCTTGCTACAACCTAGTTAGCATCACAACAATTAACAATCAACTTGGGTGTGACTTCTGTCCAGAGCTGAGCTGTGATTTTTGAGACTAATGAAATGTAGAGGTGGGTGTTTAAAACAGCCACACCTTTACTTGTACACGTTTACTGAGGAAAGAAAATGGATCCTCCTGTACTACGTTGTAAAAAGAGGAAAACTAAACATAATATTTTTTTCTCCTTACAGAAGTTACTAAAAACTGTTTCTCTCACTAAACTCTTGTATAGTAAGAAAACCACATGGCTCTGTGGCTATTAAACATCTCTGATGAATCAGATTGCTCCTCCGAGATCTTCTGTTTTTAACATTGTTAAGGAACTTATCCAAATGTATTATTTTTAATAAATAAATCAGATATATCCTTAAATTTATGAACTTTTAACATTATTACAGTCATAATTGTGTGGTGTCTTTTTAAGATGACTTAAGTTACTGTTAGGGATGTCACAAGTATGCACCACTGCATTCTGGTGAGAGTTATGGGAAAACCGTGCTTGCTGATGGATGTATGGACTGAGATGGACTTTAGTTTCATCTGCCTACCTCATAGTAACGTTACGGGTTGTATGAACTTTGCGTATTATGAGACAACATCTGTTCAACCAGGGCTTGTAAGGTTGATGAAGAGTGGACAAGCACTGTGGTGTTTCCAGTACCAGTGTGGTTGTGAGCTTTTGCTTGTCCTGTTAAATATTACTCCCGCCTCCTCTCATTCACAAAGTCCAACTCCATGTTACAACATGTACCAGCGTAGCCTGAGTAAAAATGCTAATCTCAGTGATTTCAAAGAGTTGTGAATCGATTAGCATGCACAATATTAACACATGGTGCTATTCTTGCTGTTTTTGCTTGTTGAGAAACCATGTTCCTCTCAGAGATAGCCCGTTGTCATTGTGGCCTTATAGGGGGCAATAATGCACTGGTTTATACATGGTCTACTCAGAAGAGGAGAAGAAGAAGAATAGAACTGATAAGAAAAAAAATATTTTTTTTTTTTTTTACCACACTAGGAAAACAGTAGATCTCTCCTCACTATTTAAACCTCCCCCCTCCCCCAGCAAGTATTATTTATTTTATTCTACCAATGATCTGACCTATCATTTTCTTTATATGTAATGGGGGTCGATATATGTTTGCCACCCTCTGACTGGGACTATTATTGTCCCTGCTGGTTCACACAGTCACAAAGATGTAAGCCTTACAGGGCTAGTCTTTAATCTTTGTAGTTGGAGTTGTATAAGGACATGCGTTTCACCTATTTACTTGTTTTCACCTACCTGTTGTTCGATACGGACAGATTTTATCTGCTGCCCCATCTACTGTTTAAAATAAGAACTGCTAGACATGTACTTTATCACAATGGCTCCCCACCTATTTATGGTTCAGTATTGGCGGCTTCACCTAGTTGCAGATGTTTCGATTAAATGTAACTCCAAGTTATTCGCCTAAAATTCACCTATATAAAAATATTCTAAAGAAAATGCAGCTTGGGAAGCTGAAATACCTAGGTGCAATGCTATGTGAAACACTGCTGTTTGCAAAACAGTCAATCCAGGAGTTCCATTCATTGTCCTTGGTGCTGATAGGCTGTACCCCCAAGAGCGGCAATAAAGAAGACTGTGGATGTTAGCTTCTGCAGTAGTGCCAAGATAGTTGTAGTTATATATTAAGATATATTTGAATATTAAGATATATTTGCTGGTTGAACTAATAAAATTATTCACAGATTTTAACTGTTGGCTGTTGTGGTTCCTAACCCCCTTGAACACCGGGGGTCTTCTGTGATCCTCTGAGGGAAACAGTTGAGTTAAACCAACATCAGTGAAGAAATTTAGATTAAAACAGTCATGTCTCCCCTGAGACCATTCTATAGTTCTGGAGTCAAACAGATTTGCTCACACAAATTATTTGTTTTTTGACACATTGCAGTTCGGATAGCAAAAATTTCACTGGCCCATATTAGTTAGTATTGTATCATGCCATCATGATGAGTCGATTTCGCAAAGTGGCATCGCTGCCTATGTCCAAAAACCAGCAACATATTGAGCAGTCTTGGGGAGAAGAAATGGACTTTGGCCAAACAGAAAGATAAGATGCCACATTTTATAGAGCGGAAGTTGCTGTGTGACCCCAGGACACTTCAGATGAACAGACAGGACATGGCTACCCAGAGACCGGTTGGAAGCACTTCATAACACTGCCCTCTTCTTCCGTATTTTACCGGACTTACTGAGAACAGTCCTGTAAATCGCAGCAGACACAACAGCTAAAAGAAGAAGCTGCTCTTGTTGGCTTGGAGACAGACAGTGGAAGCTAATCTGCTGGAGTGGCCCATAGGTGAGTTTAGATTTCTTTCCCAGAATTACGATCAATGCCGATGAAGTTGTTGTCAGGAAGATGTGATTGTAAATACATTTAAACATATAAACCTGGTACTTAGCAGCAGAGAGCAATCAGCAACTGAACGATACAAGCCTTTACCCTAAACAGTTTTTTATGCTAACATCAGCACTAGCATTGGGATAAAAATGACTGCTACCTAATTCCACGTTTGAACTGAATGAAAATTAAAAATGCCTGGTAGTTTTTTAATGAAAAGAATGCTATCAGTCTGCAATTAGGTTAATGCCAGATGAGTACTGTAATTTTTGTTTAGTTAAGATCCTGTTGGCTCAGGTTCTAAAAAAACAAACTGAGTGAACAAGCTAACCATCAGCCATTAGCCCAGGCCAAGTACCCCTGACTGTGGTCAGAGGAATGGGGCGGGGTCGGATAGTGGGTGGGGTTGGACGTCCGACTCCACCCTCAAGCCGTTTTGATTGAATAATCCTTCTCCTTGGCTCCAAATATGCGGTTTTACTCTCACTGATTTTACTCTTGCAGTGTAGTTAGTTTGAAATTGGATATTTGACAGACATTCTCTCTATGATTCACTAGAGGCAGCCATGGCTTTTAATGCCAGGTGCTGTCACAGAGACAGCACTTGGAGACACTCCTTGTATTCACTTCAGAATGCGTTGGTTCATCTAGGGACCATCTATAGATTCCAGTAGGTTGAAAAATGTAAACAAAAAGAGCTCCAAAAATCAGTAGCTTCCAGGTAACCAAAACACTGAGAACCAATGCTGAATTATGGAGACACACCTGAATTCATGAGATTTATATTGATCCCCTATTTTATATTAATATTTGTTTGTAAAATTATGGATTTTTCGTTAAGAGCTTCTAGATCATGTAGCCAAAAGACTTCAGATCAATGCTGGATTGTGTTACTATGCTGGACTAATTAATCCTACCAATTTATATTCATTTGAATTCATTTCCTTCTTTATGTTAAAATTTTATAGAGAAATAATTCATCATATATTTCCTAGCTTTCAATGTGACTAAATTACTCTGCTGGTCTTTTTGTTTACGTTTATTAATTTGTTGATGGTCCCTAAATGAACTATAGCGAAAATGTTTGTCAAATGTCCAACTTCAAACTAACTGCACTGCAGGAGTAAAATCACTGTGAGAGTAAAACCACACATTTGGCGTAAAGGAGAAGGATTATACAATCAAAACGGTTTGAGGGTGAAGTCGGACGTCCAACCCCACCCACTATCTGACCCACCCCATTCCACGGTCCACATCCAGGACTTTCTTCTCCAGGCTGTTTCGCTTCTTTAATGTTTCAGTCCAAGAACCAAATGTTCAATGGCCATAACTTGTCACACTGATGCCTCTGGCTGCTCAAAGCTGTATGCTGTTACTTTATTATTTAAAACAAACATGTTTTCCATTATAGCTTCTGCTAAAAGTTTCCAACTTTATTCTCTTAGATTTCAGCAAGAAATTTTTCATAACCTCTCTATATTCTCTTTCAGATGTGACCCATTTCAGGTTCTGATGAGGTAAGAACCTCCATTCACTGATTTTTATCCCCTTCAACAGATGGTGTTATCTTCTCGGTGTTGACTATGTCATTATATTACATTCTGAAAAACAAACAAGTCACTTAATCTGAATGTGATGAAGCTGACCTACAGTATTTTTCAGAGCCTTCTTGTCATTGTTGACCAGAACATGTCCTTCAGTATTTTTGCTCCTTATAGCATGACTGACAATAAATTGGCCAGTCAGGTTCATCAGTCTGGTCTGAGGAACTTAGGTGTTCTGTTTAATCCGGTCACACAAAACTAGTATGAGACTATTCCTTTCACTTATGAAATATTTCTGATTTCAGATGTGTGGTGTGAAAGCATAAATTAGAGATCATCTATGCTTTTATTTCCTCTTGTTTCTATTATTGCAGGAGGCATTTTGCCTGTCTTGACAAAGAAGGCCCTTGTTGTCTCCAAATAGTACAAAACTCAGCCATGACACTCTACTAGAACCAACAGAACGTGTATCACTCCTGTCTTGATGCGTCTGCTTGGGCTACCAGGCACTTTCAGAGTTCATCCTGTTGTTAACCTTTAAGGCTTTGAAAGGTCAGGTTCCTAATTACACCTCTGACCTGTTCAAGCCTTGCAGATCAACTCGGACCCTCAGATCAGCTAGCCAGAGTATACCTGTTAGTACCTGAGAAGCAGTCTTAAACCCATGGAGACAGCTCCTTTAAAGCAGCTACACCTCGACTGTGGAACACGCCTCCCCTGTCTGTATGTTGTGTTGACACTCTGAGTCCTTTCAAAGGCAACTGAAGACTTGTTTTTATTCAGACAAGCGATTAGGTCGTTTTTTAAATATATTTTTGTTCTGTATGTTCTTTCAATTTTTGGGGTTTGATTTTTTTTTTCTTTGGTTTTTATCTTATTGTTTGTATTTTTTAGTAAAGCATTTTGTGATTTTATATGTAAAAGGTACCATATAAGTAATTTTTACTGACTCACTTCTGTTAGAAAAGGCTGTTAGGACAGTCTTTTTTCACCTGTGCAATATTGGTAAAATATGGATGCAGTAAAATTATCCCTGCATTTGTTACTTCTAGGCTGGACTACTTCAACTATTTTATTATCAGAAAGCCAAAGAAGTTCTGTAAAAAGCCTCAAGTTCAACTGACCCAAAATACTGCAGCTAGAGTTCTGATAGGCATTAAAAGGAGAGACATTCCTTCCTTTCATCGTTTATAGGCATTTATTCTTGAAGGGTTGTGTGGGAGCTGGTGCTTACCTCCAGCAGTCACTGTGTGAGAGGTGGGGACAGGTGAACAGCTCATCACAGAGCAACACAGAGACACACAGGACAAACATCCATGTTCACACACACTCATACTTAAGGGTCATTTAAAGAGACCATTTAACCCAACAGTCATGGGAGGGAACCTGAGTAGTAGATTTCATATTTCTCCTATATTAGTATCTCTTCATTGGCTCCTAGTTAAATCTAGAATAGAATTTGAAGGAAATTTATTAGAACAGATTTTAAGTAGATTTTTAATTATCATGAATTAAACTTTTTAACTGAAGTTAAATTAAAGGTAGTTATTTTTCTTGCAGAAGCTTTAAGATGCCTTCCTATGAACGAATCTCTTTATAATCTGATTTCAGAACTGATCACATTTGCTCAGCAGCTCAGTAAAACTACAGAACACATATTTCTTTGGTTTTCTATTTTTCCTCTGTATGACATACTTGTGTGTGCCAAGATTCTTCTTTATTTAGCTCCTGTACTTTTCCATCTGGACTGGCATCAAAGTGGATGGATGACGGGACACAAGGAACATTTTTGACCTCAAAGATGTCCTCATAGGACCAAAGAACACTCGTCTATGTTCCACTGCTCTCTTCACTGACTTTGCTTAATAATCTGTGTCTAAAGTATCTTAGCAGGTAATTCTGATCTCATCTCTGCAAAAAAAGGCAACACAAAATGAGCTTTGGTTTCCATCCATAGTCTTTTTTTCTGGGACTGGTTGGCGTCAAGGTGAGATGAGTGAACCTGCCTTCGGTGAGCTGAAGAATCTGTTGACAAGAATTCAATAAAGTATTTGAAAAAACTTATGTTGTTATTCAGTTATTTATTTTGTAAATCAAACCACACTAAGTGTGAGTAAATACACTATGCCAGTGATCAGATGTGTATGAGTGTTTTTGTTGTAAAGATCCAACATTCAAGACTTGATATACTGTAAATATAATTTAATTTAAAAAAAGTTTATTGCTGCTCTTAGTTTTCACAACTAAACCACAATTACTTTGAGCCTTGGGTCAATTTAGAAAATTGTGAAACTGGATTGTTGTAAAAAATAAAAACAGATTCTTGAAGCTCTGCACACATTCATGTAATCAGGCTTTCAACACAGTTTATAGTATGTAGAACAGTACAAATACGCATTTCAGTTTGGAGGTATTGCAGTATGTTTCACATAGATTTATTCTTTATTGATGAACTGATACTTATAAGATCTGTTAGTTAGAGTCTATTACCACAGGTTAATATATAATATACTGTTACAGATAGCATGCTGTTCACCTGAGGAAAATTTATATATATATATATATATATATATATATATATATATATATATATATATATATATATATATATATATATATATATATATATATATCATATTAATCATGTATTCTGCTGCTACGGGGGGTAGCCAATGAAGTTCTTTACATACTTAACGTAGTGCATGTTGGGCCAAACTTGAAATCGGCTTTAAAAAACTTGAGTGTAAACAGTGTTAATTTCTGCACTGCCACTATGCAATAATGCAAATAACAGTACTAATGTTTTACCTAAACAAATTATAGCTAAAGCTCTTGCTAAGAGTAGGTAAACCCCTGATGAGGTGAAAAGAGTTGGTCTGCAGAACGGACAGCAACTTTTCAGAGGAGGTCCGGTTTGAACCAGAACCTATCATTTGCCATCTAGATGGAAGACTTAGAAGGAAAGGATTTTGTCCTTGCCAGTGAGTGGAATTTCTCATACAACTAAGAAAATATAAACGGTGATGAGTGCATAGAGAGAATACCCTTTTATAATGTCAAGTGCTCTATTTTATGCAAGAATGCATAATGATTGCCAGGTGGTGGAAAAGTAAGTCGCCTGGCATTAAAAACATCATTTGCCATTTGTTTTTTAAGTGTTTGTGATAAAATATGGGAATGAGCCAGGCCTGATATCACTGCCAGCAGATTCAAAGCTGGTTCAGCCAATCAGTTTTTTGCAGAGGGACACAAGATGAGAAAACCCCTGGTTCAAAAAGAAATATCCAAGTTCCAGCATTTCCCAGCTTGGTCATCTCAAGTTTGCTTAAGCACTCTTGTTGGTCTACTTTTTGAAAAATGAAAAGCCCAGTGTCAGCAAGTAGAAGAGATGCTTTAAATGAGAACAAAACTGTTATGATGTGGATTTAAAGTTGGACCAAAGTCCGGGAGGATAATGATGAAAAATGGTGATTTAAAAAGAATCCAAGCAACTTACAGAACTGGAAGGAACAAACGGAGATCAGGCGGCATGAGGCATGTTAGGTTAGGTGAACTGCAGTATTACCCAGTGTTCTGTCTCTTGTATTAGTCCCCCCACCCCCATTTCTTATCCCAGAGTTTTACCCCACATTCTAGGAGCAGGGTCTACCATTTATATCTGGTCAGACATACTAATAAACAGCCTGTTACTGAAACTCTGTGTGTTATACCCACAATAGCCATATTGGATTTGAAGGTCACTGTTTGGGAAAAACTTCCTCCTCTCCTGGTTAAGATTCTAGCTTCAAGAAGTTATTCCTGTATATTTTCCCAACTGATCCATTCACTGACTGGAAAAAAGGATGTTTGTGTTTTTTTCACTCACTGGTCATGTAAAAATCAATCAATTCTGGTCACCAGCTGATCTCTCGGTGTATCTCTGATGTTACTGTTAAGGTTGAGATTGTTCCAGATACATTGTGTTTCTTTTGCACTGATACAAGAAAACATCACTCAGAATGTTTAAAGTTGTTGGCAAAATTCGATCAAAATTTGACCATAATTTGACTTTTGCCCTACAAATAAACTATACTTACTTTCGTTATTTTGGTAATGATTTTCTCACCACTGCATCCCTTGAGGTATTCTCACCTTTCACAAAGCAATCATTCATGAAAGAAAACACCTTTAAATGTGCTGCCATCACTTGTCTTTGCTCGTTCTTGCTGATTAAATAAAGGCAGCACAATGGAGCTATAGGGTCTGTTTCCTAGACGAGGGAAATTTATCAGTATAGCACATTTCATGTATAGGACAATTCAAAGTGCTTTACATACAAAAGATTTAGACACATTGAAAAGAGTTTTTAAATACAAAACAAAATACAGAAAATAGCGGTAAATTTGTGAAATGCAACAGTGCCTTGATGTTACACACCTTCCATACAGAACAGTGAGAAGCAGCAGTCCTGCCATTAAGTGCAGTGTTAACAAGGATTAAGTGCTCTGACTGTCATGTGATTGAGCTTTCATAATCACTGAATGGATTTCTGCTTGCAGCACTGTTAAAAAGCATGCTTCCTCTTGCCTCTGCCTCTCTCTATCACCTTTGAAATTTTCTCTATAATCCATCAAATGTTAAAGCAGCTGTCAGTGTTATTAAAAAGTTTTACTGGCCTTGTTGAAACAGGGTATATGAGGTACAGATTAGTTTGGAACTGCTAAATAACAGGCTAACATCAAGAAAATGATTAATAACTCTCGGGCTGTTCAGAGTGAGGAAGCACAGAGAGGAGGAGACAGTCCCAATTTAAATAGATTGCTCTTCCTCAGGGTTATCAGTCATGGCTCGCCGCCCTGCAGGGACAATGTCAGAGACAGCGAGAAAAGCTGCACTGCTTTTATTCTTGTCCTCAACATTCTTCTTTTTAGACAGGTGCTTTTCTGGGCCTCTAAACAAATTAGTGTAGCTGTTAGACAGGGTCTTCCCTGATCTGTTTGATACCTCAGTTCCACAATTAGAAATTAGCGTTGTTGCAAGTTGCAGTGGAGGTAAAGGACAAAGATAAGTAACGGGCATGGACCGGTTACCAATGTACCAAAATTTCAAAAAGTTACTATCCTAAAACTGCTGAATGTTTCAGAGATACCATTCTTATGGTTTAAAGATCTTTCAATGAAATGACATATTGTACATTCCTCTTTGCTCTCCGTATGGAGAATGGAGGGATGTAGTTGTTCCCTCCCCCACCTGTAGCTGGCCGTTACTAGACAGCTGGCAGAAATCTCCCACGTTTTACTCGCCTAGAAGAAGGAAAAATTTGTCTTTCTGAAAATATTTCCAGTTGCTCAGAACACCAGTCATAGCGTGGAACTTAAAGTGCTTATGACACAATATTGACCTTTTCTGCCACATTTTATAAAATAAAAAGTCTTTCCCGATGATCTATTTAATATTAACAAGCGCGCCTGAATAACATCATTTTAATCAAAGAAACGCGGCTACTTGGGCAAATTTGAGAGGACTGTAGCGCCACTTAGCGACTGGGGAAGAAGGCGGAAGTAATGTAAGCGGGAGAACAGCCCCCAGTCTTGTTAACCCTAAGGCTAGCAGTTTTGTGGCAAATATTTACGAAGGTTTTCAGAGTTTTGGTGTTTTTAAGTAATGGCAAAGCCTTCATATTGTATTTCAGGGTTATTTTCAAACACCCATAAGGATGGTGTTGGTTGATTTAAGTTTCCCAAAGATCCTGAGCTGCGTTTGAAGTGGCTGAAGCAGGTCAGACCTACTCTTGAAAGGTGGGAGTCCTCCGCCTCGTCAGTTCTGTGTTCTAAACATTTTGAGTTGGACTGTTTTGATTTTATTCTCGCCTGAAAACAGTCACTTCGTTGTTCGTAAAACACAAATGTGTGCTGCTGCCTGCGGCGGTAACTACAGTGTTCCCCAGGGGCGTGACAGCGGCGCCAACGGGAGTTACAGCCCGACCGAGCAGCAGTCAGCAAAGCCACGGAGCGAGCGAGGCCAGTCCTGCCACAGCTTCCACTTCCAGCTTCCAACCCACCCCCAGAGCTTGTGTCGTCAAGCGAAAGAACAGTACGGTAAGATCCAATTTAATATTTATTTAAACCATTTAATTATAATCATTTAATTCATTTTAAACTCATACCATAACTGGTATAGATTTTGAGAGGAACGACTTTATGTGTTAACTCATATTCCCTTTAATGCTGTTAAAAGGCTTCTGTATCCTGCGCTGCTTTTTAAACGTTATTTCCTTCTCTGATTAAGCTGTTTCTCTATGGGGCTAACCTCCCGCTTCTTAAAAAAAGTTGTCTCTGAAAACAGCTCCACTCTCCCCGCTCTTGTCCACCTCTCCTCTCCCCCTACCTGGTGCTGCTCCTACCAGCAGCTCCATGGCCCTCTCACTCACAGCTGAGGGGAAGAAAAACGAGACAAACCCTGAAATACTTTACTGATCTAGGCAAAAAACAAACAAACAAACAAACAAAATGTATCAAAATATATTTTTAAAAAACTAAAGCTTGTTATGATTATATAGTTCAGGAGCCTCTGTAATGCAGACCTTTTTGTGGTTTTTAGGGGGTTCCAGCAAACAAATACATGTGTAAACAACACAAAAATAACATTTCTGTCTTGCTGTGGCACCATATTTCCATATATCTAGTTTCTTCTGTTCAGATAGCTGATCAGTTATTTACATTTCTGGTCTTTGCTGATGCCATAAGCAGAATATAAAAACACTGTTGCTGATGTGAATGAAGCTGCAGAGATAGTATATCTCAGTTATGATCAATGATCTTGATATCTATTTCATTTATTTCATCAAGCTTGCATTTAAATTGATATAAAATCAAGTGTTGCTATTATAGATCAGGGGTCTGCAGCCATTACTATCCAAATAACAATTTTTCCCTCATTCATCCTAAAAGAATTTTCCATGGAACCGCAAAATCTACCCAACCTTCTGGGGGAAAAAACTTGTTTTTAATGTACTTGCTGATTGGGGCTACAGAATATTTTGAAAACTTGCAGGTATTAATTCAAGTGAATGTCCTGATGATGATATGTGGTATTACTGTATCTTTTTGCCTTGGGTTTGTGCAAACATGACACCCAGATAGGCTATCCAGCTACTGGGAAATAAATTGTTTATTTTTTCCATCTCATCAATCTGATTTTCTGGAAAACATAATGACCATCTACTTCTGCTGTTTTAGTAATTAAAGACTTAGTTGTACTTTGTTAATAAGTTCACTCAAACAACAAACATATAAATATCTCAATGTGTGGATAATTATTCATTTACTATTATTTATTCCATCCAAAAGCAGTTTTTGCCATACTGATATTTCGTATAGCAATAGTACGATAAATTGCATTTTCAAATGCATAAAATCGGAAAAATTGCAGATTTTACATGAAAGCCTTTCCATTTCCCTTTAAATATAACACTTCCTAGTTTGATAACATTGCTGCTCTAAAGTATCAGGAGCCACTGTCGAGGACAGAAGAGCCACTGTTGGTTCAATGTTTTTTTTAAAAAAGACTTTTCTTCATTTGTTCACATAACTGTATGAATTGCTTTTAAATCAAGGACACAGATTTTTGAAGTTGAGTACATTATTAGCACCTACAAATGTGTTTATGATACATATTGTCTTTCAGGTTATGCTGATGACCTGATGTTGTTCAGTCTCTCTGTGAAGACGAGTTGTTGGATGAAGTTGAGGAGCCCGAGGCTGCTGAACAGAGGAGGTTCCCACTGAGCTCAGCGTGTGGCAGACCAGATAAACACCAGGTCCTGAAAGATCACATCACATGCTTCATCACCAACTGATTACATTGTCAATACTTTGGACTTTTTCCTGTTCTAACAATGTATTTTTTTTTGTACTTTTGTTACATGTGTGCTATACCAGTATTGATTGTTTTTCTTGTGACTAAGTTTTATAGGAAATAAGGACCATCAGTTGTTGCCATTTCTTTTTTATTTTTGGACATCACATGTTAGTTGACATAACACAACAATCAGTTAATAAAAAGACAGATCAATTGATGTAAGACTATATGTATTATTTCCAAAGGTCTAAGTTATTTGCACAGCTGCATCATGAAGGAAAAGTTAACATTAAAGTAGTTATTCAGCAAAACTAAAAACCAATATACTGTCCCTCTTATAGCAGAAATCTCTCCCTGATCTTGTGAATGACACAGGCAGGTATTGGTACTCTGACTTTCTCACCAAGGTAGTGGTCGCACTATCTGATGACCTGCCTATAAACTGTACATTGCTTCCAGTTGTTCCCATAATCCACATTCAGCTTGTAAGTGAAATTGGCCTCCTCCAAAACATGCTCATTCAGACACAACGCAGGGAAGTTGTGCTGACCAGTGATGCACATAGTGCTGTCTGGAATTTTCTGCATCACCTTGTCATGCTCCTGATAGGAAACACACTCCTCCTCTGTTGTCACAATCACACAAATGGGATCAAATGAGGGTAAATAGGATCACAGGCACTCCCTTAGGAGTTAAGGAGTTAAAATCTGTCAGCCCAAAAGTAGCCACATCAGGCTGCAAAATACATACCTTTATTAAAACACTAAATAGTAGTAGTAGTTTAAGTTTGTCAAACATGTAAAAAAAATGTAACGATAACAAAATGAAACATATTTGAAAACGAGTAGGAGAATGTACAAACTTATTTAGTCCTGCTCTTCTCCAAAACTTGAGTTCTTCTGTTTCCTCGTTCTAAATGAAAGAGTAATGAGTTCAATAAGACTTAAACAATAATCAATTTATCTGCTATTCCATAGAAATTATGCAATTAAAGTATCATTGATGAATTACTTTCTAGAAATAATTGTCCTGTTTTTCTGGTCAATAAATATAATCACACCATTACATGTACACCTGCACCTTATTACGTAGATACACAAATCTACATCAAGTTATAAAATGCTGTAGGCTATAAATTGCCTACATAGCCTACAGCTAAATAAATACTAAATACAGGTAGAACACGTTATTTGGACTATATTTCATAATCAAATTGGACAAAATATACCTAATATTTGACTTACTGCTACCCAGGTGCAGTGTCGACACCATCCATAATCATGCAGTGGGTCGGTGATTCTCTGTCCAGGCTGGACTCAGGCTTTAATGAAGCATTCAGGGCTGGTGGGGCTCATATCCTGGTATAATAAACCTTTCACATGTCCACAGGCAAAATATCTGATAACTGCTAGTGACTTGTAGGCTTCCAGTAACTCTCCATCGAAGGGGGCAGGTGTTTGTCCGCTTGTCGGTCCAGCTGGTCAAAATATGGGTCCAGCAGGCTGTTTCCATTATACAAAGTTTATCTTACTACCGCTGCAAGTCCTCGGGTTGAAGTGTTAACACATACGGAGAGTGTGAACTCATTGTTTCACTAAAATGAACAGTTCAGTTCAGAAGGAACTCTATACAGAGAACACCAACCGAATGTTCTTTTGCCACACATCTAGAGCGCATGCGCAGCAATAGGCAATGTAAACAATAACAACAGACTCGTCTATTCCCATCCTAAGCCACCCCAGTAAATCCGCCCCTGCTGCTGACAATAGGTTTATGAAGGTGGAACATTATCTGAATGAAGAGCTCCGTAAATTACAAGATCACATTAATTATTCACTTACAATGTTACATGTTTCAGACATATTCCTGGTATCCAGGGGGCTCCGCTAGGAGCTACTGGGGCAACAAGGGACATGGTACCAACTGCACTTCACTGCTGATGCTAGACATTTTTTGAGAGTTTTCCTCTGCTTATGGTAACGTCCTTAACCTGTGTGGGTCACTCTGTGTGTGTGTGTGCATAAGGGATGAGTGCTGCTCTGTGATTAACATCTTCATCATGGCAACACTTTTAATGAAAGGCCTGTTCTGACTGTAGTTAAACTAACCTTAAATAACTGCTGTTGTGATGTAGTTTTGTCCTTATTTCGCATACAGAAAATAAAGTGGATTTAACACCAAAGAGTGGTGAAGGATGCCATTTAAGGGTTGAGGCACCCCCTAATTTAATGGTTAGTGGGGCTGTAAACAGGACCCATGAAATAATGATTGGTGCCGATTAGTGGTGTACCTATGCTGGTATCAGTATCAGGGCTGATACCAGCATCAAATGCTCGTACTCATAGAAGCAACCCGATTTTCCAAACTGATACCGCTTTTGTGCTTGTTTTTCCTCCTGGGCTGTGCGCTGCACTACAACTCAAAGGCTAGACCACACTCCATACCAGGTGGTTGTGCTAATACACCAAATTATTTGCTGACTCTCCAAGAAAAACAAACAGAAGAAGAAAAAGAAAAGAGAAGTTAGGTGGCAGGGTTAGGTGGCAGGAGGGGACGAAAATGTCCGTAGTTTGGAGATATTTCAAGGTAAACATGGAGCATACTAAACAAGTATTTAGTTTGTTTATTTTATCATATTTATTAGTTTTAATTTATTTTAAATGTATGCTACAGTGTATGTCATGCTGTAGTTTTGATTTGTTAATACAGTCAGAGGGACTGTAGGCCTAAAAAGAAGAGGAAACACCCTGTTCTAAATAAAAGCAATGTGTTTTCAAAAGTTATTTTATGATGTATAAGTACAAACTTATTAACTACTTGGTATTGGTAGTTGGAATTAGCAAATACCTTAAACTGAAGTACTCGTACTCGTACTCAGTCTCATAAAAACTGGTGTTGGGACCCCCCTAGTGCCAATGCATCATGTTCATGTCTAGGCTCTGTCTGCATCGTGTTGATGTTTTCCTGGTAGGTACCCCTATCTTTCCCACTCAGATTAATCTGTGATTTAAAGGAACTCAGTGTTTCAGTTGTTTTGCAGTTTTCTGGAAGTTTGTTCCAAATTAGAGGAGCATAGAAACTGAATGCTGCTTCTCCATGTTTAGTTTTGGTTTTGGGGATGCAGAGCAGAAGGTAACATAGGAGTAGATTTTCACTCTTGTCCCATCCCACTCCCGCAGAAAAAAGTCTTGTCCCATCCCAATCCTGGGCTAGAGTAAAATGTAATGTAAAATGACTCCTGCTTCCATCCTGCTCCCATGCAAAATGACTCCCACTCCTGTACCACTCTCATTTTTCTTCTTCATTTATTCTTTAGACAATACACAAAATTGTATTTGATCATACAACTTCCAAATCAGTCTTCTTTCCCACTCTTCAACTAGTTACAGCTAACTATCAGAATTATCACGTTCATGTAATATCTAACATGTTCTTGCATAATACATCCTGGAACATTATATGTTGCTATGTAGAAACAAAAGTGAATCTACATTTTTTGGATTGACGGTGGAACGCCTCAGTCTCCCAGCAAAACTGAAACTTCGCTCAGAAATACTTGTTCCTAAGAGCATTTTGGCAAATGGGAGTAGCCCACCTGACCTCATCTGCTAGAAGTTGAGAACCATGTCAACTTAGTCATTCATGTATTGTAGCGTATTGGTTTCTCTACTGGTGTTTGATCTGTCCAATGCTGTTCTTCTTTGAACTCCGGCGTAGTGCAGCCACTGGAAGCACTGTGTGCTTCTGGGCTATGTAGTTCTTTTGACTTTCATTAAAGTGTAGACTTATTAAAAGAAAACTACAAAATGCTAGTGCTTGTCCTATGTTTATTTGTAGTTAACAGGTCTTTGATGTATTGTGGCACTACGCCGTTCAGTGATTTATAAACTAACAGAAGTATTTTAAAGTCTATTCTCTGAGCTACAGGGAGCCAGTGGAAGGACTTTAGAGCTAGGGTGATGTGCTCTATCTTCCTGGTTTTAGTGAGAACATGAGCAGCAGCGTTCTGGATCAGCTGCAGCTGTCAGATTGATTCTTTAGGCAGACCTGTTAAGACACTGTTGCAGTAATCAATGCGACTAAAGATAAATGCTTGGATAAGTTTCTCTAGATCTTGTTGAGACATGAGTCCTTTGATCCTGGAAATGTTATTCAGGTGATAGAAAGCCAACTTTGTAACTGTCTTTTTTTTTTTTTTTTTTTTTTTTTTTTTTTTTTAACGTGTCCTGTCCAGCAGTGTGGCACTCAGAATTGTCATCTGAATGTCAAGGTAAGGCCCAACAGATTTGCTTTCACAAGTGGAGCATTACAGTTTTCACCTTGATGTTCTCCTTGGAATATATATGAAACTTCATTAAAAATTGCTTTGGGTTTATTTCAAATGTAATGGACACAACAACGAAAAAGAAAAAAAAGTGGGGGAAGGGAAAGAGAGAAATATGGAGGAAAAGTTTAAAGAGAAAAAAGGAGATAGAAGTAGAGAAGAGAGAAAAAAAAGCATAGCGATAAAACAAGTCAACACCCTTGAAGTCTGCCTCGAGACCTGCGGAAAGAGAAAACAAAACAAAACAGAGAATCTACAACAAACAACATATGCATATATAATAATAACAGTTATAACTTCAATGGAAAGTACACAGTACAAGGTAGTACAAGATATATTTAGTGGCAATCGCAGCCCGACTGAGAGTGTATCTAACATACACCTGAATCTAGACACCTGTGTGTGTCCGTGTGTGTGTGCTTCTGTCTATAAGGTTTCTCCCTAAGAATATTTGATAGCACGTGTGGGGGCCCACAGATCCCCTTCACCCCAGGACATGCGGACTGCACGAGGAAGACCGGAGCCACAGACACCCGGTGTTGCCCCCCAAGCATGGAGCCCCAGGACCCCCCCTCCACCCAGAGGGCAGCAGAGGCAAGCCCCGGGCGACCCCTGGCAGCCACGATGTAGAAGCCCCAGGGGGCCTCAGCGACGAGCCCACAGGCCCCGCCAGCAACCCGCTACGCCGGAGCAGATCCAGCCATGGACAAAGAGACCCGAGGGCACACCACCCCCCAGCAGAGGCACGACTGAGTCAGGGCACCCTCTCTTTGTTTCTCTGATGGTTCAGGTCCGAGTTCATCACTGCACCCAGATTTCAGGCCTGATCACTAGTTTCTAGCTGTAATAATTGAAGCTGCGTGCTGACTCTAGATCATTCCTATTTAGATCCAAAGATAATAACTTCAGTTTTGTTTCTGTTAAGCTGAATGAAGTTATGGCACATCCATGCGTTGATTTGTTCTAAGCATCTGTTCAGTGCTTGAATGGGTTCAGAGTCACCTGGTGACATCATAATGTAGATCATCTGCGTAGTTATGGTAACTAATCTTATTACTTGTTATAACCTGAGCTAGTGGGAGCATGTAGATATTAAATAAGATGGGTCCCAGAACTGAACCTGGGATACTCCATATGTGACTTCTGTCTGCTCCGATGGGTCCATGACAGGACTGTACACAGACACAGACAATTATGCACTTAAACTTAAGAGCAGTTAAGGGTGGCCAGTTAATATGTTTTTGGAAAGGAAAAGAAAGCTGGAGTTCAAAGTCACCAGTGCCAAAATTAGTGGATTTATTAATAATTCCTTTAAAATACATGTAACTGAAATATTTTATTTTCAAACTGATCAGAGTATGAAGAAAGTTTTTACTTGTAATCCATGACTTCCTGTTCTCCACAGGATGCCATTTAATTATTTACTATTATTCATGGCCATGCTGTTAGGTAAATTGCCCTTGTGTGGTTTGAGTATGGGCGTGGATCATTGTTTGTCCTGTGTGTGTGTGTGTGTGTGTGTGTGTGTGTGTCTCTGTGTTGCCATGGCGACTTGTCCAGGGTGTACGCTGCTTCTCGCCCAGTGACCGCTGGAAATAGGCACCAGCTCCCTTGCGAACCTTCTAGGACAAGCGGGTAAAGGCATTAGATGGATTTTCATTTATTATGCCCATATCTACAGTCAGAAGAATAACTAAAAAAAATTAAAACAGCTGAAACTGGACAAAACCCAAGTTTACCTTCCTACCAGGATGGTAACAGCTTACTGTTACAGAATGCAGGAAAGTTTTAAGGTTTTAAGTGTGCTAAAGTAATGACAAGTGAATTTAAAGTAAGCTTGTTCTTTTTATTTTCTTTCCAGAAGTGGCAATAAATGTGGAGGATACTATATTATCGAAATACAGAAATACAAAAATGAGAAGTTTGACATTTCAGGACAATCTCTTAGGCCAGAACAATGTTTAAATCAAAGCTGTTCTATAGAATATGATTTTTTTATTCCTATGTTAGTCCTACATCTGCTACTGTCTGTGTGCATCAATAGTGTCTTATCAGGGATGGAGTCAAGACTGGTTCTTCTGAGACCAAGACCAAGACCGCACCTTCCGAGACCAAGACTAACACGAGACTTTCTGAGACCAAGACCAGACCTTCCAAGACGGAGACCAAGACCGAGGCCAAATGTTTAGAACGTCAACAAATATTTCAGTGCTTTTTGTACACCACAAAATACAAAATTAATGGAAAAGTGGTTATTTACTCAACCAAAACTACTTCTTGTATTAAACTAATAACTGTCATAATAAACTGATACTTTTGTTATTAAGTACACACATACATTGATACACTTTCTCTAAACTGAATTAATCAGCTTACATTGCACAATAGTTGTATGATAAATTTAAAAAACAGTGAGAGATTAGGCTAATAAAGATTTGTCATATTTTAAAAAATCTTTTCTTATATGACCATCTGAGTAAAAGCAATTAATCAGAATATCAGATGTTAAAAAGCTTGCTGTTCCTAAAAACACATATTTTGAACATATCAATAAATTAATAGGCATTTTAATATTATCATTAGTCCATGCAGGCACGCAAATTGCCTCAATCAGAGCCAGTAGAATGCGTGAGATTTACAAAAATCATGAAGCCAACAGGGATGACGCAGGGACAACAGATTACAGGAGCCCAGTGGGAATATTTTCTCGAACGCGGATCATGACCATAAAACATTGAAGGTAGGACTGAATTTATGTTTTTGGCTTAATGAAATGAGTCGTATTTTCCCTCTTCATCGGCTGAGGTTTGCATATAGAGCATTGATACTGATACCATTGGAAAGTTTGCACCTTAATTTAAAAGGTTGTTTGTGTGGCTAAAACAGTGTTGTACTAGCATTGTGTGTTTTTTCAGCTATGTAGGTTTAGGATTTTTATTATGATTATTTAGCTGCTTAGTGCTGAAACTGGGTGTTGTGCATATTTTTGACGTTGCTACTTACTTTTCCTTGTGTCTGCTGTAGATGTCTAGTTAATCCTCGAAAATCCTGGCGGTGGACAAAATGTACAGGTGGCCTGGTGTTTTTGCTTTCCCCTTTCTTTTCCTTTCCTTTCTTAAAATTCTTCATATTTAAAAAAAAAAACAAACAAATTTATTAATTTTCTGTAGTCAGATCGCAGGTGTTTGTTCAGCAAAAGCTGGATTGCACCGTATGTGAACACGCAGACACACTCTTTTAAATCAAAGGACCAAATGCAATCTGATTTTGTAAACAATCACATGCAATAAGATTTCACCGTCATTAGCAATAACAACATTGTATGTTTTCTGAGATGGTGGGACGCAGCTGATCACAGCTTTTAATTCACATTGTTGTGCATCTGCTGGTGAAGATAAAAGGGAGTTAAGTTTTCATAATTTTAACAAAAACTACTGGGTCTCAAACAAGTCTTGACCCAGTTTGTCAAATGAGACTAAGACCAAGGCATAACAATCGGAGACTGAGCCAAGACAGGTAAAAAACAGGTCAAGACCGGTCTCGAGACCAAGACTGGTCTCAAGACCTCCATCCCTGTGTCATATTCAAATGAAGTCCCATTGTCCAAAGGAAATTGTCCAGGAAGTGACATGGTTTATTCAGTTTCATAATTAAATTCTAAATCATACTTCGATGCTGTTTTTAGAGAGAAGAGGCTTTCTCCAGGCACCTACTCTAAACAAGTTTGTTGCATATATGTTCAGTCTTCCTAATTTTCCTGCCATGAACTTTAACCTAGAACCTGCTTGCTGAGGCTTGTAGAGTCTCAGATGGAGCTCTTGGGTTTTTTTTCATTTCTCTGAGCATTGGACACTCTGACCTTGGGCTGAATCTGCAGCTGACCTGAGTGAATGGGAAGGGCGATGTAATTGCAAGAGCTCAGAGAGATAAGGGGGGGAAGGGGGCAGATTATTTGAAGATGTAAAAACAAATAAAAAGATCTTAAAATGAATCCTAAACTGTAAAGGGAGCCAGTGCAATAAGCCTAAAACTGGAGTTATGTGCTCTCTCCTTCGTGTACCAGTTAAAAGGTGGGCAGCTGCATTCTGCAGCAGTTGGAAATGGGAGAGAAGTTTGTGAGATGCCATAATATAGGGAATTGCAGTAATCAAGAAGTGCTGTAGTAAATGCATGGATCACAGTTCTGAAGTCCTTTTTTAAAAGTATATGTTTGACTTTTGCCAGTTGTCTCAATTGATAAAAACTAGACTTTACCACAGAGGTGATCTGTCTGTCAAGATTAAAATCACCATCCATTTTTACCCCAAGACTGGTGACAGTATCTTTCAAATACTGTGCCAGAGGTTCCAAGCTCAATGGAGGGTGACCAGCTGGAGGCAATGGGACTGAAAAACAAAACCTTGGTCTTCTTATCATTAAAATTAAGGAAGTTAAGTGTCATCTAGGCCTGTACTTCATCAAAACACTCAAACATTGTTTCAGTGGAACATATACCTGGCAGCCATCAGCATAAAGATGAAAAGAACATTTGTGCATTCTAAAGATGGAGCCCAAGGGAAGTAAATACAATGAAAAAAGGAGAGGCCCAAGAACTGAGCCTTGTGGAACTCCACAAGAAAGGAAAAAGCTGACACAAAATGTTCCTTCTGTCAAGTAGGACCTAAACCCGGCAAGAGCGGTCCCTCAAATGCCTATGAGGTGTTCTAAGTGAGAAATTCAGATTTTGTGGTCCACATAATCGAATGCAGCTGTTAAATCCAACAAAACCAAAATCATTCAATTTCTAGAGTCGGTGGCTAAAAGAATATCGTTAAAAACCCTAAGTAATGCAGATTCAGTGCTGTGACATGATTTAAATCCAGACTGAAAAACCTCAGGAATGCTATTTTCTGTTAAAAAGTCCATCAGCTGTATGTAAACAATTTTCTCCAACACTTATGAAAGAAAAGATAGCTTGGAGATAGGCCTAAAGTTTGACAGTGCAATTGGATCCAGACTAGGCTTTTTAACCAAAGGATGCAGAAAAGCATGTCTCCAAGTATTTGGAAAAACACCCGAGGACAGACTAACAGCAAGCAGAGAAGGCCCCAAAGTAGGAATTACCTCTGTAAAAAACCTTGATGGGAGCACATCCATAGATGAACCTGAGGGCTTAAGATGGTCAATAATGTCCTTTAAATAGAACAGAAGAATAGAAATATCCTTAATTGTCCCACAATGGGGAAATTTCTGTGCAACAGCAGCAAAGTGGCAATGGCAGGCAATAACCGAAAAACAAACTCACACAAAGAATATAAAATATGTATAAAAAACATAATAAAGAATAAAAAAAATACCGTACAGGAAGGCAAAATTTAGTAGTAGTATGTAGTTGTAAAAAATTCTCCAGTCCAGAGGAATGTGCAACTGTGTTGGTTAATTAAAAATGTACAATGTGTACATGTTTCTGAGCATTAAAAATACAAACTATTTACAGTTAGTGACAATAGAAAAATGTAAAAGTTGTACAGATACTAGCATGGATATAAACACTTGTTGATTTTGTTGGGAGCAAAGATGGTTGTAGAGTCTAACAGCTGCTGGGAGGAAGGATCTCCTATAATGCTCCTTAATGCACCTAGGATGCAGCAGTCTGTCACTGAAGGAGCTCTCCAGCTCAGCAACAGCTTCAAGCGCGGGGTGGGAGACTTTGTGCATCAGTGATGTTATTTTAGCCAGAGTCCTTCTAGCTCCCTGCACTGGTTCGAGGGAGCATCCTGGCACAGAGCTGGCCTTCCTGATGAGCTGATCTTACTGCTTCCTCTCAGCTGTAGATAAGCTACAGTCCCATAAAAGATGGCTGATGCCACTACAGAGTCAAAGAAGGTCTTTAGGAGCGCCCCCTGCACTCAAAAAGACCTCAGCCTCCTCAGCAGGTACAGTCTTCTCTGACCCTTCCTGTAAAGCGCATCAGTGTTATGAGACCATCTAGTTTATTGTTCAGGTGAACACACAGGTAGTTTTGAAATGACACCTGAAGATTATCCTTTTTCCCCTTACTTTCTGCCTTTTGACATTCATTCGACTCAGCATGAGAGAGATAATTTTATTTGTCAAGTTGTGTATTACATCTTTTATGTAATTGTTTTTTGTTGTTTTTATATGATGTCTGTTGAGCACTTTGGTTAGTTTTGCTGTTTTAAAAGTGCTTATAAATAAAGTTAGTTTGGCTTGGCTTGCTTCCAATCTTCCTGGGAAGATTGGCAGCTAATACACACCTTTATTCTTCAGAGGAGCAAACTCCCTGTAGTCCTGCCTTTATAGAGGTTTTCACACTGGTGATCATCATTTATCAACTGCATTGTTCCCTCTTAAACTATACAGAAGCATCAAGTGTGCATTTTGTTTCCCATGACATAGGGCTGTTGAGTTTTGCTTATACAACTAAACTTGTGTAGCTTGTTAAAGGTTGAATGTTGCCCATCACTTTAGCCACTCAAATTACCTGATCAGCTATAACATTATGACTACTGACAGGTGAATAACTGATTATCTCCTCATATTGACACCTGTCAGTGGATGGAATATATTAGGCAGCAAATGATCAAGTGAAGTGGACAAGGGTATGAATTGATAAAGACTGGACAACAGAGCCAAATGGTGATGAGTGGGCAGCTTGGTCAGAGCAGCTCTAAAACTACAGCTCTCGTGGGGTGTTTCCATTCTGCAGTGTTCAGTATCTAGCAAACGTGATCCAAAGAAGGAACAGTGGTGAAACGGCATCAGAGTTATGGGTTAGCAAGGCTCATAGATAGGATTTGAAGGCAGAAAAGCAAATTTAGCTCAAATTGCTGAAGAAGTTGATGCTGATGATGTGTCACAATACACAGAATATCACAGTTTGTTAGTGTCACATGGCTGTAGTCCTCCTCATCTTCATTTCCTGTTGTCGTTTCTGCATTGCCTTCGATTTCAACACACTGCAATTCAAACTGCAAGGGCTGAATGTTACTCAATACGCAAATATTACTGTTCTGGCTGGATGGAGCAAGTTTTATAGTATTTTGTCTATGTCATCTACTCAGAATGCATTGGAGCATAAACAATATGGTGATGTTCTTGTGACAATATTTTATTTAAATTTATAAAAACTAAACAACCTACAGTATTTTTACTCTAGTATTTTTTTACATCTGAAATACATAATTCTCATATAAAGTCTAGGGTTACAACTAATCATGGAACCCTTTAAGAAGTCTTTCTCACTGCTGGTAAACCTTGGTTTTTGCCACTCATATGGCTGTTACACAGACTCTTACCACTTAGCTACCCATTGCTACAGTCCATCCACACCTTTTCATGGAAACAGTATTCCTAGCTGCCCGTGGCATCTTTCAGCAGTATAATGCAATTTTCCCCAAAGCAGAAATGCTCCAGGAACGGTTTGAGAAACACAAGAATGAATTCCCAATCCAATCAAGCATCTGTAGGATTTGCTGGGCCAAGAAGTCCAATCAGTGGTGGCCCCCACCTGGAAGGCTCCACGAACCAAAGGATTTGATGTTACCTCCATGGTGCCAGAAAGCACAGCACATCTTCAGGGATCTTTTGGAGTCCATTGTTCAGTGGACCTGGGTAGTTTTGGCAGAAGAATTGGACATTCACACCACTTGACAGGAGGTAATAATATTATGCCTGATCAGTGAAAATGGTCTCAATCGAAGAGTCCCCCCCAACCCCCTTTTTTACCATTTTATATAAAATCCTGGTCACCATCCAGAAGCAGTGTCAAGACTTCTCTCAGTTTGCAGCTTAGGTTTCAGCTCACCTCAATATAAAGTTTATGAAAGAACAGAAATAACTAACTTGATGGTGTATTAAAAAAGTTTGCCAGTTAGCTTGTATACAATGATATTAACACACACTGCAGAAGATTTATTTTTAATACCAGTCTTTGAAAGTATAATCTGTATATCGTACCTACTGCTCTTACTGTACATCACACATGATGTTTTTGACCTTAAACATAAGGCAGACTAACACCTTCTCTAACTCTTCACCTGTCAAGTATGGAATGCTTGGTATTGGACCAGAAAAATTCCTCTGATTTTAATAAACAGCCTGGGCTTGTGTTAGGAAATATGGCAGCAATGTTACACTAAAGGATAAAGTTCATAGTAGCAGGATTTCTATATACATGCTGTTATTTAAAGCACAGGCAGATTAGGTGAAACAATCTGCAGGAGGATGCACAGACTGACAACCCTGCCCATGCATTCAGTGAGCCTGGATGTGAGCTTGTGGGGGGCTGAATAATGAAGAGACAGAGACACAAAGTTTGGGCCCTTACTTTATCAGATGACATATTGTGTAACAGGGTCTGCACAGGTAAAAGGCAAAACCGAGCTGAAATGAAGCACATTACTGTCACAGGTAATTATTTCAGCAGAGTTTAAAAGGGTGCCAGCAATTACCTGATACCGGGATTTCTTATCTTCTGCAGGGAGGGCAGGTCTGTGCTTGCAGCCTCAATGAACCTAGCTGAGTCCACACATAGACATATTCAGACTCCCTGGAGCCTACAGAAGCTGAGGGCCAATAGTTGTGCAGCTAGGTGTGTGATTTAAGGCTCGGCTTCTACCAGTCATTAGTTTTGTTAGCATATCTTTTGAAACTACCACATAAACTGCCCTGAACTCAAAACGCTGCTCGTTAATATAGCATACAGCAGCTGCTCAGGTTTGAACATGCATTTTATTTTCATTTTACTTTAAATGGCTAAAATTAGGCCTCATTGCACTTAATTATGAATTGTATTTATATCACAAATATATGTAAGAAAGTTTGTTAAATGGGCACTAGAGTTTTAACTTCAAAATAGTAGTTTTATTCTTATGATTACAGAGTCAGCACTCTTAATAGCAGGTTTTAGCAGCGTTCTTTAGCAATGTGTCACTTGGTGTGTCCTGTTTCTTTAAGAATACTTTAAATGAAGGCTGACTAAGCTAAGCTTGAGTTCAAACACATTAATGCTTGAAAACTGTATTCACACCATCTGAACTTTTTCACATTTTCTCTCATTACAACCACAAACTTTATTGTAGGTTATTGAGATTTTATGTGATAGATCAAGGGTCCCCGACTAAAATAGCAAGAATTCCACTACCTCCATCATCCAAACAATCTGGGGTCCGGACATTTTTAATCAACTGTCAAAACATATTTTCATATTTCATTTTTATTTAACATTTAATTAACAACATAGATTTTCTTTTAGCAACTGATCATTTATTCATATGTCCATTAAATTATCTGCTGAACAGAAAAGTGCAATCCAATTTTAGTACCAAAACTAAACAAACAAAAAAAAAACAAACAAACAAGTAAATTATGCAATAATCTTTGCAATGTGTATTGCACATAAACCAACATTAAGGTGCAAACAGTTCACCAAAAAACTTAAGTAATATTCAGGAAAATGAAAAAGTGCTTTAAACTGTGCTGTAAATATTTTTGACAAACTCAGCACAATCTTATTTAAAACATAATGGAAAAGAGAGCTTGCTCTCACTTAAGTAGGAGAAATTTGGATGACAGTTGCCACTAGCAAAACTTAAACTTTGGGTGGAATGGGGTAATTCTTAAACACGCATGCAGATGTTCATTAGTCAGTTGTGGGCGATATTTAAAAAAGAAAATAATGTTAAGAGTTGAGAAAGCTGACTTGCAACTGTATGTGGATCTAAACATGTGTAAGGTAAACATTGCCACTTTGGTAAGTCATGGAAACTTTATCTTTGGCATAGTCGGCATCCAGAAGGTAGTATGATCAGAAGCTTCACATTGCTCTTTTAACAGTACATCGGCTTACAGATCTATAAGTTCCATTTGCAGAGAACCTATGTCCACCCACGTGTAGAGATGTGCAGCCTTCTGAGAAAATGCGATTACATTTTTCACTAGAAAGGGATTCTTTATGAAAAGATGGAGCTGGTCTTCCAAAGTGAAACCATCAAAGGAATCTTTAAAGTTTTCAGTCAGTTTCTTGTTCTTCCACGTTCTTCTTATCCTCCAGAAACTCCAAGAACACACTGGTCTTGTGATTGTGGTGACAAAAACTGTTTGATTTCATGTCGTAGCTTTCAGAAGCATGCCAGCACTCACCCTTTGTTTAGCCATCTAACATTGGAGTGCAAGTATAAGTTACTGGCCTCTGCATTCACTTCTGATAAAAAAAAATCATGAAGCAGGTGATGCTGATGAGATGAAGAAGCATGGAGAAAGTTAACAAGCTTAGTGACTGTATTCATTAACTCTCCATATTCCTCAGGGAGTGAGGAGCATAGGACAGACAGGTGGATAATACAGCGATATGGTAACAGGTCTGGGTTATCCTCTTTTAGTCGAGTAACTGCTCCTTTTTGATGGAGCTGATTGAATGGCACAGTCGAGCTGGGTCTGTACATCTTGGGATAATAATTCTGGTCTCCTTGTTGTGCTTGTGGCGGACATGGGAATTTGTTTAACCTTTTCCTTAAGTTTTTGTCCTACTTTTCCATCTAAATTTCAAATTCAATTCATAGTCAAAAATACTTTATTTATCCCAAAGAGAAATTAACTGTTAATGTAACTCATTTAAATAAGGAGTTATTATAGATGGTGATGGCTGTGGGCAGGAAAGATCTCCTGTAGCAGTCAGTTTTACAACCAGTCCATAGAAGCCTCTGACTGAAGAGACTCTATTTTCCAATAACAGTCTCATGAAGAGGATGTCCAGAGTTGTCCATAATTTTCTTGATTTCATTAAAAAATCCTTCTTTGCATCATCAACTCCAGAGGTTCCACAGTCGTCCCCAGAACAGGACCAGCCTTCTTTATCAGGTTATTGAGCCTTTTCAGGTCCCTGGTTCTGATGCTGCTGCCCCAACAGATGATGGCAGAGGAGATGACACTCTCAACAATAGACTTATAGAAGATCTGCAACATGTTGCTGCAAACCTTGAAGGATCTTAGCTTCCTCCAGAAGTCCAGTCGGCTCCGTCCCTTCTTGTAGACGCTTCACTGTTGAGTCTCCAGTCCAGTCTGTTGTCAAGATGAACACCGAGGTATTTATATTCCTCCACCACCTCCACTTCTTCTCCCATGATGGAAACAGGGTTTGATCTGACCCTGTTTCTCCTGAAATCTACAATCATCTCCTTAGTTTTGTTCACATTCAAGATGAGATGATTGTTTCCACACCATGACACAAAGCGGTCCACCAGCTCTCTGTACTCAGCTTCTTGTCCATCTCTGATCCACCCGACCACTGCAGGGTCAGCTGAGTATTTCTGTAGATGACAGGAATCTGACTTGTGCTGGAAGTCTGAAGTGAACAGAGTGAAAAGGAATGGTGAGAGTACAGTCCCCTGTGGTGCTCCTGTGCTGCTGACCACCTGGTTAGACCACAGTCCTTCAGTCTCACAAACTGTGGTCTGTTTGTCAGGTAGTCATGGATCCAGGCGATTGTTGAGGCCTCCACCCAAGTCTCCTGGAGTTTCATACGAAGCAGATCAGGCTGAATTGTGTTAAATGCACTGGAGAAATCAAAGAACATGATCCTCACAGTGCTGCCTGCTTTGTCCAGGTGACAGTGGGTTTGTTGAAGCAAATGTATAATGGCGTCTTCAACTCCAACTCCATGGCGAAAAGCAAACTGCAGGGGGTCCTGATAAATGCTGGTTTGCTTACTCAGGTGGGGCAACAGGAGTCTCTCCAGGACTTTCATGATGTGGGATGTCAAGGCAACGGGTCTGTAGTCGTTTATAACTGATGGGTGAGTTTTCTTTGGTACTGGCACCAGACAGGATGTCTTCCACAACAGTGGTACCTTCTCTTGGGTCAAGCGAAGGTAGAAGAGGTGTTGCAGAATCCCACAGAGCTACTCTGCACAGGCCTTAAGGGTTTAATTCATTTTAATTAATTAAAAGGGTTTCTGCCACAGCTTCTATGCACTCTTTGATCATTTCCGAGTCAGTGAAAGGCTTTTTGTGTTTTCCTAAATCCACTGAACTCACAATGAACACTCATATGCTCGGTGTTGTGCTGTAAGTGACTGTATTATCAGCCGTGTATCTCGCTCATATTGTCCCTGCAATAAATTTATCCCCTCTTATCCTACTATCAGACCCAGGTGGATAACTTTGGTTGAAGTTCTTATGTTTGGTTTCAAAATGTCTCTTTAAATTTCCTCTCTTTATAATTCCAACTGATTCGGTACATATAAGGCAGACTGGCCTTACACCCCATGGATGTAAAATGAAAGTGTATGCTTCTGTCCAATCATCTTTAAATGCACGATTTTCATAGTCTATGTATTTTTGATGAAGCCATCTTCTTTTATTCACTTATCTGTGCAGCGTCATTGTACTGCCAGCTAATTGTAAGTAAGCTTGTAACTTAGCAAGCCGCATTAAAGGACCCCAGGATGTCACTGACACAGATATCTGCCAGTCGCACCTGTTCAAAAGTCAGACACCGCTGCCGGTGGGAATAACATATCTAAATCCAACTCCACAGTAAATTAGAAAATGTTTTGCGGTCCGGACAAAACCGTTTTGGGGTCTGGACTTGAACCAGTGTCTGGGAGTTGGGTACCCCTGTGACAGACCAACACAAGGTAGAGGTTAATTGTGAGGTCGAAGGAAAATGAAACATGGTTTACAAAATCTTTTACAAATTAAATTACAATTACCGCTGCAGGTCTGTTGGAGTTTGTCTCTACCAGCTTTGAACATCTATAGACTGAAAAATGTTCCCATTATTCTTTGTAAAAATCTCTAATTCAGTTGGACTGGATGGAGAATGTCTGTGGAAAGTAACTTTCAAGTCTCACCTAAGATTACCATTTGAATTTAGATTTGGAATTTGACTAGGCCATTTTAACTTATTAAGTTGCTTTGATCGTTGCTCTGGCTATATGTTCAGAATAGTTTTCCTGCTGGAAGGTGAACCTCCACCCGTCTCAGGTCTTCTTCCTTGATTGTTGTGTTCAGAGTTATATACAGTGTTAGTTTTCCACCTCTTAAAGTCTTTGAATTTATATCAAAAGGTTTAATTTTGGTCTAGTCTGATCGGAGCACCTCCGTCCACATGTTTTCTATGTCTCATGCATGGCTTGTGACAAACTGCAACCAAGCCTTTTTATTGTTTTCCCTCAACAATGACTTTCTTTTTACAACTCTTCCAAAATAGCCAGAATCACAGAGTGCTCTGTGGATCTTCACAGCTCCTCCATGGTTGCCACAGACCTGTTATCTGCTGCTAAATGTGACCAACCCTTCTCTGAATATAAGCACTGATGCTTGTATTTTATTTAAAAGAAAATTTTGTCTGTGGAGAGACATCAATAGATCTATAGAGTACTTTTTACATTGTATCAAAATGAACCTGCCAGAAATTTACTAGAGTTGAACAGGAGAAAAACGTGTGTGAGGTGACAGGGAGAGCCACTAAATCACAAATATCCAGAGCCTGGAAATATCCTTGACAATTTAGCCTAAGAATAATGGCATCTAAAAAGAACTTGTAACTGAAGCGTCAGATAGGCACATATGGAAGACTTGTGGATAGTGCTTACAGCACTAAAAAAAAAAAAGCACTTTATGCGTTTACATCACATAAAGTACCTACTCAGCTCTGACCGACCCTACTCCAGAGCAGGGACCAGAAAAACAGGTACCAGGCTGGAAAAAGCTGCAGTGGAAACACTTGGAAAGCGGGCCAGGTAGAGTAGAGTTGGGTCTAATAGAGCCCATGAAAAAGGGGCAAATGTAGTGTATGAATACCAAAGCTGAGGAAAGGGATGAAATGTGCATCATCTTTTAGGGCATCGGTGTCCGAAGTTGGTCCTCAAGGGCCAGTATCCGGCATGTTTTAGTTCTCTCCCTGGTTTGACACACCTGGATCAAATGATGGCTCTTTAGCAGGCCTCTGCAAAACACTGACATGCTGAGGAGGTAGTAACTACGACCAGGGAGAGAACTAAAAAATACAGCACACTGGTCCTCGAGTACCAACTTTGGACACTCCTTTTTTAGGGATTTCCATGACTTTCCACAGACATTATTCTAATGTTCTGAATTCCACAGGATTCAACATTAAAGTTCTGTTCCATAATGAATGTGTGTGGGGAGTAGGAGGGTGGGGGTAAGGCTCTCCTGTTTTTTTCCCCTATGTTTTGTTTGTTTTCTTGTCTGAGGATGTTTCAAATGAAAAATAATAATGAAAATAGCAGTCATTTTTTTAAATGACATTTTAATACTGAAGTTTTTATAAGTGGTGTTGACTTTTCATAGCAGAGTGGTTCTACATGACAATATATCAGATGATTTCAGAAAATTACAAGGTTCTGTAAAAGCACTCAGAAAACAATACAGTAATGTAGTGATATTTGAAAATATAATTTGTACTTTTGAATACTTTAGTATTTTTAAATACATGTACTTTTGGATACTTAAGTATTTTCAAAAGTAAGTATTTCAGTACTTTAACTTGAGTAAACTTTTGACCGACCAGCTTTTACTTGTAATTGAGTACGATTTGACCATGAGTATCAATAATTTTACTCAAGTACTAGAGTTGAGTACTTTATCCACTACTGGGTATAATTAGATTTAATATCTACTCATGAACCCTTAAGTGCCAAGGTATATTAATCCAGATCTGAATCCTTTAGTGATTTATAAATTTGGAGTTGTAGTGCTACAGAATTTGTTTATTTGATGTTCGAACTGTTGGTAAATAATTTTTTTTACATGCCCTTGTTTGGCTCAGTATTGTTTGGATCAACATATTGATAAGATTATTGCGTAATTTACTTGTTTGTTTGGTTTTTTTGTTTGTTTTGTTTGTTTAGTTTTTATACTCTTTAGCACCTCTAAATCTATGCTCAAACATAGGTTATAAGTACAACCTTCCACCTTTTGTTTGGTTGCTTAGTTGTAGAGTCCTTTATATATATATATATATATATATATATATATATATATATATATATATATATATATATATATATATATATATATAGATAGATAGATAGATAGATAGATAGATAGATTAGAAACAGCCTTTATTGTCCCACAAAGGGGAAATTCAGGTGTAACAGCAGCAACAGATATAAAGTTTCACACAAAAAGTTCTTAAAGAGTAAAAAGCAATTTTAAAAAAACAAGATTAATAATAACAATAATAATGATAATATACTACTCATATATATTTATGTATATGTGTATATGTATGGCAATATAGTCTACACCATTCATCCCGTTTATCTTATGTTGATAATGTTTTGCAAAAGTTCAGTTTGTGTTAGTGTAAAGCTCCTTCTTCAGACGGAAGACTGGCATTTACCCTTTTTGCTTTTGGCTCCTAGTGGAGTGTCAGTTGGGGACGGGGTAGTGGTAAGTGCTGTGGGTGGTGGGTGTGGAAAGTTTGTATGCATGACAAGTTATTCACAACACAATGGCTGAAACTGGTGCCTCTTTGGCACTGTAGTACGAGTTTCATAGTAGTTGGAATACAAAAATTTGAGTTAGCTAGCTTACCCACTTGCTTTCCTCCAGCTGCAAGGCCAGGAATCTCCTGCGGTTGTCTGCTGTCCTCGCCACATTAACTGCATCCGTAACATTCCTCACACTGCCCATCTCTTCTTGGAATTTCAGAAAAATCCCAATCAGGCAAAAAAAAAAAAAAAAAAACAAAAAAAAAAAAACAAAAAAAAAAAAAAACAGCAACAGCCCAGCTCTATCTTCTTCTGTTGTCTGTAAAAATTACAATTTTTCGTCGAATGTTATCCAGACGTCCTACGCCATGTGTTTACATGGCGTAGGACGTCTGGAGGTGTGGCTCAAAACTCCCTGAAACAGGAGGTGTTCCCACTGAACCTGGTCTTGCAAGGTCCGTGGAAATGTGAAAACTTTGGAGTAGAGTGGAGTGGCGCTGCCAAAGTAGAGCCTATGGAAAAGGGGCAATTGTCTACGTGTGTAAAAGTGCATGTGTTGACTACTTAATGCAGGAGAGGAAACAGTGACACTGATAACCGAAAGTACTGCCATGCTTAACATAGAAGCTTACAAAACAATAAATGATCTGCACAGATCAATCTAGCTTAATACCTGAATCAACAACTTTTTCTCAACATAAATCCAATTAAAGAACTACAATATTTTATTTCTCACTAAGACGAAATCCACAAAGTTTATAGAGGATGAATGTAGTTTATTTATTGACATATTAGCCTTAACAAACTAATCAAATTTGAAGAAGTCATTCAATTTCAGTAGAAGCTGCTTTTCAAAGTTGTGTGAGTCAATTCCTCCCCTTCTTGGGCTTAAGAGCAATTCAGCTACACTGAAAAGCCTTTCACAGGCAGCAGAGGCTGGTAGGGCAGTGTTTAACTTGAGTGACAGGCTGGATGCAGCTGGGTAAGATGTTAAAATGGCCAAACCTTCAGCTGTACATGCCAGGTATGCTTCAAGTCGTTTCATTGTTTCCTGGGTGTGTACATGCTTCATGTTGGAGAAAAAGTCCTTTTCATCAGAAATGCCTGAGGAGTCAGTTTGCCGCAGAGGAGGGTCGTTATGTTCAGGAAGATGCTTCTTGATGTTATAGACCTAAATCAAACAGTTTATCATCAGGCTATACATGTATACCATTTTTAAAAAATCATTGCATTGTCTACCTGTTAGTTTATAAAACTCTTAATAACCTTGCTCTAAGTTATTTGTCAAATGAGCTTTTAAGGAATGAACCATCTAACTTCCTCAAGTCCTCTGTGTATATAAAAAAAAATATTTTTCACTGACAGATTTAACTTTAAAAAAGCAAAAATAGGAACATGACAGCAATGTTTAATGACAGATGTTTTCTTACCTGGTTTAAGGATCTCTTCATCAGCAGTCCAGGATTTCTTGAATTTTGCATGTAGAATGGCTACAGCAACTAGCTCTCAGACATTTCCCCAAATTGTTTCTTCAATCCATGTGGCAGGGCATCTATCAGTGGGTTGCAGAATTTTAGCAACACAGTATTGATTGTAAGGAGCAGCTATCCCATCTGAATGTTGGATTCTCCCTGAAGTATGTTTATTGCCTTTGTAACTGGACCAACGGTGTTGGTGTAATCACCTAAAAAGGCAATGTCAGCTGCACTGTACCTAGCACAAACAAAAAATGTTTAAGTGAATGTAATACATCATAACAACAACACATTTTATTTGAATAGCACTTTTCTAAAAACTCAAAGGCACTTTACAGGAATCAAGCAAAGTTACAAACAATAGTTAAGTAACTTAACAAAATCATAAAGAAAAACTTCAATACATTGTACTGAACATTGACAAAAAAGAAAAAAAAAACAGGTTAAGCGTAAAACAGGACATTAATCATACATGAAAAACTCTTCTGAAAAGGTGTGTTTTGAGATGTGATTTGAGTGTGAGTAGATCTGTACAGTCACAGATGTCTTTGGGGAGAGAGTTCCAGAGGGTGGGAGCAGCAATGGAGAAGGCCCTGTCACCTCAGGTGCAGTGCTTGGTTCTGAGCGGTGGAGACAGGAGGTTGGCATCAGAAGAGCGGAGGCTGTGGGATGGAGTGTGACAGTGGAGTATGTTGATGAGGTAGCATGGGGCTTGGTTATGGAGGGCTTTGTGGGTAAGGAGGACTTTAAAATGGATGCGTTGAGGTACAGGGAGCCAATGGAATTTCTGGAGAACTGGGGTGATGTGGTCACAGGAGCGGGTGTGAGTGAGCAGGCGACCAGCAGAGTTTTGTATGAACTGGAGTTTGAGGACTTTAGATGATGAACCATAAAGAATACTGTTATAGTAGTCGAGTCTGGAGGTGATGAAGGCATGGATGAGAATTTCAGCAGCCGAGAAGGGGAATGATGGGCGAAGACGAGCAACATTTTTAAGATTAAAGAAGACAGTTCTTGTGATTTGGTTGATGTGGTTTTCAAAGGAGAGGTTGCTGTCAAAGACAACTCCAAGGTTGCGGATGTGAGTGGAAGGAGACAAAGTGGTGTCATTGGTGAGACTGAAGTTGTTGGTGGTTTTGGTAAGGGATTTGGGACTGATGATGATGAAGTTGGATTTGTCACACTTGAGTTTGAGGAAGTTTAAGTGCATCTATGATTTTATCTCAATGATGCAACTGGTCAGGGTGGAGTGAGTTACAGTGATGGATTTGGTGGAGATGTAGAGCTAACATCATCAGCATAGCAGTGGAAGTGAAGACCATGGCTGCGGATGATGGAACCGAGGGGGAGCATGTACAGGATGAAGAGTGGAGGGCCAATCACTGAACCCTAGGGGACACCTTGTAATAGAGGAGCAGTGGAGGAAGTGCAGTTATTGATACTGATGAACTGTTGCCTGTTTGTGAAATATGACTGTAACCAGGAGAGGGCGGTGTCAGTGATGTTGAGGGAGGATTCCAGGTGGGAGAGAAGGATAGTGTGGTTGATGGTGTCGAAGGCTGCAGTGAAGTCTAAGAGGAGAAGAATGCTGAGATGAATCTGAGGAAAGGAGGAGATCATTGGTGACTTTGAGGAGAGCTGTTTCTGTGCTGTGACCTGAACGGAAGCCAGAATGAAATGGTTCATACAAGTCTTTGGAAGTGAGGTGGGTTTTGAGTTGATTGGCAACAGCATGTTCCAGTATTTTAGACAGAAAGGGGAGGTTGGAAATGGGCCGGAAGTTGCTCATAGTGTCAGGGTTTAGTCCAGGCTGTTTGAGGATTGGGGTCACAGCAGTCAGTTTGAGAGTTTGGGGGACTGAATCAGAGCTGAGAAAGGAGTTGATGATGTCAGTGATAAGTGGGGAAATGATAGGGAGAGAGTCCTTTATAAGCTTGGAAGTGATGGGGTCCAGAGTACAAGTGGAGCTTTGCAATAAATGACTGCAATGACTAGAGGAGTGGGACAGACAGCTTAAAAGCAATATGTTCGAATGAAGGAATGTCAGGAATGGAGATGGAGGTTGTTTTAATGTCCTTTCTATGTATAGCTGCAACACCACCTCCACGCCCCTCTGGGTGAGCTTTCTCAATGTATGTAAAGTTGGGGAGTCTGGTCTGATTTAGTGAGAAATAGTCCAGGGATTTGCGCCATGTTTCAGTGAGAGAGAGACAATCAAGATTATTATCTGTTATAAATTCATTAAGAAATAGGCTTTTGTTGTTGAGAGAATGAGTATTGAGCAGAGCCAGTTTCAGCTGTTTATTGTGACGATGGAAGGAGGAAGTTGGATTGCAACAGGACCAAATAGAAGGAATTGAGTTACGCAATGTGAAATTATAGGAAAACATATGACGGGAGCATCTGTGTAGAGGACGGTGTTGCCAATCTGATCCAGATGTTGGACACAGGTGGTTTTTAAAGTTGGGGAAATCTGGGGTGAAGTAGAGCGGCGGCATGATCAGGGTGAAGAGGTGGTGGTAGCAAGTAGCTGGGCCTGGTAGTGGATGGCTGTAACAGATAGCTGGGCCTGGTATACCCTTGGAATAATTTCTATATGTTCAGCGTAGGGTAATCATTAAGTATTAGTGTAGGTAATAAAACACCTAAACAAACATTTACTACTTACATTTGAACATCAAGTACAGCGCAAACAGCTCTCACAGCTCCCTCCCCTTGTATTTTAAGGATTCTCATCTGTTTGAGATTCATGGAAGACGTCCCACGCTCAGATTTTCTCTTGCAGGCTGCTGTAGTCAGTTCACTACATTTCTCCAGCTGTCTTGTTTGCATCCTCTATAAAAGACAATACAGAACTTCAGTAAAAAAAAATAGTTAACTCAAATTGGCATCAAAAGGATAAAATACACTGATGGTGGTAGGCAACTAAAGAACAAAATTTCAATACAATTTATTACTACTCACCTTTAATATATTAAGTTTATATGCATAACACATTTCAGCAGCAAGGCAGTTCAAAGTGCCTCACATCATAAAAACATCAATCACGTATACAGCAAAATCATCAAGCAAATACACATAAAAATCATCGGGAAAATATCAATGTATCAAAATCATAGGGATCATCAAGCAAATATCTTCAAGCAGATATAGTTCAAAAATATTTATCAATGATCCACTTTATTTAACTGATTTACAAACTTCCCAAATTAAGGCACATTCAACACAATCATCTCCACCTTTTTCTCTCATTGTTTTATATATTGAGGAGTCTGGAGGAGGAGGCACCCCTGAGGCATTTGATGTTCATTGATTATTGGTTCTTAATGTCATTTGACTAATTTTCAGTTAATCGCCCAGCCCTACTATAGTGACAAAACTCAATATATTCAACCCTGTGCAGATGACTACAAGATGAAGATCTTCTGTTCACAAAACACTCTTGTAGTCTCAGCAGAAAACAGCCTTGCAGCCAAATGCAGTTTTCTGCTGAGACTCCAGGAGTGTTTTGTGATTTAAAGATCTTCACCAATCTACTCATCAGCAAAGGGTGAGTAGATAGAGTAAGTTTTTACTCTACAGTATAGTGAACTATCCTTCTAGGAGGTTTATTCCTATATGTACACATTTCAGGAATTTCCATTTCATTGTTCCTAATCACCAAATATAGAACATTAGCAGGGTTATACGTTTAACGTGTATATTTCTTTAATGTCCAAAGGAACATCTGATGTATGTCACTTACAGATATTGCATGCCAACCATCTTTCTTAATAAACTTTTCTTTAAAGAAGAAAGTACAAGTCACGGGGACCAGCCTAGGCATGCTAGTCACCAGCCTCTCCAAAGCTAACACAAGTGAGTAGTCGTCTTCTCATTAACTAGCTACCGCTCAGTTACCAGTGCAGGCCTCTCAATCACATCAGTAACTGGCTTCAGAATGGATATAGCCTCCGATGTCAAGGAAGTAGCCACCGCTGGGTGTGCAATATTCGGAATGTTGGCGTTGAAGCCGCGCCATAGAATGAAAGTGGGAGCTCAGCTCGAGACACTTAACGAGAATGATATAATTCCAAATCACAGGTGTGAGCTGTGAATGTGATTGGTTCCCCTTCTTGTGAAGCGCATATTTCATGGCCAATTGCATTTCAGGAAACAAAAACAACAGTGGGTTACAAAACTATGCTGAGCCAAAAGAAAAGAGTAAAGACAAGCTTCCTGGAAATGTAGTGGAGTTGAAAGTAAAATATTTGTCTTTTAAACGTTTCAACAGTTTGTCAGCTGCTTTACCAGTGAAAACAAGACATTGGATTTGTTTTACACAAATGTCAAGGATTCATATATTTCCAAACCAAGACCTCCTCTGGGTAAATCAGATTACAACCTTGTTTTTCTCTGCTCAGAATATAAACCCCTTGTCCAGAAACTACCTGTAACAAAAAAGACTGTTCTAAAGTCCTCACAGGAAGCTGAAGAAGCCCTAGAGGGTTATTTTGATTCTATCAATTGGATTTCTCTTTGCAAGGCACATGGAGAGGACATTAATGCCATGACTGAGTGTGTGACCGACAATATAAACTTCTGTGTGGACAACACCATCCCCGCCAAATCAGTGAGGTGCTTCCCTAATAACAAACCCTGGATCACCAGTGAGCTAAAGGAACTGTTAAATAAGAAAAAAGGAGCCTTTAGGGAGTGAGGCAAAGAGTTATTGAGGAGTATTCAGAAGCAGCTCAAAGTCAAGGTTAGAGACAGCAAGGAGGTGTACAGGAAGAAGCTGGAAAGTAAACTGCAGAGGAACAATATCAGAGATGTGTAGTCAGGGATGAAGAAGATCACAGGCTTCAAGCAGAAGAAGGATCAGATAGATGGAAGTCTGGACAGAGCAAATGAGCTGAACACATTCTTCAACAGGTTCAGTTCAGGAACAAGCTCACCATCCTCCCCTCCTACCCCCAGCCATACAGATATTCCACCCTCCTTTGACCCACAGCTTTCCTGTCACACCTCAGATGTTTTATCCTATAACTCAGTCATGGACTCTTCTGCTTCCATTAGCTTGTCTTCAACCAAATCAGAAGATGCTGCTGCTCCCTCTCCCTCCACCTCCTACTTATCTATTTGTAGAAGTCAGGTGAAGAGGCAGCTGGAGAGACTGAACCAGAACAAGGCTGCCGGTCCAGATGGTGTCAGCCCCAGAAGGCTTGTGCAGAGCAGCTCTGTGGGATTCTGCAACACCTAGCTTGACCCAAAAGAAGGTACAACTGTTGTGAAAGACATCCTGTCTGGTTCCGGTACCAAAGAAAACTCACCCATCAGTCATCAATGACTACAGACCTGTTGTCCTGACATCCCACATCATGAAGGTCCTGGAGAAACTCCTGTTGCCCCACCTGAGTAAGCAAACCAGCATTTATCAGGACCCCCTTGCAGTTTGCTTATCGCCATGGAGCTGGAGTTGAAGATGCCATTATTCACCTGCTTCAACAAACCCACTGTCATCTGGACAAAGCAGGCAGCACTGTGAGGATCATGTTCTTTGATTTCACCAGTGCATTTAACACACTTCAGCCTGATCTGCTTCGTATGAAACTCCAGAAGACTCAGGTGGAGGCCTCAACAATCGCCTGGATCCATGACTACCTGACAAACAGACCACAGTTTGTGAGACTGAAGGACTGTGTGTCTAACCAGGTGGTTAGCAACACAGGAGCACCACAGGGGACTGTACTCTCACCATTCCTTTTCACTCTGTTCACTTCAGACTTCTAGCACAAGTCAGACTCCTGTCATCTACAGAAATACTCAGATGACCCTGCAGTGGTCGGGTGGATCAGAGATGGACAAAAAGCTGAGTACAGAGAGCTGGTGGACCGCTTTGTGTCATGGTGTGGAAGCAATCACCTCATCTTGAATATGAACAAAACTAAGGAGATAATTGTAGATTTCAGGAGAAACAGGGTCAGATCAAACCCTATTTCCATCATGGGAAAAGAAGTGGGGTTGGTTGAGGAATGTAAATACCTTGGTGTTCATCTTGACAACAGACTGGACTGGAGACTCAACAGTGAAGCCATCTACAAGAAGGGACAGAGCAGACTGTACTTCTTGAGGAAGCTAAGATCCTTCAAGGTTTGCAGCAAGATGTTGCCGATCTTCTATCAGTCTGTTGTTGAGAGCGTCATCTCCTCTGCCATCATCTGTTGGGGCAGCAGCATCAGAACCAGGGACCTAAAAAGGCTCAACAACCTGATATAGAAGGCTGGTTCTGTTCTGGGGACGACTGTGGAACCTCTGGAGTTGATGATGCAAAGAAGGATTTTTTAATGAAATCAAGAAAATTATGGACAACCCTGACCATCCTCTTCATGAGGCTGTCATTGGAAAACAAAGTCTCTTCAGTCAAAGGCTTCTACAGACTAGTTGTAAAACGAACCGCTACAGGAGATCTTCCCTGCCCACAGCCATCACTATCTATAATAACTCCTTGACTAAATGAGTTACATCCACATTTAATTTCCCTCTGGGATAAATAAAGTATTTTTGAATATGAATTTGAACTGAATTTGAAATGTAATGGAGTGAAAGTCATAAGTTCCCCCCCCCAAAAAAAACAATTACTCAAGTAAAGAAACTCAAATGTACTTAAGTACAGTACTCAAGTAAATTCTGGATAAAGCAAGCCAAAACAAATGCCGGGGATATCCTTAAGCTGACGACGAATGCCATTAAAGGTGGCACGGGAATGGGGCGTGCGCACGGTGAGATGTGGGAACAGCGACTATGCTCGCATTTAGCTCCGTTTTCACAAATAAAAGCTCAGATGTGATCGACATTAAGTTTTCCATCATGGGCAGCTGGAGCTCACTCTTGAAAATGCTCTCCATTTCTTCGAGTAGTGTAGCGAATAAGTCAGCCGTAAAGTCCACTGGAGAGAGGGTGGATAAGGCTGTAGCTACACCTACACGAGAGGGGGATGCAGCTGGGGTGGCAGGCCGCGCCGATGGAGCCGCTGAGCTGCTGAGCTGCTCATGGATTTAGATTTTGTTGCCATTTCGAGTACAGGTCAGCTCAAAATTAAGTTAAAAAGCAAAATATATCCACAAGGTGGCGATTTAAATACCCTGAAGAGTTGTTAGAGTGGGTTTTGCGGGAACTCTGAAACCTGCTTCTCACTCCATCAGACACAAAACCGGAAGTCCCACAGCCCTCTTTCCTGTCAGATCACTGTCAAATGAAGGCCACTAGCATTGTTGATTTTGGCAACCATTTTAGAGTTAGTCTTAGTCTTCTGGATGAAAACGCTTCTTAGTTTTAGTCAGTTTTGGTCATTTGTAAAAGTGATTGTTTTAGTTCAGTTGTAGTCGACAAAAACTCCAAAAAGTGTTAGTCAAGGTTCAGTAGAAAAAAAAAAGTATTAGTGTTTACAAATTAATTTGAATAATGAGTGGAAACATTGGAATCCATTACTCCAAAAATGCAATAAACAAAAACATTCTCACGTTGGCAATTGGGGCTTTATTTCTTAGAATTTGCTAAAGTGCAATGAACATACAAATGCCCAAGATATAAGCAATGGATGAGGAGCACATGCTTAACCTCGTCTCCCAGGGCAATTAAGTTGCATATTATATATAAAAAGACACCTACAGCACCAAGCTGTCTTTAACTAGTCCAAACATTCTAACCAAAGTAATAAAATAAGTCTTTTGTTCTCTTATCAAAGTGTGAAACAAAAATGAGACTGGATTCTTTAAAACATAAAAAGAATAAAACAACTCCTGAATGCTGTATGTACTTTAAACATTGTATTGGGTCTTTAAACCAAATTAAATAAACAACAAAAATGTTTAACAACATGTTTTAGAGGAGGGCCCTACCCCTAGTGCAGTTTCATAACAACTACAAACAGAATATAACAGTAACATATCTGTACTAATAATAGTAACAGCTTGCTAATGAGGTGACCATACCAAATTAGTCTAATGACCTTGATTCATTTTGAGGAAAGCACTTCTCTCTAAAATGACACTTGTTCTGTTTTGACAGCTACGACTGAGCTTTACCTGTAATGCCAAAGGCCCTCTCAGCAAATGCTTGAGATGCTGGCATGGCCAGAAGATCTAAAGCAATAGGTTTTAGGCTTGAATAAATACAATCTCCCTGTACAGCCCAAATTAAATGGGAATCTCTTGGTTTGTAGGCTGTGACACCTGCTCCTTGAATTTCTTGATTTCCTGGATGACACATGGCTTTGAGAGGCCAGACCTGGATGGCTGACTAGACAAGAATTTGAATCTAGGCCGCTTTCTCTGTGGTCCCTCTTAGGATTCTCCTCCCACATCATCATCCTCTTCCTGTACAACAGGCGGCACTAAGTGAGCTATGTAATCTTCTGCTTTTCCTAGAAGTGCCTCACTTTGCTCATCATTGTTTTCAAGGAGTGCCTCACATGCAACAGTTGTGTCAAGAAAGCAAGCAACAGCAATGAGAGGTGAAAACTTGGAGTAAGTGTGATCAAGAAAGCAACTGAACTGCTTTTCCATGTTTGCCTTCATCTTCTTTGCCAGGGACGCTAGGTCTTTGAAGCTACAACCCTGGACATTAGGGAACTCAGACATGTGACCCTGAAGGTCCTTGAAGGGCAGGCAACACAAGGAATATAGACTGTGTGTCGCTCTGGAGCATCTGGGGTATTCTCAGCAAAGGGGTTGAGCAAACCTCTTAGAGCAAGTCAACTTCTGCCACTCGCTTGGCAGTAGAAAGTCCCAGGTCATCCCTTCCCCAACCTGAACTACTGAATCTTTGATTTGGAGAAGCCATGATATCATCAGATATGTGCTGGGCCATCTAGTAGGGCAGTCTTTGATCACAGTTAGTTGACACAGCTGCAGCAAATGCTGAGTTGCTACTGATGACCTGATGACACTGATGATGGCATGATAAGCAGTCTAACTTTGCCTAGCAGTTGGTTGATACTTGCATCTTTGTGGCTCATGTTCACCACTAGGTACAGTGTGTGTACAACACATGGGGTTCTATCTATGGTTCTAAACCTAGGTGGAAAAGACCAAAACACAGAGATATATAATCAATTGAATATACTTGCCATAAAAAAATTGTTAAAAGTTACTATAACCTAGCATAAGTCAATGTGACCAACATACTGAAACTGTTAAGGAAAAACTGAAATAATTTACCTTTGGTCTTGTCCAACAATCTCAGCATCTTCAATGTCAATCAGAAATCAGGGGCATCTAGTCACCATATATAAAAATGGCTAAACATGCTGTTAATGTTACAGAAGCTAAGTTTGCTGTTCACTTAGACCAGAGGGCTGCAACCTGCAGCACTGGAGCCAGAAGTGGCTCTTTAGACCTTCAGCAAAGGCTCTTATTAACTTTGGCTAAAAAATAATAAAGAACTGACAAATGTTTTTAAACATAGATATAATAATAAACTCAGGCTTTAGCAACAATGCAACCACGTTAATAAAATAACATTGAACATTGTATTCCTCAAAAATCAAAAGCCCAAATAAACTTTTTTATTAAAGGAATTGTGTGTGTCAATACTGTCCTGTATGTGAAAAGAAAAGACATTCATTTTGTTACAACACAACTACAACAGCACTGAGAAGATGTGTCATTATGGTTTAAAACTTTAGGTCTCACATGTCTCTACATGTCAGTATATGTATATGTCTCTATATGTCAGTAAAACAATGGCAGCTTCCTTCTCCTCTCGGGCTCGTCCTGCTGAGGAATTGCATTTAAAAATGAATGGTCAAGATATTATGTAGGTTCAGGTGTTCAGATATTTAGGTCTAATTTTGGACACACACCTCAATATTGAAAGTCACGTTAAAAAGGTTTTAAAACTGGCTAAAGGAAATTTCTATAACTTCAGACTGATTAGAGATTGTTTGCCATTTCCTGTCATGATTTTCTGCCAACTGAGTAATTGCTTAATCTCCTGATCACAGGCAACATCCACAATGATCAAACCACTGAGAAGAATTTCACAACAGGGCTTTGAAGATTCTAGATTGAAAACCCATTCAAACACACCACTGTCAGGTGGTGAATCTACTAAGTTGTAAAAATTTTATTTTGTTATTTAAAATTAATGCATAAATGTTTGCAAAATTAGCCATGGCTATAAGTGCTGTAGTATATAACATGTTAAATGTGTATATTCCCTATTAAATAAATAAATAAATAAATAAATAAATAAATAAATAAATACATAAACTAAGTCTTACTACCAGGGGATCATTCTAGCAGCAGATGACTCAGAACATACATGCTCAGAAAATCCTGAGTTTAAAAGAACCCAATGTCTGGATAGAAATTAGGATTAGCAGTCTTTGTTTTCTTGGTCCTGGACTGCAATGACCTGGACTACAGTTGAGGCATCTTAAAACATGTAAAATGGCTTTTCGTCCTTGAAGCAGCCATTCTGGGTTTGACCCCTGACCTTTGGACTTTTGCTGCATGTCTTCTCCCCCTTCTCTCTTCCTATTTCCTGTCTGATTACGCTGATTTTGTGCCACAAAATGTCTAAAAATAAAAATGCAGAAATAGATGTCTGAGATCCAACTGAAATGGTGGGTCTGTGTGACTAGCTGGTGCTCCTCAATGCTATAAGGATTTCTGACCTTTCTCCACTAACTTATTGCAACACCACATCTGCTAACCCTAATTTCAAAAAATCCAAACTATCCCTTTAATGTCCCTCCTTCTGAGCTTTGCAGTCTGGCAAACTGATCTGTTTCTTACTACCGATATCAATAAGAGACCTTATAGTGACTTGAATATTCTTTGTTTCTATCTGCAGCACTGAAGAGATCGTTCGATGATGAAAATATGGATGACATGATATCTGTCAACTCAGCTTCCTCTGTCTCCACTCCCATTTCCCCCTCTTCCTCCCATTTCATCCTTAACCACAATAAACCCAGTGTGGAACAGGGAGGAGGTGGCCAGTCTCCTCCTGTTACTGTCAGCAACACTAGCATAGGCTCCGCAGCGGACTCCCACATATGTCTCAGCTCAAGACTCAGTCCCATCCTCAAGACCCGTGCTGTAGGTAGCAGCTTGTCCTTCAACAGAGGAACTATGAACAGGCCAGTCATCCCCAACACTAGCTCCTCTGTGACCAGAGCTGCTTCCTTCCAAAGCAGGTTAAACCCCAACTTCTGCTCAACACTGTCAGGGCCTGGCAGTGACAACGACAGCCTTTACAGCTCTACATCCAGCTTGGAGTACTCTAGTGGTGGTGGCTATACCATGCTAGCTAACAAGCTGACATCCTATCACAGCCCTCCACCTCAGAGGGAGTACTATGGATCTAAGCTCAACTGGCCACAACAACGTGAAGCAAATATGGAGAAATTCTGCTCCCATGGAAGTGCTTTCAAGTCAGAGGTGAACCAAGGGCAGCTGATGGTGGAAATTAGAGATCCACAGGCTTTGAACCATGGTACCATGTCAATTCTTGACTTCCAACTTCCAGGAGAGGGCAAACTGGGAATTCCAAGAGATGGTGGTGGCTGGATGTCTCCAGGAATAAAGTATGTTGATGCTAATCTTAACTGGAATGGTCTGCGTAGTGGGAATTCCTTTGAAGAATGTGGATCAAAAGAAGCTTCCCAACAACGGCTTCAGGCCACCAAGAATCCTCAGTCCAAAGCCAAAGAAACTCCACGTCTCAACAAGTTTCCCTTGGATCTGGACAGCTTGGTGAGCAGCATCTCATCAGCCTCTCCTGCCAAACCGGAGGTGGGACTGATAAGCCCAAAGACTTCAAACCGCTCCCAGCAGAGCATAAGTGACCATCAGAACTACAATGCAAGCCCTCCATCTACAGCTGCCAGTCCTTCAGCCTCCCTCAGCAGCCTAGACAGTTCTTCTGACACACCAGTTCAACCCTATCACTATCCACGTTCACCCATATCTCCAAGTGCTCCTGTTCCTTCACACCATCCCATCACTGTTCTGGAGAAGAGTTTCTCTCCTGTACCCCTTTCCTCAGCTGAGAGCCTTCAGATGGATAATTTCTCACATTCTCAGGTTGCACACATGGTCTCCAATCTCCAAAGCCAATTTTGTTCTTCCAGCACCTTCAGCTCCACACCTATTGGATCTTTGGAAGTTAACAAATGTGAGGAATATAATGAAAAAGAAAGTGTGGACCTGATCTTACAAAGGATTGCTTTGTTTTCTTGGCCTGCCACAACTGACACCACCACAGGGCCTGCAGTCCAATCCCCAAACCCTACCCAAACTACTGCTGGGTTGTCATCTAAGTCTGGCTGTCCCACTGAGACCACAACCATCACCACAAGAAAGGGGGGGAACAAGAAACATGAAGGTAAGACATTCTAAAATATACTTTTACTTCATTTTCAGCAGTTAACCAAAATAATTACATTAATTATTCATCCTCAATAGTTTCAGTGGGTTTTTTTGTCTTGGGACATAGTAACATGAAAAAGAGAAGGGATCCAAAGTGTTTAACACAAAATTTTACAACTGTAGGTTATTTGGTCTAAAATAGCTACAAACATTAAAAATGTTATTTCTATGAATTCTGGGATACAGATGTCATATTGCAACATAAAGGGAAGTCCGTGCATTGACAGTTGGTGTGTGTGTGTTTTTGTGCAAGGATGCACACTTGCATAAAGTAATAGAGACTGACAGAAAGACAAGGTTAGCACACAAACCTTGACCCCCAACCATTGTACAGTCATGGTTTCTACAACCCCCCCCACACACACACCCTACCCCCTCCCCAACACCCACATACACACTTTATTTTATGTGTTTCCCGGGCCTGTTACATACAGCTAAACATCATATATAAACAGTTTCTGCTTCATTTATCTGATGCTTAAGCCAAATATTTAACCTAAAAGCAGAGTTGACCCTGAAAAGTTGTCTATTTTATGCTAATATATAAATAAATCTCCAGGAGCTTTATGTGATTTGCTTAATTGTTTCGTCAGGTATAGTTAACATCAGCACATACTCAAAAACACTAATTCCTTTACATGGCAGCAAATATTTCTTCTGTGTTCTCATTGCCTCACTTAAAATACGTTGTGTCTTGTCAGAAGAAGTTGAAATGAATGAACTTCCTCCTCAACAACTGCAGAATTATTAAAAAAACAAAAACAAAAAAACAGCAAGATCATAAAGTGTATTAACTCAAATGCCAAATTTCATCATAATGTTAGGTTTTTAAAGAAAAGTGTGTTTAAAACATTGTGGTCACCTGATGTCCCAGGCTGATTTGTGGGCTTTAGTTTACACTGTGCTGGATAAGTAACTTTTAACAGATTCCAATGTGGATTCTGAAGCATTTTCATTTAGCCTGACAGACGTTTTTCCTGAGGAATACAACTCAGACAGAGTGAGCATTCCAGCTGCAAAGCTTCAATTTATGTTATAACTTCAAGGTGACTGACGATCGAAACAAGTAGTAGTGACAATAATGATTGTCTTTAGTACTTAAACTGGTATGGATGTTTATATTCCTTTGTGAAGTTTTTTTGAGAGATTTCTGTCCCCTCTTATTTATGCTGTGTTCTGGTGATCAACTCAGCTATTATGTAAAAACCTAACAGAGCGAGGTTGTGTGCACAGGCCTACATTTTTATTCCTCACAAAGACAAAAAAAACCCCTTGTGTTTGTCCCTGGTTCCAGCTGACTTATGACTTACCTCGAAGGAAAATGTTGTGGCTCTTTCTGCCTGAAATATCCAGTTTGCCTCTAAATATGCAGTGTTCACCCCTAAATAGAGCATCATTTAATGATGTCTGGGTGAGCTGTGTTTGTCATGTAAAAACCAGTGTTGTTCAGTTCAAAGTATGGAGCTCCAGCACTGGGTCTTAGGTGATGTGGCTGGGGTGGTTGAACTTGTGAAGACGTGAACGTTAAAATTTTCAAAGTGATGGAGACAAAATAAGGGCTGCACATTGGTGCAGTTGGTAGCACCATTGCCTTGCAGCAAGATGTTTTCTTGTGTGCGAATCCAGCCTGGGGTCTTTCTGCAAGGAGTTTGCATGTTCTCCTTGTGCATGCGTGGGTTCTCTCTGGGTACTCTGGCTTCCTCCCACAGTCCAAAAACATGACTTAGATTAATTGCTCTCTCTACATTCTCCTTAGGTGTGAGTGTGTGTGTGCATGGTTTTTGGTTTTTTCTCCTGTCTCTGTGTTGCCCTGCGATGGACTGGCGACCTGCCTCTTGCCCGATGACAGCTGGAGATGGGCACCAGCCCCCTCATGACCCTGCAAGGATAAGCGTGATGGATAATGGATGGATGGAGACAAAATAAAAATTAACAGCATAAACGTGCACAAAATTGTAGTATAATTGATTGACACCAATTTTCTTTGATTTGAGTCATGGGGGGGGGATGATCCTTTACCTTATCTATGTTAACCTGATCTTTAAAGTTTAATTTTCATTAACTTTAAAGTGCACATAGTGCCATTTTATAACACTATCAAGTAACTATGTTATCTTCAGTTGTTACAAAAATGCTGGATATCAAATGACTTAAAAGAAATTTGACTTTGTAATTTAATGCCTTGAAATTGGGCCTCTGTCTCTTTAAAAACTCCTGTTCTTTCTGAAATTCCGCCTTCAGGAAGTCATCACAACATTGCTCCTCTATTAACCCCAACATTTTTACCGGTGTTTCACTGAGAAGTAGCTTGTATAAAGAGCTCAGCAGATGTGCAGTTCCACCAGGTGTTTGCTAATTGCTGCTGGCTAGTCTGAAGGAGCTGAGTGGGGAAGTCATGGGAAAGGGTTGCACTGTGAAGCAGAAGCTCGGAAGATTAGAAACTGCAGTTCTGAGGCGGAACTGCACTCTGAAGGCAACACTGGGTCAGCCCGGGTGTTTTGCACAGCTGAATGGCTGCCACGGGAGATTAAAGGATTTCTCAAACATGCATGAAAGAATCAAGGCAACACTCCAGGTATGTTTTTGATGAGGGAATAACATTATAACATGATGTAAAGATCAAAAAAGTCAATTTTACATAGTACTGCCCTTTTAAAATGATAGCAGCACAAACCAGCAGGAACGCAGTGAAGTTTGCTGACGCTAATTATATTAGATTTGGCTAATGAGGGTGGGGGGGGTCAGTATGCTTGATCTTTGATGACTTCTTGAGATCTTCATTGCTATTTTTACAATGGTAGTGGCACCAAATGATGTTTGCTGCACAAATCAACACAAGTGTAGAATAAACATTTGATACCGGCTTAAAGATTTTAAGAAGGTCGGAGGGCAACTTGACTCAGGTACAGTGGAGTAGCCTAGATTAAAGCATTGAAGGTTGTTGTTGAAACACTGGGGGGTAGAGTTAGAGTTAGATGGGAGGAATACTTTCTTAATTATTTGGTATTTAATCACTAGTTTCTGGGCAAATAAAACTGCATTCTGAATATTTAAGGAGGTACAGTTAACAGGTTAGCACCTTGTATGATAATACCTGATTTTGTGTATGAAGGATTTGTTTCAGGAGTTGCAATTATAGCTCGATTGAACTTGTGATAGATTAATATTTTTCCCACAAATAATATATGAATCCAAAGCATATTCTTTAGAAGCAGTGGACCTCCTCCAAGTGTCTCTTTGATCCAGTCTAATGAGACCTCAGGATGTTTACACAGGACTCTTGTCAAGTACAGATTGAAAACACTCAGTTTTAACAAACCAAGCTATCTGTTTGAAGACACACAGCTGCAGGGATTTCCTCCACTCTGGCAATCCCATCATGGAATTAGACATTTTCTTTAGAGATGAAAGAGCCATAAAGCTTGTTGTCCTGCTGCACTCAGCTGATAGATTCTGTCATATTCCAAGATGTGAAGGATGCAGAAACCAGGCCGGAAGCAGGTAGATGCAAATAAATCCAAACTTTAATCACAGATGATGGTGCAAGGCAGGAAATCCAGGAAACTGAGGTAGATCCACAGATGAAGGCCTGAAGCATTGGAACTGCACCCAAAGCAAACACAACAAGCCAGGAGTCAAAAGGGAAGAAGGGATCTGGAATGCAGACGCTGGTAGTTTCAACATCAGGACTCAGGTGTGAGGTCTAGCAGGAAACAAAACCAACTGAAGCATACAAACAAAATCAGATAAGAAGTCATTACTATAGGATGAAACCCAGCAAATAATACCACCAAGCATTTTAAGAATGAACCCAGATTACAGCACCCTCACACCCTCGGTCCACATTTACACCAGTCTCATGAGAGCAGAAGAATCCACAGTGCAGACCAACATTTTAGCTGCTGTACACTGTTTTTTCTTTTTTCCCAAAAAGAAAAAACAGGCTACAAGTAACAAGACTTCATATACAGCCTTTCATGTACTGAGGGATACATTTGGTTTCAATCAAGTCTTTAAAACTGAGAACTGTGAAATGTAATTTGATGAAAATCAAATCCATTTAATTCAGTCTGCATTTTGGGTTAATTGTCAATCATCCTGTGGGCAGCTTTGGCTCTGAAGGTGCATTTTCTGCAGTTATAGAGGATCAGTCCTGTGTCTGTTACATCCGTGTATCACAGTGTCCACAGCAGAAGACTGACAGGATAATAATTGCTGCTACAAGGAGGCCATTCACAACTGATGGTGCACTAAGGAAATGTGAAAAAGTGATTAAGTTTGGAAGTTGCTGAGGTAAAAATGTGTAACATGGGGTAGAAAAATGATATTTCTCATGAAAGGGATAAAAGTGTTGTTATGAGCTCCACATTTGAAGGTGAGATCTTTAAACTTTATGTCCCCTCAACTCCAAATGAGATATGTACACCCCCATATTGCTATTTGAGGGATTCAATCTTTAGTTTACGGCCATTTTTGAAAATGAAGTTATTATTTTAGTTATTATTAAAGTTGTAGTACATATTTTTTAAGTTTGTATTGAACAGATACTATCTTCAAAACCAGACCTTTAATTTCAAACCATATTGTGATACTTGTTGAAACCATTTCTTTGATTTTTTTTTTTTTTAAATTTATCACCCAGCACTACTTTAAAGTCAGAGAGAGTTTCTATCATTTGCAGATTTTTATTAAATCATGGGAGATTTGTTCCAAAGGAAAGTAAAGCAACAGTGCATCATTTCTTCAAAACCTGTGAAGGATCCTTGGGGCTTGTGTTTTTTTAAAAATTTGTGCTTCAGAACATAAATATAAAAACCTAAAATATAACTTTAAATGAAGGATTTACTCCCCCTTCCCCCATATATTGCTGTCAACGGATGTTGAGTTATCAAAATTTTTACAGTTAAAGTTAACTAAACATATGAGCTATAGATGAGTTTAAATTGAATTATAATGTTAAAAATAGGACCAAGAAACTGCCTTGGTCTCTTGGAGGGTTTGTTGTACTGGAAACATGGCCTCTGATCCTTTTATTAGGCTGCTGCAGCAGTCTGTCACAGACATGAGACTGACTGAAAACATTCAGGTCAAGTTTCAGTTCAAGCCTTTTCTAACTCCCCAACCATAATCCTACATTTTGCAAATTCATGTTGGTGGTATACCCTTTGTTTTTTGCAGTAAAGAGGAAGGGTGAAGGAGTAGCGCCATCTTGTCCCACAACTTGAGATATTTATTATGCTAGTAATTACACATTATCATCATCTTGGGTTGTTTGAGTTTAGCCTTTGTTCAGTATTTGCACTCTTTAGTTCTCTCTTATTAGTTCATCCTGTTGTCTTCATCTTAGTTTATTCTTGGGTATTAATTCCTTGGGCTTTGCTTGGTAGTCCTCACTTTTCCTTTAGCTCAGTGTTTTCCTGTGATCATTGTATATTTCCTCATCCGCTCCTCACGTCAGCCAGCTGGCCTGGTCTCCTCACAGCTGCACCCTGTTACCAGTCAACCACTTGTTCTTTGTCTGGTAATCAAACTCCACACCCTCTGTCACACTCTGCTGGATTCTTCCATTTTCTCCGTTGTTCCTGGTCTCCCTTTGTTCTGCTGTTCCTGATGATCAGTTTTTATTAGTTGTTCTTGTGCCCTGGCTCCATATGGTCCTCCCAGGTGATTGTAAGTTATTTGTGATTCTTCATTAAAGATCCTGTATCATAATCCTCCCAATCTCCAGCTTGCACTTTAGTCTGACCTCAAACTCACGTTACATGACACACACATGTATTTTCTTGCAGAAAAACCTCTATGCTGCCATGTTGTATCATGCTTGGTTTTATTGCTGACAAGCTTAAATATATGTTTAAAAATGGGATCAAATTTTAGCAACCATTATGTTGTGTAGTTTGGCATTATCATTTTTAAATGGTCAACATTCCTTAACAAGATGAAGAAAAAAATTTTAAAAAAAAAGCAGAGTGCTGACATCTACTGCAAGCGAGATAATCCCAAGTGCTGGTAATTTTGCCACTTCAACATTTTATTCCTTTTGTTGTTTTATTGGTATAGTCCTAGCCTGACCATTGCCTTCCTGCGCTATTCTCCTTGATTCAACTATCACTTCACAGCTTAGTCTGGACTTTCTCCCACTGACTTGGAATCCTCCTGTAGAATTTTAACCAGGGCAGTCAGCAAACAGGAGGAGTTGTGAACGATGACGCTGATTTTCTGCGCTGTTTTAAAATTGTTGTCTGCCTGTAGTTTTAGCAATGGCAGTGAAGGAAGTGAACAAAGCCATTCACTGTGTTGGTCTCGCTTCCAAATATTAAATTAACTTCATACTGGGGAAAAAAACTTGTTGGATTTACTTAATTCAATAGTGGACATTGGTTCCACACATATGTTTTGCTTTGGTAGAACTTATATAATTGAGCTGAATTTACATAAATTATTCACATTCAATAAACCTGTGTATTTTGTGTTGATAAAGTATGATAGAAACATGTTTTTATGAAGTGATTTGAGCTCTTGGAACATTTTAATCCTTCACAATTTTTTTCACTTTAATCCAGCACTGTTCAATAACTTTCACTCCAATCCAACTGGTCACTTAAACTATATGTTATCTTCATATTACATGTTGGTATTATATTCTAGTGCACGAGTCTCCAACTCTGGTCCTCGAGAGCTACTGCTCTCCGGGTTTTTAGATGCATTTCTGCTCCAACAGCTAAATCAAATGATTGAATTACCTCTTCAGCATGCCATCAAGTTTAACAGAGGCCTGGTAACTAGCCATTCATTTGATTCATGTGTGTTGGAGCAGGAATGCATCTCAAACCTGCAGGACAGCAGCTCTTGAGGACTACGGTTGGAGACCCCTGTTCAAGAGTCAAAAACAACATTTTCCAATTCAGGCCTTATAACAGAATGTGTCGTTCACTTCCAAGATGGTTGCCAGAAAGCCCTAGTAAACTTTCAAAGCAAAATGTCGAATTTAACTGCAGTGATAATATAGAAAGAATTGAACTGACATTGTTGCTCTAAGATAACGCAACAGTTAACAAGTAATGTCTGTGTTTTGTTAACTCAGTCACAGCATAAAAATTAGACATTTTCTTCTGAAAAATATTACAAGCAACCATTTTGTAAAAATACATTCTGCTTAAGGCCTATTTTCAAGATTAAATCAAATAATTATAATTGTAAACAATTTGATCTAACTATTGAACTGCTTTGAAATGCAGAAACATGAGTTACCATTAACATTCAAATAAATGATTACTGGAATGGCAAACACCTTTTAACTTTATTAATAATTAGCATTATTCATTTTGCCCGAGTTAATAATAAAAATTAACAATGGAATGTCAAAACCTTTATTCAGGAGACAGGTTTACTAGTTATACAGTGACTGTCAAAATTTTCAGCACTGATCATATTGTGACATCTTGGTTCAAAACAGCATTCTTAGAAGTATTCAAAATTCTTTACTCCAACAGAATTAAACTAAATGTGCCAATTAACACAGCCCTGATGTGACTCTTTACTGCACAATTCTCTATCTCTTCGATTTTAAAGACAAAAACTGAAATTAAAGAATGCTGCCAATCAGCTAACTTTTTATGAACTCTTAAGAATGAGTGCTGTGATTTCTTGTGGGTTGCTGATTTTTCACTCAGAAATTCAACCTCCAAATGCAGGTGAGCAAGTATCAGATTTAAATGTCCTCTCACCTGGAGCTAACCATCTCACGTGCACAGCAGCTGTGAGTTTTCCTAGCAAGAACAGTTTTGTCATTAAGTTTTGGGCTTTTCTCAAGTGTTGAGTTGCATCCAATTTCATTACCACCTTTTGAATCACCTTGAAAGTGTAGCGAAGCTGTGATGGGTAACTGATGTTCAAGGAGAAAAAAGTCCAGGCAGCATGGCAGTTGCCACGTTATCCAGGTCCTGAAGAACCACCAGACCAGGAAAATCATTGCCTCTTGTCTCTCTGGTGGCGTGGATGCCCACTGTCATTTTCTCAGTGGTGTTCAGTGCAGTGGCCTCAGTCATGTTCTGGTTAAAGATAAAAACATTTCTTGAAGATTCATTTTTTTTAACTGCTCTCTTGGATACAGCAATTTTAATGCTGTATGATAGTTTTTTTTAAACCCAGAGATGGAAAACAGATGGGATGGAGAGCAGAATGGCAGGCAAGGAGAGTCGAGAAAGGAAGAACATAGAACTAAGGGAGACAAACCTGTAACTAAGAAACAGTGAACAAGGAACACTAATCTAAGGAACCTCAGTCAAAATGTAGAAATGGAAAAGCAGAAAATAACTAATACAGAGGAATAAACTAAAACCAGATCTAAGTAAATAATAGGAAAATGATCTAAACTGGAAACGCAGATGGAACTACAGGTCAAAACAACTACAGATCGTGACAGTTTAACGTTTATGTTCAAAGGTACTTTTAATCTGAGATACAAGCCTCATTGGAGCACATATTCTAATTTAGTGACTGCATATTCAACACTAAGGTAATGTGGGTATATGTTTCTAATAAATATCTACCAACAGAAGGTCTCAGGGTTGTTTTGGGTTTGAAGTGGAAAAGAGAGTCAGATCATCTGATGATGGACGCATCATCTATACCTGCTTATCCTTGCAGGGTTGGGGGGGTTCCAGCAGTCATTCGGCGACAGGCGGGGTACACCCTGGACAGGTCCCCAGTCCATCACAGGGCTAGTCAGATAATACTATGTGCAATTTGAATCAAGTACAAGCTTTGTAAGGACTCCACAAGTACCAAAACCAAAGTAAGTTTATGAAGATGTTGCAAAACCATCCCTACATTTCTCAGTCTAATTTCTGGCTTAGGTTTCCCTTTACAGCTGGTAACATTGCTGCTGTGTTCATGCCTGGTAAATTACAGGTTGCTTTAAACTAATGGGTGTTTACATTGAACTTACAATCTTGCTCTATGTGAGGCTTTGCTCAGATCGCTTTGTTCCCATTAAAGGCTTAAAAAGGTTCCTCAGTGCCTAATCTTTTACTTCCTTCCTCTGCTCACTCAGAAAACAGGAGAAGTAGAGGTTATTTTTGTTCTGATTAGATTTTTTTCAGTGTTTTCTAATAAGGAATGTTTCATGATATAAGTCACTGATAACATTAATAATTCAACAAGTAATCCCATCAGAACTGATCTGTGTTCTTATTTTCATAATATTGTGGAAGCATTTAAATTACTAAGTCTTCCAAAACCCATTAGTCATTTATTAAAACCATATAGACTGAGCAGTTCATGGAGCTCCGGAGTTTTCCTTCCAGGGGTTGGTAGGCCAAAAGCTTGACAGCAGTCAGGACTCTGAACATTTCTGCTGATTACACTCCAACATCTGCCTTAGGTTCTATGGAGTCTAAAGAGTTTATAAATTATGTTCCAGCATAAACTGTTTACACATCAGTGATAACTGCATCTTAAGCTAAGTCGGGTTGCATCAGATTCTGTTTAAATGTTCTTCTCTAGCTTTTCTGAATCAATAAATGATGCTGCAGATTGTAGAAGACAGTGGAATGCTTAATTATTATTATTCTGACATGAAAAAACTCTGATTCAGGTTAAAATGTATCAGATTGTAAAATTATTACACATAGTCTGTGAAAGCATATTGAAGTATGATAAAAATTTGTTTGCTCCCTCTGAAGTTCAACAGAGCTTGTTGTTTAAGCACATACCACAAATAGCAGAAACACCCAACTTTAACTTCTCATAAGGAAACTTGCTTTCTGCCTCGTTTTCAGGCACCTCGTTTTTCCTGCCTTTTGCTCAGATTAGAAACCTGTTTCCTGTCCAGTTGCTTGGTTCAAGGTTTGTAAATGTGTTTCCTGCTGCATGGATTCCTGCTGCAGATAAGATTAGCTCCCACTGTCTGTTTCATCTTGCTAGATGAACACCCGAAACACTCACAGGATGGACCATGATAACAGAAGACAGTAGAAATGGTTTGACAAGTGAGCTTGAAGAGACAAGATGACGGCTGTTAAAGTGATACTCGGTTGAACTTACCTCAGTCAAATAAAGCCTAAAGTTAGGAGCAGCTCTAGGTTAATAAATCAGGTACATGAAGGGTTCATGCTTGTCGTACAGAGAAAGAAAAGAAAGGAAGCTGTCTGAAGCTAATTTGTCAACGCTGAGTTACAGCAATAAAAATAACTTTACATTAGTTAGTGTAAATCACAGCTTTGATAGATTACATTAAAGGCTTCATTAAAGATTACATTAAAGGCTTCTGCGGCTTCAAAACTCTGTGCACAAATCACTCAAGTAGACATTATGTCCACAGATCTGTCAACCCAAAAGGAAACATTTGTGTGGAGCACTATAAGTAATGACTTAGTTAGCAACAAAAATATATATACCATCTCTAGAAAAAAAATCATACAATGGATCAAATAAAATACATTTTTTAAAAGGGATCACTGGTAAAACCATACAATTCAGAGATAAAGGCCCAGCATCAGTTCCTCATTCAAAGCTTTGGGGCTTTCTATTTGTAGACTGTTTCTCAGAGTAACTAGAGTCCAAGGTTTCCTCTGCATGTAATTGATTGCAGCGGACCGCCACGGCAAAATAAAAGCTGCCACACCTTCAGAATGAAGTCGGGTTTTTTTTGTTGTATTTGTTTCTTTATGTGTGTGTGTGTGTGTCTATATATATATATATATATATATATATATATATATATATATATATATATATATATATATATATATATATATATATATAAATATATAAATTCCCTTCTCACCCTCCACGGGTGGTCTTTCTCAACCTCTGAGCTCGGGTCCTCTACCAGAGACCTGGGAGCTTGAGGGTTCTGCGTAGTATCTTGGCTGTGCCGAGAACTGCGCATTTCTGGACTGGCCTATATATATATATATATATATATATATATATATATATATATATATATATATATATATATATATATATATATATATAGAGTATATATATAAAATATATAATAGATATAGATAGATATAATATATTTATATATAATATAAATATATAAAATACTATCTAATATATATATATATATATATATATATATATATATATATATATATATATATATATAATATATTTATATATAATATAAATATATAAAATATAAAATTTATAGTAAATGCATCACACTGTGTGTACTGAATCGATTAGTTGGGTTTTTTTTTTTTTTTTTTACTAATACCATATATATATATATATATATATATATATATATATATATATATATATATATATATATATATATATATATATATATATATATATATATATATACTCTTCTTTTGATCTCTGTATATAATGGGGATAAATTAGCGGCCAATACAATGTTTGAGTCTCTATGAGGGGGAGGGTTAGGGGCCAATACCTGATCCTAACAATGCCTAATACTTTTTTAAAATGATTTCTTCAGTACCAGGTCATCATACTCTCTATTTTTTCATCTTTTACATAATCTTTAACTTGCTCGGTAAAAACTTTCTTAGTGATTTTCTGATTTTCAACAACTGGCTGTAAGCAAGACTCTTTTTCAGGATGATAGCTGCTGTAGTGCAAGAGCTGTTCCTCTCAGAAGGGTTTCTATAAACTGTGGCCTCAAGTATATCCAATTTATTTACCAGGACATCAAGAAACTCTTCAACTTCTTTTATAGTTTTGGAGAAAACAAAGAATATATAATGTATGTAACATAACCAACACTTTAACTTTGACCAAAAAGGGTTATTCATATAAACATAGCCCCTAACTTACCAAGTCAGGGCACCACCTAATTATTAAAAAAATAAATGAAAGACAAAGTTCAGCACTGATGATCTCAAACAGAAAGTTCTGTATGGAATAAACATAAAACAACTTCTCTCCAAAATATTAGAGTTTATTAACAAAAATAATTCAGCCTTCCAGTTAAAATACTTTAATCAACAAACTCACTAAGCTAGTGACATCCAGCTAAACTACTAAGTAAACATGAAAGAATAATGAAAACAAATAAACAACCAAAAAGTAAAACAATAAGATGAACAATTAGGAATAGAGCCAATAACGAATAAATGATACAATGACGTCAGGTTTAACTTGAGACATTTGGAAATCAGGCCAAACTAGCTTTAAACTAATTAATCTTTGGTTTCACAAAAATATTGTTAATTTACTCACATGGTGGCACCAAAATATGTAAGAATAAACCATGAAACAACTCATAAATTGATACCTAGTAATATCACAGTCCAGTATGGATATGCATGTTTAAAGACCAAAGTTTGTATTGAAGGATTTGCGAATCATGGCAGATTAGCTTTAAACTAACAAAATTAAATGAAGACTAAATTAAGAAGAGCAGTTGGATATGTGTTCAAACAGCCAGTTCAAAATGCAGTGCAGAACAGGAGATAACATTGTTTGAGAAATTATTGTTTCATTAAATAATTTGCTGAATTAGAAATCAATAACCTTTTGGACATTTGATTCTTAGTAAACCAATCACTGCAGTGATGGATTTTATTTCGCTTTTAACTGATTAAATGCATCTTTAGAGGTTTAGGGACCATCCTGACCAACGGCATGCTTGATGATGTCATATTCTGTTTAGCGGCTGACCTTAGTCAACAATAAAGTAGTGTTTTTGTTTTAGGAATCTCTTTAAAACTGTAGTATGCAACTTTTACAAAAATGTGTTTTTTGTATATTTGTTAAAAATGTCACCATGCCGTGACAGTTTGGTATGAAACAGATAATCTATGAAAAGATCAAGCTCCTCCACCTCCTCCCTGAGCTGCTACTGCTGTCTAAAAAAATGCACCGCTCCCGAACCAAAAACAACTAATCAGAGCCAGGAGCAGTGGCAGCTGGCCAATAGAGGGTGCAAGGGCGCCGCCCCACCACTCACCACATTACCTTGAATAAGATATAAAAAAAATAAAATAAAAATGAAATAATAAAATAAAATTATTTCAAAATGTATGTATATATTCGTTCATCGATGTTGTCTGATTGGTGACGTATTTCCACCCTGGGGCGCAAAAATCTTTGCCCATAGACTCTCGCTAAAAATTATACATCCGCAGTAGCTTCTCTTCAGTACAAGAGATAGGACCATCCTGGGGCGCAGCTCTCCTGCGCCCAGAACTGAATGCAGCTTGATTTGCATACCATCACCCTACTGCCATGGGGCCAACGTTGAGTCTGACGTCACTGCCGTCTGTCATAAAGTTCACCTGATTGACAAGTTGAGTCTCAGGAGTTGGAGATGATTGGACAGAGATGCAAAATGGAGCAAGAGAAATTAAATAATTCTGTGAAGTCACTTAAAACAATACCTTTTGAGAGAAAAACCTACCAGGAGAAGCTAGACGTGAGCAAGCGTGGACCTGATCAGCCGAACATCACAATTAATCAGCAGTCCAAAGACAGAGGGAGACAATACACTCGGTCTTTTTCCAGGACGTGGTTTAGCAACAAGGCTTGGCTAACTGCATGTAGAAAGACTAATGCTTTATTCTGCTTTCCCTGCCTCCTTTTTCAAACATTAGGATCTGCCTCAGCATGGATTAAGACAGGTATGACTGATTTAAAGCCCTTTTCAGAAAAGGCAAAGAAGCATTAACAATCTGGGATCCACACGGAAAATGCACTGTGATTAGCCATGTCTGGGAAAATAAACATTCATCTCAGCTTGATGAAGGCAACTGAGAAATTTGCTTCTCTCAAGGATAGAGGAGAAAATTTATGTACACAAAGTAGAACACTTCATGACATTATAATGTTGCTTTTGTTGGTTTCATCATGTAAATACGCTGGTGTGATACCTTAGTATATGTTTTGATATATGTCTATTTTAAAGTTATAGCCCCTCCTGGAGAAAACTTCACCAGCCGCCGCTGGCCAGAAGGAAGGTCTTAGCACTGTCAATCACCTTCGTGTACACGCCGCTAAATGTGCTCATGGTGGAGAAATAACTTACCGTTCCAGAAAAAACTGTTTATCTGCTGTCATCAGTGACCATGCTAATTAGCCTTAGCATTAGTGGCAGGCTGTGTTGTAGTTAACCAGCTGTAGTGTAACAGAGAGCAAGGGTGAGTGTGTGAACGTTGCGTACACAAGGGTGATTGACAACGCTAAAACCCTCCTCCTGGCTCTGATTGGTTGTTTCTGACTGAGTGATGTATTTCTGCAGTTAGTACTGGGAGCACTGGGAGAAGGCAGAAGAGCTTGATTTTTTTTCACAGATTATCTGTCACGTTATACTGTCATGACATAATGATCATTTTAACATATCTTTCATAAAAGTTAGATACTCCAGCTTTAAGTCCTATGTATATTTTTAAGCACTGTTTAATAACAATATTAACTGTTCATAAGCCCCAGCAGTTTGCTACGGCTGACTGAGACACAAACGAAAAAAGCTATTTTGTAAACAGCAAAATCAATAAAAGCTACCTTAACTTAGCATTAGCTGCTAGAACATGGGACACTATTTATTGTGCTTTTAGGATTATTTTATGTAGTTTAATGAGAGGAAAAGAAAAATACCAATAAAATGGAACAAGTTCATGTTACCAGACTATCAGTGCTCGAACCACTGTGGAAAGAGTTTAAATCACTGGTTTGCCCTCCTCCTGCTCTGCTCTGTTTTGGAACAGTTTTAGGCATCAACAATGCAATGCAAAAACACAATGAAATAAACAATAAAAAACAATATTTAAATAGTTTTATCCTTACCTAATTCATCTCCATGACAAAGCCTTACTTAAGTCGTTCTTAAGACCACAGGATATCTCAGATAAACAAAGGGTTGCGTGGCAAAGGAAGCCATGATGGGTGATCAGGGGGAGCCTTTGTGGTCAGTGGCTGGGGAGGCATTGGCTCAGGTTAGGGGAGTCATCCTCATCTCTCAGGACAATTACACCACAGCACTGAAACTGCCCTTGTCAAAGTGTTCAATGACATTCGCATAAATACAGACTATGGAAGAACTACAGTGTTGTGGAGGAATATAAATTCCTCAGTGTTCATCTAGACAATAGACTTGACTGGAGACTCAACAGTGAAGCCGTCTACAAGAAGGGACAGAGCAGACTGTATTTCTTGAGGAAGCTAAGCTCCTTCAAGGTTTGCAACAAGATGTTGCAGATCTTCTATAAGTCTGTTGTTGAGAGCATCATCTCTTCTGCCATCATCTGTTGGGGTAGCAGCATCAGAGTCAGGCACCTAAACAGGCGCAGAACAGGCTGGGGGATGACTGTGGAACCGCAGTCGTCCATCAGAACAGAACATCTCTGGAGATGATGATTCAAAGAAGGATTTTGCATAAAATCAAGAAAAAAATCAAGAAAATTATGGTGAGGAGTTTCTTCAGTCAGAGGCTTCTTCAGATTTGTTTTAAAATGGACCTCTATAGGAGATATTTCCTGCCCACAGCCATCACAACCTATAATAATTCCTTAATTAAATGAGTTATATCAACAGTTAATTTCCCTTTGGGATAAGTAAAGTATTTTTGAATTGAATTTAAATGAATTTTGTTGATCTTCAGTGCAGCATTTGACACTGTTGACCATGATATACTAATAAAGCGATTGGAGAGCTGGATCGGATTCTCTGGTACGGTACTTAGTTGGTTTGAATCCTACCTAAAGAACAGGGATTTCTTTGTGTCAATAGGCAACTTCTCATCGGAGCGGACAAAAGTCACATGTGGAGTACCCCAAGGTTCAATCCTGGGACCCCTCCTATTTAATATCTACATGCTCCCATTAGCTCAGATCATAACAAGAAATAAGATTAGCTACCACAACTACGCTGATGATACACAGCTCTATATTACGATGTCACCAGGTAACTCTGAACCCATCCAAGCACTGAACAGATGCTTAGAACAAATCAATGTGTGGATGTGCCAAAACTTTCTCCAGCTGAATAGAAACAAATCTGAATTTATTATCTTTGGACCTAAAGAGGAACGATCGAGAGTCAGCGCACAGCTTCAGTTATTACAGCCAGAAACTAGTGATCAGGCCTGAAATCTGGGTTTAGTGATGGACTCAGACCTGAACCTTCAGAGACACATAAAGACACTATCACTAATGTCTCAACAAGATCTACAGAAACTCATCCATGCATTTATCTTTAGTCGCATTGATTACTGCAACAGTAATCAATACTGTAATATTGTATTGTAGTAACATTGCATTGTAGTAACATTGCAGTAACATTACTGCACAGGTCTGTCTAAAAAGGCAATCAGACAGCTGCAGCTGTTCCAGAATGCTGCTCCTTGTGAACAAAGCAGTTGCAGTGCCAGGGTAGCATGTAGGGAGCCATCTTCTCTCTCTGGGTGGTGGAGGTAGCACTGGGTCATCAGGATTTCTGCAGAATTTCAAATAAGCTAAGTTCAAGGCTTATTCTTTGGCCAGAATATAGTCACCAATTACCCAGGCAGTAGGCTTAAATATAGCTAAAGCACTATTTTGTAAAACATCTCATCTCTGTATATAAACTAAAGTCAAAGACTAAAATCTGATAAGGGCCCCTTCCCTACCTGCAGCGTACATCTCCCAGCTGTTACAGTGGAGACAGATGTTATACACAGTGTATGGCAAGGTGCTACTGACTTGCTGCATGATTTCTTGGGTGCCTTACTGCATGATCCCTTGCACAACTTTAGGCGTTCACTCTCAACGGTCAACCAGAGTTGCTTCCCCAATTTGGCCCTAAGTCTCTCTCCTGTTCCTCTTTTCTTATGCTGTTGCCCTGAACTGTGTTTAACCTCATCTTTAACTGATCTGTAAGGACTCACTGGGAGGACCCGGAAATTCAACCACACACAGAAGTACGTAAAGGAAAAACAAGTTTATTTAGAATCAGGAACTGGTAGCAGCTCAGGAAGAATCGATGAAGGTCTCCACAAGGGAATCCAACGCAGTACCAGGGGCTAGACGATAATCAGGCAGAGGTTATACACGGAGAGGCAGAGAGAGCAAACTTAACTAGAGGGTCAGGCAATACTCGGTGGTCGTGAAGCGGAGCTTGAGTCAGGGTCCAGAAATCCAGAACCAAAGGAATCCGTAACGGGCGTGGCAGGAGGGGAAGATCCGTGGACGGAAATGGGTCGAAGAAACACAAGAAGGCAAGGCATGAAACGCTGGATTTCTACTGGCTCGTGGCTGTCGATAATCTGGCAGGGAGGCAGGGGCTGAGAGGAGTTAAGTAGAGCAGGGCCCAGGTGGCACAGATCAGCAATCAGGTGACACAGGTGAGTAGAATGAAAACTAATTACAGCATGGGCAGGACCAAACATGAATCATAACATGATCACATTCATTGTTACACTCATAATATGCTTAATATGATTTACAATCATCTTACACATCAATGAATGCTTGAAATCAACATCAAATCATCATTCAGTTATCACAGCATTGGTTACATACACTGTATTTCAATAGTTATTACTTTAATCACTCATGAAAAAAGGGGAAACACATTTCAAATGTGAAGATTTTGTGTTCATTTATCTATTCAGTCTATACTTCTGTGGAAAAGAATTGTTAGCTATTTATTTATTCAATTTATTATAAGATTGCATGAAACTGGAATGATCTCACCATAATTCTCCAGTTCATTCAACACCCCCTTCTTGAGATCAGACAGTGGAATGCCCAGACCACTGCCACTTACAGGAACTCGACCGCATCGTCACAGTAGAGGAGTAGAACATCCTCATCGGGACCGATGAAGGGGGAAGTCGGAGCTCCGGGAGACCAGGAGTCAAGCACTTCAAACTTGTCCAGATGTGAAGGAGAAGGGAACCATGGTGTGAGAACAGGTTCCGCCTTGGGTGCCGCTGAAGAGGGGGTGTCCTCAAGCGCTGAGTAGGCGATGTCGTCTGAACATGGCGGTGGAGAAGTCATCAGAGGAGAGGGTAGTCTGGTGAGCTCATCCAGCAGTTGCTGAAGATCGTCGTCTAGTGATGGGGGCTCCATCTGACAACCGCAATCTACTGACGCGTTGACGGTGGTCTGACAGGTCACATCACGGGTCTCCAGACTAGGTCTGGTCAGTGGTACCAGACGCGAACTGGGGGTCTGGCTTTGTTTGTGGACAACGAAGGGGGGCGTCGTCTGGGTACTGCAATTCTTCAGCATAGGGGTAGTTTGACATCCCTGATCCATGAACATGTCAGGCGATGGCGGTGAGACTGGAGGAATCTGTGCTCCTAGTGCCACAATTCTGCCGTCCAAGAGATGCACAGTAGGAAGGCAGTTGAGTGTTGTCTGATTCTCCCAGATCTTCCGCACAATGGGGAGATAACGCCCCATAGGGTGGTGAGTGGTCTTGAGGGAGTCGTCTCTTTCACCCAGGGCTGAGGTCCACACAATCCTATACTCTGTCTCCAGAGCATGGGCAGTGGATGCTGCAATATGTGGAAGGTCGTCAGAGCCACTGATACAGAAAAGCGTTGTGACCTTGTCATACCCAGAATATAGGGGTAAGCAATCATGACACCAATGGGCATCTGGAGTTGCCCTGTGGGAGCCAGTGGAAAGAGCTCCTTCACACAAATGTGCAGGCACACACACACACACACACACACACACACACACACACACACACAAACACTCATTTCCTCAGCCACAGGAGTCAATTAAAGATGAGTCAGCCCCTGAAGCTGGAAGTTACCTCTAAGGTGATAGCTGAAGCTTCCTGTTGATGTGGAGTAAAGGTTTTAGTGAGGATTTTTACAAATTAGGGTTGTATAAGGATGGGTGTTGATATTCAGCTTTTCAACAATAGTGGATGGGAGTCAACATGAGCTCATAGTAAAAAATCAGACTGTAGACATGGTAAGCAGCAAGTTAAATGATCTAACAAAAAACAATAAAGAAGCAAATGATTTAGCTGGAAAAACAATAAGTATTAGAACTGGTTTACCTTCTTATTGTTAATGCAGACAACCATTACAAGGACATGAGTGATGGCTTAGCAAATGCTAAGGGTGCTTAGTTTGGTTAAACCTATAAAGAAAAGCTTGTCTGTCACAGGCATTGACATTTTTTTAGGTTTGGTTTTGAGCACAGGGTATTTTTTAATCTGTATTTTGTATTTATCAATTTACTTTAAATAGGAAAAAACAAAGAAAGTTATAATTGTTATAATCCTTCGTTAACATCTTAAGATGTTTTCCACTTGAATACATTTGATTGGTTCTGTCAGAGGAAAAATGAAGTAGCCAAATGGAGTGAACAAATTTGAAGTTTCAACTTTGTGGGACAGTGAAAGTTCAGGCTGAGTAACCTTTTTCTGAAGTGTATTTCATAATCTGAAAACTGTTTTATTTCTGTATATAAAGTTTGAAAAGTTGTTATTTTTCCAAATCTGATTTTTACCCTAGTTTGCAAGATTTACATCTAATGTAGGATGGAGAAATCAGGACCTGTGGTGTAATAAAATGTTGATATTAGATTTCACTGAAACCAGACTGAAAAACATCAAAGTTGTTGTTTGTTCATAAGAAGCTGTTTAACTGCTGAAACACAGCTTTTTCAATAATTTTGCTGATGAATGGAAGGTTAGAGATTGGCCTGTAATTCTGCAGTAGTGATTTATCTAAATTGTTCTTTTTTTAACAGTGGTTTGATAACTACTGTTTTTAAAGCCTGCGGGAAAACACCTGATGAGAGGGAAGAGTTTACTATTTGAATCAGGTCAGATGCAATGACAGGCAGAACTTTCTTAAGGAAGGTTGAGAGTTTGTGCTGTCTATCAACACAGCACGAGGAGGAGCTTAATTGTTTGAAAATGTCTTCTAAGTTTTCATGGTTCAGTTGGTGAAATTCAGCCATTTTCTCTACATTTGTTATGTTTGGGCATAGCATTGGTATTGGATTTGGTGTTGATGTGCAGCTTAACCCCCTAATTTTTTTTAAATTTCTCTTTAAAGAAGTTGGCGAATTCATTGCAGGCCCTGTTAGAGTGGAGTTCTGGTGGTAAAATCACAGGAGGGTTTTTCAACCTGTCAACTGTGGCAAACAAGGCACGAGTGTTGTTGATGTTTTTGTTTATGATTTCCACAAAGAACGTTTCCCTTGCGTGTTTTAGTGTTGAGCGATAGCTTCGTAGTCTCTCTTTGTAGATTTCATAGTGAACCTGGAGTGGAGTTTTCTGCCATTTTCATTCAGCTCTTCGATAAAGGCTTCTTTCATTTCTTACTAGTGGAGCACTTGTCCTCTGAGATTTCTTCCTACCAGACGCGATCTTCACTTTAATGGGAGCAATGGAATCAATGACGTCTGAAATTTTAGAATGGAAGTTATCTACCAGCTCATCTACTAGGTTACAGCCAGGGCTGGCAGTATAGGCAAATGCTAAGGGTGCCAGGAGTCTAGGGGGTGCCAGAACAAGGGAAAAGAAAAAAAAACTTTAACAATGTTTAAAAAAAAACTAAGAAATAATAATATAATTTCCTAACATGAAAATTTCCGCACTAATTTAGCTACATAACAAAGAATATTAAATACTAAAAATAATAATAGTTTGCTTGATTTGTTCTTGCACCCCATGCGCCTTCCTACCGCTCCCCTCACTGCGCCCAAGCAAGTTCAGAAAGCATGACTTCAAAACTTCCCAAGTTGTCTGGTTTCCAAGGAAGAAAAAAGGGAGGAGAAGAGGAAAAACGTGACAGAAACAGAGGTACAGTAAAATGAAATCATGTGTCACCTTAGTTATTTAGCAGAGTGTAGTATAGCAGCTAGGCTAGCTAGCCAAACATGGAACTAATCAATATATAGCCTAGCCAGTTTTACTTTATTGCTTTCATTCAGCTGTCAGCGCTGACTCCACATTTTCATGACACACAGGCCTAAACAGCAGCACTCATGGTCAAAGTTATTTCTTTCAAACAAGACAGCTTGTAAATAATGGTCAACAAAATACAGCACTCCTTGCTTGTCATTGTTGTTATCTTTCTAGGCTGTATCAGATTTTCCTTCTTCCAAAAAATTGAACCCAGAATCAAAAATGCTTTAATGTAAATTTTATTGATTCCATTGCATTGAATGGAATCAATAAAATATCCATTCAGTTTTCACTGTGACTGAAAACTGAAATACTGTGAATATTATAGAAAATACTGTAAATGTCAACTAAAAATCTATCAGGGAATAAGAAATAAAGAAAATAAAAATAAAAGGCTTTCTGTTTGGTTACCATGGTTAAAACAATGGAGTTTGGACTGCTTTAATGACGTGTGTTAACTGTTTTGCAAAAGGTGAGGAAGAGGTGTCAAACCAGTGAGAAATGGTTAACACATTTGCAAGAGGTATGTTCTGCTCTGCTGTGATAGTGATGATAAAAACTGAGTGGATCTCAGTTCTTTTAAGCAGGTTAAGGCAATCAAGAAAAACTGTAAACTAGCAAAAACAAGTCAACTGTGTGAACTCTTTACAAAATAGTACACATTATTGTCAACTTAGCATCTATATTGCATTCCCATATACTATTGAAGTGTATTGCTTCGTTGAATTCTGCATTTTACTGTGATTTCAATCTGATTTAAATTGCATCTCAAAAAATTCTTTGTGTATTTTACATGTACAGTATAGTGAACATAACACATTTCTTATCTTTTTACTTTTATTTCTGGAATCATACTCCTCTTTTTCTCTTCAGATGTATTATTGAGATATTTAAATCCCACCCCTGGGCCTTCTGCAACAACACCAAGTGGTTCTCCTGTTGCCACACAAAATCTCAGCTAGGGTGCCAAAGTGGCTAGGATTACAGGGTAATTACAGGGTTACAGGCTAGGGTTAGGCCCAGGTTACAGTATGGAAGTGAGGTTGTGGAGTAGATTTGATTAAAGGTTTCAGCTGTGTTGTCTGTAAAATAACATTTTGTAATCATATCTGTTTTACTAAGTGAGTCAACAGAGATTGTACTTTCAAAAACAGCAGAAATATGATCAGAGTGACATCAATTACAGAGACCTTGGAGATATTTACACCCTTGCTGACGATCAAATCCAGAGTGTGTCCTTGATTATGTGTCCTTTGTTTAACATGTTGAGTCAGACCAAAGTACATTATTCAGCTTTTTTGCCTCTCTGTCTATTAGGGTGTCAACATGGTTGTTGAAGTCTCCCACAATTAATAAGCAGTCATAATCAATGCATATCATATATAACACCTCACCAAAGTCATTGAAAAAACCTGCCACATATTTTGAGGTGTATAGGGTTAGTCTCAGAGCTCATTTGTTGACTTTTACCTCAATTCCCAAATATTCATAAGAGCCAAATTTGCTCAGAAAAACCTTTTTACAATTTAGTGAATCATGAAATATTGTGGCAACCTCTCCACCCCTCTTATGCTTTCTTTTCTCACTTAAAAAATTGTAATTAGGATGTGCTGATTCAATGAGTACAGGTGTTTCATTGCTGTCATCCAACCATGGTTCTGTTAGAAATATAACATCAATATTATGCTCAGTAATGAAGTCATTAACTAAAAGTCCTTTTGCTGATAGTAATCTTATATTTAGCAGAGCCAGTTGAACTGACTTGGGGGTGGATGGTTCTTCAATTTGAGGTTTCTTTAGACAAGATTAATCTGAGGTTTGATTTTAGACCTCTGCAATTCTGACAGGGATGCTCCTGTATTGTATCGCCGGGGGGCCAGATGCATTCCTTTCATTTCACTAAGTGTTCTTTATTGTCTGCAAGTGAAAATACAGTAGTTATTAATTTTTGTTCAATCAAATAACGCCACACACCTTTTTTTCCTTTTAGAGATTAAGAAGTATAGTATCAAGAATTAAACTTTAGCTCTCTGTCAGATCAAACTCATGCATTGACTTGATCTCTGAAACGCTAACTCTCACTATTTTGCAACCATGTTACTTTTTTTGTTAAATATGTTTTGATATTCTCCTCGTGCTATCATTATTATTTCTAATTCCATTGCCGAGAAATGCGCACTTTGAGACTTCTTATTTCCTTCCATTGCCATGGTGGATTGTGTTATCTGCCTTTCGTTGATGAGGGCTTCTTCTATACTTGTGCTCACTCTTATCTCAGGGTTGACTTGACTCAAAGTTGATATCTCCTGTTCTGAAACCTAAAACCCTGAGTATCACAGAGCCAAGTAGGTTTATTCAGAGAATCTGCCTTCTACTCAGAATTTATTGCTCCTTCTTTCTGAAACAGGACCCAGCTGGAAATTAGCATGTTTTGCTACAACCCAGTTCATGCATCTTTCCTTTGAAAAGGTCCAGGACATGTTGTATGCTGTCTCTGTATAAAATTCAAAAAGGTCTTAAACAGTTTCCACATTCTGTCACCACAGACCTCAAAGATTTTATGTGACATATTAACAAAAAGTAGGGAGTCATTTTGACTTGGAAGGAAACTGATACATGGTTTTCAAACATTTTTACACAGAAATATCTGAGAATTGTGTTGTGCATTGTAGTCAGCCAAAAGGAAAGTAAAATGAACAGCTACGGTCTCCCATGACTCAAATTCTTGTCGTTCTTTCACGTTTGCTGTGTCGTGTATCTGTGGCATGCCCTAAATTATGAGACTTTTTCTTGCCTTCTGTTTTCAATGCTTTAACTAACTACTAATAACTAATTGTTCTCCTATAGACAGGTTCTCCCACCTGAGCTGTGGATCTCTGCAGCTTCTCCACAGTTACCATGGACCTCTTGTTTGTTGCTCTGATTAATGCTCTCCTTGCCTGGCCTGTCAGTTTAGGCTGATTATTTTAAGTTAATTTGTTTATAGATGTTATTATTTGAGGTGCACATGTATTTGTTATACTTTCTCCATCTTCTTGTGTTCAGATGTCAAAGATTACTGCAGCTTCCTTTCCCAGAGTTGTGTAAAGCACGCTGTGACTCTAGGGGGAGCTATTTATTGAAGTCTGATAAATGCTGGCAGGATCACAGGACCAGAAACTAAAATGTTAAAGGAAACTTTCAGTATTTTAATCTGGACTGCTTCTCGTCACTACTTTGATTTAAGAAAAATGATCAGTCTGCTACCAGAAGAATCCACTCCTGTTTTCTACCCGCTTTATCCAGTCTATAGCTGTCTTAGACTGGGGGTTAACCCAGTGGCAGGACGGGCAGTCTATATTAAGTCTAAACAGAATGAAATATTAAGAACAGCTGCTATATGTACCAAAGTATTTATAATGTGCTGCTTGTGACTGATACTGAGAAACCCACACAAATAAAACCAACTCCCAAACAGGGAGCTTCACAGACAGGATCTATAGCAAAGTGTTTTATGGAAACAGACTGCAGCATAAACTCTAACCAACACTTTAGATCTTGTAATTCAAGAGCTTTAGATTTGAGTTTAGAGTTCACCTGCGTGTATACTTCCTTACTAAAGTATTCATACCCACAAAACTTTAATTTGTTTTATTTTTTGTGATAGACTAGCACACAATAGAGCATCATTTTGAAATGGAAGGGAAATGATGCATAGTTTTTAATGTTTTTTAAAAAATACATAATTATGTTTTTGTTTGTTTTTTTAATCTGAGTCTAAATGAGGCTGTTCTGGTTCTGGGCTCAGAGGTTCTTTAGAGAACAAGCAGCATCATGGAGACCCAGGAACCCAGCAGCAGGTCAGGAGGAGGTTCTGGTGAAGCTTAAAGCAGGCTCAGGTTCTAGAACTATACGTCAAGCTTTGAACATCTCCCAGAGCTCTGGACACGGAGAGAGGATGGAGCAGCTGCAGACCGACCAGGACATGGACGTCCACCTGGACTGACAGGAGAGTGTGGCAAGACTTCAAAAACAAATTTTCACACAAACTACCTATCTAAACCTCCAGGCAGTTGCAGTAGATGGCAACTTGTACTGAGCCTGGTTCTGGTTCTGCTGGAGATTTCTTCCTGTTAAAAGGAAGATCTTCCTCTCCACTGTCGCTACATGCATGCTTGGTATGAGGGGTTGCTGGAAAGTCAACGACACAATGCAAGCGATTTTCTGGTGTCGCTACGTGCTCGTCCACGAGGAGTGAATCCTGTGGGTCAATGACTCGATTCTCTGCTGGGTTTCCTTAGATAGAAACTTTTTTAAACTAATTTGAATAATGAACTGATTTAATGCACTGATTGATAACTAACTAGGATAAATTAGAATATATGTGTGACTGAATTGAAATTACTTTATTTTTGTAAAGTGCCTCGAGACAACATTTGCTGTGAAATGGCACTTAAATAAATAAACTGAATTGAAATTGAATCAAATCAACCTGACTGAGCTTTAGCTATGCTGCAAAGAAAATGGGAAACATGTCAGTCTGTCAATGTTAAGAGCTGGTGAGAAGACCTGCAGAGAAACATGCTTCCACAAAGTATGGAACAGTGTTTGTTTAAATTATTTTCATTTTATTTTATTTTATTGCTACAGTGTGTTTGTTTGTCACATAAAATCCAAATAAAACATATTGGATTTTGTTGTCTTAAAAAATTTCAAGTAGCCTGAGACATTTGCAGGGGGCTGTAACAAGACCAGCATGTTGGGACAACCGTGTCACAACATGTTAGTGGAAAAGTTAGACAGTTTAACCAGGAAACCATTTTCTCCTGTTAGCAGGAAATGTGTCATCTTCTGACACACACTCCTACACACACTGCCACGCCTTTTCACACACACACACAGTGATATAACATCCTGCCCAGTTGTAGATGTGTGTCACTGCAGACAGCTGTGTCTCCACATCAGGTAATGAACTGCTCTCTCCTTCCTGTTTTAGTGTTTTTATCTGGGCCATGTTTTTCTGTCTTAACCAAGCTGGTTGTGTCCACGCGCTGCTGGACTTTCTGGACTCTAACAGGTTCATGATCAAAACTCGTTTGGATGTGAAACAGCTGCCTTCTTACAGTCAGGAAACACAGCATACTGACTGAACATTGCACAACTTTTAACTTTTAACATTACTATCTGCAAAATAAGCATATATTTATATTTTACCATGTAATTATTCCAATTATTTTTTTTGTGCATTTCATTTCATAAAACAGAAAAGCAGAAATGAACATAAATAGAAGAGAAAATCCTAAAAACAGCCTTCACAAAAGAGCACACTTTTTGCTTTGCTCTGAATCCTGGGTTGCTTCAGTTTTTCATTTCAACATAATAATATAGATTTATTATTCAGAGCTTGTTTGTAGCCAGAAGCAGTCATAAAATATTGCAACACATGACTTCAAATAAATTCTGTAAATGTTAACCTACCTACACGTTATGATCATTTCTTTTTTGATTTTCAAATAAAAGATTGCCTTTTAGCTTTTTGTATCTCCAAAACTGAAACACTCCAATTCACAAAAAATATAAATTTTTACTTATTAAAATTAAAAAAGTCAAGAAGCATCACTCCAAAAGACTTAAAGCAACAAAAGGAAGTAAATTTCTTCCTTTGCACTTTCAGAGATCAGAATAACTTCTGTTAGGTGATGACACCCTGACATTTCCAGACACTACCTGCTTTCTCATTACGCTCCTGTTACAAGACCAATAATAATCCAAGATCTGTTAGTGTTAGGGATGTTCACTCCATACAGCTGCAGGTCAGGATAAACTGAATCACATCAGCTGTTTAAAATATCCAAACAATATAATCTGAATCCTTCAGAATATAGAGGAATGAAAACCTGGGCTGATCTCGTCTGTCAAACTAACACATACGGCTGAAAGGAGAAGTTTTCTTCTTTATTAAACTGATCCTGTTTGTAAGGTTTGGATTATTTTTTGTTGTTGTTTGTTTCTGAGCCTTTTTGACATCTGAATGTCACCTTGTTTCATGTTAAAAAATGAAGGAAAAAGTCTAAAGAGGGTCTGATGTATAGATGGTAGATTTAATGAAATGGTTGGAAATGATATCAGCCAGTCTGAAGAAACGTTCTCCGTCGCGTTACTTGTTAAAAGAACGTTGAAATTGTTTTTAAAAATCAGTTTGAATAGGAAGCAGCTCACTATCATCATCATCATTCAGTCACATATTCATGGTGAAAAGTAAGTTGTATGGTTTCATGTATCTTGCATGAATTGTGGGTATTCAGATGCACTTTTTCATTTGATCTTCTTCAGCGTGATAAATACTACTCCATAATCTGCAGCGTGTGGTTTTGTATACTTAAAATGATTTTACAATCAAGGATCAGTTTAAAGGGTGAGTTTTAGTTCTAGCACAAGCTAAAGACTGACTATGTGGAAGTAATGTGTGCCAGAGTGATGTGGACTCCATCTGGTTCAGTTCCTAAAGGGTCAGCTGTTAAGTTAGAGATGGGCATGATTGATTATCTCTCCTTGTAAAAATGACATTTGAATCCAAGTCATCTTCGTATTGTCACGGTTTAACTGATGGAAAATAGCACCTATAATCTCTATAGATTGATTTTGAGTTTTCATAATTTAACTAACAGGACTACACAATATATTGGAAATATATTGCTATTACAAATATCTGTCCGTGCGATATTAATACAGCAAAGGACTGTTTGGAAAGCAATATTTGTTAGTTGTTATGTTCCAGTGATCAGGAATTCACAATTTGGATGCCAGACATTCAGCCTGGTGGACTGAGTCTGACACAGATGACCTAAGGTGCTAAAGGTCACAGAGTAGGATTGTAGTGGAAGATGAAAAACAAGGAAGTGTTTGGAAAAAGTACATTTATCATAACTGATCTTGTCATCGCAATTTTTAACTATGATATTGCAATTAGATGACTTCCTAATATTGTGCAGGCAATGATATGATTGATGATAGGCAATGATCATAGGCAATCATATGATGGTATGTTACAATGGTATGATTAAAAGAAAGTACACTTTTTCAATTCAAGGGTTTTAAATATCAGGACATGATAAAATAATGTGATCTTTATAACTTATTTTAGTCTACAAAAGCACATAGGTCCCACACTGACAGTATGTATGAAACAAAGAGGAAACTAAGCTCTCTGCATCATTCAGTAGCTCCTAGAACCTTCTATGGCAACAATGAATTCACGCAGCTGTTTTCTGACTGACTTAATCAGCCTGTCATGTTGTTTCCATCGTTGCTTTGGTTTATGAGGCGTTTGTTTCTGCACAGCTCTCTCAAGGTCCTGCCATGGCATATCCATCAGGTTGAGTTCAGGTTTTTTGTTGAGCCATTGCAACACTTTTTCAGTCATTCTGATATTCTGTTGTGTTCTGGATCCTTGTCCTGATCAGAACCCAATTCCTTCTACTTGTCAGACAGATGGTCTCATGTTATACTCCAGAATACTTTGGGACACAGAGGAGTTCATGGTCCTGTGGCGACAAGTGCAAATCCTCAGCCCTCCACCTTGTCTGACAGTTATAATGAGGTGTTTGTGCTGATATGCTCTGTGTGATTTTCTCTAAACATGGTTCTATGTATTTTGGTCAAACATCTCTACGTTTGTCTCATCTGTTTAAAGGACATTGTTGCTGAAGTCTTGTGCTTTATTCAGATGTATCTTGTTATTTCTCTGAGCTTCATGCTCTGACATTCGGTTGAATCTGCTGGGACGTCCACTCCTGGTAGGACTGGCAGCTGTCTGAAGTTTACCACTTGTTTTTACTCGAGAATAGCCTTGCTCTGTGTAGAATGACGACCTTCATTGTTGAAATGACCTTATAACTCTGCCCAGGTTGATGGCAGCAACAGCTGCTTCTCTAAGGTCATTGCTGATGTCTTTGCAGCATGGCGTTGTTTCATGGCACGCTCCACAGCAGCCATCCACAGAACTCCTGCAGGAAATGAAGTGAACTTGACTTGAAGCACCTGCCTGATGCTTCCTGTCTGAAAGCAGAGGCAATAAGCAAGAGGGAACTTTTTACAGACAGCCTCTCTGTTTTGGCTTCATCTTTGTTTTATAAATAGTGCCAGTTTGAAATTATTTATCACATTTTTTTAGTACACTAGAGGTTAGTTGTAAATAATTTTAGAACCAGATAAAGACCAGATTTTTTTTTTATTATTTCCTGATCCGTGATTATTGGTGGAAATATGAGTCACTTGGACATTTTAGTGGTTGTGGAGGACATTAAAAATTCATCCCCAGCGAAATAACATCTCTGCACAGCCATCTGTGACACATTTACTAAACATCAGACTTGTCCTGCTGAGGGACCTTTTAAGACTCTAAATAGAAGCTTCTTATCTTCTGTTTTTGGCTGGCACTACTGGCCTTTTTTCCATTTTCTGATAGCAAGTAGACAGGAAAGGCGGTAGAGAGAAGGGGGTAAGACATGCGGCAAAGGTACTGAGGTCGAGAGTTGAACTCGGGACAACTGTGACAAAGACTAGAGCCTCCGCGCCCGCTCTACCCACTACGCCATGTGATGCCCCAAATGGAAGATTCTAAGTGAAGAGGGAAATTCTTTTGCAGCTTCTGACAGGTTTTCTTCCAGAATTAGCTCCATCCATCTTCCGATCAACTCTGACCAAATTCCTCTTTGCTCATGAAGAGAGTATTTCTACAGCATGATGCTGCCATAACCATGTTTCAGTGTTCAGTGTAAGTTTTACGTTTTGCATGTTGGCCACAAAGAACAGACCGCCTTCTACCAAATATTTGCTGAGTCCCCTACCGTGGTAAACAGCAAAAACAGGACTGAACCTGAACCACTAATGAATCGTTTCCACTGAGTGTGACGGTACAGGTCGGTGCGGGTTGGAGTGCTATTTTATCTGTTTCCATTGCAAAAGCAGCTCATAAAACTGCCCCATACCTTCCAGTTGTAGGTCCATAGGACAATGGTATGGTACTGTTGGAACGGAGCTACTAGCAGAAAAACGTCACTGCTTGCAACAAGCAGGAGACATACTAGAGCATCATGTTTGTCATTTCACTAGTATGATGACATGTTAGGTGTGGTGGACTCGCTCTCCTGAATACATCGGACCATTAAACGGTGTACGGCGTACCGCTCAGTGAAAACGAAGGATAATAATTTTCCTTTGAACAGGATCTCTCACCTGGGCTTCTTGGCTGCTTCTCTGATGAATGTTCTTTTTCCTGAATTCAAATGCATTACACACTTTTCAGATTTCTTTTTGCTAAAAAACAGTGAAAACCATGTCCATTTAACTTTATAGTTTTATACTACTTTGTGTTTGTCGATCACATAAAATCCCTTGCGCTGTTGGGTTTCAGCATGAATGTCTTGGGTTTGAATCCCAGCCTTGGGTCTTTCTGCACAGAGTTTGAATGCTCTTCATTCTTCAATAGTGATACATGAATCTGTATTTTAAAGAATTTATAATCAGTGTAGAATATTCAGGCCCAGGTTTGATGTGTCCATATTTTATTTTTCTGTTTTTTCATCTTGTCTAATTTTGAGGTGGTCTTGATATGAAAGATACATTAAAAGCATCTCATTTTTGTGCAACCATCCTTCCATCCATCCTTCCACCTTCCGTTTAGATCAGGCCACCGGGGCAACAGATTCAGGAGGGAACCCCAGAACTCCCTCTTCCCATCGACATTCTCCAGCTCATTCTGGGGGATCCCATGGCGTCCCCAGGCCAGACAGGATATATAATCCCTCCAGAGAGTTCTGGATCTTCATCAGTGTCCCCTCCTGTAATCCTGAAGAGCTGCCCGAACCACCTGAACTGACTCCTTTCGATGCGGAGAAGCAGCAGCTCTACTTTTAGTTCTCAGAGACTGATCCAGCCTCCCTCTGGTGCAAGCTCATCTTGGCTGCTTGTATCCAGGATCTCGTTCTTTCGGTCATGATACACATCTAATGACCATAGATGAGGGTTGGAACTTAGATGGAGCAGTAAATTGAGAGCTTTACTTGATGACTCAGCTCTTTTTTCACCACAACAGAAAAAGAAGTCCCATAAATCTGAAACTTTGGTTTAGAGGATCTCTGGTCAGCGTTTTCCAGCTCAGGTCTGATCAGTAGAAGTATTTCTGCAGCGTACCAAAGTATTAGCTAATAAAGGAGGTATATCTGGTGGAGGAAGTCAGAGTTTACCCAGTCATTATAACAGATCTATTCAAGAGCTACTTCCTCTCATTCTAAAATAAGAGTCTACTGATACAGCATACTGTTGAATTATCCAAGTTCCCACACTCAGGAGAGCTGTACACGTATATACAGTCTTTCATGTTTTTTTGTTTTTGTTTTATATCCTTTTAAAATTCAGATCTCCAGTACTGACGTTAAACACCCAATGAGTCATTTTATTTTTGTATATATCAGGTTTTACAACAAATATGATATAATAATATATTACCTGACACTTGAGCACAATATATAGAAAAGAACCTGAGCCCATCCTAGGATTTAGGAGCTGTAGCAGAGAAAACACGGTGAATCCTGGTTGACATAACGGTTACAGCCTCGCCATCTGCTGATGAAGGCCTCTTTGAGTTCATACCCAGGAAGACTTTCTGCACCTAGCTAGAGAGCATGACTTCGTTTTCCAGACTAATAAATGGAACCTAATGTACATTTTCTATGCAACAATATTTCAAAACTGTGCCTCAAATTGCTTCAGTTTGATGACCACACAAAAAACACAGCAACTGTTGATTTGATCTAATTGGATCCCAACAGAGTGACTTGGAGCTGTTATCAGTGTGGTGATTGCAGCATCCATCCCTCTGGGGCTGACAGCTCAGTCACTGCTGGGTAAATGAATCTGACGAGGGAGGAGGGCGTAGTCCTGCTCCTCTCAGGGATTAGTACAAGCTCCTTGGGGCATTTACATGTGAATAGATCCTGGGGCTGCAGTCCAACTGCACCCCCTCCCTCTCTCCCTCTCTGTCTCTCAACCTTTCTTCACTCTGCTCCTGACAGCAGGGAGAACCAAAGGGAGGCAGCAGGGAGGGAAAGAGAGTTCCTCACTGTTACCAAAAACAAACTTTGCAAGAACGAGTTTAGGAGCTTCTGTCTGTTGCCAACTGGGGATTCCCTCTGCTGGTGTTTGTGGACCAGAAAAAGGTAAGAATTGTTCTCTTTAATTGTTTTGGTTTTGTTTCAGTCCTCATGGATTTTGAAGGGGAGTCACTGTTATTCCATGCTGAGTCTTGTGGCCTAACAATGAAAGCAGATGGGACTGGACCACTCTGGCTCTCAGAATGGGGGGTGGGGGAAAAGGAAGGCCTGTGCTTCGCTTCTCTCAAACTGTTGACTGTAACAGGTCCTCAGAGTCGGGGCTGTTTCTTTAAAGTGAAGTCAATGGTTGTCAGAGAAGCTCCTCATATTCAGCAACTTATATTCATCTCCTGTGTTTTATTTTGATTTAAGCTTTGCTACTTTTTAAAACATTTTAAGATAATCAGAGAATCTTTTACAACAAACTGAAACTATTCATTTGGTTCCTTGGCCCACACACACTGATCCGGTATGATTGTAGTTCACCGTAGTAGACCTAGCACTGGTAGGCTGCACGTCTGGGAGGAAACCAGTCCAACCACATTTTTTACTATATGTAAAGTTTGAGGAATAGAAAAAATAAAGATTTCAACTGAATAAAATGAAAACTCATTTTAACATCAACAGCAAACATTTCGTTAGCGTACTCATCTTACTTTTCCAACTTCCAAAACACCAACAGAGAAACTTGATTTCTTAAGGGAAATAATTACAGTGATCCCATTACAATAATCTTACATATAGTTTCAATTTGATCCTATATCGTGAAGAGAGTGTATTACACCGTACCACGCTTTTGATCTCTGATTGAGTCGATTAACTCTTATGAAATGGTTGAAAGATTATGACCCCTGGTCAAACCAAAGCAACTCTGAGTGATCCCCCACTTTAAGGTTTTACTTAGTGGAGTTACATGACCACATATCTTTGTAGTAGATTGTAACCCCTATCAGAGCAGCTTGTTGCTCGGAGATCCACATCTGTTCATTATGCCTCAGGCTCTACTGAGAGGTATGGACACGGAATGGGCAGTTGAAATTCCTCTACCAAAATTACATCCCTAATCCACCTCAGTAGGTAGTCTGCTGTAACCACTGTGAACTGTAAGACGAGTATGACGTCATCCAAAGCAAAGGCAACAGCATGGGTCTGTTGATGTCCACAGAGCGAGACATCATATCCTCCAGTCCTCCAGTGTCCAACTGATCGGAGAAATATAATTACATACTGAGGACGCTACACAACAACTTAGCTTGTATTTAAAGAACTCAAGGGCCCTGCATGGTCGTGCCGAAATGCTGAAATTGGTTGTCATTGTCGCAGCTGCAAGACGAAATTCGCATCATTTTCTTCTCATGTTATCTGCCCCCTCTTGTCACAACCCCCCTAGCGTACTTCTCACCCCCCCTCCAGCATGCAAAACTATTGTATAATTGGACAGAATTTCGTGGGTGTGTTTGTTTATGCGGAAAACAGCCACAGCTATTAAACTTCCAGCAGCTGGTTTTTCATCCAGAGAGCAGGATGGATAGTTTTGAGGATGAGGACGCATGTGCTGTTGGACCAAAACACTGAACTCTTCCTGAATGATTCTGGTCCGATGCAGAGGGCAAACATCCCACTGATGCCTTCTGTTCTTTTTTCCCCCGATAACATGGAAAATAATATGAGCTGTCAGTTTGACTATCATTATTTCCTCTGAACTTGTGAACTCATAATAGTCGATCCTCTCTGCCACGATTGCTGTGTTTACTGTACTGTTATAAACCACACGACAAAACACCATGACGTATACTGCAGCAGGGGAGGGTTTCGCAGGAGCTCAGCTCCATGTGTCTTGTCGATCTTGAAGGGTGTGTACAAAAACAAACATCCTGAAACCACATGACCACACATCCATAGTTCGATTTCGGTCCGACGATCCTAGGTCCTTCAGTACTTTTGCACAGCCTGCCTGCATGAGGATGCCAACGCAGAGCTCAGCGCTTGGTGTAGAAAACCCACAACTCTAATACAGATGAATGGTGCAGTTGTAGGCAACACCCCTTTGGTTCTGCAACTGTTCTTGAGAGACAGTAAGTGATGTTCCCTCTGACACCAACCTGGCTTCAAAGTCTGCAGGGGATTCTCCTGAAGCATTGTGTGGGAGCCTGCTTCAAAATAGGAAGAGCCATGAGAATGATGATGTTCAAACCACGTCCCCCTTCAGTCAGACTGATTCAGCTGATCTGTGTGGTTCACTTGGTGGAGCTTTGAAACATTGGAGCGATAGAAATGTATTTAAGATGAAAGAAACGGTGCTCTGTCTTAGCTTGTGTCAATACTTTTTGGAGGTTGATGCATATTTAAGCTTAGAGCACACAGACTGTGTTTGTGTATATGTGCACATTGCCTGACATGCTGTGTGTATATGTGTTCAGCCAAGGCAAAGGACAGATGTATGCACAGTCAGTAACACAGGTTTGAATTTGTATCACACATAGAGGCGCCCTACAGCTAATATAAGTCCTGCAGGTCATCTTCACCTGCTAACTTCCAGCTGTACAGCAGGAATTTTGAATAAATTGAACTTATCTCGACCTCTTGTTCAACAGTCAGTGAGTAAGGGTGTAAAAAGGCATTGATTTTCACCAGTGACTGGTGATGATACTTTGTACAGTCAGTCCATGTTCTGTTCAACAACAAACTTCAACTGATACAGGACAGAGTAAAACCAAAGTCAAAGGAAACTGCTGTTGCTTTGTGGGACTGGTGACCTTTACTTGACTGTTAATAATTAAAATCTTTATAATACTCCTCTACAGCTACTTTGGTGTTTTGGTGACTTCTGCTTTTTCTCTGTTACTTTATGTGATTCCCAGTGAAATGATGCGATGCTGGGTCAGTGCTGGAAACTTCTGAGGAGCGTCAGATTCAATATGGAAAAGAATAAATGATTGTGCCACACTAACTGGATTTCTGATATACCCTATGCTGCCAACATGAAAGAGACATTCCTCTTAGTTTAGTTCTGTTTCATTTTGTGAACTGTGTTATGATACTTTAGATATCTTTTTGATTCTGATCCTTCGTACCTCTATACATGTGGTCAGAACTTTAAATCTGCTCATCATCAGATGAATATCATAGAGTGGAATGATTCTCCAACATTCAACTACAAGCGTTTTTAAAAATTAGAACTGGGTTTGAATTTCTTATGGATTTTTTTTTAACTCTTTCTGGATCTTTCCAAACAGTTCCAGACTGTTTGATTGGCTGATCTTAGACTCTACAGTTGTTTAGAAATGGCTCCAATAGACTTTCCTAACTTGAGTGAATCCACTTCTCTCCTGCTTAGCTGACCAATGAGTACCTAGGACTCTCCAGTGGTTCTGAGTGTTGGTCGGACATGTGAATTCTGGTAAAAAAAAAAAAAAAAAAAAAAAAAAAATTATTTTTATGCTGCTAATGAAAAACTACCTGCTGTGGACTCCATCATAATCACTAAGCAGAGTGCTATATTCTGAGCCATGTTCTCAAAGACAGATGATTTATTTAAACCAGTGAACTGAGTTTCCTGTGGAAGTCCTAAGCAGCAATATTTTTCTTCTCTTGGTTCTGATCAGTGATTGACAGATCTAATGCTCAAAAAAACCTACATTGTTTAGTGTCTAGAGGACAGAAAAAACTAAGTGATTTTACAGGCCTCCATTACTCTCAATCATATTAATTGAGCCTCTGTGTGAGAATATATTTGCAATATTTAGCTAATGCACATAACTCACTCTGAAATCATCATCCTTGGTACTGAACTAGCTACCACTGTCCCAGTTGTTGATTAACCGTGAAACGTTTGAGGACCCAGCAGGATCAGAATGAATCTTCTTTCCTGTATAAAACTGCAGCATTATCTGAGTGTCTTACTCTAGCCTTTTCTGTTCTGACGCAGGAGGATTAGTTCTGTTCTGTGTGCACTTGGATATTTATAGCTGATTAAATTATGTGAACTGATACCAGTCAACAATGTGTTAATGTGTACCATGTGTGTATGGTTGTGCTCAAGCAACAGCTGGTTTTTGCATCTTGTTGAGTCATAGTATACTCACGAGCCAGTCATGCTAGATGAGTTTGTTGCAAGTTGCAGGAACGTACAGAGGGAGCTTAAAGCCACGTAGGGAGGTTGTCAGTACCATCCAATCCTCTTACAGCACAGACAGATACATGCAGTCACACGCAGACCGGAGCCCATAGGCTTCATTCAGCTAAGTCCTGCAAGGAAGCATGCTTCTGTGTGCATGAACATGCTTTAAGCCTGGGGAGACTAATTATAGCTGCTCTTTACCTGTGTGTGTGTGTGTGTGTGTGTGTGTGTGTTTGTGTATCATTGTCCAATTAAACTTAAACTTGGGTACTGGAGCCATAAATCTGGCCTCTTTTCCAAATTTAAAACAGTTTTTAATTCGCTCCAGAGCTGTCATTAGAACAAAAACTCCTGTTGAGATGATAAAGAGAACTATTTAAAGACTTTGACCATGACTCAGAAGCTGGCTGAAACAAGAATTAATGTGTGTGTGTGTGTGTGTGTGTGTGTGTGTGTCTCTGTGTGTGTGTGTGTGTGTTTGGGGGGAGGGGAGGCATTTAATTCCTCATTTTAAAGTTGTTACTTTTATACATAAAACATAAAACGTCAAAACTGCAACATGAGTATGTTTTCATGTTATTTTCTCTGTCTTCATAGTCACCTTGAACTTTCTCATTTTGTAACATTAGCACCATGTGCTGTGTGGTGCTGAGAGTTGTTAGCAATACATTAATGTCTTTGTCTCAATCTTCTTTGTTGAAACACTGAATTAACATGATCACAAATGGATCATATGAAGCACTGTGTGTGCAGATAGACGTGCAGACAGGTACTTCATATCTGGTTAGATGTTCTGCAGCCCTATTGGACAGTGAATGGCTGAGCGACTTCTGTCTTCACCAGTCAGAATTCTAACTGCATGGTTGAAGCACGGGGCGAATATTCCATAACCAATCTGCTGTAGTTCTGGCTATATGCTTAGGGTGGTTGTTCTGCTGGAAGGTGAACCTCCACCAAGTAATGTCTGGATAAAGAGGAGCAGGAGAAGAAAAAACAGGAGAAAGACCTAAAATCAAGGTCTGGTCATCAGGAGGATTAAAGGAGAACTGACTGATTACTTTTTGGTATGAAGTTCAACTTTTGAGCTAACAGTTTTAAGATAAAGCCAAACTTGACTTTTCAAAACAAAACATACTTATTTTAGAACAATTCAATGCTTACTGTATGTTTCTCTTTTGTGGCTCTTTGAAAATATTGTTTAGATTTACTGTCAAGATAAAAGGAAAGTACACCCTTTTTAAAGTAATAGAAATGATCTGGTCTTTTCTTATATCTAAAAATATTTCAATCTAACCTTAAGTGAACGAAACACACAACAGATTCCAGGCTGTCATTATTTATTCAACAGAGATGAAGCCAAAATGGAGTCTCCCCTGTGATCCAGCAGCTTGTAGAAGCTCTTTCAGCAGCAGTAACCCTGGTTCTCTGTCGGATCACATTATGATGCAGGACTTTAGATCCACCCTTCTGCATCACTTTGTTGAATTTTGCAGACATCTGTTTCTTCACAGCTCTCATAAGGTTGCACTGCAGCATTCTAACCAGGTTTAGATCTGGACACCAAAATTCTCGATCCCTTTTATCTCAGCAGTGCTGACATGAACACAAGCATAGCAGGTGTTTTGGGTATTTTCCTTATAACCAATCAAATCTGCTTGAGCTTTGAGCTCAGATGCACATCAAGTCCTGCAGAACACAGAAGAACCAAGGACTGAAAGGATGATCTGACTAGGGCAAATGACTACAAGGTACCCAGGTCCTGTGGATACAAAACAAGCCAACATCCTTACTTTGTCACCACCATGCTTGATTGCAGATATGCTGTGTTTGTTTTTTTTTACCAAACAGGGTGATCTATTTCACTGTCAAACTTTTCTGCTTCGCTCCACCTGTCCACAGACATTGTCTTAGAAGTTTTGTGCTTCATTCAGATGCAGGTTTGCAAACGTTAGCCATGCCGCCATACTGGACTTTTTGCAGAGCGAAGATTGGCAGCTGTCTTAAATTTTTCCCACTTGTCAACTATCTTCCTCTCTGTAGAATGATGGCCTTTAAATAGTTTGGAAATGACTTTATAACCCTTCCCAGATTGATGAGCAATAACAGTAGCTTCTCTGAGGTCATGGCTGGTGTCTTTCCTTTTGGGCATCATGTTAACACACATGTGTATGCCCCAGAGTGGTGAACGGCCTTAACTATTGCTGTCATAAAGGAGCTTAAACTGATCAGGTTATCAAGTTCCTTTGATTAGCAGTGCCTGGGTGTTACTATCCCGTACATCATTTTCTGTGCAACGCTTTTCTGTTAACATAATTTTTTACAGTCTCGCTCAGAATAATTCGTAGCCCCTAGCAGATTTAGATTTCAAGCTATTTCCATTCAACCAGCAAGTTTCTTTCTGATGGGAAATGAAACAAGCATCTCACAAACTGAAAAAACTATGTAAAAGGAGGATCAATATTGAAAAAAAAAAAATTCAACATAACCTTTCTCTATCAAGTGACATTGATTTCTAGTAAGTTGAGACAACTGATTGAAAAGTACTATTTACACATCTGTTATAGAATGCAGAATGTAACACCAAAGTAAGTCAGTGAGCTCAACTTCAGAGCTCCTTCAATGACAGACTGCTGCATCCTGAGTGCACAAAGGAGCGATATCACAGATCCTTCCTCCCAGCAGCTGTTAGACTTTATAACCATCGCTGCTCCCAACATTCTCTGTAAGTGTTTACATCCCTGCTGGTATTTGCAGTCATTAGCCCTGTTTTTATTCATTTTAGATGTCATTTCTGCTGGTATCTGCACATCTCTGCTGTTGCACAGTTTTTATTGTCACTTATTATAAATAGTCTTGTCTTTTAATGGTCAGATACACATGCACATTTTGAACAGTTTAAAATTAATCTACCCAGTTGTACGTTCTTCTGGACTGGAGTATTTTTAATAACTGCACAGTGTTTATGTTGAAATGTTGCCCTTAATGTACAGTATTTTATTATTTATTCTGTTTATCTATATTGTATGTTCTATCTTTGTGTGAACCTACTTGTTTGGATTGTCTGTTTCTTTTCTGCTGTTGCGCCAGAATTTCTCCACTGTAGGACAATAAAGGATATTTCTATTCTATTCTATTCTATTCTATTCTATTCTAGTTTAGCTCCTTATGTAGATATTCTGAAATCCTATCAGAAAGCAGTCTTGCCAATCCTATCACCATACACTACTTTTCTCGGTCAAACTTGTTAAAGAGTTTGTTGCATCAAAAAAATCTAATCCATGTTCTTGGTATGTACAGAACCTGCTAGAAAGTTGCTGACAGCCCCACCAACCCTGATGGAGGAGAAAGGGGATAAGGATAGTGTCATTATGAGAGACGAGCAAGTGGATGAAGGCAAGAACCATGAGAATCAAAAAATTCAGACCTCCAAGTCAGAAAAGGGTCAGCATGTGGAGGACCATAAAGAGCCAGAGGTGACTGGGAAGGAGAAGGGAATGGGAATTGAAGAGACAAAGAAGGAGTTAGAGCTGGAGGCAGAGGTAAACCTGGAGCTGTGCCAGTCTGTGCCAGGTGTACAGACCGGATTCATCCGAGGCACCGACCTGTTTGGTTACGTGGGCATCGAGGCAGTTCTGGACCAAATGAGGCGCAAGACCATGAAGGCTGGCTTTGAGTTCAACATTATGGTGGTTGGTGAGTCAACAACACACACACACACACACACACACACCCACACACCCTGATACACACACTCAACTAAAACACCAAACTGAAGGAGACCTGAGAGAGTCAAAATATTTGTTTTAATATCCATATCAAGGAGATTCAATCAGAATTAGGACTAGTAGTATTAAAGTAAGTCTGGACCAATAAATGATGTCAACCCTTACAGCAGGAAATATGCTCTGCTGATGATAACATTATGACTGAAACATGATACAATTGTTGTGTTTTGGAGACTTTGCAGTGTTATTTGTATGATGGCACAAAATGATCAACTAATGTCATCAGTGCAGATGAAGAGATAAGATAGTCCAGCTGACAGCCCAGTCCAGTTTATTTAGCCTGCCGGTTGCTATAAGAGAGAGACAGATGTGTTTGAAATGGTGGTCTTCCTGTGTTAGTGATGGCTATCTGAAACGAGAGTGTGCAGCCATCATCACATTGCATTAAAATGGCCTCACATGCAGGAAACTGCTGTTAAGATTGTGCAGCTAAACGAGAACAGTCTTCTGGATCAACTAGAACTTCAAAATCTGAGGCTAAGCTGCATTGAAGTAGATTTCAGCATGTCCAAGAGGCTCCATTAAGTTCTGTCCTGAGAGCAGTGCTACAGAACTGTGCTGCCATCAGTGCAGGGCTTGCCTAATATTAGCAGTAGATTGGTGTGAATGCAACTGCATGCACAGTAACCTGATGATCTTTGCACAAGGTCTTTGTGAAAGGAAGGCAATATAATAGACAGGAGAACAGTGGTGCAAAGTTGCTTTCTCTGTTAAAACCTTCTGATTGTTTGGGATGTCTGAAATTGTCATGATGCATGTAGTTGAAAAGAACCAAATGCAGGTAAATTCCAGAGCTAAAACAGGTTTATTAAAAGGTTCTGAACCAGTAGGGAGAACCAAGAAAACACAAACATTAATCAAAAAGCTTAGGACCCCAAGGCCCACTCCAATAAAAACACAAAGGAGACAGCCACCTGACGATGTGAAAATGAAAAAAATGAAAACAAGAACTGTGTATAATGAGGGTTAGGGTCACTTAGGTTAAGGTGTGACAGGGGAAACAGGAAGTAAATGAATCAGAAAGCATCAATGGAAATTACCTTCCAAATAAAACAGAGAACAAGGTTCAGATTGAGAAAACAGAAGCTAATAACATAATATAAATCACGAGAAAACCGCCATAAAGGAATAGGATTCTTCTTGGGCAGTGTGACGACAAACGGGCTGCTAGAACACAACGGCAATGGACACGGAAAGAGAATAAGGCACTGTTGGAATGCTACTACTCCAGTAACTCTAGGCAGCGGGGCTGCATGAAAAGACTCTGGGAAACATGGCAAGGCAAGGGAATGTTATTTATACAGAACATTTTCAGCAACAAGGCAATTTAAAGTGTTTTACATGATTAGAAAGAAAATAAAATGACAAACAAGCAAAAAAAAAAAAAAAAAAAAACAAAACCATTACATTGCAGTGACAGCCTTTAGAAACAGACTTCAGTTTATGATGTTCCAGTTATTAACCAAAGGCAGCACTAAACAACGGATGCTTCAGTACCCACAGTCTAAACTTACAGCGAAACATCTAGTAGCTCAGTGCTCCAACATCCACTAACGGCAGTTGCTTTCACAACTAGAGACCCAGCATATACAACACATGAATGCTATGGCAACCAGTACCAAGCCCCAATAATGCAAGAACAACTGATCTGAGAGATGAGATCATGGCTAGGCTGAGTGCCTGTCAACCCCGACACCGGCTAGGGACACTGAGAGAAGCACCTCCAGAGGGTCTACTGATTTTCAGTCCGCTTTACTCCAAATCATATCTGCACCTCTCTAGGTTCTTTTCAACCTGCTCTTAGTTTTCAGTGCAGATAACAATATCATATGTCAATTATCATAGGTAAAATATTATTAAACAGTAAACACAATTATACAGCAAACATGTGGAAGAAGGTTCTTAGATCACTTGAGACCAAAATGAACGTTTCAGACTGTCTTTGTGCAGAAAGCCAACACTGCACATCACTTTGAACACACCTTGAACACACCATCCCCATCCAGGAAGCTGATCAGAGTTGATGGGAGATGGATGGATCTAAATACAGGAACATTCTGGAAGAAAACCTGTTAGAGGATGCAGAAGACTTAAGACTGGGGTGATGGGTCACCTTCCAGCAGGACAATCACCCTGAACATCCAGCCAGAGATATTATGGGATGGTTTAGATCAAAGCTGATTCATGCTTTAGAATGGCCCAGTCAAAGTCCAGACCTAAATCTAACTCAGAATCCATGGCAAGGCTTGAGAACTGCTGTTCACAAGAGCTCTGCCAGCAGTCTGACTGAGCTGAACCTCATTAACAGAGAAAATGGAGAAATTATTTCAGTCTGTAGATGTTTAAAGCTGGTAGAGACAGACTCCTTACTTAGAGGAGCCGAATACAAAAGCATTTCTCAATTTTTATATTATGATTTTAAAAGAAATCCGAAAAAACCTCATGGTGGGTTGTGATTGTAATATGAGAAAATATGAAAAAGTTCAAGGGGCCTGAATTAATGGTTACCACAGATGTCCAGGCAGTTTTTACTGCACTGCTGGATCAAACTAAGTTCTTCCTTACAAACACATGTAATATAGTGAGTTATTTAGAAGATGACCAACTGTGTATTTTATTAAAATGTGCATGGTTTTGCTGTTATGTGCTACTGTGTCTTTTACTTGTTGACAAATTATTTCACTTTTCATATTGAAAGAGGAAGTGTGACTCTGTGAGGAAGTGGTTTAGAGAGCAGGGCCTATTTGCACTTTCCTGCTTTACACAAAGTTTAGATGATCTACACTTCCTCTGTAATTTAACTGAAACTTAACTGATTCTGCACAAATTATTATTTTTAATTACCACTTGCATTCAGGATATTTGTTTTATGCACTTTACCTGACGCACATGCATGCATGGTTTGCTTTTTAATTTGTCTGAAAAGCTTAGTTTTATTAAATCAAGTCAGTGAGAGCTGTGATTGGACTGTGATTTGGCGTCTTGGTATTCTTGTTCTGCTGCAGAACTCATCTTTCTAGATCTAATTCTAAAAATGTGCGTCATATTTTGACATACCAGGCAGTCTGTAAAGACTGTTTTATCATGTGAGTGTCTCAGATCAGAGATTGAACGCCTCCTGTTTGCAGGTCAGAGCGGATTAGGGAAGTCTACGCTTGTCAACACTCTGTTCAAGTCAAAAGTCAGCCGGAAGTCCTGCACACCTGACTACGAAGAGAAGATATCCAAAACAGTCAAACTGCATGCAGTCAGTCATGGTGAGCAGCCCCCCCAACACACACCCACATTCACCGATCACACCTGCAGCATCATTGTTTCCGTGAACTCCCAGATAGTTGACCTGAGGACAGCATTAGTATTGTTTGTGTCCAGCTATTGTGTGTGTAGTCTTGCATTTGTTCTGGTCACTGTGAATCCTTTATGTCTACTGATCTATTCAGAGGCAGCTCTCACTTCCTGCTTTCACATCACTTTTCCTTGAGCTGCTTGTTTCATAAGCAGGAATCCCAACGTGGGCACCTCTGCACTGTTAAAACTGTCTGTTTAACGATGAATGCATACTGAGCTATGGACGTTCAAAGAAACATCTAAATAGGCAGGAGGAAGTCTGAGGCAGTACTTCTTCGAAGTTTTAGTTTGTAAAAAAACATTTAGCAAGTTATGAATTATAACAGTTTGTTGGCGAGAAATAAACAGGAGTTCAGTTAAAGGGCTCAGGATGAACTGACAGGCCAGTTCTTCCAGGACCAGACAGTTACAGCTCAGGTTCTCTTTAACACTGTTTATCATTTCCTCTCACTCATTAACTTATTTAGCTCACATTTAAAGTTTAGCGAAAACAGAGTCAGGATGATATCCAGGCCACACATAAACACCACACACAGTTTGTAAAAATATCCACCAAACCTCTGCAGGTGTCAAAAAATCTGTTTCACAAAATATCCCCATTATTTTAGACAGTAATTAGACTCAAACATGGTGGTCAGACTGTAAAGACCGAAATATCGAACTAATGGTGTGACTTTGTCCCTGGCAGCACAGGTTTACTCTCATCTAAAACCTGAGATTATGAGCAGAGTAGTGGACATATTAGAAACTATTTTGTTCGTTGTTTCAGTTGTGATGTTGCTGAAATAATATGAGTGTGTCCAGATTTCTTTGTTTATTTTATGTCCACAATGAAGAGAATAGTGGTAAATATATACATGTATATATAGTGGTAAATATTTACATACTACTGTCAGAGGTTATCCTACCAGAAATATACAATGTTCTACAGCAGCAGCTCCTCTGTGATCCAGCTGTTTAACACAGAGACGATGCGGCGCTAAGAGGAACTCAGGAATAGAGTTTAATCCAGCAATGTTGGCGGCCGTCATTCTTGCTCTGTGTGAATCTGCTTTCATCAGAGAACAGCAATGAGGCCCATTGGTTCCTTGTTCATTGGAAGTGCTCGCTGGCCCATTTGGGACTGAGGTGGTCAGGTACCTTAGTATGTTTACTGGCACACAGATGAAATGACACCAGACTTGTACAATGGTTTATTAGGACACTAATAAATGAAATCAGTCATTCACAAGCTACACATAGCCCACATGATACTGGATTGGGGCAGTGTAACAGATCAGCCCTTCTGACCACAACCAGCAGGCAAGGTGAGTGAAGTGAAATGAAGTAAAGCCCAAGGAGATGGACAGGGCGGGGCTCAAACCGGCAACCCATCAGTTGCAGGACAAACTCCTACCTATGTCGCCACCATCATGCTGATGCGAGCAGTGTTGAATTGTCTGACTTGGCACTCAGGAATCTCTCGGGTCCCTTAAATGTGTCTGGAGCTGAATGGTATTCACTGTCTGGTTCCTCAGGGCTCTATTCACAACGAATCACTGAACCAGAACATTTCATGGCTGATCTATCAGTCAGATACTTGTTTGGATTTTTGTCATTAATCATCTTGTTAGTAAAACACCATGTTATGCAGTAAATCCTAAAACGCTGAACACAGAGCATATGGACACCTTGGACAGACGCAGTGGTTGTAGTTGTGACGTTCTGAGTTTGAGAACAGCTCATTCCACAGTTTTTTCTGCTTCTTAGTCTTGGATAAAACATTTCTACATCTTCTACTGAACCATGTTGAAAAAACAGTCACTTTTAGAACAAATACACACCGATTTTAGTCTAGACATCTCAGGACCATTTAGATGCTGCTTAAACGTATTTTCAACAAAGAAAACATTCACTGGGTGGTAGCAGGAGGAGAGAAATAGAAATGCAACCAAATTTCTAATTCCTGTTGGCATTCAGAGGGTTGTTATTGTTGGTAATACTGCTCAGCTAGCTGGGATATAAAAAAGCTGCACCTACAGCCTCCATGAGCTCTGGAATCAAAAATAGCAGTCATCTTTTTAATGTTTGGTGATTTATTTTTATTACCATCAGGGGATTATTATGGTAGAGATGGTATTCTCTGGTGTTGATGAGGATGGTGCCAGTGTTCACAAGCTCAGCAGGATTTTGCTAAAACAAGTGTATGACAAATATTTGCATAAGTTTGTCTGCAGTCACCCGCCAATATCTGGGTTTATGCTTAACCCAGACATTTTCCTTAACCTTAAACGAGACTTAATTCACATCATACCTCTAAACCTGACCCCAAAGAAGGGGGTTCGCCGTATTAAGGACCGTGCTTTTGTCTCCATAAGGCCCAATGGTCTTTAGAAAGTTAGTAAATATGCCAGAAATGGGCCTAAATAGGATAGCTGGACAAGAACACACACACATACAGAGGATGCATGCGGTTGTTTCCAATGAAACTAAATGCTTGTCTGTAATGGCAACAACAAAGGCCTACTTTATTACAGGTTAGTGGAAATCTGAATGCTCTGTTTCCAGATGTTTGCTGTCAGGCTTCCGATGAGAGGAGATTCCTGTGTGCTTACTCAACAACGACTTAAGCTCTAAATGATAGTCTTTACTTTCTTAGTTTTCCTCAAACACTCACCAGTGCAAACATATTACTGTGAGTCAGTGAAGGAACTCCTAGATCTTGTCATCACATCAAGACCTTTGGCACATAAAGTATAGCTCTAACTCCCAATCAGCCTGAACCTTTTAGCCAACACCAGTGTTAAACTTCAATTACAATCCGTTAAAGACTTACATCTCAGTACACGTCGTGGTGAACCTGTTTGACAATGCTGATATTTCAGCCTGGTTGAACTTAGATTCGGTTCAGTGTATTCATATTTCCCTGATTTACAACAAATGTCATCTCCGGGCACCTTACAAAACAAGCAGATCTGGTTCTTTACAGAAATATATAGTCAATTAAATCCAGTCATACAGAGAGATTCAAAGTTGCACTGATCCTATTAGTAAATCAGTGCAATAAAGTTCAGTTTATTACTCCAAGTAGCGCAGCCCTCTCCAGGTAGGTGTCACAGCTAAAGAGAGCGCCATGCCCAATATCGCTTCTATGAAGAGAAAAACAGAGAACATGGAGTTGATGTCATTAATAACTGCAGATATTGCATACCTGGTGTTGTGCAAGAATAAGTTTAGCTTAGCCACAAATAACTAGTAATAAGTGCCAAAGTCAATTGTTAACAACGCTCAAATAAGCCAGGTTCTTCATTCTCAGTCACCAGTTAAGCAAACAGCAAACTGATTAATTTTGGATCCAGGGTTTCTTCAAAGATCTGTTCTTTTATTCTGCCAGCAAGACGTCCATGTCCTCTCCAATGCAGCCTGTGGAGGCTATGGAGAAAGGGGAAGAGAGTCTTTTCTCCTGGTGTTTTGTTAAACCATGATGTCATGTGAGCACACTGTGAAACTCCCCCTTGATGGAAACTTGGATAAAATTGGTTAATGCAGGGCATTCTGAAAATCAGCTTTTATACCAGTGTCTTTGTTTTCTGTATGTAGTTCAGTCGTTCATGGCTGGGCCTCAACACTGGAGAGCAGTAGAGAGATGTAGCAGAGGAAGGAGAACTGGCCATCAGGTCCTCCAGCAGCCTGAGCCTGTAGCACAGATAGTTCAGGATAACCTCAGCCAGTCTATCAGCTTTATCAAAAGGAAAGTTTGAATCCTAGTCCAGAACGTAGACAGGGTGTCTGCCTCACAGACAAACTGGGAGCTGGTTCCACAGGAGAGGAGCCTGAGAACTAAAGGATCTGCCTCCCATTCTACTTCTAGAACCTCTAGGAACCAGCAGTGAACCTGCAGTCCAGTAATGAAGGGTTCTGTTAGGGAACATATGGACCAGTCAGATCTCTGATGGATGATGGATCTGATTATTAAGGGCTTTATATGTGAGAAGGAGAATCTTAAATTCTATTCTGGATTTAACAGGGAGCCAATGAAGGGAAGCTAAAATAGGAGAAATATGATCTCCCTTTTTAATTTTCATCAGAACTCTTGCTGCAGCATTTTGGATCAGCTGGAGGCCTATATGGGTTGCTGGTTTGTTCATTTTCATTTCTATTTTTTTAATGTGTTGAATTTTGCTAAGAGATCCGTGCTTCAGTTTTATTATTTATTACTTATTCTTTTTAATGCCAATATAACAATAAAATGTGTGTTAGGAAAATAAACTGAACAGTTTAAAGATTTTCAGCCCTTCCTCACGCTTACTATGTAAATAAAGCAAAACATATATATTTGGTAAATAAAACTAAATTCATCCTTCTTTTTAAAGCAGAACTTGCTGCCGTTGTGTTGTTGCTCTCATCCATTTGGTCTGTTCTTTATAGTGATTGAAGAAAAAGGGGTTAAGATGAAGCTGACAGTGATCGACACTCCCGGGTTTGGGGACCAGATCAACAATGAGAACTGGTGAGTATGGAAACACACCAGGAAGTATATCATGTAAATACACAACGCATAGAGCCCTGTGGGACGCCAGCTGATAAACATAGGAAACAGGAATTACATTTTCCAGTTCAGCAGCTTGGAAACAAGACAAAAGATACATTTTCATGAAATTAACAAACAAACCTGTGTGTCTTTGTGGTTAACTCTTTAAGTTGTCCTCATAACATAGAGATCATGCTGCACTGATGAGAGCTGGTGAGGATGTCAGTTTAATTTGTTTTCATACAGAAAGAAAGAAAATGAAATGAAAGGTAATAAAACCATGACTGGAACACAGCGAGGTTCCTGGACTTATGCATCACCTTCATCACATGCTCATCTGGGTGGCATGGTAAGACTGCAAACAAGACGTCCTGAGTTTGTTCCAGGTTTATTTCCCCAATATCTCTGCTCATCAGTCTCTAATAATTCATTTTTATATAGAGCACTGATAAACATCAAACCTCCATTTAGATGGATCAGCTGTTTTGCTTCCAAATCAAATACACCTCATTTTTAGACATTTATGGATAATTTTGAAACAAACTACTCACTGGGAAGGTTACCATGGCTGCATTGAAACTTCCTGTCGAAAAAGGTTTTTCGAGTTGGATTAAGAAATCAAACATGAGAGATTTATTTAGAAATTAGAGCTTTTGATTAAGAGATTTTCTGTCACTTCTGGTCAGATTTTATAGATTTTTGGCTGGCGGCCTGCTTGCTCTCATAGTTGAAACTATGAGACTTTCAGATGGGAGGTGAATTATCTTAGAAAAACTAAGGAAATCAGATAATAGGCCTGTCAGTTATACAGTTAGAATTATGTTCATCTAGAAAATCTTCATATTCTGAGAGACATGATAAATATTGTCAGTTTTAAAGTGGACCATCAAAAGAGTTAGAACTTTTTCCAATTACAAGTCATTAAACAGGATTATTAATATTAATTTTGGATCTATCAGGATTTGTCAACAATAACTAGGACTATAATAAACCCATCCTTTGTTCTTCAGCTGGGAGCCCATAGTAAAGTATGTCAGCGAGCAGTATGAGAAATACCTGAGAGAGGAGCTGAACATCAACCGGAAGAGGAGAATACCTGACAGCAGAGTTCACTGCTGCATCTACTTCCTTCCTGCAACCGGACACAGGTAAATACTCACCCACTGCTGGCCCCTGCTGTAGCTCTCCACCACTGAGTTCCAGTTTTCCCACCTAAACCTTTGTTTTCTGTCTAGAATGATTCTCAAAGGTTTGAGTTCCATCAAACTGCACTTTTAATTTCAGCACAGATGACTCCCACAGCCTCAGGGATGACTTACTCACCTGTTTTCAAACTACGTCAGTCAGAGAAAAATTTCCAGTTACAAAATAATGAGAAGAAACTTTTGAATTGCGAAAGGACAAGCTGATGTAGTCAGACTGATTAAACATGGAGCTTAGGGAAATGTGTGTCATTGCAGTCATTTAAAAAAAAATTCTTGAGGGCTTTTTGAATGTGCTATATGTTACATTTTGGTCTCGTATTGAAAACTTAAACAATGCATTCTTTGCAACCATCTACCACGGCTGTGTCACAATGATCAGGCTGGTTTGAATTCCTCAGAGTTCACATGTTGACATGAAGAAGACATGTAGAATTCACTGTTCCTGATAAATCACTAGTGGCAGCTTCTTCTTTAGCCATGAGTCGTGCAAATTCCCACTCATTAGTGTGGGGCCATTTTCTTCTACAGCAGAGCCTCAGATGAGTGTGTTTGAAATCACCTTTGCTTCAATTTGTTAGACTGGTTTTCTCTTTTATTCTTTAGAGGATCAAAGACTAAATATGTTCCATAAATGTATAATTTATTGCATGTAACAATGTTACTGTTCAGAAGTATTTTATTGAGATTCTATTTAATAGACCAAATCACAATAATGCCTATTTATATAAACATTTTTAAGCAAATGAAAATCAGTTAAGTGTGACATGCCCAAGTATTCCACCCCTTAACTCTGAAACTCATAAAGATAATCCAGTGGCCTTTAAGAGACAATGCTGGAAAGAGTCCTGTTTATAGTTTGCCCTACACCATATAGGAAGACTGGGATCTGCTCAGATGAGACCAAAATTATCCTTTGAAGGGGGGTTGGGTACTTGTAGGGAGATGTAAGCATTGCCTAAACAGTAACCAGTGGAATTGTGTGAGCGAGTTCTCTGACACAGGACTGATAGGCTAATGCACTTTAGCCGTCACCCCAAGGCCCAAGCTGTGGGAGCTTCAAGACAGAGACAGAAACCACCTGTTATGACCAGTCGTTGTATTTTCCATGCCATCCATTATAGAAAACATGTATGCACTGTATGATTGTTGCTCCTTCCTCTGAGATACTGTGTGTGACACAGTGAGGAAAGACCTTGTGTGAGCAAACCCTGAGTTCCCATTAAATTGACAGCAGAGAGAATTAGTTTTGTGATTTCTTCTCAAACAAACACATTTTATTTTTAAACCCAACATGACACATGAGGGTGGCAGCATCCTGCTGTAGGAATGCTTTCTTCAACTGGAACAGAGAACCATCTCAGATGAATGGATGGAGTTAAATCCAGAACATTCCTGGAAGAAAACCTGTGGAGGCTGCAGAAGCCCTGAGACTGAGGTGGAGGTTCACCTTCCGTCAGGACAGCCACCCTGAACAACCAGCCAGAGATACAAATGATAACTGGCCTGTGCTTGTATAGCATTTTGTCAAGTCCAGATGTCCCCAAAGCGCTTCACACTACATCCAGTCATTCACCCATTCACGCACACATTCACACGCTGACGGTGGCAAGCTACTGGATTATAGCCACAGCTGCCCTGGGGCAGTCTGACAGAAGCGAGGCTGCCATGCAGCAGGGCCACCAGGCCCTCTGACCACCACCAGGTGGGTGAGGTGTCTTGCCCAAGGAGCTGGGGCTCGAACCAGCAACCCCGCTGATTATGGAACAAACTCCTACTAGCATCGCTCTTGGGATGTCACAATGGGATGTTACTTCCACAAAGTCATGACTCTGGGAGGCTGTGCACACATTTATGCCACACTTTTCAGACTTTTTGTGGAAAAACTTCACAAACCATTTAACCTTTTCCTCCAGCTTCATAATTATTCACTATTATGTGTTGGTCTGTCACCTAAAATCCCAGTAAAATTCTTTGAAGTATGTGATTTTGTGAAAATCCATCTTGATGTCCTACCCGACTAAGAACTCCCTGCGTTTTCAGGCTGCGTCCTATTGATCTGGAGTTCATGAAGAGGTTGGGTGAGATAGTGAGCATTGTGCCCGTCATCGCCAAAGCAGACACACTGACCGTGGAAGAAAGACAGGAATTTAAAGAAAGGGTAAGGCATCACACACCGTCTATACATGTGGACAGAACCTTTTTATTCTAGTAATTTTATTTCCACCTCTTTGCTAAATTATCCTAACATTAGATTTAACTTACTTTGATTGAAGTGATGAGGTTCCTCTCAAAGTTGAAGAAAAAAACTGGTATGTTCCTGTTCATGAGGTAGTCCACTCACCTGTCAAGTGTCTTCGTTAACATTCATTCTGTTGGGAAGAAGTGGGGGACGGTGCATGCTGGACAGTCTTCGCACACATTTAGGCACCTCAGTCCCTCCTGTAGAGAAGGAACTGCTGGATTTTGTTAATGAGACTTCTCAGACACAGACCCCTGATTGAACGACTAACAGCACAGATGTAAAAACGGTTAAAAACAACAAAGTTGCACCATAGTTTCTGTAAATTCCTTCATAGTTTTCAAAGGGGTTCTGCCTGATTTAACTCTTCAGATGGTCTAAAAACCAGTCTGATCCACTTTTTGTGGGCAAACCTCAGTTTACTGAGTGACCACTATCTCCAGCTACCTGTATGGGTGGATGACATAATTTCCTGAAGTAATGCCATAGTGGAACCTGGTAATTTTGTTAAGCCTGAGTACGTAGCTCTTATGGGTGTAATAATCTATCCAGTTCAATGAAGACAGATGATGTATAATATCAGGTCTCACAAGAATGAGACAATTTCATATGTTAGATATTTTGGGGGCAAAAATAATAATCCTAATTTTTGTGTTTTCACAAATGGAGTATACGTTTCATAGATCCCTAACTGTGTTTTCAAAACCAGTAATACATGTAGAATAAGCTAACAATTGTTTGATTAGACCATATCTAATTGTTTTATATGTATCTCATGTAGAGGTTTTCCTAATGTCAAATAAGCATTGAAAATTAATTTGTTTGTCATTTCACAAATAGAATTAATTTAATTTAATTTTGTTTTATTTTATTTTATTTATTTAATTTCCCCTTGGGATAAATAAAGTATTTTTGAATTTGAATTGAATTGAATAAAGGCATAAAAATTCTCAACTTGTGTTTTAAAGAACATTTGAATGTAGAATTATCCAATTCAGTTTTGATCCCTCAGATTATTGTAAAGTTCCAGTCAAAGATAATTAAATCCAGTCAAAACTGTCTGAAAGTCAGTGGTTGAGTCCTTTACTTCAGTGCTGATAGCAGATCTAAAATAGATACTAATTTTTGTGTTGTTATTGGCCAACAGCCAGTCACAGTATTCCCACTCTGCTTATAAATTCTTTGTATCTTGTCCTCAAGATACACTTTCGTTTTTTTGTTGTTTTTTTTTACAAAGTGCCTAAATTCCTGTGGTTAAAGCTTCTTCGGTGCTTCTGTGTTTGAGTGTTGTCAGACAGCCAGAGAAGTCAGTAAACAAAAACAAGGACGAAAGGAAGTAGTTTTTTACTTCCTTTCTTTCTCCAAAATAAGAGTCTCAAACGTAGTTTCATGCTGTTGAACCACACACCTCCATACCAAGAAAATAGTCATACATCTTTAATATTGCAAGATCTTCTGCCATGAAATCTTTTTACAGCCTTGATGAGAATGTAGTTTTGAATAAATGCAATCTGTGCACCCCATCCTTCACCTTAATCCCAAATCTCCTCTATTTTGGTTCCTACCCATAAGTCCCTGTCTGGTTCTAAATTCACTTCACACCATTAAAACTGAATGTATGCGTGTTTCATAGTTCAGCACCTATATATTCTAAATTCTATTTAAAGTCCTTAAAAAGCTGTTCTCAGTCGCATATTTTCATGTTCTAGTTGTCAGACGGTAAAATGAGTCGGAATGTTGAGAGAAAATCTGCCCATTATTGTTTTTAGTTGCGTCCACCATTAAAGCACTACAAGGTTGCTGTTCCCCTTGAATAAAATCCTGATCTTGTTTAAACTTGTCAGCTGACAAAATCTTCACTTTTAAAACAATATCTGAGCTTTTATTTTGATTATTCTAACCTCTACAATAGGTTGAGAGCAAAGAATACTGACTGCATTAATATGCAGCATAATTCCTCTGTTTTTTCTCTTCTGGTAGCTAGAAAGATCTCCCTTAACACCAGAAACCTGGTGCAATTTAGATAGTTAAGGAAGAGCTGCAGTTTATCTTGTTACATTTAAGACAAAGAGGACGGTGGCATAATCACGTTTAAAATGACGGTGGAGGCATATATTATCAGTTAGAGGCCCCCCCGGAGACAGATAATGTGCACAGCTGTCACACACACAGCTGTCACAACGGCCTTACCTTTAAAGGTATATGTCAGGACTGTCATAAAGAAGCCAAAGTTAGCCCTTAATGTTTCTCAGTTAATACCTTTCATTTACTCTGGTATATAGCACTGTTTATGTTGAGGAGAGCTATGAGCAGTTCAAGCTCATCATATAAAAAAAGAAGCTTCATTGAAAGTATTCCAAAAAGTTAACCCCAGTAAGGAATGCTTACTGTGCTACACTGGACAATTGAAGTTGTCTTACATTTTGCTGCTTCATTTAATCTCACCCTATAATCAGCCTATGAACTTTATTGACAGCCTACAGGATGATCTGTTGCTATTTGATGAACATTTTTTGAATGTTTGTTGACTTCTTTGCAGATAAGGAAAGACTTGACATCCAGTGGAATTCGTGTTTATCCCCAGAGAGAGTATGATGAAGATCCAGAGGAGCGTATTCTCAATGACAGAATCAGGGTACAAATTCTATGCATTAAAATGACCCATAGGAAGTACTGGTAAAGATTCTATGTGAACTGATCTGATTTCAGGAAGATACATGCATGTTGCACAGGATGGGCTCTTAGTACAGGTGTTGTATTATTTCTGCAGTAATATGGGAGAGATCAAACAACTAAGTAAAATAGCCATAACACCAATTATAGTACCAAATATTTCAAACTGTTGTTTTAATGGAATGACTTATTCTGCTCCCAGGAAAGCATTCCCTTTGCTGTTGTGGGAACTGACAAGGAACACCAGGTGAATGGAAACAAGGTGCTGGGCCGGAAGACAAAGTGGGGAATCATTGAAGGTAAGTTTTGAGTTTCATGCCTGTTTTAAGCTTTAGCCCTTACACTGTCCATGGTAAAGAGATTAGGATCCAAGTTTTGGCATGGCAGACTTCAGTAACTTTAACAGCTGCACAATCTAGACTGGAGACTGTTTTGTGGATTTCCTGGGAGTTGCTTTCATTGCAGGAAAATACTGTTTAATCGAAACTCCTTTGTAAAGGATAGCACAGAAATGCTCTCAAAGTATTTATGGATTCATACCATTAACACTGCATAGTCTTACAATGGTCATTTGCTCTTCACAATGTAGTTACTACCCCACAAGCTTCACGAGCAGCTTCACAAGCTCCACTGCTACTAATGCCTCGCTCCCACAGAGCAGTCCAGCACAGACTGATGCGGTATTTTATTCAAGAGAGTGTTTCCACCACCAGTTGAGCTCTCGCTGTGCAGACAGGGTTAAACCCAAATGCCAAACATGATGTCATACTAGTGCGACGACAAACGTAACGCGCTACCATGTCTTGTGTGTGTTGCGAGCAGTGCTGTTTTTCTGACCCCCAGTCAGTGGACTGTGTTGTGTGACGCCAGTAGCTCCACACTAACCGTACCGTACCACTGTCCTATGGACCCATAACTGAAGATGGCCCAAGAATGATGCGGTACAGGTCGGTTGTATGGGCTACCTTTACACTCAACATGAAGAAGCTATTCCAAAAGAAGCACCAAATTATAGCTTGCAAATGAAGAGCACTTATTGTTTCGAGACACATATGTGGTATAATTAAACTAAAACTGAAGCATTTGGCTGTAATGACCAGTGCTTACAAAAACAACTTAAATTAATATTGTCCAACGAAAATCTTAAAATCATCAGACATGTTGACTGACATCCTACTCCTCTAAACTAGCAAATATTTTGCCATGTCAAAAAATCTTGTAAACTGTGGGGCTGTATAGTGTGACAAATGTGACATTTGCGATGAAAAAAACTGTGCATTGTGAACGTGCGATCCATTGTGCTGATGTCCCCCGAACATTATAGTAACCGAAGTCTGCAGTAGTTGTGTCGGTTTTGGATCTGAGACTCTAGGTGACAGATGGGAGCTGAATCATTTAACATTTAAAGCTGTTTCCATGGTACAGCTTTCCTCAACAGGTCTCTGTATTTCTGTCAGCTGAGCTACTTTACATCACTGCACACTTTGCGATGCATCCAAGCTGAGCAGGTTGTGGCGCAGAGGTGTGAGCGAAGCAGAACAAGCCACTGCTGCTGTGCACATAATGAAATACAAGCGAACATAGTTCAAAGCTCTGTGCAGCAGGTTCTGGTGACTCTACTGGGAAAAGCAAACTGGTTTTGATCACATTAATACACTTAATGCTGTGTGCACCATGGTGATGTGCAGAGTAGCAAGTTCATGGACTTCAGATATGGAGAGATTTTTCAGCAACAGAACAAACAGAAGAAAAATCAAAAAGAAACAGAGATTCCTCAGTGAGTTTGAAGTAATATTTACTAATATTGGACCTGCTATGTTTAACCCTTGAGGGAATTTTAAATTAATGCGTTATATTCAAAATATTTAAAGTTATAACACTTAGATATTAATCCTTATATTAAATGCTTCCTTAAGACTGCTGAGCAGGGGTGTATCCAGGAAGTTTTTCAATATGGCTAAATGGGGTCCAATGATGAGCTTGGAGTGTCACACTAAAATAAAAACCCAGGCAGGAAGCAGGGCTGGAATACAAAGTGAGTGACAAACTCACAATATGAAGGTCAAAGATTTACATTATACATAAAGCACCAAAATAATTCTAACTGAAGCTATTTCTCCTTTTTCTTATGTTGTTATTAAATAAAAATACTATTCACATAAGACTTTCTCATCGGGATTAGTGCATCGTCTTTGTGTGAGCAGCAGAGCAACCGTCCAAATTTCATGGTAGACAAGGTTTTGCATTAAAAAAAGAAAAATGAAGGAATAAGTTTATTTAAAATGGGACAATGTACAACATGCATTATCCAGTAAAGGAGAGATGCATTGTACCAGGTTATTGCTGCAAATGCTAATTTCCACCTGTAGTCCCCAAAATCACATTGTTGTTCTTTTTTTTTTTTTTTTTTTTTTTTTTTCAAATTATTCCAACAAATTATTGTAGCAATACTTATCAGGCATATCACTGTCCTCTTCAGAAGCTGATATTTATTGTATATATAAAATTGATTTCTACCATTTTTAAAGTACAGTGTAAAATATTCTGGTGTTAGACGTCACTACAATACACAGTTAAATAGATACAAATCTGAGGCACGCGAGTAAATTGTCCTACATGTTTCAAAAATGTCCTGCGTGAGACACTTTGACGTCTGCCACTTTGGCAGGCCTAGCTCAAAAGTTTTCGAGAACACTGGTTATGACCATCGTTGTAATTGGAGGAAATGGAGGCCTGTGATACCATCCAAACTGTCAGTTAAGGGGATGACAGCATCGTGGTTTGACTGGTGAACTTCAAAACATAGATGACATCACAAGGAGAGAATATTATTTGGAAATATTGAAGCAAAATCTCAATGCATCTTGGGACAAATGGGTTGTCCAAATGGACAATGACTCTAAGGATCAGTTTCAAACAGGCGAAGTTATAGCAGTTCTGTCAGAAGTAACAGGCCAAAATAACAGCAAACTGTTGTGAGAAGCTTGTGAACAGATATTCAAAACATTTGACCCAAGGCTTAAAACAAGAAAGGCTTAATATTTGTCTTTTTATGCAGTGTATAGAATTAGCTGATATAACTGAGACAATTGAAAAGCTAGATTGTACTTTATGGAGGACCTGTTTCGAACCGAGTTTCCCAGTTAGGACAACATTTGATGATGATGATGATGATGATGATGATGACGATGGTGATGAAACCTAATCTGTTGTTTTCCTTTTATGCAGTTGAAAATGTGGCACACTGTGAGTTTGCAAACCTGAGAGATCTTCTTATCAGGTGGGTCGGACTTCACTGCTGATCTTTATTGATAAAGGAGTTTTCACTTTCCAAGTTTATCTTTATTAACTGGTCAGTTTCCCAATAATATGAAAATTGCCAAAGTTATTCTACTGTGTAAATCTGGAGATAAACACCACTTCGAAAATTACTGTGCAGCTTCTCTTCTTTCACAATTTTCAAAGATCGTAGAAAAACTTTTCAATTCCAGATTAGACAATTTCAACAAACACCAATTACCTACGAATAGTCAAATATGGCGTTCGAAGAAAACGGTCAATATCACATGCATTAATTGAACTTATTGAGGAAATTATTAACTAAAAAATGATTTTATGTAGGTTTATTCATTGATCTTAAAAAAGCATTTGACGCTATGAATCACGACATTTGAATCAGCAAATTGGAACAACATCAGGGGAACTCCACTAAATTGAGTGAAAAGTTACTTACAGAACAGGAAACAATTTGAAAAGATGGGAGAGTTTCAGTCTGGATGTTTGGACATTCTGTGTGGTGCTCCACAAGGGTCAGTGTTCGGTCCTAAATTATTCATTAATGACATATGTAAGGTATCATCCATCCTTTATTTTATACAAATTATACAAATACTTAAGCCTTTGGTGAGAATTTGCAGCTACTTTTGGACACTATTACCTCAGAATTCATTAGAAATAAAAGCTGGTTTGATATGAATAAGTTATCACGAAATGTGAGCAGAACAAAATTCATGATATTCACTAACAATAAACAAAAGCACCCAGACTGCATAAAAATAGAGGGTGTTGATATAGAAAGAGTCCATTAAGCTAAATTTCAAGGGGTGATCATTTTGTATTGTTCAATTATTTTACCATATCTAAATTATATCTAAATTATTGCACAGAAGTGTGGGGCAATACATATTAAATTCTCACTAGAGCAACTAATAATTTTGCAAAAAAGAGCTGTCAGAATAATATACAATGCTAGTTTTCTTACACACACAAATTCTCTGTTTGTTAAGTCTGGTATACAGCTGAAACCAGAAGTTTACATACATTGAATAAAAAAGACACATCCACATTTTTTACTCACTGTCTGAAGTTAAATCAGACCAAACTTTTCTTGTTTTAGGTCAGTCAGAATGACCAAAATTATTTCTATTGCTAAATGCCAGAAAACATAGCAAGAACATTTTTAGAGATTATTTTGTAACTTTCTTCAAATTCAGAAGTTTGCATAAATTTGGTCAGTATCAGGGATAATTATTTTTTAAACTGTATGACTTGGGTCAAACCTTTTAGGTTTCCTTCCACAAACTCCTGACAGGTTAACTGAGACATTTAGAGGCTCACCTGTGGATGTATTTTAAGACCACACCTGGAACTCACTACTTTCTGGTTTGACACGATGGGAAAGTCAACAGAAATCAGCCAAGATATCAGGAAGAGAATCATGGAGCTGCTCCAGCCTGGTTCATTCTTGGGAACAATTTCTAGAAGCTTGAAGGAGCCGCGTACATCTGTTCAATTATGCACAAGTAGAGACATGATGGGAATATCCAACCATCATACCGTTCAGGAAGGAGATGCGTCCTGTGTCCCAGAGATGAAAGTATTTTGGTCCAAAATGTGTAGACTGAGCTCAGAGCAAAAGCCAAAGACCTTGTGAAGATGCTGCTGAAGCTGGTCAGACAGACTATTCACTGCAGGAGGAACTGGTGCACTTCATAAAATAGATGGCATCATGAGGAGAGAACATTATGAAGAAATACTGAAGCACCATCTACAGACATCAGCCGGGAAGTTAAAGCTTGGCTGCAGATTGACCAAATGTATGTAAACTTCTGAATTTGAAGAAAGTTACAAAAAATGTTTTTGCTAAGTTTTCTAGCATTTAGCAAATAGAAATAATTTTGGTCATTCTAACTGACCTAAAATGAGAAAAGTTTGGTCTGATTTAATTTCAGATAGTGAGAAAAAAATGTGGATTTGTCTTTTTATTCAATGTATGTAAATGTCTGGTTTCAACTGTACATCCACAATGCAAGATATTGTAAAATATCAAATGGCACCATTTATGTATAAAATCTGCAAATATTTGTTACCCAGAAATCTTTTGTTTTACGAAAGGGATGGTGGGATCAAACCAAGGTTTGTGTGTTTTGTGAAAGGACCCAAGATGACAAATCTGCTAGACTCTCTGAACGTTTTCCTGATTCTGCAAGTCTTCACTTCAGCAGGAGGAAATCCTGCATCATAGCTCATTTTGCACCAGTGATTCAGTTGCACCTGTCTGTGACCCGTAGTGGTCACAGATGCACTGTCAGCTCCCGGCAAGAGAGATGCATTGAGTATGGTGTCCAGGTCTGAGATGATGCTCAGATGCTCTCACAGAGATCTTTGATTGATTGATTAAACGGACTGAACAATGTTTAAACAAGCAGCTACTTATAATGACTGTATAGATACTGAAGAATATACAGACACTGTGCTCTCTTATATTGCAAAATGTATTGATGATGTGACTCAAATTAAGAACATTTACATTCGGGCTAATTATAAACCGTGGTTGACAGATGAGGTTTATAGGTTGCTGAAGGTGAGAGATGATGTGTTTAAAGCAAAGAATGAAGCGGTTTGAAAGCTGCGAGAATCAATTTGTCCCACGGCATTAGGAGAGCAAAATTGGACCACACACACAGGATAACCGCCCATTTTACGGCTAGTAGAGATGTGCAGAGTCTATGGACGGGTATCCAGGCTATTATGGATTACAAACCTGCTGCACGAAGTGTTGAGAGTGATATCGCTCTGTTAAATGATCTAAATAGGTTTTTTTGCATGTTTCGATACCCACAACGACAGATGTGTACAGAGGATACAACCTGTCCCTCATGGTTTGATCCTGCGCCTTTCAGCTGATAGTGTAAGAAGGATTTTTTTCTTGCATTAATATCTATAAGGTGGCAGGTCCGGATAATATACCTGATCGTGTGCTGAAAGAAGTTCTCTGGAGCAAGCTATTGTTCCATTGTGTTTCAAAATGGCTGCTATTATACCGGTGACCAAGGAATTTGCACCATCCTGCTTTAATGATTACCGCCCTGTGGCATTGACATCTATGATTATGAAATGTTTTGAACGGGTGGCCCTGTCACACATTAAATCTTTCCTTCCTTTCACCTTAGATCCTTTCCAGTTTGCATATAGAGCTAAACAATCAACTGAGGATGCAATTTGTTTTGCTCTTCATTTTGCTGTTACTCATCTGCATAAAAAAGATTCATATGTGAAGATGTTGGTCATTCATTTCACTGCTGCATTTAATGCCATAATACCACAATAATTGATTCTAAAATTAGTTAAGTTGGGGTTCAGTGCAGCTCTTTGCAACTGGCTTTTGGATTTTCACAGCCAGAGGTCGCAAATAGTATCAGTAGGAAAAATCTTAAGCAGGATTGAACTGAACGCTGGGACCCCCATGGCTGTGTACTAAGTCCACTGCTTTTTACCCTGCTAACACATGATTGTAACACAATCATATGGTGAAGTTTGCAGATGATATCATCTTGGTGGTTCTCGTCATTGAGGATGATGAAACTCGCTGTAGGGAGGAGGTAAACCTGTTGACAAAATGGTGTAAGACAAACAATCTTTTGTTAAATATTAGCAAGACCATTATTTACTTTGATCATACATGATGTTTTAGTGGAAAGGGTGAGCAGTACCAAATTTTGGGGGATATATATTACTGAGGACCTTTCTTGGACCATCAATACCGCAGCATTAGTGAGGAAAGCTCAGTAATGCTTATATTTTTTGCGTAAACTTAGATGTGCAGGGGCATCCACATTTGTTTTGAGAACTTTTTATTGTAGTGCTATTGACAGCAAGCATTACAGTGTGGAGTGGAGTGAAAACTACACTGCTGCCAGTAAAAAGGCTCTAGAGCGTGTTGTAAATACAGCTGGGAAGATAATTGGTGTTCCATTTCCATCATTGAAAGACATATACTCTAAGCGACTTACTTGCAGAGCGATCACAATTGTAAATGATGGAAGTCATCCAGCACACTCTGTGTTTGGACTTCTGCCTTCTGGAATGAGGTATAGAAGCCTTTGTGCACGCACAACTGGATTGTTGAACAGTTTCTTCCATCAGGCAGTGAGGAGGCTGAATTTACTCCCACGAGTTTTATCCATCTAAGCTGCTAACTATATAAGAGTTTGTCTGCTTTTCTTTTTAAATTTTATATGGTATCTGGTTGTGGGATTTATTAATATTATTGTTGTGGTTTTTTATGGATTATGGAAAATTTTTTTATTACTACATGTTTAATGTTATATGATGTGATGGTTTTTGTTGTTTGTAAGTTTTTTAAGTTATTAGTTTTCACCGGGGGATGGTGAGAAACATAATTTTGATTCCTTGCATGTTTAGTACATATAATGAATTGACAATAAAATGGACTTTGATTTTATCATCAAAATTCATTTTGCTAATTTGCTATCTTCTCTATGTTAAAATGTAACAGCGCATATGATCATTTGGGTTGTGAATCAAGTGTAAATGCTTAATGAAATTTAAACTTTTAAAAACTCTAATAAGGAGCTTTAGAAGGTTTTAAATATTAGTGATTTAAAATTATTCAAAAATTATTCAAATTTTAACCAAGCATGAAAGTTTGGAAATGTAATGTCTAATAATATTTCTATTCTAACAATAGTAGCTACTTTATTTTGATAATAAATCCTACATAAACATTTTTGATAAAAAATTGACCTTAAGATGTTGGTTCAGTCAACTGTTATTCTCATTTATTTGAACGATAAACCTCCGATCTTTATCTGTGTTGTATTATGAATGAATATATCGGCCTAGTCAAAGTTAAGAGCTGTCAGCAGTCTTGTGATTGAGAAAGTTTCTGTGTTGCAGGAGGAATTTAAATTCATATTCAGCTTTAACTAGTTAAACCACTAAAGTCAAAGCTGATAGCAAGCAGAGCCTCTTAAACCCGGTGAGCAGCTCATGCTCGCTGGGGTGGTCATGGAGAAGCTTTACCAGTTCAAAAGTTTATTACTATTTCACAGGTTTTTTCTATGGCATAGTCACAAACCAACTCTTGGCTTTTTATTAACATAGCAGGTCAAAATAACCAGGAGAGAAGAAGCGTTGACTGAACCAACAGCTTCAGTTAACTTCCGATCAAGATGCCAAACAACCAGTTAATTTTGCTGGAATTTAGCCATTGTTAAATTCTAATTAGTAATTATATTTACGAAACTAAAATACTTGAATAACCATTGTTGAGTAGCACACCTATTAAAAACATGAACATGTGGGGCTGGGTTAAGGGTTACCTGCTGAACTCTTCAGTATGGCTGTGGCTTCAGATGTTTCCTATAGGACCTTGTTCCTTGCACATCAGTATTTTCACAGGAAACCCGTTTGATCACATGCAGCAGAGAAATGCACATCAAATTTTGAATTCTCACTGTTTATTGTCTCCGTAGGTCTCACCTGCAGGACCTGAAGGACGTGACCCACAACATCCACTATGAGACTTACCGCATACGACGGCTCAACGAGAGCAACATGAACTTCAGTGAGCTGGTTCTGTCCAGCTGGCCCCTGAAGAATGGGACTGACACATGTGAAACCGAAAGCCAACTCTGATCTGTCCTTCATTTACCCTTTCCTCCTTCCACAGACGTGCACATGCTTGCCCTCATGTCACAGCGAAATATGGAAGAAATATGACAAAACAATGAGATGGAGAAACAGCTTTTTTTTTATTTTATTTTATTTTTTTTTTTACAATGGGACCAAGTAGTGGAATACTTTGTCTATGAAAAATGTGGATTTTCTATGTAAAATAGAGGAAATGTACTGCAGCTGGATGTGTTTGATGGTGAGGTCACACATAAATCCTGGGAGGATGGTGGTCTGGGCATGTCAGGGGATGCAGGCAGTGCGACCACCTCAGTGGGACAAAGGAGAGGCAGGATTAATGGAGGCTAACGTTCAGGTGACCACACACTTGTTGCCACGTTCACAAACACGTTGGCCTTGCAGTGTGGAATTATGCTCAGTTCAGATGTTGCAGCATGTAAAACATTTGAATAAAGCGTTAGTTAGAACCTCCTGCTGTGCCAAGAACTTACCTTTTCCTCCACTGTAGTCTCAGTTTTTAATCTGACAAATTAGGCCATTAATTAGCTGCATATGTGGTTTGAACTGCATTTTTAAAAAGAGGGCTGCCATTATTTCATAAATTTGATCTGTTAATGATAGATCTAACTGACTGTAGAGGATACAAACTAAGAGATTTAACTGTAGGATTCTGTTTCCTTAAAATCGTTCATTGTATTTCATCATTTATTAGCTGTGTTGGCTTTTAGGATTCCATGACTCTGAATAGATCTGGGAACTGACTCTGGAGTGGTATTCAAAGTGTTAAGCCCAAAACTGTGTTTAAAATTCTTCTTTAAAACTTGCTGTCCACATTAAAGTGCCAAAATAACAGAAAATACTCTCAGTTTTCAGTTGTTTTTCAATTTAAAGTGTAACTTAAAAGAAATGTTTCAAAACCAAATATTTGTTTATGTTGGTTCATTTAATGGTTCTTTTCAACACGAGTGGACATAATCTGTGGCTTTGCTCAGTGCGCCACACAATGGAGAAAATTTAAAGGACGTCCATTATCAAAATGCTTTCTGTCAGAAAAACCAATCCTGGTTTTTCTAGCAGAAGAAAATGTTTCGGGCACATCATCTGAAGGTGTTTTTACTAGACTGTTATCCAGTATCATTGTGAAGGTTTAGTAAGCCATGTTTTTATGTTCCTACTGAGACTGAATAGATGTGAAGCATGTAGCATGAAAGCTAAGTATTGTTTAATAAAAGGGAGCTCCCTTTTTTGAGCTGTCAACTGTTTTAAGGTTTCGATGCCACTTTTCACTTACTTTATGTATTCCTTAACATTTTTTCCAAAACACAACACAAACTTAAATTTGTCATCTGTTATATTTTTCAAACACACACACACACACACACACACACACACACACACACACACACACACACACACACAAAAACACCATTAATTAATTTTTATTAATAGAACCTTCTATATCTTCTTGACAGATGGTAGTACATTCAGAGGCCTGCAAAAGATGTGGTATTCTTCACATTTTGCCACTTTACAGCTACAAACTTTAATGTATTTTATTGGCATTTTACATGACAGACCAATATAAAGTACCGTATAATTGTGAAGGGGAAGAAAAGTGATACCTGGTTATTAAAATGTTTGGTTTAGAAATAAAAATCTTAAAAGTGTGTTGTGCATGTGTGTTCAGTCGATACTTACTGGAGCCATCTTTCCCATCAGTTACAGCTGCAGGTCTTTTGATGTATGTCTCTGACATCTACAGACGGGAGTTCGTGCCTATTTTTTTTTTTTTCATAAAGCTGAAGCTCAATTATATTGAATAGAGAGGGTTTGTTATCCATCGGTTTTCAGCTTTTGCTACAGATTCTCAGTTGGATTTAGGTCTGAGCTTTGAAGTAGGAAAAACATTTTATCCACTGTTTCTAAATAGATCTGTGAGCAATACCCTTTTTTCCATGGTTGCTTGTTGGGTTGTCAAAATAATTGATATCTTGATATAACTGATTCAAAAAATGAATTATTCAGATATAATCATTTGTGTCAAAATCAATAAACTAACACATTTTTCATTTGCGTTGCAATAACACTCAGCCCCTCCCTTTGCTGCAGCTGCCCACCTGCCTACTGGAAGTATTAAACTCTGCTAACATGCAAGTATATCCAGAGAAAACATGCCCGACCTTCTTTAGCCGACAAGTCAAACAAAAAGCGTTTTTCAGAGAAACTTCCCTATGAGCTAGATGAACAGGAAAAAAAACAAAGTGCCAAACAATGCTACATGCTAGCTGTGCTAACATTGCTACGACACTGATGTTTGAGAGCGACTTAAAAAGGTCAGTAAAGCTCTTGTCTGTTTGAATATTATCTTCATGGAAAGCCCAATGACTGTTCGGTCAGCCCAAGCTCCTCTGTCGAGATGAATCAACGTTATGTCAGCAAAGATGGAATATTGTCTCCCCTGCCTGGAAATTGAGCTGTTAGCATGTCATGATAGTCATGAGATTGTCACACAGCAACAGTCTTCAGTCAGAGGCCTCTTCAGATTCGTTGCAAAACTGACTGCTAAGGAGATCCTTCCTGCCCACAGCATTACCATCCACAGCGACTCTGAATATATTTGGATGATATGAGTTACAACAAGATGTAATTTCCCTTCAGGATTAATAAAGTATTTCTTTAATTGAATTTTAACCTGGGTGCAGTAGCGGTTTCTGATATGGGTGACATGGGCAGCTGTCCAAGGCGGCTTCACGTCTAGAGTGGCATGAGGACGAGATGTGCAAAAGCGGTCAGGCTCAGAGGTGCCGTGTGCAGCTGGTGAACACCTCCTCTCTCCTCTCCTCCGCTGTCAGATAGAGCCCTGCCCTGGTGACGGGTCGGCTAACCATCCGGGTAACAAACAAAATGAGCACATTTGCTTCCTAAACCTCAGATGCAAAAGTTAAAACTTCTCTTGCCTCAGTTCTGTCTAAACAGAGCAGCCAATCAATGCCATACCCTTCCCTGCTATGTCTTCTATGGCTGCCACCAGCTGCCTGGAGAAGGTTTAAAATGTAGCTCTTAGATTAAATAAAATAAAGAAATATTTTTAAATGTATCTCAAAGATATAGTTATTACATTTGTTATAATTGTTCCTGATGACTTCTGTTTGACTCATGTCTTTTTTTATTGCAAATATAGACAGGTTCTGTCTATTAAACATTTCATTTAGATACATAAATAAGGTCAAATGAGCTGGGTAACATATTTTTATGCTACTAAAAATATCTTTTATAAATTCTGGTCAGTAAAAGTGGGGCATGTAGATTATGTTGTATTTTCTATTTCTGTGTGTAAAAAATTTTGATGTGATGATAAGAGTATTTTAATATGTAAATATCTGCAGGCATTTTATTATCAGTTCTCAGGGCTTGTAGTTAATCTCATTAATCCTAACTCTAAGAATAATTTCTGTCATATATCCCACTGGCTACATGAAGAAGTGTAGATGATTCTTCTTATGGACATATTCTGTGCTGCTGCATTGCTGTACTTTGTTCTGTTGTTGCCTGTTTGGTCTACCAACCTGTAGAGTAGCAATGTAGACACGTGTTTACGTTTAGCTGCTTGGGATGACTTATTTGGTTTTCAGCAGAAGATATTACAGTTTTGAAGATTTAAATTCTTCTAAAACTAAACAACAACATGGGAAACTAATACTACAATTACTAATGACAATGATCTTGTGATGTAGCTTGAACCACGTTAAACAGCCATTAACTGGAAGAGGTGTTGCTTTCTCTCCTATTCTGAATATTTCACAAATTGGAAATATATGCTGGCCTGTTTGTTTTTGCCTTAGTTGTTAGCTGGTTGCTACGTCAGTATAACAGACATAGCAAACATAATCACTTCACATTAGTCGGGAAAGTTATGTTAGCCTGCTGTAATCACTGTATTGCATTAGGCTGCTTCTCAACTGCGGTTTAAACAACGCCCCCAACGCTCAGAAAGTTCTTCACCCAGGGCGCCGAACCGGCTAGGACCACCCCTGCCCGGGTGTAAAGTTCCAAACCACACAACTCTTTGTTCTACTGCTGTGTGATTTAACACAAGAAAATCTTAATCAGTTGACAGCTCAGTCAGCAGCTAAATGGTGAAGCAACAAAATAAACCAATGTGCCCTCTCCATTACTCCCCTGTTTACTTGTAAAGAGACTGGAGGCTAATATGGTTAATGATAACTCAGGTTATGGTGGAGCCAGACTGAAGGTGACAAAGCAGAAAACAGTAGGAACCCGTATTAGCCTGCCCTGCTGCTGTAGTTGTTTACTGAAGAAAATATTGTGCAAAATTCCCAGAAAGACAGAAACTGTCCATGGCTGCTGCTGAACACATCTGCATAGACCAAATCCTTCTTTACACTTTAAAAAAATATGCTTTGTATGCTCCAGAGCCGTGTTTGTTTTAGATACATGATTTGTATGAACATCAAACTGACAGGCAAATGGAAGCACACAATGGCATAAAGAGGCAATTATGATCAAATAAAATAACTGCATGACTGAATCAAAGGTACATACTTTCATTAAAGATATAAAAATTTCTACTAAGCGCTTCTGGTTTGCCATACAGGGAAATGATGCATCATTACTTTATTTTTCCATAAACAAGGGCTGAATTCTCCCTACTTATTAATCCTCTACTAATTAAGAAAGTGAAAATTCAACATATTTTTTTCTCTTAGCTAGAAAGAACCCTGTACCTTCAAAAAAACAACAAAAAAAAAAAAAACATTGCTGCAGTATCAAAAATGGTAACAAGTATCGAGTATTTTTCTTGGCATTGATATCAATCAAAATGCATATATTTTTCTCTAGAACATTTTAACACTACAGTAAAAAAGAAGATCAACTTTATTGACCTTTTATAGTTAAAGTCAAAATCACAGATCTGGTAAACACAAATGACTGTGACTTAATATCAATAATGTCACAGCAAAAACGTTGATGAGGTTTTTGTGTGACTCCAAAGTTGTTTGACTGGAAGATCTCCACTGCCACCCAGTGGTCATTAATCAAAATAAGTTCAGCTCCAGCGTCAGTGACAGAGACAGAGAACACAAACATCTATCGGTTTCAACAACGTCAGTAAATTATCAGTTTTTATTTTACTGCTTAGTTAAACTTGTGCTGTACAAGGGTTGTAACAAAATAGTGACCGATGACCAAAAAGACTGCAGACACTAATAGAAATGATTTGACTTAGAAAATGACCTGGGGTGATGCTCCATAGAAAGGTTAGTTGTTTCAGCTATGAAATGACTGTGCATGAGAGCTCATGATATGTAAACAGACATGTGAATTCATTGGAAGCTCATCAAAAGCAAAATATCGAAGCACAAAAAAACCCACAACTGTGTTTTTAAACTGGGAGTTAGTGTTGGAAACAGGATGGCAAAACTGCTATAGAAATATTACAATCATCCTTAAAGACACAACATTACGCCACTATAATATACCTTTAAGGGATTGTTCAGGATTTTCATAGTGAGGTTCTTTCAAAAGTCTATAGACAACTGATACCTAAAGCCACTGAGCTGCAGTAGATCTCTCAATGACTTTATTTATCCAGATTAGTTGGTCCTGGAGGTCAAAGCTAACGGCAAGTTGGACAGGTGCCAAGACAAAAGGGAACCTTCAGTGTGTTGAAGAGGTTCAATCTCAGTTGTACTTTATGAACCTTTAACCATTGTCATGGTTGTTATTTACACAGAGGCCAGTCATGATATAAACAGGAAATGGCAGAAGGAGGCAGTGCTCCATGGACGATCCTCCTGTGTGAAACTCATGCTGAAAACAAAGAAACCTGAGGCAGACAAGCATGGTTCACCTAAAGCTTGTTACTCTAACAAGAAACTCTTGTTAGCGTACAGGTTCAGTCAGAGGTGACCAGGTGTTCCACTTTATGTTGGATTGCAGAATACTTGAGCTTGTTTTTTCTCAATCCTACATTTGATCAGTTTTCAAGAGTTAAACTGGATGACAGGCACCTGCTGTTGATGTGTATACTTGAGCTGATTCTGAGGATGGTGGCTGAAGCTCTTGTGCTGGGGGTTTAGTTAGCTGTTGATGAAACTGCACATATAGGGGTGGAGCACAAGTTACCATTTTCACTGCCTTCACTCCACCCAGCTGGGACGTTTTGGAACCAACTGGGTTCATTTGTGTGCTCATTTGTATCAGCTGAGCAATCACAGGGAAGACAAAAGGAAACAACGTTAACTGGAAAATGAGACAAAACACCAGCTAAATTGGTGCTTCAACAGTTCGCACCCTCTTACAAAAAGTAGAAAGCAGTGCCACAGGCGAGAGGACGTGTATTTGGCATATGCTGTTTTTAAATGGTTCCTATGAAGCTGAACTACATACAGGGGTGACTGCACTAATTCTAACTGAACCTATCTGTCATGCACAAAGGTGAAGCAGTTTGGTCATTTTTTGTGATGCTGCCCTGTGGCTGGTTTTACTGAGATTAACATTTGCTCTCCAGTATTTGTTTGCACATAATTTCAGTAAAGTCGAATGGTTAATTCTTGTTCAGGCTGTTAAATTAAAAGGCATAGCTAACAGAAAACACTGGTTTGGTTTTGCCCATAGATGGATCTTCCCCTAATCGCAGCCAACTTTTTAAAAACAAAAGCACAAGTTTTGCATGGAACCACCAAGAACCATGTCAGCATGTTCTTTTCTCTGACATACTAAACATGTGGTCAGATTAACTGATCATGGATAAAAGTACACAACCAGACTGGAGAAATGCAGAACAAATGATTATTTAGTGTGAATCTTCAGTGTGATCTCAATTAAATATAAATTGCAGGAGAAATAAGATGTAACAAAGAAAGTAATGGAATCAATCACACCTTTCTAAGGTCCTTAGTTTCTGTCTGTTAACACTGATGACTGGAGGTGGTGGCAATGCTTCTGAAGTAAATTTGCCTGTTACAATGAAGATGCACAAGATGTACTGAGAACTGCAGGACTTCAAGACAATAGTTTCAGTTCAGTGTAAAACATGTTGGTGCACAGACACCAGAACTAATCCCAACTACAAAAATTAGTTTACATCTTATGTGACTGTTCATGTTCATATACATGTCTACAGTCACATTCATTCAATTAGAATATGAGTTCCCATGAGGCTCATTTGTCAGATCGAAAGTACCTTTTGAAAACAAAAACCTTTAAGCAGGAATTAAAGACACTTTTATTCAGCCCACATTTATGTATTAAAATGTCTTATTTGATTATTTATTTATTTGATATTAACTGATGTAATATTCTAATTTTAAATGCTGTGTTTTCATTAACTGTAAATGAAAATTCACTATAATTAACAGAAATAAAGGATGAAAACATCAGACTGTCTTCATTTAATCTATATACTGTATTTCACTAAATGAATTTAATTACTGACATAAATGGACTTTTCAATAATATTCTAATTTATTGAATATGACTGTATTTACTAATGCAGTCCTCAAACAAACTTAATTAATTACAAAGTCTCAAATTAATTACATTCATATTTCAACAATTCCCAAAGCAATTTTAAGATGATCTTACAATTTTAATATGTTCCACAACCTACATGTGTTTGATGTGGGTCTGGTCTCCCTAGTTGCTGATGCTGCAATGCATCCTACTTCCATTTCCTGTGTAAATAACCATAGTGATGGCTGAAAGGTTTTCAAAAATGGTGTTGGGTTAGGGTTAGGGTTACATTCATAAACATTATGAAGTCCACTTTGGCTCTCCCCTTCTGGGACTAGCTGTGAGTTTCAGCCTGGCCAGTATCATCTGGATTTACATACTATATGAAGACCTCAAGAGAACCTTTTAACCTCATAACCTTTCAACAGAACCTCACTTTAAAAAACCCTGAACAATTCCTTTAACTGAGTTCTCCAAAAACCAAAGATCAATAGGAAAAGGTTGCGCTGATGCCAGATAGCGGGATTATCTCCAGATTTTAGCAACGTTTCTTTTAGCTTCAGTAGTTTTGTCAGTAATAAGCTTCCACAGAATCCTCAGAGATCTTCCCCGTTTCTAAAAATTAGACAATGTAAACATTGCTCAGCCATGGTTGAAGTCACACATTATAAGCTTTTATGTATATCACACTCTGTATTTTTGCTGCCACATTCAGCACAATGACAGTAAATATAACATCACAGCTGAAGTTCCCCTTATTCTGTAGGGGAGCAAACAGCAATACAAAGTCGACACAGATTTGCACGGAAGAAAATATACTTCAGTATATTATGAAGGTTTAAAAACTTGAAGTTACTGGTCATGATGTTAATGGTGTCCAAGAGTTTAATAGATCATTTTGCTTAAGGGGCCTGAAATGTCACAACATAAATAATAATATTGTTAATAATAATAATAATAATAATAGAAAACAGCAATTATTGAATAAGCTCAATTAAGGTCACACTTGAAGCAAAAAATAGTTGCAAAATGCCTTTTCAATAAATAAATTCTGCAAAAAAGACACACATTTATTTAAATAAATAAATAAATGAATAAATAAATACGTCTGTACACCAATGAGATGCCGAACATCTAAAACTAGCCGTCTCCAAGTAACAACACAGACCAAGTGGAAACATGCATGGTCTGCTAGTCTGTTCAGCCCTCAGTCTGTTTCATGGTAGTCAGCAGTCTGCCAGACACGCTTTCTGCACTGCTGTTGATGCATTTGGCACAACCTGGTACTGCCTGACACTGACCTAGCTCCTTTAGGTAGCAGTCAGCACATCGGGGGACACAAGGCAGAACGCAGGACAGAGGAGCATTGGTGGCCTTATCCAATATCATGGCAGAAACCACAATGGCTGCTTCCAAGATTGGCTGGCTTATAGGAAACGTTACTGCTTTTCCATTTTGCCATGAAACAGATGTATTTGAGCATATCTTCAATGTTTGGGAAACTCAAAGTTTAGCGATATGGATTTCTTACCTCTGCTGTGTTTCATTACCAACAACAAGCCTTTACGTTAGTTTACACAACGTGTGAAATCCTCCAGCTCAGACACCAACAGAACACTTGAGCACCATGTTCAGAACCCACAAGGAATGAACGGTCAGATTTAGATGAAATTTGATCTACAGACAGACCAGTGATTGGTATGTAAATAATTCTGTTTACAGATAGGTGGGCCATCCAGGTGAGGCATGATGGGGTACAAGCTGTGGCACCATGAAGGAAGCTGTAGTGTTGAAGGCAGTTACCAGAGGATGCAACATTCCGGTCAGCAGACACACACCGCACCTTGTAGATGTATCATCAGCTTTACCAGCAGTTAAAGTAGTTTGATAGTGGGTGCATTTAGGGTTTGCATTAGGGAGTGTGGTTGTATGCTTCCCACCAATGCATAATTTGGATTCATTAGGTAGTTGATGATACCTGCACGCACCACTTCATTGTGTATTGTGAAGAATAAGTCTCACCTGCCAGACATGATACAAATAACCAGTTTCATGCAGATCCACAATGAGACCTCTTAAATTCACCATCAAGTGGTGGTAATGAATCTAAAGGAAAACCTCTGTATCAGGATCATTTCACCAGGTTTTGACAGACTGTTTTGACTCCAGCAACGGCCTGAAACTGGAGGTGCACGGAGTCATCAGCTGGTGGCTGGAATTGGGTTAATTTTCAGCTAGACTACCCCTGATCTGTGACTGAACTGGTCGGAAACTCAGAAATCTGATCTTTTCTGATCAGTGAATGCATCATCCCTCCACCATTGTTATTATGGATGCTGTTACTAAGTAAAGAAGACTCAAAGTTAGTTATTTTTAGAATGAGTGAAGTGTTTAAAAGGACGTAAGAGGAAGCACAGGGGTGTTTCAAAGGACACAGAGATGTCTACAGCATGTCTGTGATCCACTCACTCTGCAGTGGACCTAGAGAGAAAGCGGACTAATACTATAGTTCCAAAACTTAAAAACGTCTGGTTAGTGCATATCTACCTGTAACTTCACTCCAGTCGTGATGCCACCACTTCTGTCTTCTGATGCCTGTTCAAGACCTGCCAGCTCCTTTTAAATGGAATCATTGTTCATCGAGGAGGGTCATAAGTTAAGAACAGATCATTCCTTCTGGGAGCTCACTTAGTGTTCAACATTTTGGGTTTCAATTTTTGTCAGTGAATGTACCAGAACAGCCAGATTCAGCTATCAACTTTTCTCACCTTCAATAGAACCATGTCAGAGCCATCCAAAATAGAAATGTGTCCCATACAAATTCATACTCACCTTTATTTTTCATACAACTTCAACGCCTAAAGCAAAAATGCCTTATTGTGGTTTTTTAGAATGAGCTGTAACATTCCCATGAACAGGATTGTTGGATCAGGTAAATCCCAGGAGTCCTGGGTCTCTGCCTGTTGAGGAGACGTTCTTTTAAATACTGAATTCACAGAACCTTCATATTAACTGTTGGATCACACATGGTGTTAGAAGCATCAGAGCCATACAAGGTCAAATGCACTAAAATAACACGAACATCAGGTGTTTTTCTAATTATTAAAAGGTTGGAAAAAAACTTTGAAAACTCAAGCCTCATGTTTGGGGAAAAAAATCCTCGACTGAAATCCCTCTGCTTAACTGAAAGTGTTTAGTAGCTGGAGTGCAGATATAGCAAAATGTCACTGAAAGTCCCAAAACAGATCTGTTTGCAACGACCGTGTCATGTGACTCTACAGAAGGCATTGTTTGTGGAAAAAGTCTTCTACTCTTAGGAGAAACTTTCCAGGTGAATGCTCTCTGCACGTGATGGCTCAATCACGTTGCACCATCTCTACAACCCCATGTCTACAAAAACAGAGGAGCACACAGATGATTGCAATAACCAAACAAGTCAAATAAGCGTGCAACTACCACCCACCCCCCCAAAAAAGAAAGCTGATGTAAACAGTTGTTTTTCAGATCTTCTTTTAACTTCTTTTTTGTTTATTTGTTTTGTCTGTTTTTTTTTTTGGATTTCAGTTAAGACACAGAAATGGGGGGAAAGGTGATCCCAAAGATGGGAAGCTGTGAGTCAGTGACACACACACTTCACACAGAGAAGCAGGGAGAAAAAGAGATTAAGATGGTCCATCCTTATTTACCTGGTCGGTTCTGTTCGGCACGCAAAGTCTTAAACTAAACAGGAGAAAAGGAAACCTTTGATCCCTTCTGAGAAAAAAAGAGAAACAGTGGGAATATTACACGGAGAGATGAGATGTGTCAGCACTCATGATCTTGAGGAGTTATATTTGCTTCACTTACATACAGTATACTTTTTAGTGTGTTTGCAGTATATGAACTTATGTGTGAGTTCAAACAGCTAAAAAAAATCTTCATCTTCATCAAACAAAAAGTCTTTAACTTCCTCTTTCCTCTTTGTTGCATCTGGGTCTGCACACGCTCCTTTCTACATCCTTTTAATTAAAAAACTCCTTCCAAGTCTATGGAGAGGCTCTCTTCCCGAACTAACAGCCTTCTGATGATTGTGAAAAAGAAACTTGCTGTCAGACAAGACGTCACACCAAGTTCTTCACTCCAGCATCTTCTTAAATGAAGCTCCGACGCCATGCCTTTATCCTCTGGATACGGCACGTCCCATCCCATCGTGTACCTTCCTGCCGCTCAGTCTGCCAGCGAGGGAGTCCGTTCAGATGGCTGAGGGGGGAGATGAGTGAAGAGTGGGGCCAGGAGAAGAGGAACAATGCAGGAACAGCTTGGTGTGAAAAGGACAAGGAAGGATGGAGGAGGAGGAGGAGGAGGAGGAGGAAGGTTGAAGTACGGTGGTCTGTCTGATGAGGGCAGGGCGGTCTTATTCGATGACCATGCAGTGGGGCAGGTGCTGGGCGTAGTATTTGAAGAGCTCAGCAGTGGCTCCAGGACAGTTGGTCAGCTCCAGTTCTTCCAGATCCTGCAGCTGGATGAGGCCTGACAGCCCAGTTGTGGTCAGCAGGGGGCAGCCTGGGGGAACAGGAGGACAACAGTCAGCTGCCTCACTTCACCCAAGACCACACCTGCATTCTTTTAGCCACCCCTCCCTCAGGTGTTGAACTGCCCCCCACAAAACTCATGAAACAGCAACATCAGCTCATTTATTGCAGCTGTGCAGCGATCTCCAAACTCACCATGAGACAAGATGTCTGCATTTCAGCTTCTTTACAAATGTTTGGATGTGTTGCATGATGCAAATGGTTGGTGTTTGGAAATGACCACAAAACCTTTAGGTAAGGAACTGTAAAGGAACAATGGTCAAATACAAAGACCCAAACATCTTAGCTCCATCCTAAAACAGCTTGTTATTACATGCTAGTCAGGGTTCAGGGTTGTGTATTCAGGTTCAGAGCTTTTAGTCTCCAGGCTCTGATGCAGTGGACGCTAATTCTCTCTGTGCCTTTAAATCTCAGGTAAAAACTCACCAGTTTAAAGGTGCTTACATTTAATTATATCTGGCTATTCACACAGCATCTGTCTGGCTTTATGTATTCATATTTATTTGATTTTATTCATTTGCTAATCTTTTGATTAGTACAGTAGGTTTTATGGATTGCAGTTTATTTTGTTTAATTGTGAGGAATTTTATTTGGATGCTTTCCAGTTTTGGGTCTCACTCAAAACTGAACCGAACTGAATGGATTACTTCAGTTAGAGGTTTGAATAAATAAATATTGAAATAATGGTTATGTAAAATGAGCAGTTGGTGATTTAATCCATAAAACTTCATTATACATGGTTGCACACTGTCTCCATTTCTCTACAATGGTGTCTTTGTTGTTGAGGCCTTGATGAACAGTGTGTTCACTCTAAATGAGCTCCTGTGATTGGTGACAGTTTGCTTATCGCTGAAAACTCGATTTTGCATCCACAGTTTGGTGTTTAATGTAGTACAAGCAAAGAAACGTTTTTCCTTCAATTTGAAATTAAAATGATCCCGTTTAAACATTACAGTTCCATGTTGATGCAGTGCAGACTTGTTGGATCACATATTAAGAGTTGTAGGACTTTTGGGGGGATTTATGGTCAAGAATAAATCATACCTGCAAGAGACAGCAGACGAAGACTTCTCATTCCAAACAAATGCTGCAGGCCAAAATCTTGCACCTGCAAAAGCATGTGTACACAGAGAGCGTTGTTCCAATCAAAGACTAGTCCAAGAGAAAACATACGGTGCTTTGCAAAAATATTCATACCCTCTGAACTTTTCCTAACCAAGTTCCAACCACAAACTACAAGGCAGTTTAATACGATTTTATGTGATCGACCAAACCAGAGTAACATATTTGTAAAGTGAAAGTAAATTTAAATTTCTTACAAATAAAGTAATCATGGTCTGGACTTTGATTAGGACATTCTATCACATGAATCAGCTTTGATCTAAATCATCCCATAATATCTCTGGCTGGATGTTCAGGGTGGTCGTCCTGCTGGAAGGTGACCCTCCACCACAGCCTCGAACAGATTTTATTCCAGGATTGTCCTGATTTAGCTCCATTCATCTTCACATGAACTCTGACCTGATTCCCTGTTCCTGTTGAAGAAAAACATTTCCACAGCATGATGCTGGCACTGCCATGTTTCCCTATGGGGTTCGTCTTCCAATCCCAGTAAAATACACTGAGGTTTGTGGCTGCAATGTGATGGAATGTGGAAAAGTTCCAAGATGTATGACTACATTTATGATGCATTACATTCACTGAGACTGAAACTGATAAATAAAGACAATTGTTTATCTCAGCTTTCCTTTAATGAGTCATTAGCATGAATAAGTGGAGGATTTTTATGGTGATTAAACACTTATCTATAGGTTGTACAGTTTGTTATCAGAAAGCCACAACAATGTTATGATTCTAAAGCAACATGGTGACTCTTTTGTGCTTAACAGTTTTTTCTTGATACTAATGTATTTTCCCCAAATGTCTCCTGTACAAATGCAGCAACATGTTGTATTTACATCCTGTAATCATGGTAAGTATAGGCTGCTGTTTGTCTAAAATGAGAACCTCAGAAAATCTCCTATAGTCTGTTTTACATGTTGTAATTCCCCACTGGTTTTGTTCCATTTCCTGTTTTGCATTACCTGACAGCACCAGCGCAGATAAAGGCTTCTTAGTGATGACATGGTAGACAAGTAGCCCAGCCCTGTGTCAGTGATTCGCACACACCTGCAGAGAGACACGACACATTACCACTGCAAGACAACTGGAATAGATTTGCTGGTTTAAGGTGCAAAATGTAGACATTTCATGGTTAAGATTAAAATTAAAATTCTGTGTAAAAAAAAAAAAAAACCTACTGACAACAGAATACGTTAAAACATTTTCAGTAAGGTGAACATTTCAATACACAAGTAAGGCAGCCTAATAAATGAAACAGCTTGTGCTTGAACTGCTTATTTTTGCTTTTTACATCTCTCTTTACTTTTAAATATCCAATAATGTTTTTGACGTGAATATTTTCAGTCAGTAGGAGAACGCGTTGGCCTTGGCCCATCTTTGACGAGCTGTACGCTTCAGCCTCTGGGCGCAACTAATCTGGATTTATTCTACATACTAACTGATTATACTAAATGAAGATGTTACATTAGTTATCTGATACAACTAAAACATTAACTGTTAGAACTGCTTTGAACAGAACCTACTTCTAAAATCCTGAACTTGTCAGAGTTTGGGGTTGTTTGTGTTTGTAGTGTTCCCTGGATGGCAGGGCTGTGCGGTGGGCACTCCTCCAAACCACCATGATCTTCAAGCTGCTGCATGAGAGGAGCTGGCTGTCGCTCCTTCGATGCCTGAGTGTTAACCTCTGTGGTACCGCTTGCCTGTCGATGTTTCTCCTGGTGCCTCCATGTTCTTAACTCCCAGTCTAATCATCTCCTTGTGCTCTCCTCTCCAAAGGTACCTCTTCGGGCGCTCTTGGATTCTTACCTCCAAGCTGCTTTCTGTAGCCTGTCATCTACAACTCCTGCTCCATAAGATCCTGTTGGATCTTCTAACCACAACTGGCAGCCTTCAGGTTCATCTTTCCACCGATCCTCTGCTCCAACCTGCCCACCTTCCAGCGTCTCCACGTTTCCTCAACTTCTCAGATCTGCAACAACTACAGCTCCAGCTCCATGACGTCATCACCACCCAAGCGCTACTCATTCCTCCCTGGAGTTCCGCATCTCCAACATCAGTAAGCTAACCTACTTTAACGCAAAACTTTATTCTTCACTTCGCCAATACTCAAATCTCACCAAAGTCTATTGTCCCTCTGCAGTCAGCTCCCGAACCATAACAGCCTGGATCAAGACCTGAACTCTATGCACATTTCCTCATTGTAATAATAAACCTCTTCAACCTTTCTGTTGTCTCCTGGGAGTGTCTTACATGTGGATGAGAAGCTTGAAAACCATAACAGAAGTATCTCTTTAAAAGCAAAATCAAGTACAAAATAAGAAGAGACGAGGATGAGCATAAGAAGTTTTACTTTGGGCTTGTGTATACCACCTGCTACAGCATGGCTTCTCCTGTTTACTGTGCCCACAGTAAATTGGAGGGTTATTTTTTTTTTCTAATTGGTTTTATTCACTTGTTTCAGTGAATAAAAATCTTGTGTATTTAGCAACACTTTGTAGAAAGACTTTTTCCGGCAGTCAGAGCTGCAGGTCTTCTGTCTTTACCTGCGTTGCAAATCCAGAAGCTGCATTTTTTGCCCATTCCACTCATGTTCAGTCAAACTGGAGGGATAGCTTCTGTGAACAATTTACAAGTTGTGCTGCAGATTTTCAGTCAAGTTTAGCTCAAGACTTTGACTACGCCATGCTAATACACCTATAGGCTTTGATCTGAACCATCCTACTGTAGCTCTGGGTGTATGTTTAGGGTTGTCCTGCTCAAAGGTGAACATCAACTCTGACCAGCTTCCCAGGCCCTGCTGAAGAAAAGCATCCCCCAGCATGATGCTGCCACCACAGTGTTTTACTGCGGGGATGGTGTCTTCATTGTGGAGTGTTTGTTTTCTGCCACATATAGTGTTTTGTATGAAGGTCAAAAACTTTAATTTTGGTCTCATCAGACCTTCTGATGATGGACTGATCAGAGCTCTGGGAGATGTTTAAAGCTTGGGAGGTTGTTCTAGAATTTGACCCTGATTTAAGCCTCACCAGAACCTCCTTCCTGACCTGCTGCTGGGTTCCTGGGCCTCCATGATGCTGCTTGTTCTCTAAAGAACCTCTGAGGCCAGGAACAGAACAGCCGCATTTAGTCTTTGATTATTTTACACATAACAGGTGGACTCTACTGATTAAATGATTTCTGAAGACAATTCGTGAGTTTGGATTTTTCTTAAAAGGACCACAAATACAAATACACTTGTTCCTTTTTATACTTTTTATTATGGATCATTTTTCTTCCACTTTCCAATAATCAAGGGGCGTGAATACTTCTGCATGGCACTGTATCATGCTTTTAACTACTTTTCCTACAATATACTTTGTGAAAAATGTCCCCCTAAAGACTATATGTAGGTGGTGCCTTCAGAATAGGACTTATTTCATCTGGATAAGAGCACAAAAGTCCCAAAACAAGCTGCTCCCTAACCTGTCTAGCACCAGTTCCTCCAGTTTGTGCAGATCACAGGCGATGTACTCCAGGGCCATGTCTGTGATCCGAGGGCACCAGGACAAGTCCAGGCTGCGAAGCTTCCGGAGGTTCTCAGCCACCAGCTCCACACCGTCGTCAGTAATCTTGGAGCAGCCCGAGAGGCTCAGGGCAGTCAGGTTGGGGAGGCTATGGACCATGTTTACAACACCATGGTTGGTGATCTCCCAGCAGGACTGGAGCCGTAGAGTGTGGGTGGTGTAGCCCTGTGAATAGATTTTCATCATTGTTATGTAACTTAATCAGGAGAGAAATGACCATACTTTGGGGCCAAGCAAGAGCGGGATATTTGACCTCGTTTTATTTCATTCCGACCTCAGAGGAGGAAACATTCAAAAAGAAATTCCTGACAGAAGTAACTGTACAGTAACTGAATATAGACAGTAGGGTTTAAGGTTTTACGCTCTTGTTTTGACAGTCTACCTGTTTGGCTGTGAAATAGGCCATGGCTGTGTCAGTGACATGGTAGGCCTGCAGGCTCAGCTCTGAGAGGTTGGGCAGGAGCTGGGAAATAGCAGCGATGGCGTCATCAGCCACATTGATGCAGTCACTGACGCTGAGGGAGGTTAGCCTGGCGTTGAGACTGGACCATAAGCCAGCTTCTGTGAAGTCGTTGCAGCCTGACAGCTCAAGGTGCATCAGGCCTTGCATTTGCTCCAACATGACCTGAAAAATAATAGCCAACACATTCAGCATCAGGACTAAGAAACTGATCCACAAAACAACTGTGTCATGTAGGCAGTGGAATGTCTGAAAATGTAGGAAAAAAGTCAGAATTTGAATGTTATATTCTTCCGATGGCTACAACGATGGTGCAGTTGTTAGCTCTAAAGTCTTTTCTTTCTGGGGTTGAAGTTCATCAAAGGTCATGTGCATGGCTTCCAAAACCTATCATAGGCTGTCCACATTATTTTCTTAACCTGTAACCTGTCTGTGTCTTGAGTCCTGCTCGACACACTGTGTCCAGGTAGCTGTCCCTGTGGGCGAGAGAAGCTGAAACACTAATCATTAAATTTTACGACGTTCAAACAAAATGCTAAGTTAATGAAGCAGGAGAACAATTTCTTTGTAGGTTTCGTTGACAATTAACTGGAACTAAACTAGAACTGGAATTAAAGCACTGAGTTGTGCTGAGTTATTAACAAGTCATATCTTATGAGCTGATACAAACAGCACAACATCAGCAAAACACTTCAGCAAACTGCTCCACATAAAGAGCATAGGAGATGAATTTAGCTACTGAGGACTGTCCTACAGAGACACCTGTTGAGACAAAGTGTCTGTCACTGTCAGGACAAATGGCAGCAACCAGAAGGTCATTGTGAATGAGTTAGGTTGACACGCTCATAGAGCATATGTAGCTCATTTAATAAAGAAGATGAAATATTTCTTATTTTACTACACTGCTATTAAGCTGGTCAGTTTTCAAGCAAACACAATGATTTCAGTAAAGTACAGTTCATCCAGAGAGTATTCACAGCACTTCACTTTTTCCACATGTTGTTAGGTTCCAGCCTTATTCCAGGTTGGATTAAATTAATCTCTTTCCTCAAAATTCTACACACAAATACCCTGTTATGGAAAAAAGTTAGAGATTTTTGAAAATTTATTAAAATCAGAAAACCAAGAAATCACATTTCTCTAAGTATTCACAGCCTTTGCTTAATACTTTGTTGATCTACCTTTGGCAGCAGTCCCAGCCCCGAGTCTTCCTGAATCTGATGCCTCCAGCTCAGCTCACCTAGCTGTAGGCAGTTTGGTCTGTTCTTCTTCTTCTTCAGCTCCATCAGGTTGGATGGAGACGTCCGTCGGCCATTTTCAGATCTCTCCAGAGATGTTCGATCAGATTCAGGTCTGGACTCTGACTTGGCCCCTCCAGGACATTCACAGAGTGGTTCTGAAGCCTTTGAGATCTTGGCCTTGTGCTTTGGGTCGTTGCTCTGCTGAAAAATGACCCGTTCCCTCCTCCCCAGTCTGAGGTCAAGATGCTCTGGAGCAGGTTTCCCCTCAGTCCTGACTAGTCTGTCCTGCTGCTTCAAAACATCCCACTGGGATGTTTTCATCTCACTGGGACCTTCAGAGCTGCAGAAGTGTTTCTGGATCCTTCCCCAGATTTGTCCCAAGACAATCCTCTCTCTGAGGTCTACAGACACTTCCTTTAATTCCATGCTTGATGTTTGACCTCTGACCTCTCAACTGTGGGACCTGTGTCTGTCCAGATCAAGTCCAGTCAGCTGAATTTACTACAGGTGGACTCTATTTAAGCTGGAGAAACAGCTCAAGGATGGTCAGTGGAAACAGATCAACTTTGAGCTTCATCAACAAAGTATTACGGCTGTGAATACTCATCTCAATGTGATTTCTTGGCTTTTTATGTTTAATAAATCTGCAAAACACTCAAAAACATTTCCACATTGTCATAATGGGAAATTAGTGCGTAGTATTTTGAGGAAAGAGAAATTAATTAATTACAATTTGGAAAAAAGGCTGGAACATGAAAATGTGGAAAAGGTGAAGTGCTGAGAATGCGTTCTGGATTCACTGCAACTGGAATTTGATGTGACTTGGCTCAAAATCAAGGATAACAAGTCCTGATCAGGGACAATCCTGCTTATAACCCTCTCTAGATTGTTACAAAGCAACAGCTGCTTCCCACATGTCATCATGATGTCCTTCCTCCTTGACAGGATCTTAATACAAACCTGTATGCTTCAGACGAATAAACTGCCAAAACTCCTACTGTTATAAAGGTATAGTCACTTCCCAATAATGACTGAATCTAGAACATTTGGTTAGCGGCACCTGCAGCCGCTTTTCCTCCTGAGTCCTATGGGAGCAGTAAGGATGCTACTGTTTTCTTCAGCAGGGTATCATTATTAAAGCTAAACATCACTTCTTGTGCACTTGTATATTTGAGATTATCTGGCTTCAAAATGTGCCGTTCAGCTACATCAGTGTAGAAATGAGATATTGAAAGGTAAGTTTAAAGGAGAGAAGAGCAAAAAATGTCAGATGTATTTATTATACAGAAAATCTGATCTAATGATCCAGAAGTCCAAGCTTTGTACAAAAGAGAAAAACAAACAAAAAAGCCCCACATCAAAACAGGAAGGTTCATATATAGGTAACACAGCCAACAATTTCAGCCTTCTCCATGGCAACCATTCACTCATCCCAGAATAGCAACCTAGCACATTGCGTATGGAGAGCCATCTGAGAGGATTTTTCAAAGTATGATGTGTTTTTGTTCTGTGGAATGAAACATGACAGGATAAGGTAAGGATAAGGCGCTGTGCTTTGGTCAAAAAAAAATCTGCTTACATGCACCAATGCTGGGACTGAGCAGGAGTAATGCAGACAGCAGATCTGCAACTTTACCACCAAACCAGTATTGATATTGATATGATTAATGTAACTCTGGCTTTTCATAGTAAACCGTTTAACATGACTGACCACAGGGTGTCTAACAACTCATTCAGCTCACAAGATGAGACACTCCACAATACTGGGTGCACAGGAATGAGACCAACATTCTGGGAAAACTAAGAATCCCTATACAACAAATCATTAACTGGGTTTTTAAAACACCTGGTATCTGTTATCAGTCTAGGTTTGACTAGTCCATATTTTTTGCTCCAAATGCTTGTCTAATTCAAATGATAACCTAAAGCTAATAAAACAATGGAAATGTTCTGTTTTTGTGTTTTGACAAAAAAAAAGTTTCATACATCACCAACTGTGTTTTAAAAAATCTTTGTTCAGTGCAAAATTATCCTGTTTCAGATTGATCCGTCTATGTGTTTTAGATTTTTGTGGGAATTATCACATTCTGTTCAGAATCATTAAAAATATCAGAAATAGCCTTATAATTTAGAAAGCTTTGTAATTTAATATAAGAAGCTGCAAAGCATATGCCAACTTGATTACCAGCTAACAGTTAACCAGTCTGTGATTATTAATCATTGGATCTTGTCTGCCACTCTGTTAGATGTTTTTTCAGCTGAGTACCCAACACCCTGCCAAACATACAATATGACTTAACAGTGGTGGAAGCTTCATTAATGCCTGTGTTAGCTGACTGTCAATAAAACATGGCAACCCAAGAACTCCTTCCTGTCATGCTTCAAATTAAGAGTCTCAAGCATTGATTCAACAAAGTGCCCTTTCTTCACATACTGACAACCACTGGATAGCATTTTGCAAGACAGACTTTACTACGACAAAAAAATATTGTGGCATTTTAATATTGCAATATCTCATGCTCCAAGATTTCGTTACACCCAGCCTCACTCTGTGGAGTTTTGATCTTTTTTCTTTATCTATGTTAACCTCTCTTTACTTTCTGAAAATAATGCTAAGTTGGCTTTCATCAAATGTAAAAAATCTATCTGCAGGCTAGATAAAGGCCAAAGGACAATCAGTATGAGATACGTAGCTACCTGCACAATTAACAGTCAACAGATTAAACACTACCAGCAGAAGAGAGAAGCATTGAGAGCAAACGATGCATGATAAAAGAGAAAGAGTGTGTGTGTGTGTGTGTGTGTGTGTGTGTGTGTGTGTGTGTGTGTGTGTGTGTGTGTGTGTGTGTGTGTGTGTGTGTGTGATAGGGAGAGAGAGAGAGGTGTTGCATACACTGATCTAAATTATGTAAGGAGAGTTTCAATGTGGGTTGTGAAAGAGAAGAAGGCTGACTTCCAACAAACAGTAAGTAAATAATGATGACAATCATCGCGTCATTCAAGTACATCTGGTACAAACTTACCTCCAAACCAGCATCTGTGATGGTTGACCTCTTGAGACTTAGAGAACGAACCCCCTTCTTGGATAGCGGGTAGTTGTCGATAAACTCACAGATGTCAAGGTCCGAAACCCCCACTAAGCAGAAAGACTGGAAGCCACGCAGAGCAAAGGCCTGTAGGCTGACAAACTCCTTCTCCCCATTGGGTAGTATGTTGTAAAGCTCCTTGGCATGTAAGATGGGCGTCACCCCCTCCCAGAACTTAGGTTGGTACAGCACCTTGCGCCATGTCTTGCATACTTGTGCCAGCACACATTTTTCTGCTGTGGTGAAGTACCAAAGTAGCCGGTTAAGGAGCTTCTCATCCAGGACCAGCTGACGCTCCAGCAGTATGGGTTTGGGCAAAGTAAGGGGGGGGAGCTGACGAAGAGATGGCTTCAGGCCTACCAGAGGGTTCCCTGGCTCCAGGTCAGAGGGCAAGAGAGGTGCAGTGGTATGGGGCATCCCAGGGCTGTCCAAATGATGCAAATGGTGATGGTAGGGAAGAGAGGACGGTGGAGGAGGCAAAATGGAAGGTACAGAGGAGGACTGGCATAGGCGGTTCTTAGCAGCAGGTGTCCCCTTGGTGATACTCGCACTACCCAGACCGTTAGGCTGGCTGGGGGCCAACTTCACCATACCATTGCGAGTCATGCAAGGAGACTTCAGCTCACTGGGGGTGGACATGTTCAACATTGGGAACCTGGAGGATAAAAGCAAATAAAGTGCACTATTAAAAGTTAAGCTTTCTGTCTGCAGACGGTTATTTCAAATTATGAAATTCACAGGGTTGTGCTGCGTTAAGATATAACTTTTGCAATGTATTCACATTGCACATTTCCTTTAATTTTCATGCTAAATAATCTAGAGAAAGTTCAATACCTTTACACACTCACTCTGAGTGCCCCCAAGTGGTAAAAGAATTCTTGGCTGAATTAGTGAAAAAGTAGGTATGCCAGTTAGAGTGAAGCTGACCATTCATCATACCAAGGTGAGCTGAATCTTCATAAATACAGTAAGAGTGTCTGCATGATGTAGTGTGAGATTAGTTTGTGTTAATTACAGAGTCATTGAAGGACCATTTGAGTAGCTCTTGTGTTGACTATGAAGTTGTTGCACATGTGCAGGAAATACATGCTGTCACAGAGTCATGGCAGTCATGCAGTAGAGTATTTGAACATATCCAAAAAGTCAATGGAAGTCCAGCTGTTTAGGTGATTAGAGCTGGGTTACAGTGTCAAATGAGTAGGAAGGTGATGTTGGAGCATTACTTAAAGATGCACATTTACCTACTCCATCTAAACACAAGGTAGATACACAAGGTTAGAATAGGAGTATTAGTAATAGAACCTATAAACATTGTACATCTAAATAATATTGATGCATAGATAATTACATAAACTTAGCTTTCTTTTTCTCCTTTAAACCAAAATATTTTATTTACTCCTTTCTGATTCATTTTAAACCTTTATAGGGAGAATTTTTAAACCACCATCACATTTGCAAAGAGTGGTTATTTATGAAGTTTATGATTAATTACACTGGAAATGGAAGCAGGAGAAGGTGATCTTCCTGTGTGAAACTCACACTAAAAAAGTAACATGTGAATGAAATCTGGACAGCCAAACTATGATATGAAAGTGAAGGACTACAAAACAAAAAAAACATGGTAGCTCTGTATTTGAGTGCTATCTTATTGACTTTACACTGTCTTACTTTTCTATCAGGCACATACTCAGACTGAAAACACTCGACATTTTCAAGTCTCCTTACATTTTTCACATGGTAAGGTCATTAGTGGTGCACTGCCTCCTACCTACATGTCCAGTGAAAAAATTCGTTAACTTTGATGAAAATATTTTTCACTACAAACAGGCAGACAGCTTAAAAGTTCATAGGATAGACTTTACATCAATTGCTGAGATGTTTGGTGTTAGAGGTGATTTAAGAAGTTATAAGTCTGCTTTGGACTTGGCCCCTCTCAAATAAGATGTCAGCTACTGCCTTCAGGACCAACTAACTTGAGTTAATACTAAATGAAAACAGCAAGAGAGCTTCCTATTATTAATCTTTTAATAGAACCTCCTATCAACAACCCTGAACAATTACTGTCTCTACATGCATATACACTCAATCACGTGCATGACGCTCACAGTAAAATCTTGATCTTTCTTGGTCAAACTAGATAAACATCTATGTATGCACCTGCTCACACCAAAAGTCCACTTAGCTCTTTTGGCACTCTCTTTTTGGTATAAAAACATTGCTATTTGTTAAAATTCTAAGACAAATAATACATTTTTCATATAAACACAGAGAAACTCTCTGCCCAAATTTGAGAAATGTACTGTTTGTTTTAGTTTTAACAAAATGTGTTTAGTGTTCATTATGTTTCTTGCTGCAACTAACTACATGGGTTTAAAGTTGGATGGATTACTGATAAATACTGATGCTAAATACCACATAGGAATATTAATGTAAGGTATGACCTCTAGAATGTAAGGCACTGAAAACAGCATGCTTTAAATTGATCAAATCAACAGCAAAAACACGCTATCTGTCGTAAATGTGAGTATTTAAATCCCCTAACAGTAAAACCCTCTCCAGTTTAGTGATGGGTAATTTAAAAAAAGACACTCTGTTGACTTGCTTGGTAATCCCAGCCTTGGAATCCCAGCCTGGGTTTTTTTCTCCATGGAGTTTGCATGGTCTCCCTGCACATGCATGGGTTCTCTCTGGGTACTCCACCTTCCTCCCATAGTCTAAAAAACATGACTGTTAGATTAACTGATGACTTTAAATTGCCCTTAGATGTGAGTGAGTGTGTGCATGGTTGGGTGTGTCTGAGTTGCCCTGAGATGGACTGGAGACCTGTCTAGGGTGGACCTAACTGTTTGTCAGATCACTGGTGGAGACAGGAACCAGCCCAGTGGAAAATTAACAATTATTAACATTTAATAAAAAGTTTTTGAAAAATTTATTTTAAATTTGTGGCTGTAACATCACATAATGTGAGAACTTTTGCAAGGCACTGTAAATATAATTATTGGAGCTGGGGGAAAAAAAGATGTATTTCCTCAGTTCCTATAAGAAACATTTGTTGTTTGACTGGAAACCAGACAGCAAACAAAGGAGTCAAATGGTTGAAACAATCATCAGCTTACTGCTGAATGCAAAGCCTGTCTTTTGTCTCACTGCTTTCAGCAGAGGTGGACAAAGCATCCGAGTGAAAAGACAACATAGTGTAAATGAATGCTGGCCTCATCTAGCCTGTTCTCTATGACCTCATGGTATCTGTAGCTCATAGGCTCACACTGCTCTGTTATGTAACCTGCTGACTATGGACCTTCTCACTCACACACACACACACACACACACACACACACACACACACACACACACACACACACACACACACACACACACACACACACACACACACAATAGCCCATTTGCTAGATATAAGCAATCATAAAAGGTTATCAAAAGCTATTTTCATTCAGACCAGCAGCATTTACTGTTTTATCATTTAGAATAATTCCAGTGTTACCCTGCTGTTAAAGACTGACTCTGTATCCACTGTAGCAAAAACATCCATTACATAATACAGCAGCTAGAACTGCTACAGCAAGCACCATGAAATGGTAAAGCAAACACATACCATTCAAGACAACACCACAGTAGTCCACGAGAAACCTGAGGGGGCTAACATGCTACAGGCTGCTTAAAAACAAAGTGTTACAAGTTTCTTTGCAGGATGCACATTTATAGCAAGAACTTTTATTGCACCTCTTATGTCAGGGGCCTGTTTCAGAGTGGGAGGCAGGAACAAACAAAGCATCTGTGGCCTCAATTACCAGGTTGGTACCAGCAGAATAAAAGGCAAAAATCACAATAAAACTCTGATCTGAAGAAATCAGCATCAGCTAAACTGAACAGAGATTTTCCATTAAAAAGGAGCAGTTACTGAACCAAAAGCAACTGTTTTGATTTTTTTTTATTAAATAAATTATATTTAATGGTTATATACAAATTACATAATCATTTGTAGACATCAAATAAAATAGCTGTTCCAGTATGGAACATTTAAATCTTCTCTGGAACATAGAATCAGTCTTCTGCTTCATAAGGAAGTCACAGTTCTCCTCTGCCTCCATCTCTGAGTATCTCTACCATCCTACCCTGTCACACCCACCCTCTGCATACGCTGCAGTGAAAAAGTATTTTCACCCTCATGGTTTTGTAAGACTCTTCACCAGTTATCACAAACACTTGGCAACAGTTGCTGCTTCCAAGGGTGACACAGCCAGCTTTCAAACTCCATACCCATACTAAAAAAAAACAACTTGATACTTTTTTTGATATGCATCATTTTTTGCAGGCAGAGAGTTTCTGTCTGATAGAATCTCAGAGCAGAAAATATGATCAATTACAGTATAAAAACATTTTATTGTTTTAATTAGGGCAAAACCAATAAGTAAGGGATATTTCAGTTACTATTTTGAAAAAAATATATAATTTGAAAGAGTCTCTTCCCGGTTTTGCAAAAAAGTTACCAAGATAACAGTAGCTGTGTTCATAGCCTTCATGGAAGTCTTCTGTGATGACTCTCAAAAGAAGGGAAAAAACATTGAATGAAATAATAGCAGCTATGACTGAAAATAAAAGTTCAGAATATATAAACATCTCTATTATTTCATCTTTTAATTGGTGGACTTGTTGGGTGTGAAAAGAACATGAGTCCCTGCTTAGTTATTCTGTCATTTAACTTCTTTTAATTAATTAATTTAAAAGAAAAATAGTTGCGACTATAACAATGGGAACACTGTATCCCTGTTTTAAATGATTAGAAAAGATGAGATGAAGGATTTCAGCCTCTCTCTTATCTATTGTTATCTTAAAGATATTTCTCAAAATAATCTTGTTGATTGTCATGTTCTTAATGTCAACAGAACAGCACAAGAAAAAAAAAAGAGTAAAAAACATTATTTTATATTATACTCCATGAGGCAGACACCCTGTCTACTTTTAAGACTAGGCTTAAAACTTTCCTTTATGATAAAGCTTATAGTTAGACTGGCTGAGGTTATCCTGACCCATTTCTGAAACTACGCTGCCATAGGCTTAGGCTACTGGAGGACAAACTGACCACTTTTTCACACTTTCTTCTTCTACTACTCTCCAATTTGCATTATTTGTTGCTATTTCAACTGTTAACATTTTGTTTTCTCTCAGTTATTTTCTCTCCATAGAAGCTACACCTGGTCTGGCGTTCTGTTTGGCTGTGATGCCTTCCTGGAGGAGGGCTTCAGCTGAGATAATGCTGCCATCAACTAATCGTTCTCCTTCTCCTGCTTCTCCTGTACTTTCATGAACATCAAAAATAATCCTACATCAGTTCATCTCTTTTTCTTCTGCATTCTGCTCTCTCTTCTCAAACCCCCAGACCGTCGTGGCAGATGGCCGCTTGTACTGAGCCACAATTTATACATACTTCAGAAAATTATGAGCAGATTAAAGAATTGGTTGTCTAATAATGCGACTGTAGGTACTGTAGCTGCTGTGTAACTACCGGTATATAAGCATGTTGTACCTTCCTATATTTATTAAATTCATAAATATAGGAGCATAACATAAGTCACTTGTTATGTTGAATACATGCAGTGGTCTGTCCAGAGCAGCTGCAAGTTTTGCTTGTTGTGTCCACCAACAGCTAAAAGTGTCCTGGACAGATGCTCTGAGGACATTTTTCTACATCTGTCCACATCCATGTGGACAGATTTAGATGCTCTAAAAGTCCATTTTTTGTTTTGCCAATAAAATGATGAAACCTTCAAAGTTTTCAAAACTTCCACAGAGACAGAAAACAATGTGAACTGGAACATTCACACAGATTCTAATTTGCTTTTTAAAACTGTTTTGCCACATATTTGACCTTCTCCAAAGGAGTTCATTTTAGAAAACTAACAGTATCTACAACTAGAAAAACTCCTGTAGATGTTTTGATGAGGCCTACTGCTTGGTGTGTTTCTTGGACCAGAGAAAGGTTCTGTGACTTAGCTAGTATTAATATGCATCAGGTTTGACCTTAAGCATTTGAAGAGCTTAAAATAACATTCAGTGTCTGTCTCAATACCAGTTCCATGACAACAGGCAAAAAGGTGTTATGGTGTCATCCAGGCTTTTCATGAAAGTCCTGTCTGTTATACCATCTTGTGTGGGTCAAAGGTCATCTGTATATGAATGTCTGTCTGTCTTAGTCTGATCAGCTGTTTGTGAATACAGGACAGATCAACACAAAGTCACCATCCCCCTGTTTTCCTGGGAACTGACCCCCCTGACAGTATTTTTATGTTATAATCCTGTCTTTACTGTACAGTATATTGTTCTTAATTTTGTTTTTTATATATATTTTTAATACTTTTTATCTTTGTGTGTCTACATGCCTTGATGCTACCGTTACATTTGAAATCCCAACTGTGAGACAGAAAGAATTCTGTTCTTTCTATTATGAAATCTACAAAGAGAGACTGTGAAGCTACCACTCATCACAAAAACATGCAAGGGAAACGTTCTTTGTGGAAATCATCAACATCAACAACGCTCGTGCCTTGTTTGCTACAGACAGACTGACAAACTTACCTGTGACTGCAACACCAGAACTCCACTCAACCAGGGACTGCAATGAATTTGCCAACTTTTTTACAGAGAAAATTCAGAAAATTAGAGGGTTAATCTGCACATCCACACCAAATCCGAAAACGATGCTAATGATGCCCAAACATAACAAATACACAGAAAATCACAAACAAATGACAAAATTTCACCAACTCAATCATGAAATTATAAAACAACAATTATAAAACAATTAAGCTCATCTTAATGTTGTCTCGGGAGCCTACCTACAACCTTCCTTAAGAAAGTTCTTATCTTTAGTCGCATTGATTACTGCATTGGTTTGATAACTGCTGTTTTTAGAGCCTGGGGAAAACACCAGATGAGAGGGAAGAGTTTACTATTTGAATCAGGTCAGATGCAATGACAGGCAGAACTTTCTTAAGGATGGTTGTAGGGAGGATATCAAGGCAGCAGAAGGAGGAGCTTAATTGTTTTAAAATCTCTTCTAAGTTTTCATGGTTGAGTTGGTGAAATTCAGCCATTTTCTCTGCATTTGTTATGTTTGGTCAAAGCAATGGTACTGGATGTGCAGATTAACCCTCTAATTTTTTTGAATTTTTTCTGTAAAAAAGTTTGCAAATTCATTGCAGGCCCTGGTAGAGTGGAGTTCTGGTGGTAAAATCACAGCAGGGTTTTTCAACCTGTCAACTGTGGCAAACAAGACAAGAGCGTTGTTGATGTTTTTGTTTATGATTTCTGCAAAAAATGTTTCCCTTGCATGTTTTAGTGATGAGTGATAGCTTCGCAGCCTTTCATTGCAGATTTCATAGTAAACCTGAAGTCGAGGTTTACCCCATTTACGTTCAGCCCTTCGACAAAGGCTTCTTTCACTTCTCACAAGTGGAGCATTTATCCACGGAGATTTCTTCCTACCAGACACAATTTTCACTTTAACAGGTGCAATGAAATCAATAATGTCTGAAATTTTAGAGCACAAGTTATATACCAGTTCTTCAACTGGTTTGCAGCATGGAAGTGAGGTGGAGGAGTAGATTTGATTAAAAGTTTCAGCTGTGTTGTCTGTAAGAGAACATTTTGTAATATTATTTATTTTACTAAGTGAGTCAACAGAGATTGTACTAAAACAACAGAAAAATGATCAGACAGAGCGACATCAATAACAGACACCTTGGAGATATTTACAACCTTGCTGATGATCACGTCGAGAGTGTGTCCTCTAAAAACTGTAATTAGTGGGGTGATGATTCAATGAGTACAGGTGTTTCATTGTTGTCATCCAACCATGTTTCTGTAAGACACATAACATCAATATTATGCTCAGTTATGAAGTCATTAACTAAAAGTCCTTTTGCTGATAGTGATCTTATATTTAGCAGAGCCAGTTTAAGTGTCTTGGGTGTGGATAATTTTACAGCATGAGCTTGCTTAAGACAGGGGATTAATCTGACATTTGATTTTAGATCACTGCATTTTCTTACTATTTTTCTATTTGGAATTCTGACAGGGATCCTCCTGTATCTTACTGCCAGACGCTTTCAGGAGAAGGACAGGTGTAGAACTAATGTCTGGACCCTCATCTCAGACTTCAGAAATGCGAGTCGATGTTGTTCAGATACTTTTGATAAGCCAGAACCTGGTTTTTCGGAACTCAAAAAGCGTACTTTTTGGGAACTTAAGAGGGAAGTTCCTAGCAGTACCTGGTGGTCCATTTTCTCACTGAAGTTGACAAATTTTCTGAGCTATTCTGTGTTCCAGTACTGTCTTGGCTCTGAGAAGGCGGGTCCTCCGATAAGTAGTCTCCCTCCCCTCTCAGCTCCAGCTGGAGTAGATGGCTGTTTATCAGTTGTTTTGGAACATTGTATGCCTGCTGGGTTTGAGCTTGTCCTTCTACAATCTTTGCTGGGGCAGTGATGTCATTGTTTACATTGTCCTGTGTTTGGGGAGATGGCCTTCTGTTGCTAACAGCATTGAAGATATTGGCAGTGAAGAGTTTTTTCCCCTCTTTATTTAGGCTGACTCTGTCTTGTCTGAAGAGATGATAGCGCTCCCAGAAAATCTTGTGAGTGTCAATAAAGTTCACGGATTTGGAAGAGCATTCTTTAATAAGCCATTTATTAATCATAAGCAGTCTGCTGTAATTCTCATCTCCACATCCAACTTTTGGTATTGGTCCACTGATAAACACTTTAGTTTTCAGATTTCCAACTGTGCTTAGAATATGACTAAAGTCCTTTTTCAGAATTTTGCTTGGCCAGATCATTAGCTCCAATGTGAATGAGACTCAATGCTCGGCTGATCAGTGGTAAATGGGACTATCTTCTCTGTTACATCCGACACAGTGTCATTTGGGAAGCAGATTACCTTCGTTCTCTTTGTGTTACAAAGACGATCATTTCCATTCAAGGCTGAATCCCCGACAATAAGAACTTTTGACATTAATTTTGGTTTCTGGGTCACTTTAGAAGTTGGCAGTGTTGGTCTTGTCTCATACCTCTTGTTGATGTTTGGAGGAGAGGTGTCCGTCGTAGGCTCCTGCTGCCAGAGCAGCAAACCTGTTTTTCAGTGGAATTCCATTGGAGTTTAGTGGGTTTCCAGCTGGAGACATGACAAGCTGGCTGATTAGTCCTTGGTACCGGAGTCAAGGAAGGTGGAATCATGTCAGCTTCAGCTGCTTGTTGTCTTTTCTTTGGTGCTGGTGTTGACGAGGGAATGTTTCGGCTCAATGCTGGCCACGCCACGCTGTATCATCTAGATGAGGGGTCCGTCCCGTTAGACGTCTAGTCAGATCCAAATGATGAGATTTATTTTTCGGCTTAGCTCCAAGACAGTTGCAGGTGGGTGTGCTGCTTCTTGAAGTGTTTGGAGGCTGTTTGTTGTTTTGAGGCATCGGTAGAGTTGTTTCATTTCCAGAACCTGCACTGATCTCGACATTTACCTCCAGTCGAGAATCCCTCAGTTCTATCGATTGAAATGTTTGTATAATACTACTAATGTCCCCGGTGTCGACCAGAGGCATCTTGCTCATGCTTATCTGGGAGGTAGAAAAAAAATAGGGCAAAAAGTGAAGTAAAATTAAAAATCCACAGTCCTTAAATCTGAAGTAATCAAGTTATGAGGGTCGACAATGTAAGAGTAACTATAAAAACTGGATATATTGAATAACTTAACTGGTAAAACTATCAAATTAGGATGTGAGAGAGCAGGATAACATGTTCCTCCTTCCAAGGCTCCAGCAGATGTCATAGAGAACATGGAGTAGCAGCTTTCAGTTTTTATGCTCCATAAATCTTGAACAAACTCCCAGAAAACTGCAAAGCAGCCAAAACACTGAGTTCCTTTAAATCAAGGCTAGAAACCCACCTGTTTAGAGCTGCCTTTGATTAGTAGTAAGTGATACATTGATCATCATTTCCAAATTATCTTTACTTGATGATATTTGCTTGATGATCTTTGATTTTGCTGCATTGATATTTGATCAACGATTTTCCTGTATACTTGATTGATGTTTTTATGATGAAAAGCACTTTGAACCACCTTGCTGCTGAAATGTGCTATACAAATAAACTTGACTTTCTATTCTAAACATGGTAGAAGTCTACTTAGGCCTTGGACTAGCCATTTGCTTCATCCTCCAGGACCAACTAATCTGGGAATGATCTACTGCAGATAAGATAATAACAGTCTATGACCTTTTAACAGAACCACACTTCATAAATCTTGAACAATTACTTTAAGATAGACATGAAAACCGGCTCAGAGCTTATCTGTTTAGTCGTGTTTCTCTCCTAGATGAAGCCACTAAAGGAGCTACTACTTTAACATAGAAAGTATTCCTAGATCAGTGCTTCTGTGTTTTTTATGTCTGCCCTGTATTCTCAACTTCAGTCGGTCATGGCAGACGGTTGTTCACACTGAGCCAGGTTCTGGTTCTGCTGGAGGTTTCTTCCTGTTAAACAGGAAGTTTTTTTCTCTCCACTGTTGCTACGTGCACACTCAGTGTGAGGGATTGCTGCAAAGTCAACTACACAACCCAAGCGATTGTCTGCTCTTGCTATGGTCATACAGAAGGAGTGAATGCTACAAGTCAACAACTCAATGCAAATCTGCTGGGTTTCCTTAGATAGAAACTTTTTAACTGTTTTTACATTGCTCGATAACTACGATCAACTGAATTGACTTTTTTGTAAAGTGCCTTGAGATGACATTTGTTGTGAATTGGCATTATATAAATGAACAAAATTGATGTGAATTGAAAATTTTTTTATCGTTGGTTTTGGTTTGAACAGATTTATTGCACTAACAAACAATCACACAAGCAAACTTGTTCACTGTCAGAATAGCGAACAAGTTTGTTTAAATGTTTGCCTATAAAACAAATTTAACCTGAACCCTTCTGAAGAGGAGGACACAGAATTGTAACTAGCTACTTCGATAAACAGCAGCAGGCCAGAGGAAGTACCTGACTTATTGGTGACATTCTCTTGCACAGCTTATCATGCATTGCAGATTTAAACAAGACTTTCTGAATATGTGACACATAATATAGTGACTGTAAACAGAAAAATATCTTCTTGAGAAATCCAAAAATGGCTCATGTACAACTCCAAAACATAACATGACAAGCAACCCCGCAGACATTTTTCACCCTTGTTAAACATCAAGGAGGCAGAAACTGACTAACTCTTTTTTTTATTACCTTTATTAAATAGAGACACTGAATAGGCTGACTTTCTGGATTTTTTCAACAATTTCAGCCACCTCAACTTGCAGAAGTATTCATATTCCTTCCCACAGCACAATTCTGCCACCGCCATATTTCACCATGAGGATTGTGTATTCAGGGTGATGTGGTATTGTTAGCTATAGCATTTAGCATTGAGGCAAATAGGTTCAGTTTTTGTCTCACCTGACCAGAGCACCTACTTATTTGTAAAACATTTTGAAAACAATCTACAGTTTTCATTCTATGTCTTACTCATTACACTCATGAAGGACATGTGGGAACATCAATAAAAGCAGTTTGCCACGTTGCTGTATTAAACTTTCTACACCACATCAAAGAAGAAAAATCCTTACAATGACATGTCCATCAGTCAGAAAATGGTAATAAAGTAATTTCTATTCTGCAGAGAGAAAAAATATTGGCGAAGAAAAACATTTAAGACAGTCACTGGTCTTTCTACGTTTGGCCATCCCACAAGTTCACCTTGAAGTCAGTCACAACAAAGAAAAACAAAACAAGAGCTCCATCACACACTCTAACAATTACCATGCCAACTGAGGAATGTAGAGCTCATGACAATAGAATTAGGAAAAAAATATTTCAATTCAAACAACTTTATTGATCCCAAAGAGAAATTAAATGTTGATGTAACTCATTGAATTAAGGAGTTATTATAGATGGTGATGGCTGTGGGCAGGAAAGATCTCCTGTAGCGGTCCGTTTTACAACCAGTCTAAAGAAGCCTCTGACTGAAGAGACTCTGTTTTCCAATGACAGCCTCTTGAAGAGGATTTCCAGGGTTGTCCATAATTTTCTTGATTTCATGTAAAATCTTTCTTTGCATCATCAACTCCAACAACTTATTGGCTCTGTCCCTTCTTATAGGAAGGGACAGAGCCAATAAGACTCATCTTCACTGTTGAGTCTCCAGTCCAGTCTGTTGTCTAGATGAACACTGAGGTATTAATATTCCTCCACCACCTCCACTTCTTCTCCCATGATGGAAATAGGGTTTGATCTGACCCTGTTTCTCCTGAAATCTACAATCATCTCCTTTGTTTAGTTCACATTCAATATGAGATGATTGTTTCCACACCATGACACAAAGCGGTCCACCAGCTCTCTGTACTCAGCTTCTTGTCCATCTCTGATCCACCCGACCACTGCAGGGTCAGCTCAGTATTTCTGTAGATGACAGGAGTCTGACTTGTGCTGGAAGTCTGAAGTGTACAGAGTGAAAAGGAATGGTGAGAGTACAGTCCCCTGAGGTGCTCCTGTGCTGCTGACCACCTGACTAGACACACAGTCCTTCAGTCTCACAAACTGTGGTCTGTTTGTCAGGTAGTCACGGATCCAGTTGATTGTTGAAGCCTCCACCTGAGTCTTCTGGAGTTTAAGACGAAGAAGATCAGGCAGGCTGAAAGGTGTGGCTTGTTTGATGAAATGGCAGCACAACTTGCGTGTATCTGAAGAAAGCACCAATATTCTGGAACAATGTTCTTTGGACAGATGAGGCAAAGCAGAGACGAACAGAACCATGTTGGAAGAGAACCCAGGAAACCAGACCAAACACCTCATCCTACAATACAATGCCGGTGATAATGTTATACTGTGGTGTTGATTTACTGCCAGTGGCAAAGATGGACTGCACAAAGTGGATCGAATAATGAAGGAGGACCACCCTCAAATTCCAGATACTTGAACATTAGATACAGTTTGGTGTTCCAGCAGAATAGTGATCCCAAACTCTTCAAAAACGATTTTTGGATGGATAAAGTTGATTACGATCCAGCTTCTGGAATGACCCCAACCTCATCCCTACTGCAAGTTTGTGAACCATGTTCAAACCCCAGCTCCATGAGAGGTAACCAATCAACTTAAAGGCAGGGTATTATGTAAAATAAGCTTTTTTGAGCTTTATATCATGTTATAATGTTATTCCCTCATCAAAAACATACCTGGAGTGTTGCTTTGACTCATTCATGCATGTTTCAGGAATCCTTGACTCTCCCCTGGCAGCCATCCGAGGATGCCAAAACATTTGCTCTCACAATGCTCCTCCTATTTCCAAAAAGCTCCTCCTTGGAGCGGCAGTCTTCAGCCAAGCTTCAGCCTCACAGAGCATCCCCACCCCCCACACCTTCCTCACACATCCCCTCTGGACTAGCGGGAGGAGCAATTAGCAAACACCTGGCGGAACTGAGTGTCTTGCTAAGCTCATCATAGGAACTGCCTCCCAGTCCAACGCTCCAAAGAACAGCTGTAAACAGAATAATAGAAAAACGCTGTTGTGATGACGTACTGAAGGCGGAGTGCTGAAAAGATCAGGTGCTACTTAAAGAGACAGACGCCCAGTTTCGAGGCATTAAATTTCAAAGTTAAATTTCTTTTACGTTATGTTTGATATATACAGCATTTTTATATCACATTAAAATGTGTGTGGATTCTCTGTAACTTACTAAGGGCCATTTAACTATTTAAGAGCCTTAAGAGGCTCCAGTACATCTAAAACTCTGCAGCTAGAATCCTGATGAGAGTGTGCAAACATGACTATATTACTGCCATCCTCCACTCTCTCCACTGGCTTCCCGTTTCCACCAGGATTGAATACAAGATTTCCCTCCTCACACACCAATGCATCTATGGACATGCTATCACCTATCTCAAAGAACTGCTGCACCCACAAAACACAACTTGCCCTCTCTGCTCCACCCACTCCAGCCTTCTCTATATACCCAGAACCAAACTGAGGACCATGGGGGATAGGGTCTTCTGCACTGCTGCTCCACATCTATAGAATGCCCTCCTTGACACTGAGGGCACCACAGTCCACTGACTGTTTTAATAAGGGTCTTAAGATGTTTCTTTTTAGCTAAATTTTTGGTTCACTTTCTCAGATGTTTGTTTTAACCCCTTATTTTTATTTTTTATCCATTGTAATTGCTCGTTTTGTTTTTAGCCCTTTGTAGCCCTTTGAGATCTCAAGATGAAAAGGGCATTATAAATAAAATGTATTATTATTATTAACCAAATATTAGTGGTGGTGTATGTATATATTTCAGCCTGTATATATAATTGTGACTCTCTGTGAATTAGCATCAATCCACAATAAATTCTAACTTGTGCTGCCAATTCTTCTTTTGAACCACTGAATTTATTAGTTGCATGACCTCTCTGCAAAATGAGCCATTCAAATAAATCATAAAAAGCCCAAGTTTACTATGATATTTATACCCATAATAAGTGCTAGTCAGCTTCAGTATTAAAATCTAGTTCACCAAACCACTGCAAACAGTAGCCTTTCTATTCCAAAATTAGGTTTTGTGTGTGTTTGGGATCATTGTCCAGTTGGGAAGATCAACTGTGTCATCATTTGTTTCTAATGAAAGGGTCAAGATGTTGAGAAACTGGAAGATGCTGGAGAACCAGTGTCCCTGTAAACAGTGAAGACAACTTAGCATCTACATGCAACTGAGAGGCTTCTGATCAAGCTAGAAGGTCCTGTTCCAAAACCATCACTTTAAAGTCCAACTGAAAGCTCGAGTCCCCCACATGAAAAGTTTTAGGGTGACACGAGACAAAGACTGAGCTGTTTGGCTCAAATTACAGGAAGAATTTTTTAAAGGAATCAATCAGTCAATCAATCAACCAACCAACCAATACTTTAAACACTACATTGATAACCAAAGTGCCTAACAAAATCAAAATATAAAAGAAACATAAAAAAGCAGGTTAAAAATAGGGCAGATAAAACCATTAGTGCCACCACATTTTCAGGTTTTAAAAGCATGCCTGAATAAAAAAAGACTTGAGCTTAGATTTAAAAAGGCCAAGTTCAGTTATCAATGGAAGATCTAGTAGAAGCTGATTCTAGAACCGAGGTGCAGCCTCAGAACCCCAGCGTATCCACTCTGTCTGTGGAACTGTAAGTAAATGTTGACTGTCTGACCTCAAGGACCTACTGTGAATAGAGAAGTTCATTCAGATAAATAAGTGGGAGCAAGGCTATTAGGTTAGGAGCTTTAAAAACAAATAAAAGTTTAAAATCTATTTCAAAACAGACAAGAAGCCAACACAGAGAAGAAAAAAAACAAGTGTAATGTGCTCCCGTCTGGGAGTGTGAGTTAAAAGATGAGCTGCTACATTCAAAGTGGCAGGACTAATCAAAGTAAGAATTTCCTCCAGGTTCTTTAACTAACTTGAACATTGTGTTCCAACATCGCTATGATTTTAAACACACATGAAGGTCTAGCGATGAAGAAAGCAGGCTAACATTAAGCTTCTAGACCTCAGCCCTTTGGAAGATTTGTGGATTATCAGATTCATGCCAGGAAAGCAACCAGTTTAAAAGGGGTGTAACCTGTTTGAAGCCTGACAAAAATTGTCCATGCATGTCATAATGTGCAGGCAATTTTCTGCCAGTGCATTGTAGATTTTTATGGATATTATCAATCAAATGGAAGAGCTTTCTAATGTTCCTCTCTACCTAAGACAGGTGGTAAATTAGAACGCTACGAATTGTAAAGTATGAAAATGGGAGGGAGGGGTGTAGAGCGATAGTTAGCTATTAGCTATTATTCATGAGGCTGTTGATGGTAATCAAGGTTAACTGAGGTTGTAAAAGGTTTCATGTCATTTAGGATTCCAGAGAAGGTGCAAGAACGACCAGGAATAATGAGAAGAAGCAAATCTGTGAAGCAGCTACCTGAGCAGATAGGTTGAGCAAATTAGCCCGCTATTAACAGCTGGTTAAACTTACAAAGAGCAGAACATCAACAGGGTATAATGTTCTGTGCAACAAACTCCTAAAACAACTGTGACCAAAGGGAGCAGGGGTTTAGTCAACATTTTTCCTCTAGGCTTTGGATTAAAATCAAAGTAAATAAATGTGAATGAACCGAGTTATACAGTAACTAATAATTAATATGTTATATTACTCTGCAGTAGTGCACATCATTTTTACTTTATTGTTTTAAATAATTGCTATTAGATTATGTTATTCAGTCTTATTTAAAATGTTTGTGTAGATAGTATAATACTGTAAAACTAGGGTATTTATATTAAGTGTTCTCAATATGTGTAGTCTCAACCCAGATTATGCTGCATTGGTCTACAACCATGCAGTGTTTACAACAGCTTTTGACAGTTCAACCAGTAGCTTATGTTAGAAAGAAAGTAACATACTGGATGTTAAAGAGTATATGAAAAGGGAATTCCCTTTCATATTTGCTAAAATATGGGGTGACTTCTTGTATGTTGTCCTTTCCAGAAATGCTTCAAGACTTGTTAAGGATTAGCAATGTGAGAGGAAGCTGTTTCTGTGGATCAGATCAAGACAATCATTCTGACCAAAGGGCCACTTTAAACAGAGCTGTTTTACCACCTCTATAACTATTTCAATTAAACCATATCACACAATTATTAAGACCTCAGAAAATTGTGCCAACTGGGAAAAACACAGAAAATTTATTGTTAATATGACTCCATCCATTTCCATTCAGTAGGCTTTTGATTTTAGATTTTTTAGGTGTTTTGTTTATGTCACTAAATAATTTCTTATTCACCTGTTTTAGCTCTCAAAGTGGTCAAATGTGCAGCTGGCTTTAAATTAGCTCTGAGATTTCCACCATCTTCTTTTTCTCTTCTATTCCTGATCACAGAGGAAAAGGGAAGTCTTTATAGAATAAATATCCATCATGGAAAGCTGTCTTCAGCTCCGGTGCTGCGTGATGTTCACAGCCTCCTTTTCTTTATTTTATTTTTTTAATGTGTCCTGCCTGGCGGTGTGGCACCCAGAATTGTTGTCTGAATGCCAAGGAGAAAAGTGAGATTATACACACACACACACACACACACACACACACACACATATATATATATATATATATATATATATATATATATATATATATATATATATATATATATATATATATATATATATATATATATATATATATATATATACACTTTATTACAAATTACTTTGGGTTTATTTCAAATGGAACATGGAAATGGAAAATAAAGGGAAAAGAGAAAAAAGAAAGGGAGAGAGGTGGAAATAGAAATAGAGGAGAGAAAGCAGGATAAAGAGAAAACAATACAGGCTAACACCCTAGAAGTCTGCTTCTACACATGTAAAAAGAAAGACAAAATAACATAGAACCAAGAAACTACAGCGACAAACAACATCTGCATATATAACAACATCACTAAAAAGTATGGTACTAGTTAATACAAGCTATATTTAGTGGCAACCACAGATCAAGATAGAGTGTATTTGGATAAACTCTATCTTGTATCTGCTGGAGATCTGTAAATCTCCAGCAGTCATTGAGCGAGTGGCAGGGTGCACCCTGGACAGATTGCCAGTCCATCACAGGGCAACATACAGGTCAAAGAAGCACACACTCACACACTAAGGACAACTTAAAGACACCAATTAACCTAACAGTCATGTTTTTGGACTGTGGGAGAAAGCCGGAGTACCTGGAGAGAGCCCACACATGCACAAGAAGATCATGCAAACTCCATGATCTCCAAGCTGGTAGTCGAACCCAGGACATTTTTGTTTGCAAGTGTGCATGTTCTCCCTGTGCATGCGTGGCTTCTCTCTGGGTATTCCGGCTTCCTCCCACAGTCCAATAAAATGACTGTTAGGTTAACTGGTCTCTCTACCTTCTCCTTCTTAGGTGTGAGTGTGTGCGTGCATGGTTGTTTGTCCTGTCTGTCCGTCTGTGTTGCCCTGTGATGGATTGGCAACCTGTCCAGGGTGCACCCTGCCTCTTGCCCAATGACAGCTGGAGATAGGCATCAGCCCCCCTCACAACCCTGCAAGGATAAGCGTGATGGATAATGGATGGATGGATGACTGAATTAGAATTCCAGCCTTTAAAGTTCAGCAGAATCTAATACAAGATCAGTCTCATGAGGAGATAACTGACTTATTTAGAGCAAAAAGACTGCAACCATACTCACATGTGTTTTCTCACTCTCTTTGTGTTTGCATATAAAACTCTAAATATACAAAATCTCACAGAATATAGATAAGCAACAACTAATTTCATCGCAATATGTGATATTATTTCAACAGCAGTATGAATAAATGTTGATTTTGTTTTTAAAATACTGTAATGGACTGGCAATCTGTCCAGGGTGTTCAATGGACGGACGTACGGACAGACGGATGGATGGATGAACAGATTTTTAATATTGTTAGTTTTGATTCATGTTTTAATGCTGTAATACCGTGTAACCATGGTATTTTAGCTCAAGTTTACCCTGCAGTAAGAATCTCATACCAATGCTATATTTGTCTTAATAACAAATACATATATTTTTTCATAAATTTCTTTAGAGGTTCACTCATGATAGGCATGAATATTATATTAATTCATGGCTTTTATTGGTTTATTTAAACCATTCATTTCAGTGGAACAAATACAACATTCAGTTGCAATAATTTTTATGCAAACTAGAACTGGATACGCAAGTTTGATCCACACAGGCTCAAATGTCTACTTACACACACCTAAATCTAAAGTGGAGCTGAAGATTCTAGAAGGTCTTTTAACCTGACAAGGTCAGGGCCAATAGGCTTCTCATTCGTTCTCCTGATTGAGGGCAGCTGGTAGTTTCTCTTTGGAAGCATAAATGAGACTTACTTCCCATCAATTATTACACTCATCAACACTTAGAACAACAAGAAAGTCCAGGGAGCATTAGGAGGATCATAAGAAATGCAAGTTCACACAAGTTGAGAAAGTCTTTTGGAGACTTTTCCAAACAGCTTCAGATTCTAAGATCATCCGTGCAAATATTCTGGGTAACAACAGGTTATTATGGCAGTGCTTCACAGGTCTGGAAAAATGCCAGGACTATCACCCACAAATGAAAGAAAATCAGTTAGGATGTTCATGAACAACCCAGGAACTAACAAGGCTCAAGCACATCCTGACCTGGAAACTGTTGGAACACCAGCATCACTGTCCACAGTGATGCTGGTTTTACGTCACCATGCAATTACATAATGTCAACAAAGAACCCCCGTCTCCAAAATTAACACCATCAAGCTTGAGTGACATTTGCAGCTGCCTATATGGACAAGCCAAATAAGCTCTGGAAGACAGTTTCAGAACGTTGTACCAACTGCCAAGCAGGGTAATAGCGCCGTCATGCTGTGGGGCCCTTTGAATGCCAGTGGTATTGTCTGAACACACAAAGTGGACAGAATAATGAAGACAGGATAATGATCCTAAACACACATCAGATGTTGTTCTGGAATGGATGCAGCAGGCTAACATGAAGCCTCTGGAAGGGCCTCACCCCTTAGTGAACTACACCAACATACTGTCTGAGGGAACCTAGGTTCAAATAACTAATTAAGAGCTCAAAATATAAATAAGCCTCCCACCAATGAAGAGTGTGAAAACTTCTGACCACAACCGGCACCAATCTATACATCAAACAAGAGCGCCTGTGAAAAAGCGTTTCAGCGTTGAGGATCAACTGAACTCCCGGCTGTCACTACAACCTCATGCTCTCTGCTTGTTTTGTAATGCTGCTCAGTTTCAGTGCTTTAAAAATTCTGCAGAAAACCTGAGAACTTTCATGCCTGAAACCTTATCAGAGGAGAGGAAGCACGTCATGGTCCCCCCAGGAGCAGAAAGAGCTGCAGAGCATCCCAGATCATGGAGCGGAGCATCGACAGTGAAAGTCACTGGAATAAAATATGGATAAATTAGAGGGTGGTCGAGGAAAGGATCGCGTCACTGGCAGACGCTGACGTCATTGTGTTTGTTAATAATACGCAGCTCGATGCGGCTGATCAGCAGTCAGTCACCAAGAGGCCCTAACCGTGAACACAAAGAGGCGGAACACCCAGTCCTTTCCCCTGCTGAAAACAGCCCTGTTTCTCTGCAGTCTCCTCCGCTTCGTCAGGGCTCAGGAGCTGCAGTGTGGATGCTGCTGCCATCACCCACCACCATCCATCACAAGCACACACACACACACACGCGCGCGCGCGCGCGCGCGCGTTTCGCACCGGACACATCCTTCCTCCAACGGCCTTTCGTTTCGTAGCATCCCTATGAGCATACCTTTCAGATGAGAATTCACTCGGCATTAATCCATGATTGGCTCGCTGTTTCCTGCCGTTTAATCACGTTTTCTCCTAAAGATGCGACGCAGAAAAGGCCGAGAGAAATAATTATTAGGGAGGCAGTCCCGCGTCCTGTCAGTGAGCAAGAGATGCGCCTTCCGATCCCATAGAAGCACAATGATCCAGAATCAGGATGAAGGAAACTGTGGGGAGCAGGCGTGATCCACAGCCTCCCGGCCTGGAAGAGCCCTCGGTGCGAGACAGAAGAGGCGCTGAGCAGTGTTTTCAGTCGGTTAGTCCTCCATAACAGAGCGGCCCGTTCTGTGACACACACTCAGAGCGCAGAGCCGAGCAGCGCTGTCTCATTTAAACAGATACAGGAGGGGAGGGCGACGGTAGAGGCGCTGTGCAGTTCCTCTTCTTCTTATGCAACCCCAGCACAGAAGCATCTTCTGCTGCTGGGAAGGAAATTCTGTTGAAATGGTGGATTTACCTGGATTAATGTCTGAGTGAGCCTCTCTTGCTGCTACATTTTAGGTTTACATTGACTTCACCTACGGAGCTCATGATCACGAATAATACAGAATAAATAAATGGCTCCAAAAAGTTACTCTCCCAATAAATGATAGAAACACAAAGATTAAATTATTTTGGATCCATCTGTGGCATAAGATGGTTTTAATTTCTAACTGCAACAATTTACCTCAGTGTTAATTATGGGGTGCCGAGTGTAAAATCTGAATGCAAAAGATGTAGCAGACAGTTTTTTGATATTTAGCTTACTTTTCTCTCATTTAGCGCACTTTCATCACATTTAAAATGGGTATATCTAAAAATATATTACCATGTTTGCATTTCACAAAATTTCAGCAAATCTAAATGTTAACTATCAATCTAAATATTATATCTAAATTTAAATATTAGGTCTAAATCTAAATGTTAAATCTAAATTTAAATGTTAAATATAAATATAAATCCTAAATTTTATATCTAAATGTTGAATCTAAATCTTAAATAATAAATCTAAATGTTAAATCTAAATCTTAAATCTTAGAGCTAAATGTTTGGAAGATTTGCAAATTAGCCACGCCCCTCGACCGACTCTAGTTATTTGTAGACACGCCCACAACATTTCGACCTGAACGCTGGCTGTTTCGTCGGTTATGTCAGTAACACTATTTGCACATTGGTTTTTAAGTTATATTTGGAGAGTAAACTACTTGTTTTGATCTATACGGTCAATTATTTCCCTAATGAGCTCTGGTAGCAGGCAGGGCTCTGAATGACCGGAGAAATAAAGGTGAAGCGCAACATGGCCGCCGCCCCGTGTCGCTCCAGGCAGGAACGGTTGAACGAGCTGCTGGTGGCCCAGCAACACATGGATAAAAAAATACTATCTGTATTGCAGAGGTGGGTGGAGTAGCCAAAAATTGTTCTCAAGTAAGAGTACTTGTTCCTCAATATATATTTTACTCAAAGTATTTGGTGAAAACACTATTTATGTACCGAGTAACTTAGCATCTGATTTTATATTTATAAATTGTCATCTGACAGACAAAAGTTTGGTGCAAATTCTGGCATTTTAAAGACTAATATGAAAAAGTATATACAAATAACTGATTACAAAATAACTTCAGGCAGAATAAACACTTTCTCAACATAAAACTTGTGAAAGCAATGCTTACAGAAGGTAGTGTATGTTAGAATAAAGTGCTTCCAGTGACAGTAATGGTTACTGTATATTCACTTGGTCTCCACAAAGCCCATCAGGCTCAGCAGATAAAAACTATTAATGACGGCTTGTGTTCAAACAAGTCTCACTGTAATATAAACTGTAGGTGCATTTCTGCTGCATTTTTGGTGAAAACATCATTCTTCGTTCAGTAAAGTTACTTGCGGTGGGTCTAGTAGCCAAAACTTTCATTCAAGAATAGTGATACTTCGTAACAATATTACTGAAGTAAAAGTAAAAAGTTATGGTGCAGTAAAACTACTCATGGAAGGATTTTTTCTTTTCTAAAAGTTACTTAAATGTAAATTACTAACCACTTCTGTCTTGTGAATTCTCCATAATTTGGCTCTGACATGAGCTGCTTCATCATCCCAACTGGCACCTCACTCAGACCAATAAGTTATGTTACACTCTACTCTGTATATGAATTTTTTTTTTTTACTTTGCTGTAAGTTATAAAGCCTGCAGGTTGTCAGACAACTGTGATGATTCATTAAAAACATTCATATTTTTAATCAGCAGGGTAACAGCTCAGTTTAGTTACAATAAATTTGCCCTGATAATTGACTGAATTATCCCAAATATTTCAGACCAATAAAATGGAAAATAAATTCCGAACCATCTGATTACATTATTTTTGTCTTGGTTGACATGCAGCTTTGACTATAACCCATTTGTTTTGTAGTAGTCAGCAGACTGACTACTTCAGACATTTACCAGTTGGTCTATCTCACGTTAGGGGGCGCTGTAGAGTCGTTTGGCCACACCCACTTTTGATTCCATTAAAATAATAAAATTTCAGTTGGGGGACAAATTCAGGTGAAGTTTGGTTAGTTTTCATATATGTTTAGGCCTTCAGATTAGCGCTTCTTGTGTGTCCAGAATCATAAGAAACGCTATGATTACAATAGGCCTTCGCAGCGCTGGGCCACCAGCAGCTCGTTCAACCTCTGCTGCCTGGAGCGACACGGGGCGGCGGCCATGTTGCGCTTCACCTTTATTTCTCCGGTCATTCAGAGCCCTGCGTGCTGCCGGATCTCATTAGGGAAATAATTAACCATATAGATCAAAACAAGTCGTTTCCTCTCCAAATATAACTTCACCGAAAAACCAATGTGCAAATACTGTTTCTGACATAACCGACGAAACACAGCCAGCATTCAGGTCGAAAGGTTGTGGGCGTGTCTACAAATACCTAGAGTAGTTTGAGGGACCTGGTTAATTTGCAAATCTTCCAAACATTTAGCTCAAAGATTTAAGATTTAGATTTCACATTTAGATATAATATTTAGGATTTAGATATAGATTTAACATTTAGATTTATTATTTAGGATTTAGATTTAACATATAGATATAATATTTAGGATTTATACTTAGATTTAACATTTATATATAGATTTAACATTTATACATAGATTTATATATAGCAAAACAAAGAAATGTGTTAGGGGACAAAATTAGAAAATAAACAAATTTAACAATTTTTCCCGCACCCATCCACCAGGCGTAGCATTTGGAGAATCTCCAAAATCGCCTTCAGTACAATTCAGTCTGAATCCAGCGACATGTCTTCAATATTTCGCTGAAATCCGACCTTCCAGACAGGAGTTATTGTCACTTCCTGTTTTGTGACGATGGATTGGCGAGTATTTCCTGTACATTGTTTAACTTATGTATGTTTATCAAGAGTTAGTGGATACAGTTTCTATCAGTTTTATTCTGTATGAATCAAAGAGTAAAAGCAGGTCAACCAGCAGCACAACAGCTCACTTTCTGTTCACAAGGGGCAGAGCTAAGGTGATGTCATCAAATGATGATGAGAATGTGATTAGTGCTGGTCTGTTATGACACACAAAGTTTCATTAAACCACAACCTGGTATGTTTTATGGCGAAGGGTAAGACTTTGAGGCTTGACATGCTTTGATGTAGCAAAAAGGTTTTGATAACTTTTGCCCTTCAATGCTTCAAGTCTCTGCAGGGTGACTGTGAAGTCTCCATGTTAAAAGCTGTAGGAGGTGTTTGCTCAGATACGTGTATGAAAGAGACAAAATGGCGTCTTTGATCCAAAATGGCCGACTTCCTGTGGGGTTTGGACCAGGGCTCCAAGAGACTTTTTCATAGGTCCTGAGATGATACACGTGTGCCGAATTTCATGATCGTCAGTCAAAGCATGGCCTGGGGCTGATTTTTTTTTTTTTTTTTTTTTTTTTTTTTAAAGATTTCTAGGGGGCGCTGTGGAGGGATTAGGCCACGCCCCCAAACTATTGGACTTCATTCCTGTTAGGTGGTGGGTTAGGATCTGTCATAGTGAGTTTAGTGCAGATTGGCTGAAATATGTAGAATTTAGAGCCAAACGAAAGGCAGCGGCGTGATGTCTGACTTTGCCACGCCGTCCACCGAAAACTCTTGGTGCTTTAAAGCAAGTGAGGCCAACTTGTTATCTGTCTTCTGACACAAGATCATGTTGATTAGGTCAAGGGGGTCAGAAATGGAGCTTTCCAAGAAAAAAAAAAAGTGCCTTCCTGTTCTGAGGGGGCGGGGCTTATATTACGTCAGCATATAAACAAATAGGATGGTCAGGCATCCAACATGGATGACTCACACCAAGTTTGGTGCAAATTGATCTTTTTATGTGAAAGTTATAGCAGTTCTAAATTCATGGTGAATAGGCCAACTTTCAGGCCTGGCCACGCTCTTTTAACATGCACGAAAACTCAAGATTTTGAAAACTTTTACTCTCCCATCCCTTAACTGTGTACTGAGCAAAGTTGAAGCCGATAGCTCAAAATCCCCAGGAGGAGTTCGTTAAAGTTCGACATGTATAAAAATTGAAAAACGGCCAAAATTGACCCTTTGACCTAAAACGGCTGACTTCCTGTTGGGTTCAGGGCATACTCCCAAGAGACTTTTGTTTTCTTGTTTAGGGGGATCTACCTATGTACCAAGTCTCAGCTCTCTAGGATTTACCACTTGGTCTATCTCACATTAGGGGGCGCTGTAGAGTTGTTTGGCCACGCCCACTTTTGATTCCAATAAAATACAACAATTTCAGTTGGGGGACAATTTTGGGTGAAGTTTGGTGAGTTTTCATTTATGTTTAGGCCTCCAGATTAGCGCTTCTTGTGTGTCCAGAATCATAATAAGAAACGCTATGATTACAATAGGCCTTCGCAGCGCTTTCACTGCTCGGGCCTAATAAAAAAGCAACAATAACCTGGTTGCACAACTTCAAACTAACATTTTGTGTGATTTAATTTCACAATTGAGACTTATTAGGAACAATCCATAAGCAACTATAGGGAATCTGATGAACTTCAGATAAAGCTGTCCTCGCAAAATGTTTCTGACAATTGCATCATTTAGCTGATGTAACTGCTTTGCAAACTGTGGCTCATCTAGTTGAAACCACAGTTTGCAAAAGCGGTTACCGTTGCTTCAAATGATCGCATTGTACAAATGTATCAGTCAGAAGAAGGATATAAAAACATCCACAGCATTAAATACATACAATTGCACAATGAAGACAGTCATCTATGTTTTGAGAACATATAGAGCAATAGTGACATTAGAGAATTGGAGATTTTTGCAGAATGGAAGAACAAACAATAAAAATGGTAAGGTTGTTAGAGGCCAACAACAACACTGAAAAAGATGCAGGAAGTACTGGTTGTGCAATACATGTGACAATAATTACCCGGTTGGACAAAGGGGTAGGGCTGTAAAACAGAAACCTTTTCTTTGGATTTGATAAAGTCAAATATAAACTTTGGGCCGCAGTTCCAAGACACTCTGAACATTAAATTACGATGCCCCAAGTCAAGACAAGTTTATTAGTAAATAGCACAATTCATCAACAAGACAGTTCAAAGTGGTTTACATGATAAAAACATAACACAATGAACAAACAAAAAGAAATATATTACAGTGACAAAATAAAGAGAAGTAATTAAACATTGTATTCGAGATAAGAATTAATCTATGTTCCAGTTATTAATGAAAGAATTTAGCTTGAGTGAGAATGTGAGCTGCAGTGTTCTGGATCATCTGCAGCTGTCTGATTTTTTTTTTTTTTTTTTTTTTTTTTTTTTTTTTTTTTTTTTTTTTTTTAGGCAAACCTGTGAAGACGCTGTTGCTGTAATCAATGCAACTAAGGATAAACCCATGGATAGGTATCTCAAGATCTATCATGATTGTTGTAGTGAATGGTAGACCAAAATGCAGAGAGGCAGAGGCAGCAAGTAGATTTGTTAATTTATTGTAAAAAAAAAAAAAAAAAAAAAAATGAAGAACAAAAAAATTACAAAAACCACAGGGAATGCAAGGAGCCAGAGCGGAACAAAAACATGAGAATCCAGGAGAAAAAGACAGCAGGATTAGACGGGGAAGTAACAGGTTGATAATGGAAGGAACCAGCGAGGAATGAGAGCAGGAGAGAAGTTCAAAACTGTGAGATTGAATGCTGGAACAACAGACTGGGGCTGCTAAGCTAACGATTTGCAGGTGTGAGAAGAGAGAGAGCAGAAGGGACACTGAGCAGAGAGATAGAGAATGGCAGCAGCGGGCAGGGGAGAGTAAACAGGGGAACTAGGAAAAGGAATCTAACATTAACAAAGAATAACTAGAGAAAAGGAATAAATAAACATAATAAACTAGAATAACTAAAAAGAATGAACTAAAGTAAAACAGAAACAAGGCTGATGTAATCAAAATAAAAAAACTAAGGAACACAGGATGACAATAATTAAAACTACAATCAAAAGAATCAACCCCCCCAAAAAAACCCCAAAACAATTCAGGTTCTGACAAGCTCTTGTTGAGACATTAGCCCTTTAATCCCGAAAATGTTCTTCAGTTGATAGAAGACCATCTTTGTAATCGTCTTTATGTGTGTCTGAAGGTTCAGGTCTGAGTCCATCACTACACCCAGATTTCGGGCCTGATCTCTAGTTTCTAGCTGTAATAACTGAAGCTGTGCGCTGACTCTAGATCGTTCCTCTTTAGATCCAAAGATAACTTGAGTTTTATTTCGGTTTTGATGAAGAAAGTTATGGCACATCAACGCATTGGTTTGTTCTAAGCATCTACTCATCACTTGAATGAGTTCATAATAACCTGGTGACATTGTAATGTAGAGCTGTGTATCATCTGCATAGTTATGGAAACTAATCATGTTACTTCTTGTTATCTGAGCTAGCAGAATAATATAGATATTAAATAGGAGGGGTTCCCAGGGTTGAACCTTGTGATACTCCATAAATGACTTCTATCCGCTCTGATAAGAAGTTACCTATTGACATGAAGAAGTCCCTGTTCTTTAGGTAAGACTGGAACCAGTCCAGTACTGTACCAGAGTCTGACCCAGCTCTCCAGCCACTTCAATAATATCTCATGGTCAACAGTGTCAAATGCTGCACTGAGGTCCAACAGAACCAACACTGGTTCTTTCACTGTCTGTATTTATCTGGATGTCAATGAACACTTTGACGAGGGCAGTCTCAGTGCTGTGGTGAGCACGGAAACCGGACTGAAACACATCAGCATCAGTGCTAGGAAGCTGTTTAACTGTTGAAACACAGCTTTTTCAGTAATTTTGCTGATGAATGGAAAATTGGAGATTGACCTGTAATTCTGCAATAGTGATGTGTCCAGATTGTCTTTTTTTTAACGGTGGTTTGATAACTGCTGTTTTTAGAGCCTGGGGAAAACACCTGATGAGAGGGAAGAGTTTACTATTTGAATCAGGTCAGATGCAATGACAGGCAAAACTCTCTTAAGAAAAGCTGTGGGTAGGATATCAAGACAGCAGGAGGAGCTTAATCAATTTATAATTTCCTCTATGTTTTTATGGTTGAGTTAGTGAAATTGTGTCATTTTATCTACATTTGTATTGATTTGACACAGCATTGGTATTGGATTCAATTTGGATGAGCAGATATACTCCTAATTTTTAAAAAAATTTTCTCTGGAAAGAAGTTGGCAAATTCATTGCAGGCCCTGGTAGAGTGGAGTTTAGGTGTTACAGTCACAGGAAGGTTTGTCAACCTGTCAAATGTGACAAACAAGGCACGAGCGTTGTTGATGTTTTTGTTTATGATTTCTGCAAGGAATGTTTTTCTTGCATGTTTTAATGTTGAGTGATAGCTTCGTAGTCTCTCTTTGTAGATTTCATAGTGAACCTGAAGTGGAGTTTTCTGCCATTTTCATTCAGCTCTTCGACAAAGGCTTCTTTCATTTCTTATTAGTGGAGCACTTGTCCTCTGAGATTTCTTCCTACCAGACACGACCTTCACTTTAATGGGAGCAATGGAATTGATTGTTGGATGGACGTTATCTACCAACTCATGTACTGAGGTACAGGATAAGAGGGAGATGATAAAGTAAACTTGCTTAAAAGTTTCAGCTCTGCTGTCATTGAAGTGTAACTTACCCCCAAATCAACTGTCTAAATGGGTTATTTAGAGTTCTTTGTTTCTGTGCAAATTTGGACAGTTTCATGTAAATTCGTTGAGTTCTGCAATATTTTGCCTAAAAGAGTCTCGGTACTGGTCTCCTTAGGTTGAATGGTGACTAAGCAACTAAATTCTCCTATTGTTTAAAATAGTATAATTTTTCATCACTCACTACTGGTTTGAGTATAAAACCATCTCACTCAGAGACACACCTCCAGTGGTGGCGAGTCAAGAGTTGGGATACCGAGCGTGGCAAGCATTGATCAATAGAGTTTCTCAGCTTTGCACATGTGTGATTTATTTGCAATGTGGACACGGAGTGGAATAGGTCTTCTTTGCTCTGACTGCAGGCTGTATGCAGTAGCTCAGAGAATAGACTTTAAAATACTTCTGTTTATAAATAACTGAATGGCACCAAAATACATTAAAGACTTGTTGTTGTATCAACCTTCCAAACCACTCAGGTCTTTTAGTTCTGGTCTGCTCTGCATCCCCAGAACCAAAACTAAACATAGAGAAGCAGCTTTCAGTTTTTATGCGCTGCTAATCTGGAACAAACTCGCAGAAAACTGAAAAATAGTCGAAACACTGAGTTCCTTTAGATCAAGGCTAAGACCCCACATGTTAAGAGTTGCCTTTGATTAATAATAACTGGAACATTGATGAATATATTTGTGTATTTGCTTGATGATTTTGATAATGGCATTTGTCAAAATGTAATGTTTCTTGCTTGTTAACTGTATGATGTTTTTATGATGTAAAGCACATTGAACTGCCTTCCTGCCATAATGTGCTATACAAATAAACTTGACTTAAAACTTGACTTGCCTACATATGCCAGGGCAGATCTGCTCAACAAAAAGAATATCTGAAGATGGTATCCTAATTGTGTGTTAATGATTCTTAATGAATAAGCAGTATTTGTAAATCTGGGACTGTTCACCAAGCACATAAACCACTCACTCTTTTGGAAATCTGACTGGGAACTGTATTCTACAGAGGTGTTTAACTGCCAGAGCTAGAAAATAAATTCAGAACCAGTATCTCGTTATAACAAGAAAGTGTCTCATTATAACAAGAAACAAAACTCATTTAAGTGAGAAACCTTCTCATTTTAACAAGATGAATCTAGTTTCTCATAACTACAAACTTTCTTGTTTTAACCACATGTAAATATATGTTCATCAGACAGAATATGACTTCTTAAAAAAAAGGCATAAAATGGCTCACTTTGACTCTCTACCTTCTCACTGTTTCTTTTAGATGACATTCAAACATCCCGCAAGGTGTTTCCATTTTACTGTTACAACCTTTCTTGTTTAAACGAGAACATCTTTTGGTTTTTAATGAGATATAAATCTCGTTATCTTGAGTTTTTTGTATCTCATTAAAATAAACTTTCTCGTTTTAATTAGTTTTGTATCTAATTTTAACAAGGCACAGCTCCTGAATTTGCTTCCTAGCCATTGTAGTTAAATGCTTCCATTCAGATTCAACTTTCGTTTTATTCATCATATAGACTCACCTGATTAAGGTTCTTGGGTAAAGATAATAGCTGTAAAATTAATGTAATACCCCTTGATTTTTTTTTTCATGTTCTGTCACCATAGACAAAAGAAGTGCATATATTTAAGTGGAAGCAAAATGATAAATGGTTTTCAAAAAATTTTTCAAATGAAAAGCGAAATATATTGGCATGCATTCATATTCATTCCTCTTTGTCAGTACTTTGTGGAACCATATTGAACTGCAGTTACAGCTGCAGGTCTTCTGGAGTATGTCTCTTACCATCTTCAGATTGAAACCTTTGTAATTTTTCCTCGTAATTCACCTTTGTAATTCATTCAACCTCAGACGGTTTGAATGGCGTGCGTATGTGAAAAGTCATTTTGAAGTATTCCCACAAGTTCTCAACTGGATGTAAGTCGAATCTATGTCTGGACCATCCTAATGTAAATATGTTTTGATATCATTCCACAGCAGCTCTGGCCACCCCAGTCTCAGGTATTTTGACTTTCAGTTACTTTCTTTTTGTCACTCTCCCATAAAGGAAGTGCGCAACTAATAGTTGTCCTGTTTCTGCCGCCTGAGCCGTAGATCTCCGCAGCTTCTAAACACTGTAAACCCGGAAAAGTGGAATTGACTTTAAAAAGTCAAGGTAACTTGTTGCCTTAAAGTTTTGAAGCAATGAAGTATTAGTTGAATAAGTCCAGTAGACTCCATTCAATGTACTTGAGCCTCTGTTGGTATGGAATGGGAGATTTAAGTTGAATTTACTAATAACAAAGTTACAGTAACTGAAGATACTTAATGTAAGCAATTATTCCCCACCCATTTATTTTGCTCAGCTTGTTACTGAAGCATTATTCTTTTCTTTCTTTCTTTTTTGTTTATTTGCATGGGATGGGGACAAGTGTTAAGCATAAGCAAATACTGAACACTATAACATTTATAGCCTTAGCTAATTTACAATTCATGTCCCTGATTGAACCAGCTGAACTAAATTGTATAGGTCAACTCACCAAACTTAACTTTTAAAGTTCTTAAAAATCTAAATATATATTTCTATCAATAGAGCTGAGAAAAATAAATACAAATTACAATTCTTTTATTGAACCTATCTTTTTTTCAGCAACTGTCAGGTTCTGTACTTTTTGGATTTTTGCTTCTCTGTATGTCTTTCATTATTTTCCCTGTTAGTCTAGTTCTCAGTTTAAGTATTTCAGTTAATTTTAGATTATGTTTGTTATCCTGTGTTATTTTGCTTAGATGAGTCTTGTTTTTGTTTTTACTTTGGTTCAGTCTTTTCTTAGTTATTCTAGTTATCTCCTTGTGTCTAGTTATCCTCTGTTTCTGTTAGCTTCTTGTTCCCCTGTTTACTCTCCCTCTCCGCTGTTGCCATTCTCTCTCTCTCTCTTCAGCCTTCCTTTAACTCCTTCCCCACACCTGCAAACGTTTAGTCAATCAGCCTCAGCCATTGTTCCAGCGGTCACTCGCCTAGTATTTAAGCTCCTCTCTTTCTCCCACTCCTCACTGGTTCCTTCTGGTATTCTACCTGCTGTCAACCTGTTTCCTTGTCTGACTTCTTCCCTGTTGTGCTCACGATTTTGCTCCCTGGATTCATGCTTTCGTTTTTGCTTGGGCTTCCTGTGTCCTCCAGTGTTTTTGTAAGTTTTTTTTATTGTTTACTATTAAATCATGAACGACTATTTGCTGCCTCTCTGCATTTTGGTCCTCTACAACCACCACAAATCATGACAGCAACAAATGTAACAAATATTTCTATTTCTTCTTTACAATATTACAATTTGGTGGACAAATTAACATTTACAAATAACAAATGTGTCCAATGAACAAAAAATGGAACACAAGCAGAGAAGAACAAAATTAAAAAGACCAAATACCTGCACAGACAGCCCATATTCTTCCCTTCACCTCCTCTCCTCTCTACTCACCCATCCCCGAAATCAAAGTTCCTTACAAAGTAGGCCTTGAAGGCAGATCATCGCCGAGAATGATAGGACAAGGCATCTGACTTCTGCATCTGACTTTATCCAAAACCTGGTGGAATGAAGGGGGAGAGAGGACATCACACACTTATAACAGGGTCGATATGTCACCTGGAGCACATAATAAACAGCACAGCCATTTATGTACTGAAACCCACTAATGTCTGACATTAAGACAAGTAGTTCAATTCAGTTCAAAAATACTTTCTTTAACCCAAAGGATAATTAGATGTTGTAACTCATTTCATCCAAGTATCTTCAAAGAGTGGTTGCAGATGGTGATTCTGTGGGCAGGAAGTGTCTCTGGTTGCAGTCTTGTAGCGAATCATAAGAGGCCTCTGACTTAAGATTATTGCTGTTTGACAGGCTAATGACTGTCGTGTCATGCTAACAGCTCAATATCGTGCCAGCGGAAACGATATTCCACAGTAACGTCCTGGATGACCCCATCAGTTGTTGGCAAGGCTTGACTGGCCATCTGGTGTAGCGGGTAATGCCCAGTGGGCCAACCCACATTTATGGGCCAGCCCAGGGCTGTCATATTTTAACCAAAAAACTATATTATACATAATTTTTATCAACCGCAACAGCCCATTGGTTGATTTTGTTGAAGTACACTGGGTTAATCCAATGAAATCTCTCTGTCCTCCTCGGCCCGCCCCTTCCCTCTCCTCCAACCAAGGTTATAAATTTTGCCATTTGAGCTGACTGGAGTCAAAGTTAGAGGATGGTTGGGGGTAAAAGAGGGAGCAAAAAAATAGTGAGAAAAAAAAGGGTAAAAAAGCCTCTACATGGACACAGAAAAATGTACCAAATTGACTGATTTGTTTGCCACACAAAGTCGACCATAAGAGCAGGTTCAGGACTGGAGGAGGGAGAACTAGTGATTCAGAGGGATTATCATTGGAGGAGGAGAAGGAAGAGAGAAATGTGACCCAGGGACAGATTAAGGAAGAGGTCAAATTAGCCACTGTCAGCCCAGTAAGAATGAAGAAGCTGAAATGTTCATGAAGATAAAGGGCTGTCGTGTGCGTGTGCGCACGCATGTGTGTGGGGGGAACTACATGTAATTGGCATGCTGTCAGAAAAACACAGGAATGACAGAAATGAGGGTGGCCCATAGGATCAACAATAAAAAAGTTTTGGGATGTGTCTAAAAATAAATAATAACAGTGAATTAAAACAGAAATCGCAAAAAAGGAAAAGAAAAAAGGACAGTTAGAGAACAGTTAGAATTTATACAATATGATATATAAGAATTACAGACACATCTTCACTAAGTTATATCAGAGAAAATTGCAGTAAAAGTGAGGAATTGCTTAACATAGGAAAAATAACAAGTTATTTTGTTCAGTCATACTTAAACCAAGCATAATAATATCAGCCTAGATTTATGTGATTTGTGCACAAAACTACAGTTTTACACAACAATTTTGTGCACAAATAGTGTGTGTGTGTGTGTGTGTGTGTGTGTGTGTGTGTGAGAAATAGAGAATCGCTTTTATAGTTTGTTTTCAGATATGCTAAATAAGTATGCTGTTTGGTGTCCAACGTAGTGTTATTTTAGCCATAAAATTCCAGTCTGCAGGTGTTACAGTTTACAGTTATTATCATCTTGTAATATTAATGAAACATAGCTTTGCTGAAATGGATGATTTATCATAGGTAACCAGAGAAATAACACCTGAGAAATTCTTTGTTTTTCATTGTTTAAGGAGCCACTTTGATGATATAGGATTTTACTATGCATAATTGGAATTTATGTAAATATTATATTTCAGAAAACACTGTAAAGACATATCTACCAGAGTTTTTTTGACATCCACTTCAAGATGAAAATTGTGGCCATCTCTCCCAAAATGAAAATCTCTGAGTAGAGAAAGAGCATATCAATTGTTTAACATGGTTACTGTCTTCATTGTAGGCTGCTGTGTTTTATTTTAATTTTTGAAACAACATAACATGCAACATATATCCTCTGGTATGTCATGTGCCTTTGCATATTATTAAAGGGTAAATGGCCTGTACTTGTATAGCGATTTATCAAATACAGAGCGCTTCACACTATATCCAGTCATTCACTCATTCACACACTGATGGTGGTAAGCTACTGGATTGTAGCCACAGCTGCCCTGGGCCAGTCTGACAGAAGCGAGGCTGGAACGAACTCCTACCACCGTCGCCACAATAGTGGAGCATAAAAACATGGTGGGTCATTTTTTGGTCCCAGTCCAGCCCTGGTTGTTGGCAAGCACTGCTCATCCCCCACAAATTAATTCCATGATTACAAAATAACAGATTGAGGCAGAAAATAATACTTTTCCAAATAATTACAACATTTAAAAAAAAAAAAAAAACCCTAAGAAACTAAGATTTAAAGTCAATGCAAATATACTATATGTTAGAACAAGGTAAAGTACTCCCAGTACCAAATTGCACAGCAGGCTCTGCAGGTAGAAGATAATATTGCGGGTGTCTATGGCGCCGATCTTCCTCGTGCCGTCCGCACGTCCTGGGGTGTGGATCTGTGGGCCTCCACACTTACTATCCAATATTCTTAAAGAAAAACCTTAGAGACACAAGCACACACACACACACACACACACACACACAGAGGTGTCTAGATTCAGGTGTTTGTCAAATACACTCTCAGTCAGGCTGCGGTTGCCACTAAATACCCTCTTGTACTACCTTGTACTGTGTACTTTCCATTGAAGTTATAACTGTTATTATATATGCATATGCTGTTTGTTATGCATTCTCTGTTTTGTGTTTTCTCTTTCCACAGGTCTCAAGGCAGACTTCAACGGTGTTGACTTGTTTTATCTCTATGCTTTTTATTCCTCTCCTCTACTTCTATCTCCTTTTTTCTCTTTAAACCTTTCCTCCATCTTTCTCTCCTCCCCTTTCTCTTTTCTTTCCATTTTCTCATCTTTGTGTCCCTTACATCTGAAATAAACCCAAAGCAATTTCTAATAAAGTTTCATATATATATATATATATATATATATATATATATATATATATATATATATATATATATATATATATCAAGGGAACATCATGGCAAAAGCCGTAGTGCTCTGCTTGTAAAAACAAATCTGCTGGACCTTACCTTGAGAGGATGAGCTACTGTTGAAAAGTTTCTACACAAGTTTCTGTAATAACTAGCCTTGCCAAGAAAATGGCGAAATATGTAGCACAGTTCTCGCCTGAGTGTAGAGGTTTGGAGTTGTTAACTAGATTTCTTGTTTTAATAGCAGCAGTATTTACTCAATATGCAAAATGCCCTCATAATTAATTATTAGTATGCTAATTAATGAATAAACAGCCCTCACTCACTCCCCATCTCACTCCTCTCTGCATGCCTCATAAATATCCTGCTTCAGTATAATAGTGATTATATAAAAAATATTAGAAGGAAACCTCCATAAGAAATTCTTCTAGCAGTCTTTTCTCTGTTTATTTGATTAGAGCACAATTAGTGAGATCTAGATCTATGTGTCCACTCAGGACGCATTTAAATACCCAGTCTGAATGATGCATTCAGAGCAGGATGCTTGAAATCCTATCACTTAATCCTGATGTCGATGTCAGAGCTGAACACGACCTGTTATATCAGGTCTCGTTATATAGCGTTTTTATTTAGTATTGGTGGCTTGTATACTTGTGACGTCATAGTGGCGGATTAAGTCGGTAAAGTCCCTCTCAAGACCTAAGTACCAAATGTACGGCCCACCACTGCATTCCTTTGATCCTCTACTAGATGTGAAAGCTGGTTAGGCAGCACCTTCAATGTTTCAGAGTTTGATAGCCGTGGACTTTGGTAGGAAAAGGGATGCAATGTCAAACCAACCCCTTCAGCAGATTCAAAGTAACCTGTCAATCAGTGCTGAGGAACCAATGGCAGGTGACTGCATGACCCTTTTGAAGTTCATGGTTAATGTTTGGGTCTCAAACACAGTAAGATTTCAATATGTTTATGTGACACTCAAGACTTCCTCCTCTGTTCAGGAATTACGATTACATAATCAGTGTCACTTCACCTGTCATGGACCTCAAAAGGTCCAAAAATTTTGCGGAAAGAGCAGATCTGGGAACAGGTAGCAATGCTATTACCTTATCACCAATTACAAAGCAACATGACACGGCAGAGTGGTTATAGTGCCATTTCATGGACATCTGAATCTCACAGTGATTTTCTTGCGAATGGACGGGAATGGTGGAGTCTCTCTCTGAACTTCCAAATATAGTCCAAAATGTTCTCTTGGGGAAAAGCATATACCTGTAGGAGTTTCTCTTTGAGGATTTTAAGAGGACTATGATGTATATGGCCAAACATCAACTGAGCTGGACTAAATCCTTGAGATTCCTGAGTGGACTTTCGAGCTGCAAACAAGACAAAAGGTATGCCTTTATCCTAGCTCTATTTGGACTCACCACAATATTTTCATAGCATATACTTTAACATCTTATGCCAATGTTCTAAAGCCACCTGAGATTCGGGATTGTATGTGCTGGATATGGTATGCTGTATGTCCCACTCTTTAACAACTTGTTTGAAAAGCTGCTACCATTCTCTGGCCCTGTCAGATATTCTGGAACCCCATGGGCTTCACCATTAATCAGAACCATCCAAGTAAGGAGATTATGTCCGGGCAGAGATTGTTAGTTTAGGATAAAACAATTTAAATATTTATATCAATGTGTTTTGCTTTTTTAAAAAAAAAAATTGTCTGGGGGCCAAGCAGGTCCCTGAATGAGTCAGAGCCAAGGCTATCATCAAGGCTGCTACAAGCCTTGTTTATAAGTCCTTGGAGTGTTAGTAATCTGGGAACATGAGCTTGTTCTGTTTTTTCTATGTTTTTCTTCCTCTCCTCTATAACCCCCCATAAATATATGCCAGCATAATCTTCAGAGAAAAGCAAGATTATCGTTGATTATGCCTGGCTGCTAATACTAACACGGTAGCCTGCATTGGCTTCGCTGTTTTAACTGAGTCACTAAATCCAGATAACACCACGCCTTCTGTCCATCCACAGTCTTGGGAAGCCATGCACATTTTTCGCCACCATTTTAGTGGTCCCTAATTCCCTTCAGCCTGTCACTGTGATGACTGATTAACACATCATTCTATCCTCATTCTCAATTCCTCATAACTGAATAATGATTCAGTTTTATTCTTTTAGGTCACCTTTTTACTGTTATTATTATTATTTAGTTTGATGAGTTTATTAGTTTCTTATTCTTTTCTATGTCACATAAATTCCCAATAAAACACACTGAAATATGTGATTTTAATGTGAGAAAATGTGAAAAAAAAAAAAAAAAAAAAAATCAGTGGATTGGCTTTAGCAAGGCACATCTTTCTTGTGGGAAAGATGCTGATCATAATTCTGATCAAATTAATGTGTGAACAAGTTAGAGGGACTGTGTAGGCAGTAGTACCTTGTTCTGTAAACAGACACAAATATGAAAGACTGAAGAAAATGTCCGGAAGACTTTCCCTATTTTTATGTCTGTCAAAAGAATAATAACTGCTGTAGCGAAAGCTTTGTTCTACTAAGTTTGATTAAGATACACCGTGTGGAAAACAACAGAAACAGCTACAGTCAGACAGGTCTTGGTTCAGGCATAACTCTTCTTTTTTTTCTGCTAATAAAGGTGAAACCTAATCCTTCTGCCATCTGTGATGTCTACATCAATATTTCAGATTAAAACACCTGATCAAGTAATATCAGAGAGAGCTGTCATGCTTTTTCCCAACGTTAACTAGCAGATAGGTTCAGGAACATCTGCCATTCGGTCCCTCCAGGGAGTTTGCCTTTACTGGAGCTCCACCTTGATGAGTAAGCGACGCCATAGCTGAATCCCTGTCTCTGGTCTTGTTTGTTCTTTAGCTTCCAGGCACAGCCACTCTCCGTTTCTTCCTTTCTGTGTCACTCTCTCTGTCCAACGAGGCAGGGAGCAGGAGAGCTTTCTATTTTTAGAGTCCAAGCCTGCTCAGCCTCCCACCCCCTTTGGCACAAAAAGATACACCCACATAAAGACTCACAAAGCATCCATGGACATCACACACTGAAAGCACAACACACAGGCTGCTTTATGTATTGAGCATGTGCAAACACACACATATGCAAGCTGAAATAGTACATTAACTTATTTACATAAATAAAGTTGCATGCTTACAAATGTCAAGAATAAAGCAAAGCATAAATCAAACCCTTAAGCACATATCATATTGCTCATACTATGGTATTAATAATGCAGGGTTTCTTAGTGCAGAAAGAGGAACATTCCCTGTAGGGGAGTGGGGAGGGGCTTTTGCTCCTTAGCTGCTTCTGTGGCCAGTGTGTGGTAATAACAAAGATAGCCAAATATCTGCTTCTCCTGCATACCCCCAGTCTCTACAAATAAAAATAACTCACAAAAACTGTCCCAAACACACTATTATAACTATTTGAACTCATCCTTCCTTGTACCTAAAATCAGTTAGCAGCTGCTGGTGCTTCATACTTAAAACTCTGCTTTGTTGTTATGGCACCCAAAGGGGAGAACACCTATTTGTACAGGTTTACAGGAGAGAATGACCCAAAACAGTCAGAAAGACTGACGGATCGATGGATGGATATACATATGTAGTCAAATTCAATAAATGAGAATTTTATTGGAATTTATTCATTAATTTCAGTAACTCCATCGAAATGAGACACATTATACAGATTAATTCCACACTGACTGATGTTTTATTTCTGTTTAAATATGGTAATATTCCACTAACAGCCAATGAAAACATGACATTTAAAATTAGAATATTACATCAAACCAATAAAACAAACATCAAAAAAATGTGGGCTTAATAAAACAAACAAAAAAAAAATCGATTAAGACCTGCTTAAAGATCATTATTTTCAAAAGGTATTTTAATCTAACAAAGGAGCCTCACTAGAACACATGCTAATGTACTGAATATGATTGAGAATAAATAGTCTTCAATTTCAAGTTTTGTTTGCGCCATTCCTTTGTTTTTATTCCTAACAGGGTAGATATGAATGGCTATCTGCTAAGACTCAGCCAGACACATGAGCTCGAATGAGAGCCTGTACCGCAGTGACGATGACTCAGCCTCTTCTGTTGCCATGGAAACACTGCCTCTTTGCAATCATTCTCTTAGTAACAGTGTGGTTGCTGAGGAACAAACCCTAGTGCAGAGTGGTGTTGGTGTGTGGAAAAGAGTTTGTGTGTATTAACTCAGCAAATGTGACCCGTTGTCTCCATCAGAGAATCCAAACTTTGGTACCTTGACAGAAAAATTAAACATGATTTTATCCGATTTCTGCAGCACAGAATGGACACCACATGATTTTCAAATTATCTAGAGAAATTCAAGTCTGAAAAGTGAGGCTTCTGTATGGATTCAGCCCACTTTACTCTAATACCCTTAAATAAAAATGATGATGCTGGTAGTGGAGTATAGATGGAAATGTCTCCAGATGTGGTTTTGTTTGAGGTGGAGCAGGTGAGTCTTGTGGTCCAAGAAGCGGGTGAACAGAGTGTTGGAGGGCAGGCCGGCAGATGACGCCTGGAGAGTGAAGTTGCAGTGAACGACCATGGTGTTAAGGTTCTGAAAGAGATCTGTCACAACAAGGTTTGTTGAAGGAGTCAAGAGTTAGTATGGCATCTTTAACCTGGGAGCAGAGAGCACCAGGGTAAGCTGAGCACAGATAAGCCAACATAAATAACTTCCTCAGGAACTCTAGGACTAATAATAGCGAGAGCACATCGGGCTTGGCTCTACCAGCAAGGTTGATCATCAGGCAAAGTGTAGTCATCCTGCAGCTCCTTAAATCTGCAGCTGTCTGATGAGGGAAATTGCAGAAAGGTGCACAACTAAGGCTACATTCAAACTGCAGATCTTGATGCTCAAATGTGATTTTTTTTTTGCATGGTTGTTCACATGACTTTTAAAATATTGCTTAGATCTGACTTCAGTGCAGGAGCAGACTGGCATATGGGGCTACTGGGGAAACCCCCGGTGGGCTGCTGGCTTGGTGTGCCTGAGGACAACCCAGTTGAGCCAATAGAAAGCCAGAGGGACCAAAGGAGAAGAACTGCCTGAAGAGAGTTTACAAGAACAAAGGCAAAGCACTATGGTCAGAATAACAATAATCTTTACACAGTAACTCATGTACTAAAACCAAATGGTCAAATTCAATACATTTGAATACTGTTGAAAAGAAAAATATACTGAAGAGAAGAAAAACTTGATTCACTAAGTTAAATACATTATATAGATTAATTACACTCAGACTGATGTTTTCAAGCCTTTTCTCTGGTAATGTGATGATTTTCTGCTTACGGTAATGAAAACATGATATTTAAGGTTAGAATATTATATCCAACCAATTAAAAACAACATTTTAACAAATAAATGTGGCCCTAATGAGAAGTATATTTAATACCTGCTTAAAGGTTGCTATTTGGACATCATGAAAAATTACTTTGGTCATCTCAGAATAAAAACGTCACACTATATATATATATATATATATATATATATATAGATAGATAGATAGATAGATAGATAGATAGATAGAAATAATTCTGCATTCTGGTACTTTGAGGAAACCCATCTCTGCAAAGAAGTGTGGGAGTGTTGGGTTACATTGTATTGCAATGGGGGGGCAGATTACTGTCGCAGCTGCTGTCTATCTTGCTACCTACTAACACCTCCCTCCGGTGCACAGTTATGGCAAACAACGATGGAAAGTGACGTCAAAGTCGCATCAAAACCGCTTTAGTTATTCTCACTGGAATCACATTCAAAAGGATTGGATACGAGTTGGATTCAGGACCACAAATGGAAGTGGCTCAAATCTGACTCAAAAAAATCCAATAGGGGCTAGATCTGAGCGTTCACACTTATTCTAACAAGTCTGACCTGGTCACTTAACCCCTCCCAAAAAAATGAGATTTGGGCCACATTTGCCTGCAGTATGAACATCACCTAAGACAACAATCGCTCTCTTCACAGCCATCAGGTGAGGATCTTCTCTTGTGCAAGCGAACCCCCTTTTTCTCGATGGCAGAGAAAAGACCTGCTCCTGAAACTCAGGAGCTTTGGATGCAGTTTATTGTTGGCGCATCCAGTACCTATCCTATCCGAAGGAATAAACCTTGATCCTGGTTTTATTCAGAGTTCTCCAGAAGCAATCTTGGAACAACAGGTTCCCAGATGCTGACTGCCACTTCCCCGAGGGAGAAGAGAAAGCAGCCTATCCAGCCCTGAGACACAGCTTTACCGAGTCTGACCACCTGCCGCTGAATGCAGCTAATGCTGCTCAAACCAGAGCTGAGCTGTTCACGTTCTGCGCTAACGGGCAGCTAACGTTTCCCAATACAGACATAGCCTGCCGAATACCTAAGACCATTTCATCTATCTGAGCTCTATTCACAGTAGGCTGTGTCTGGGCAGAAATAATAGCTTAGGATGAACAATTTAGGTGTTTTTGTGGCATATTTTTATGGTGTTTTGCATTAAAAACCAAGAACTGTTCCAAACGGAACAAGCCTCTACGCATGCTGCAGTTAAAGTCACCTCTGGTTCAGATTGTAAAATGTCCTATTTTCTTAAAGCTAATGGCAGCTAAGCTAAATGTGGCTAAGGGCTACATATAACTTTTTCTGCTCCTGCAGTAAGCTATAGCAGACTGCTGACACTCAAACAATTAGTATTATTTACAGTGCTTTGGACACTTAAACAGCAAAACAGATTTGTGTTCATTTAGCCACTCCCAATTATTAAATTATCGATCACTGTGGTAATTATTAAACAGACTACGAATCAACTCTTCAAAAATGCAATTGACATTTAATATACTCAAAACTAATAAAGCATCACTTCTTCGAAATAATGTTTGTTTCTGCATTGTGAATTAATTTATAACTAATTTGCCTTATCAACAAAACTCTTCTCCTTGGTCTTGAGCATACATATTCATACCAAACTGTGACATCCTTGCATCATTTTATTGGTTCTATTTTTAAAATATTTTTCCTGTTGTTACATTTAGTAGTTTTAATTAAATTATCATTTGATCTTTTTCTCAATCGTGTAGTTGAGTGTTACTGGCAAAGCAAGCTTGTTGAAAAAAGTATTTGTAAAGTTGAATTTGTTTTGTTAATAAACTTGTATTTTGGAGAGAAGTTGTGTTGACTTGTTTTATCTCTGTTTTTTCTCTCCTTTACTTCTATCTCCTTCTTTCTCTGTAAACCTTTCCTCCATCTTTCTCTCTTTCCTTTCCTCCTTTTTTTTCATCTTTGTGTCCATTACATTTGAAACACACCTCAAGCAATTTTTAATAGTTTCATATATATACCAAGGGGAACATTATGGCGAAAGCTGTAATGCTCCACTTGTGAAAGCCAATCTGTTGGGCCTCAAGACCTTGACATTCAGATGACAACTGAGTGCCACACTGCTGGACAGAACATGTAAAAAAAAAAAAAAAAAAATTAAATGCAATCTGATCAGTTTGTGAATAAAAATATAAAAATATGGTGTCCCAACAACCCAGTCTCTCTTTCCCATTGTTGAATCATGTACTCTGACTGAGGCAGTGAGGTCTGCAGAGCTTTCTATGTCCTCCTGGATAAGGCATTGATGAGTTTGGAGTAATTTTGGTCCACTCCTGAGAAGGTTCACCACTGCTGCATGTTTTCTCCATCTGTGGTTCACTTGTGTCTCAGAGTCTTAAAGGGAGGGTAATGTGTAAAACTGACTTTTTTTTTTTTTTTTTTTAGCTTTATCTCATGTTATAATGTCATTCCCTCATTAACATACCTACAGTGCTGCTTTGACTCATTCATGTATGTTTGAGAAATCCTTGAATTTCTGTTAGCAGCCATTCTGGGTGCCTAAATGCTTGTTCATACAAAGCTCTGCCTATTTCCACAAAGCTCCTCCATGGAGCTTCAGTCTCCAGCTGAGCTTCCGCCTCACAAAGCACTCACTCACTTACTCAGCTCCTCCAGAGTAGCAGAAGCAGCATTGGGTGGAACTGTATGTCTCCTGAGTTTATCATATGAACTAGTCCAATGCTCCTAAGAACGATTGTAAAAGGCATAATGGAGAAGAACTGTTGTGATGACGTGCTGAAGGCTGAGTTATGGAAACAGTAGGAGTTTCATAAAGAGACAGAAGCCAAATTCAAGGCATCAAATAGTGAAGCTGAATTTCTTTGAAGTTATGTATGATATATAAAGCATTTTTATAACAACTGAAGGTAACATAGTTACTTGATTGTGCTATAAAATGGGACTATGTGCCTGGAAAATACATAATACCCATCTTTAAACATGACTATTGCTTTACCGACTGATAGATGTACATTTTGCATTACATTGTGTAGCATGCAAATAATTGGCTCCAAATCAAACAAAACCTGATCTGAATAAAACTCAATATAAAACCACAGCATCTAAATAAAAAAAAAAAACAGAAATCTGTACACTATATGTCAAATGTGGGAATGACAGGAAACTGACAATCCTCTCTGCTTCTAAAACTCAATGCTCTCTCCTTCTTTGACCCTACAGCCTCCAAATCTGTTTTTGTCTTTCAGCTGTGCAAAAAGCCACAGCTATAGGCAGGAATATATGAGCTAACTCGCCCAACAACCCAACCATGGCAAGCTACTCCTACAAACAGAGCCCTGTTTGTTTGGATGCATTGACGTCAGGGCTGACGCATGGCAGCCTGGAGTGGCCGGCTCCATCAAAGGCCTCTGCTCAGATCCGCACAGAGGTATTATTAGCCAGCAGAGGGAGATAGATGGAGAGGAGGGGGCATAGGTGGAGGAGGCCAAAGGGAGGGTAGGTTGAATGGTGGGGTGCGGGGGGGCCTCAATGGGGACTTGCTTTTAAATGAACAGTGAAGTTTCAGGTTGTATTTATCTTCCCTAATCAGATTTACATCTTTAAAGTGATAACTGAAACATCTCTTGTACATAGACTTGTTTATATGAGTTACAGTCAAATTACAGAGGTGCAAATTGTTATACATTAAACAGTCATTTAAATCAGATAGAAATTAACTAGCTGTTGTGGTGGATCCACATACAAATTCTCTTCTGCCACTTAGTGGACAAAGTTGGAACCTGGTCTTTTCCAAATCCTAAGTGAACATATGTGCCTGTTGTTTACAACGTAATTTCATGTGGAGTCATTTTTTTTTTCTCTCCTCTGGTTGAACTTCATTTGGTCTCATCTGATCATAATACGTTTTTGGGTCCTACAAAGACATCTTAGGGTTTATCTTTACTGGGCTCAATGTGTTAGATAAATAGAAATAGAAATTTCCTTTATTGTCCCACACTGGGGAAATTCAGATTTCACAAATTAGATTATGTAAATTGTTTTTGGTGAGTGAGTGGTACATTTCCTGATGCCTGATCGCTAGCGCTCTGCGAGGAAAAAATAAATGGGAAACATAATCACGAAGGTATTTAGTACAATTTTTTTTAAATAAGTTTAGTAATTCAGCAATATTGAATCTAATGTGCCTTAAATAAATATTCCCACTCTTAGAGCTTTGTTATAGACAGACTTCAATATATGAGGGTTTTATGTGACAAAAAGCAGGCAAAATAATTGTGAAGTGACTGAAACATGTAATCACTGATTTGATCGGGCAAGTGACCAGAAAAAACTATGGAGTCCGACATTGTTTTGGTAAACTTACACATCGAAGCAACACTAACTTTAGTGACCTCTGATTGGCGTAACCGGGTGTCATTACCGCCAGCGTGAGTAACACTCTTACTATATTTATGCTGATCCTTAGCCAGCAGTTTCAGGTAAGATTTGATGTTGCCCGTTCTGGCCCCTGGCAAACATTTGACGATGGTTGCTGGTGTCTCTAATGCCAAGTTTCTGACTATAGAGCAGCCAATTACCAGAGACTTCTGAGTGGGTGCTGAACGGGGAAAATCTGTTAGAAACGCGAACGGGTTGGTGGTGACCCGTGGGGTGGGTTCTGGAACTATGCTTCCTACGAACCGTCAACCAGCCGGCCTGAGGCCCCGGCTGCATGGGTTCTACTGAAGGACTGCTAAGCGGAGAATCTATTTTGTAGGCCCCACGCAGGCTAAGGGCCCGCGGCTATCTGCGGAGCTGGGCTTCCAATTTCCGACTCCCTTGACTCCAAAGCTACAAAAATACATTACAAGTACCATTATCACTACAGGAGGTAGATGAGTAGCTAAACATGACTCAGACAGAGAATGAGTAGCCATAGCAGCGCTGATGCTAAGCTAGAGCTAGGCTAACTAAACTAACGAGCCCTTACCACGCCGAAAAAAATCAAGTGAAACACGAAGAGTTCCCAAAACGTGAAGTGTAGCAACACAATATGTGGTTTAAAGTGCTTATGTATTAGAATAACTCAGTAAGATCTCAGGACAAAGAAATTGGATCAAATCAAGACAATCTCAAACACAAACAGCTCCACAGACTGCGACAACAGGAAGTGACGCAATACGTCTTACCTAACCACAGCCGTCCAAACGTCCCAGCAGAACCAGAAGCTGGCTCAGTGTGAGTGGCCAACCGCCACGGCCTACTGGTGGTTTGAGAAGACAGAGCGTGTACACACAAAAACAAAACAAAAAACACAGAAGCAAGCACTTATCTAGGAGTATTTTCTATGTTAAAGTTAAAGGCAGTCCAAGCTCCTTTTAATGGCTTCATCTCGGAGAGAAACACATTTTAGCAGATTAGCTCTGAGCCAGTTTTGTAGTCTACAGGATGAAACAGAGAACATAATTAGTGGAGTGCGGGAGTAACAAACAGTAGTGTGTGTGTGTGTGTGTGTATACATAAAGAAGCCTGCCTCCCATCTCAGTCGAGCAGTACTGATCAGTTGTATTGAAGTTCCGGTAAAACAGAGGGAATATGTGTTATGTTCTGTCATATGTTGGATTTTTTTTTCCTATTGTGATACACGTTATCAGACAGGTAATGAGATGACCATTTCCAAGATGGATGTATATGAGTGCTGTACTTCTCAACTCAGCTATTTTACATGTTGCAGATCCTTAATGTTGCAGCACCAACAATCAAAGTTTTCCTCATTGTCTACGCCATAACATATGTGGCGAGCCAGCCAGGAGTTTCAACTATAAGTGATCAATTGTAAACAAGACGAACCTAGAAAAGCCTCAAGAGAGACTAACTATGGAGCAGCTACAGGATGAAGTGAGCAGAATGCAACTGATGTTAGAGAAGTCAGAGCTGATTTTGGTTTGTAAACACCTCAAGAGTGATGAACCTTAGGAGGGTTTACCAGTCAATCCCGACCTACCCTCATCAGACTAGCATAGACAACACTGGATGATATTGAAATTGAGGAGGATGCTGAATCATTCCAACATTTTCTCCAGAGTTTGCTGACCTTCATGGGATCTTTGACTTTGGAAGATACCAGGACACCAGAACAGATACAAGCTGACGAAGGTGAATTAAACTCACTAAAGGTCAAGTACAAGAAACTGCTCAGACAATGGTCAAACTAATTCAGACATCAGATAGCCAGGTTGATGTGGGTCTTGTGCACCAGGGAGGAGCTGAGACAGCTTATACTGTTAATGCACAACAATTGAATATCACTGATGGAAAAAAAAACAAAAAGAGGATACTTTACCCAGGACAAAACAAGCTGTAACACAGTGTCTGGTTAGCAACAGCAACACAGCCAAGTTAAATGCCACAGGTCACAGTTGGCCAACTTGCAGATTTCAATTTCACCATTAAATATTGACCAGGCAGACACAATGCAGATGCGGATGGCCTCTCCCACATGCCACTGGACATAAATGACCTACTGCAGCAGTGTACAGAGGAAATGACTCAAGAAGTCATTAGTGCTTCAATTCAGGGAGTGACTGTGCTTAGAGATGCTCCATCTGCCTGGACAACCACAGCTCACATAAATGCGCTGGACTTAGTAAGTGATGCATTTTCATCTACATTGCCTGCCCCACTAACACCAGAGCAGATAAGAGAAAGTCAAAAGAAAGACCCTCTCATTAGTTGAGTATTACATTATAAAGGCAAAGATCAACACCCTCCAGAGAAATGGTTAAAACTGAGCCTGCAGATGTCAGAGTGCTCTTAAGGCAGTGGCAAAAACTGTTTATTAGCAATGATGGGATCTTGTACAGGAAAGCGGGAAATAGGTCTCAGCTAGTTTTAACAAAAGATCATCATCAGCTGGTGTTTTAAGAACTACAGAAAGGATCTGAAACTACAGAGCTACTGATTCGAGACAGGTTTTATTGGGTCAGAATGCAGCAGGACACAGACCATTTTGTGACCCAAGTGTGTGAGTGCCTAAAGACAAAATGACCACAGAGAGCAGCCAGAGCACCACTGATTTTCATTGTGATAACCCACCCATTTGAACTGGTTTCAGTTGACTTTCTGTACTGAGAGGCCTGTAAGCAAGGTTATGAGTATATTTTTGATTGTAATGGATTATTATACTCGCTTTGCACAGGCTTACCCCACAAACAATAAATCAGCAAAAACAGTTGTGGAAAAACTCTTTGATGACTTCACCCTTCGCTTTGGGTTCCCTGAGAAAATCCATCATGACATGTTACCACCCACAAGGTAATGGACAAGTGGAGCGATTTAACAGGATATTTCTGGCTATGCTCCATACACTCACAAGCACATGAAAGGCTGACTGGAAAATATCGTTATCCAAGATGGTGGTGCATGCATATAACTGCACCTGCAGTGAAATCACAGGGTTTTCTCCATACTATCTCCTATATGGGCAATCCCCATGCCTACCTATTGATCTCCTGTTTAACATACAGCCGAGTGAAGCAAAGCAAAGCTATGCTGAGTATGTTAAAGACTAGCAAAGCAGAATGCAGCAGGCTTATGAAATCACATCCAAAGCCACCATTCATTAAGCGACCAGAGGAAAAAAGAAATATGACAAACGAGTTTATGGGGCTGACCTGCTTGTACGCAACTTATCAGAGAGAGAGGAGGTCCTGGTAAACTCCAATCCTTTTGGGAGGATAATGTACACATTATCACAAAGAGAAGGAGTGATATCAGTCCAGTATATGAAGTAGTCCCAGAATGAGGTAGCAAAAGTGGGGTGTTACATAGGAACACCTGACTTTTGAACCTCCTGCTCCCCTGTGACAGCCTGCCAATTGAAACCCTGTGATAAACCCAAAAGTGGGAAAAAGGACTAAAAATACAAAGTTGAATACACAGCCATGTCATCTTTGGTGACAAGAAGAAACCTCAGACATTGAGAGTGGTGAAGACATGGTGCTAGTATGCCGATTTCCTCCTGCTCAGCACCGTAGTCACCCACCTGTCAGCTTAAACCCCAATGCTGAACCATTTATACCTGACCTGCATGACCAAAAGGAGGTGCGGAAAGTGAATGAATCTTAGCCTGACTGGATGAGCAACATACTAGAGGAAGATGATGGAGGACAAGATGTGGAGCTGAATCTGGATCTTCATGAACCATCTGCAGAAACAGCTTCTGAGGAGGAAGGGGATCCAACTGTCCCACCTGCATCCGGCTACCCAAAGAGGGAGCGTCGCCTTCCAAGGATGTTGACCTATGGTGTTTTGGGTGAGCCAACCATAGTGGAAGTAGGTGTTAAAGAATTACATGTGAGTATGACTCCAACTTACAAAGAACTTTGGCAACTCTGGTTAGTTCCAGGTGTTGAAGTACAGAGTTAAAGACACACTATATATAAGTTTAGCAACTGCAACCAAAAGGAAAAGACTATAAATAAACTCTCCAAATAAGACATATTGACTGTGGTTTTTGAACAAAATATTGGTAACAGAAGAACTGTGGCCAAAATTACGGTTCTGTTACACTGAAGGATGGATCTGGATCTGAATAAAATTAGTTACCATAACTACGCAGATGATACACAGCTTTATGTCACCAGGTGTCACCAGGTGACTCCGAACCCATACGAGCACTAAACAGATGTTTAGAACAAATCAGTGTGTGGATGTGCCAAAACTTTCTCCATCTGAACAAAAACAAAACTGAAATCATTGTCTTTGGACCTAAAGAGGAATGATCTAGAGTCAGCATGCAGCTTCAGCTATTACAGCTAGAAACTAGTGATCAGACCTGAAATTTGGATATAGTGATGGACTTGGGCCTGAACCTTCAGAGGCACATAAAGACAGTTACAAAGTCAGCCTTCTATCACCTGAAGAACATTTCCAGGATTATAGGACTAATGACTCAACAAGATCTAGAGAAACTCATCCATGTGTTTATCTTTAGTCACTTTGATTACTGCAATAGTGTTGTGACAGGTCTGCCTAAAAAGTCAATCAGACAGCTGCAGCAATCAAAATGCTGCTGCTTGTGTTCTCACTAAGACCAGGAAAATACACACATCACCCCAGTTCTAAAGTCCTTCCACTGGCTCCCTGTAACTTAGAGAATAGACTTTAAAATACTTCTGTTAGTTTATAAATCACTGAACGGCTTAGTACCAAAATACATTAAAGACCCGTTGTCGTATCAACCTTCCAGATCACTCAGGTCTTCTGGTTCTGGTCTGCTCTGCATACCCAGAACCAGAACCAAACATGGAGAAGCAGCTTTCAGTTTTTATGCTCCTCTAATCTGGAACAAACTTCCAGAAAACTGCAAAACAGCTGAAATACTAAATTCCTTTAAATCAAGGCTGAAAACCCACCTGTTTAGAGCTGCCTTAGATTAGTAGTCTGGACCATAAATCTGCAAACAAATCCGGATAAGATAAGCTTGATTTTCCAAAGGGTGGAAGTTTGAGCGTAAAGCAGTTAAATGATGTAAGTGAATCATTTATCAATGTTTTTGCCGATGATTTTGATGATTTTCATGTGTATTTGATAGATAATTCCGATGATTTTGCTCAATGATTTTGATGCTTTGATTCTGATGTATACTTGATTGATGTTTTCATGATGTGAAGCACTTTGAACTGCCTTGCTGCTGAAATGTGCTATACAAATAAACTTGACTTGAACAGATCTGGAATTACTAACTAAAAACATGTAATCTGAACTGACTACAGTACCCTCCATTAATAGTGGACACTATTAGAACAATCATATGAGGATAATTAATGTCATGTTAAACACCTTACATTTAATATTACTTTCAGTAAAAAGTCAATATGTGATATTAAATGATCTGTTAATGTCACAAGATACTAAAAAAAATTAGGGGGAGAGTGTGGCACAGAGGCCATGTTAACATAATAGTTTATGTTAAATTATATTGTTATGTGTGTTCCAGGTTCTTTATGTGTTATATTTTTGGAGTTGGAGCACAAAGATTTGTTGATTTTGGTTTAAGAAATGTAGGACATCTTTTTATTCATCACCGGTCACTGTCAGTAATTTGCCAGTAGGGCTCAGTATCGCTCTACCAACGAAGAAGAGATTGAGGGAGAAACGTAGTTCTCAGGGAAATATCGCGTTATCAGACAGATAATGAGATGACCATTTCTAAGATGGATGTATATGAGCGTTGTATAGCGACTGTACTTCTAAACTGAATTATTTCATGTGTTGCTGCGAGAACTGATTCAATTATATGTGATAAGGAGCTCAGTGAATAGTGTGTATTTTGTCTGAGGGAGAGTTGTTAATAGCGATCCTCCAGTCAGAAGAGGGCGCTGCTTGCCGTGGGGCAGGATGCTTTTCGGGGGGCGAATGAGTAACGGTGTTGGTGGCAAAGAGTGAGAGGGGGACCGGGGCAGCAGTTAGTTAGCTTTGCGACCGTGCAGCCTGTTTTTCCTGAGCAGAGACGTTATTAAACAGTCACCTCTTCAGCAACTCAGTGCCTCCGTGTCTATCTGTGCCCCGCCCCTGTTATGGGCAAGTGAAAGGGTTAACCACGAAGACGACACCAACTTCGGCCCTTGAGAAAGTTTCTCCCCGGTGTTTTCCGACTTCGGTCAGAAGACGGAAGCAGGAACTGTTAACAATGTTGCAGGTGAGCTGGTGATGTTAAGGAGATACCATGTGTTAAAATATTCAGTTCTGTATAATATAAAGGACCGCATTGTGTTTTGTATCCGTATGAATGTTAGTTCTCAGCTACTTTTACCTTGTGCGCTGCCGCCGCCATTACAGTTTGGAGCGCGGGAGTAACAAACAGTAGTGTGTGTACATAAAGAAGCCCCCTTCCCATCTGAATCGAGCAGTACTGATCAGTTGTATTGAAGTTCCGGTAAAATAGAGGGAATATGTGTTATGATCAGTCATATGTTGGTTTCCCCCCCATTGTAATACACGTTATCAGACAGATAATGAGATGACCATTTCCAAGATGGAAATGTGAGCGCTGTGTAGCGACTATTTCTAAACTGAGCTATTTTATATGTTGCAGATCCTTAATTAAATGTTGTGGCACCAACAAAGTTTTCCTCATTGTCTACACCATAACAGGTAGAGTTGAAACTATAAAAATGAATTTACTTGTCTTTTTTTTCCCCCAATCTTTGCCCATAAGAGTTCTGATCTTTTAATTAATATCTTATAATTTACTAAACAAATTAATATCTGATCGCATAAGAGACCTAGAATAAAACTTAAGACACGCTACTTGGCAAAAGATAAAGGAGGAGTAGCTTTACCTAACTTAAAACATTCCTACTGGGCAGCTCAACGAGTTGCCATAGACATTTGGATTAGGGGAGAAGAGGAACCAATTTGGAACCTAATAAAGCAGTGCGAATTGAAGGGTATACCATTGGCAACTTTGCCTTTTATTGATTCAAAATTGAAAAACAAGCTTAGCAAACGTACTCTGAAGATATGTATCGAAGTTAAAAAAAAAAGTTAAGACACTGGATCAATATCTCGAGCTATGCTGATAGCTGGTAATATAGAGTTTCCTCCCTCTGTATGAGCCATGGGTTTAGAAAATGGCACACTAAAGGTCTCATTACTCTCAATCAATTGTTTGGAGAAACAGGTTTTAAGTCTCACAAATTAGGGAGCAATTTGATCTTCCAGCAAACAATATGTATAGATATTTCCAAATTAGGCATTGCATTATGAACCATAAAGACAAAGAGAGAAGATCCAAATGAGAATATTTTATTTCCGTTAAAGAATTTTCCAGCTAAAAGATGTGTTTCTAATTCATATAAGAGGCGCTTGCCCGATAATACTCAGAATAGTTGGTATATAAGAGAGAAATGGGGACTGGAGTTAAATATCGTGATAGAAGATAAAGTATGAGATAATATACAGAAAGATAGTCATAGAGGGATTAACAGTTGATTATGGAAATAATTTGAAAGTTAGGTGTATTTTTTTTACACCCCTCTTACCATTTCTAATTTTGTGAAGGACCCCTTGATTGCATGTTGGAAAAAATGTGGGAAAATAGGAGACCATACACACACATTCTGGAATTGTCCTGTTATCTAAACATACTGGAGCGATATCAAGGTGGAGCTGGAGAAAATTCTGGGGTGGAGGCTCCATCAAATCTGTTTTACTTATTGGTGTCATCGTTTTAGTAATATGTCTAACTCACATGCAGAATCACTCTCAGGAGGCAAATGAAAGGTTAAGATTTATTTACAAGTAAGAGTATGATTATCACAATGGTCTGTGATCTGGAGGGGTATTGTTCAGGAATCAGTCTGTGGCTGGATATCTGGAGAGACCACAGGAAATGGTGCATATGATGAAGCTGGTATTTCAAGAAGTATTTCCAGAGATGCTTACTTGGGTGGATGAGGATATCCTCATCCACCCAAGTAAGCATCTCTCCAAATTGACCTCTGTTTTGCAAATTAATACTGATCTGACCAAAGGTGGCGGTGTGTTAAAATGTACCTTATAACTTGATAATGTGGGTTGTTGTAATTTTCAGAAACTCCTGTCCTGAAGCTTTGTTGCTTTTGTATATTTATTAAGACATTTTTTAATTTATTAAAAGTTGTGTATGTGCTGTGCTGTCCCTTTTTTTTTTTTTTTTTTTTTTTTTCCACAACTCTAGATATTATTAATAAATTCAGTGAATGTGGAGAATTTTCAATGTTTAATTATATAAAAATTTAAAATAAAAAGTTCAAAAAAATACCAAAGTAAAGCCATGCACCCGAGCACCACCACCCACTTCCAACGGCCAGGCACACACCCTCAGCCGACCACCAGGTGGCCACCCCAGCCAAATGGCCCGCTCCTACTCCCAGTTGCCAACCCCAAATGGCAAACAGAGAACACAAGTGTAAAAAGACCCTACACCACCCTCCTCCCACTCAAATATGGTGTTATGTGTTGTTATATAGTGCACTTATAATGGGGGAGATGGGGCGGTGGCCGACACAGACACCCCCCTTGCCAGAGAGTAGGCTGTGCCAATTCATCCCCCCAACCCTTTCCCAGAACCCTAAATTTCTACATACAACATTTGAGAGTGAGCACAGGCACCAGATGTTATACACGAGAGTGTCTTAAGTTGTACAATAACATTGGAGCCTAGGCTACCATAAGGTCATGGAAATGGAGGACCCTCCCAGCAACTCAGTGGCGTACCTGTACTCCAAGACTCTACATGAGTCGTGGTGTGATGGAGCAGGCAGAGATAGGGAGGAAAGGACTGGGGAGAGGGCAGGCAACAGCCCCCGATCCACCCCACAGCCCCCTCCCCCACCCCACAGCCCCAAGCCAAGCACTGGACCGTGGCCACAACCAGGCAAGCAGAACAATGAAACACACCCAATACCAACACCGAAGCAGCCAACAAGTCCCACCAGACTCAAAACTGCGGGCCAACCCAAATGTACACCTAGCCAACACAGGCACACACACCACTCCATAGACCAACAAACTAAGTTCACCACGTGCCAGGGGGCCATGCAGGCATATGCCCCTGAATATGGATGTTGTGGGTCTTTCACGTGCATTTTTCAATAAATTACCAAATCTACTTGTCGCCTCTGCCTCTCTGCATTTGGGTCCATCATCACTCCACTATCACACATCATGGCACTTATTGTGCATTTTGCGCTGGTTCCTCCACCCAAAATGATTGCCACACATTTATTGAGAATATCAATCCCTAGACTTGCAATTAAGAACTGGTATGAGATACTTTCCTTTATGATAAAGCATATATTTTGACTGGCTTAGGTTATCCTGAGCTATTTCTGAAACTACGCTGCCATAGGCTTAGGCTACTGGAGGACAAACTGACCACTTTTTCACACTTTCTTCTTCTACTACTCTCCAGCCTGCATTATTTGCAGTTATATCAACTGTTAACATTTTGTTTTCTCTCAGTTATTTTCTCTCTGTAGAAGCTACACCTGGTATAGCGTTCTGTTTGGCTGTGATGCCTTCCTGGAGGAGGGCTTCAGCTGAGATAATGCTGCCATCAGCTAATCGTTCTCCTTCTCCTGCTTCTCCTGTACTTTCATGATCATCAAAAATAATCCTACATCAGTTCATCTCTTTTTCTTCTGATTTCTGCTCTCTCTTCTCAAACCCCCAGTCCGTCGTGGCAGGTGGCCGCTTGTACTGAGCCTGGTTCTGGTTCTGCTGGAGGATTCTTCCTGTTAAAGGGGAGTTTTCCTCTCCACTGTCGCTACATGCATGCTCGGTATGAGGGATTGCTGTAAAGTCAACGACACAACGCCATGCGGTCGCAACGTGCTCGTCCAGCAGGAGTGAATGCTGCAAGTCCGTGACTCGGTGCAATCTGCTGGGTTTCCTTAGAAACTTTTTGAACTACTTTGAATAATTAATTGAGCTACTGTACTGTTTGATAACTAGGATGAACTGGAATGTATGTTTTTTGTTTTTTTTTCTTGTAAAGTGCCTTGAGACAACATTTGTTGTGAATTGGTGCTATATAAATGAATTGCTGGAGGGTTCTTCCTGTTAAAGCGGAGTTTTTTCTCTCCACTGTTGCTACATACACGCGCAGTGTGAGGGATTGCTGCTAAGTCAACGACACAATATCTGCAATTGTATGCTGTCACTTCACGGTGTTCCAGGAGGAGTGAATGTTGCAGGTCAATGACTTGATGCATTCTGCTGGGTTTCTTTAGATAGAAACCTTTTTAACCCTTTTTTATAATTAAATGAACTTGACTGTGTTGTTCCAACTTTACACTGTCACACCAAAAATGTTGGGAATCATAATTCACATTAGTGTTTGACTTATGTCATCTTCAATATCTACAATTAATAACTGATTATTAATTAAATTATTAATAACCTTAAAGTTCTTAGTTTAATTGGGGCGCTGCCAGAATCTCACTGACATGCTGATTTCTAATCAAGTCTGAGAATTTATTAACAAAATAGCCCAACCTTACGGCTGAATTATTCTGCAAATAACCTATTTCTTTAACTACTGGCATGCAATCTAACTATTGATGAAACACAAAAAGGGATATATGTTGAATAATAAAAATGGGAATTAAATCAGATTAATGAACAAACTATGACAAAACAAAATGGAATACTGGAAAATTGACTTCAAATTGATTAACTAATTAAACAAGAAAACACAGGAAAAAAATCAGATCTGCAGAACCATATATGAGAGTGTCATAAAACAGAGAAGAGTAGACCCCCCCTGTGAGAGTGGTGGGCTGAAGGGAGCAAAAGAGGAGGGGGTCAGGTCACTTCAGCTTTGTAACAAAGAGCCATAAACTCAACTGTGTGGCTTTGGGCCCTGCACAAACCACAAACTAGATATGTATGGGAAGATCAAGAAAAGAAGAGAGGTGAGAAATAATAAGCCAGAGGCAGAGAGGAAAATGAACATCAGCAGCGCTGAATTAAATTCTTTTCAAGACAATCTATAACGCTGCAATCTTAGATCAACACAGCAGCAAAATATAAAATTATCACAGCATATAATCAGCAAAGCATTACCAAGGAAGCAACAGAAAAGCAATTACAAAAGCCTTATTTTAAACATGTAATTCAGCCCAGATAATGAATAGTTTTACTTGTGAGTCATTCGGTCATTCCTTTGGTCAAGAGAAAATGTCCAGAGGTCCAAAGAAAAATGATGAAAAAGGAAAAACTCGTCCTCAGGCAGGTGAATGAACGAGCTGGCGTCCCAGTTGAGGGTTCTTGACAGAACTGCCGGTCCTGTTGGTTGAAAAACCAAAAAGATATCTCTTCGTCGACAGATGCAGAGGTCTGGCTTCAGCAGGTCTCTGGAAACAGACATCAAAAAGATTTTGTACAAAGCTGGATACATGGACAGCTTCTTTAAAATTCTAAAGTTAACACTTCGAAAGTTTTAAAAGTCCTTTTTCCTGGCCAGCAGGTTAGAAGGAAGTATGCGCAGAACTATTGTGTCTCTGTTGGAGGCTGGCTCTAAAAGACAAGGGTTTTGAGATTCAGGTACTGGTTTGTAGAGTTCTTATCTGATCAGCTCAGATAAGGTTTGTTTTATTGCAGGGGGGAGTTTTGGCAGTGAGGTCTCCTGCACAAAGAATGTGATGCTTTGGAATGCGATCTGATCAGATCGTGAAAAAAATATGGAGTCCCAACAACTTCATTGTTTGATGATTAGGATCAATTGGAATGGATGTGCTTGTCTTTGAATCTGTCACTATGATTGGATTGAACTAAATTATTGTCTGTAAAGTGCCTTGAGAGGAAATATGAGTTGGTACAACATAGATAAACTGAACTGAATTGAAATGAGAAGTAGTCTTAGCTCCTACCCCCTTGGAGGTGAAGAGGGAGGGAATGCCCACCAGAGTCCAACATTGTCCCCACAACTTTCCAATGCATCCCCAGGAGCCATGCCAAGTGATGGTAGCCCACCACTCCAGGATGTGGCCCAAGCACCCACATAAACAACACACCACCAAGAGGGGCAGCACTGGTAAAAAATGATAATTTTTTTACCAGTGGCATATGAATGTTCTAAAACATTAAAGGGCATGCAATCTTTTCCTCAATGAAATATGTGCTCTAAGTGATTTATTCCTTTATTATTCCATGTGGGAAAGTTAAGCAGGATGTCTGAATTGTTTCAAAATGGGTATTCATCTGGATGGGGGAATTTAAGAATTATTCATTTTGAGATATTCCCACAAGGCTGTGTGAATAAAACAGTGATGATGCTTAATTACAGAGCCAATAAATATATCTGAGATGTCAGTGTCTATTCATTGACTGTCCAAACTCATTTTAGTGTACAGTGGGGAAAAAATTGACACACCGCTGATTTTTTTTAATTTTATTTATTTATTTTTTTTATGTTTCCCTACTTTCAAAGATGGGAGGGGTCTATAATTTTCATTGTGGGTAGACCTCAACTGTGAGAGACAGAATCTAAACTGGTAAATGGCCTGTACTTGCATAGTGCTTTATCTAGCCCAGAGGACCCCAGAGCACTTCACACTACAATCATTCACCCATTCACACACTGATGATGGTAAGCTACACTGTAACCAAAGCTGCCCTTGGGTTGCCAAGCACCGGCGCCACTGACCACCACCAGCAGGCAAGGCAGGTGAAGTGTCTTGCCCAAGGACACAATGATGGATACAGACAGAGCGGGGGTTTGAACCGACAATCCACTGGTTACAGGAAGAACTCCTACCTCCGTCGGAGGTTGCCACATCAAAGAAAATCCAGAAAATCACATCGTATGATTTTTTAAAAAAAATATTCATTTGTATTTTATTGCATGTAATAAGTATTTGATCACCCAGCAAGAATTGTGGCTTTCACAGACTGTTAGCTTGTCTTTAAGAAGTCCTTCTATCTTCTACTCTACACCTCTCCACACACTCAATCAGCCTCCAACCTCTCCATCATGGGCCTGATCTAAGAACACCAGTGACAAAACTCAAGGCTACATAAATGGGATTTCTTGGTTTTCTTTTTTAATAAATTTGCAAAAATCTTAAAAACTTTTTTCGTCATTGTCATAATGAGGTATTTGTGTGTAGAATTTTAAAGGAAAGAGATTAATACAATTTGAAATAAAGCTGTTACATAAAATGTGGAAAAAATGAAGCACTGTGAATACTTTTTTGGCTGCACTGTATTCTTTTATTGTCTTTGCTCACATAAACTGTTTTATGTTGATTGAATATTCAATAAAATATGTTCTCATTCACATATTTTAATAGTTTTAAGTTTACTTTAAGCCAACAGAACGTTTGATCATGTAAATGAAACACATCTCTGTTCTATGATTACTGACCTGCAGGATGGTTGGAGAGAAGAGTTCAAAGCTGCAGCTTCTCTGCTCTTCTTTGCTCCATCTTCCACCCATAAACAACAACAATCAGGCAGCAAAAGAACCCCTCAGAGTAACCTGATGGCCTTGGAGACCTTGGAGCCTTCAGTTAATATCCTTACCCAGGAAGCAAAGCTGAAGGTAGCAGACTCAAATTTAAAGAGAAGGGAGATGCTGACATCTGTTGCACACAAGTGTACACAGACACTCAGCAGGCAGTCCATTGCAATTAGATAGTTGAGATTGTATTATAAGCCTTTTGAGATCTTGCTTGGACTTTTTCCTATGCTTCAGACTGATATAACTTTGTCTCATCTGTTTTTGAACTTATTTAGATCAAGCAAAAAAGGTTTTTTAGATCACTTACCCTACTTCATGTTGCCTTAAGTTCTATTTAAGAGATTTCTTGATTCAGCAGACCTGCGTGTGGCTAGTGTAACTGAACTCTGCTTTCCAAACATTGTGGTTAATCACACTTAAATTATGACTTAACAAGTGGGGCAGTTTCTTTTTCCCATGGGAACAATGTGGTTTGGATTGTTTTTGACAAATGAAATCATCATTTGAAATCTGTTTTATTTTTCTGTGTTCTTTTTCAGTTTATCTTTGTCTGATATTAAAATGTATTTGATGGTCATTTTAGTGTAAAGAAAAGCAGAAACAGAAGAAATCTGTAGGGGGGCAAATACTTTTTCCCAGCACTGTGTGTGATCCCATAAGTATAATATTGAACCTGTATGGATTAGAGTATAATCACATAATTTTAGGGCTAATTTTATATTTTCAAAAACCATCTGGTCAGGGGTGAGTAGTAACTGGTTACATCGAGTAAGTTTTTGGAAAAATGTACTTTTCAAATTATCTTTATTGTCATTCAACATAACATCAGAGATGCACTGCAGAACAAAATTACAATGAATATTAGGTCATGAACAGAAACCATCTGGAAAAACTATAAAAGAATATATAAAAAGAAGAATAAAAGAAAAATATAGAATAAAATAGAAAAAGAACTAAATCAAAAGAGGGGAGGCTGTATAAATATAAGTGCAAACTTTTGCAGTTTGTGCAAGAAATGTATCAGGAATAATATGTGCAAAACAATCAAAAACAGGTAGATAAAATAATATTGTAGTCTTGGATTATTTGGAGTGATTCAAAAGTCTGATGGCAGCTGGGTAGATGCTGTTCCAGAACCTTACCGTATCTTCTGAGGGTAGGAGAGAGAACAGTCCATGACAGGGGTGAGGGGTGAGAGGGGTTCTTGTTGCACTCGACATGTTGTGTTGTTTTGCCAGGTCCCCAGTGTGTGGCAGTGTGACCCCAATAATTTTTTTCAGATGACCTCACCACTCTCCCCAGTGCCTTCCTGTCTGAGGCGCTGCTGCTCTCATGTCGCAGACAAATGCTGCTGATAAGCACACGCTCAGTGGTGCCTCTGTAGAAGATCGTAAGGATAGATGGACTGAGGTGTGCTCTCTTTAGCCTGCGCAGGAAGTATAGGCGGTGGTGGGCCTTTTTAACAGTGGATTTGGTGTGCAGCGACCAGGTGAGAGTGTTGGCTACATGGACCCCCAAGGAACCTGATGTGTGGGACAATCTCCACAGCAGTATTCTGGACATAGAGTGGGGTGTGCACCTGCCGTTTCCTTCTGAAGTCAATCACCAATTCTTTGGTTTTTCTCACATTCAGAAGCAAGTTGTTGTTGCTGCACCATTCTACAAAAAGCTTCTCCTCCTCTCTGTAGTACTTCTTCTCATCGTCCTGGATGAGACCCACCACTGTTGTGTCATCCACATACTTAATGATGTAATTTTGCATTGTGCTTTGCACAATAATCGTTGGTCATCAAGGTGTAAAGTAGGGGGCTGAGAACACATCCCTGAGGAGAGCTTGTCCTCAGCATAATTGTGTCTGACCTGTTATTTCCTCCCCATACAAACTGAGGCCTGTCTGTTAAAAAGTCCAGTATCCAGTTTCACAGGGGAGTGGACAATCCAAGTTGGCCCAGTTTGTTGATCTGATGCTGTGGGATTAGTACTGAATGCTGAGCTAAAATCCACGAACAGCATATGGACCAATGCGTTCTTATTTTCCAGGTGTTTCAAGGTCAGGTGGAGCGCAGTGGATATGGTGTCCTCAGTGGAGCAGTTTGGGCGATATGCAAATTGAAATGGAGCAAGTGAAGAGGGAAGGATGGAGGTGATGTGACCTTTGACCAGCCTTTCAAAGCACTTCATGACTATGGGTGTAAGTGCTAATGGGTGTAGAAGTAGTTTTACTCCACCGTACCTTTTACTTTAGTAATATTATTAGGAAGTATCATTACTCTTGAGTAAAATTTGTGGATGCCTATTGTGAGCAACTTCATTGAATGAAGTACAAACATGCTTTAACAAAAATTGCATTACACACAGAGGCACACTTACAGTTAATGTCAAAGTGAGACCTCTTGTTTGTAGCCAGCTTTGTTCTACTGTTATTTTCTATCTGCTGAGCCCGCTGTGTCATTTAGGTCAAGTTAATATATGGTAAGCACCATATATTTTCACTAGAAGTATTTTACCTTGTTCTAACATACACACACATTATCAACTTTAAGAACTGATTTCGTAAGCTTTATATTGAAAAATACTGATTTGGAAAAATGTTTTTTCTGCACAAAATTGTGTTGCATGTTATTTATTTTTAGTGTTTTTCCCCATCCCAGTCTTTAAAATACCAGAATTTGCACATAACTTCATATTTTTTTGTCTGTCTTATGACTTCATTAATATATCAGACGTTATGATCAGTTACTTAGTACTTGTGAAGCCTTTTTACGTAATAGTTTTTTGCTCTTAATTAATTTTTTTTGGACCGCTAACTTTTACTTTTCTTGAGTAAAAATATGTTGAAGTTTTGCTACCCTTATTGGAGTACTTTTAGGTACTCTCTCCACCTCTGCATCTGGTTGATTCACAGGGTGGCGGTACTGTATCACAAGGCTGTTAGTCCACCTCGAGTCCCCCTTAGAAGAAGAAGTAGAAGACTACGTAGAAGTGAAAGAAGAAGAACGCCGTCGTATGCTAGCAATAATGACAAGTTGCTAGGCAGTTACTGAGACTTGACAGAGCATAAATGTGAAGAACGCAGCTGCGGGAAGACTCAGGTACCGCTGCGGGCAGGTCATGCTGCGCTCCAAAAGGTAATGAGCCGTAAAGCCCCGGGGTCTCGGCTCAGCGGCGCCCACAAACTGCGGCCACACTGGAACGACTGGCAGCCTAGGTTGGTTGGTACTCTTCTCAAAATAAAACGGCGGCTCTCTGGGGGCCTGAATGTATTGCTGTGTTGGGCTGTTGCCACATGGGAGCCAAATGCCTCCGTCTTTTCACTTTGATGTTATACCCTCCCCTCCTATAAGCCGTTTTATCTCACAGTATTTGTAATAGCTGAAGCTGAGGTGGCAACACAAGCCGTTTTACCCAGCCTCATTAATGGTGTGCCGAGCTCAGCGCTAACGCTACTCGGAGGACGTTAGGAGTATTGGCTGTTGGGAGTTTACTAACATTTGCCTTGTAGATGAACATATTGGCCAAAGACAAAATAAATCCTCGTCTTTATGACAACATATTCCCTGTGAACATTGGTCTGAATGCGAGGCTTTAGCCCGTTAGCATTCCCACACTTCTGTTCGCGCTGGCTAACGATGCTAGCCAGCTGAGGGAAGCCGCCACCCTGCTGTGTAATGTTACCTACCCTACCCTACCTCCAAGTAACTTCCGGAAACCTCTAGAGGCAAAAATAGGACTGCATTGGCATTGTTTCTTATCGCGGTGGAAATTCATAAATGACCTAGACAACACAGCAGTGAATGAACCGTGAGATTCAGTGGAACATCGTGGGTAAGTCCTTTGTAGTGTAGCAACCTGTTAAAGGCCCAAGCTCGCTGTGTAGCAAGCACATTATCTGTCACATCTGTGTGTGAAATATAAGGCCACGTCTCACCACCACGAATATTTATTCTGTTTAGAGTCAGTAGGTTGCACCTGCGTCTAAGTAAATCATATGATAGTCCCGACCCACACAAAGTAGAGTCAGTGTTTCACACTTTCGTTTCAGTGGAAAGTGTTCAGCGAACAGGGAACTGCGCGCCCGTCCCTACAGCCCAGAGTAGGAGTATACAGAGAGAAAGGGACAGGGAAATAAAGTTTAACAAGGGGTCAGTTACAGCAATACTTTGGAAAACAAGCTATCAACAGAATTTACATCCTGACCTGTTGAACTAAACTACCTAGGCAGAAACACGGTGTAAACCTATACCTGCTTATCCAGGCTCTGATGATCAGAGTAAGCTTGACTACCTAGTTCACCTTCCACTACTTTTTTGTTGGAATTATGTAATATTCTACAAAACTGAGTTTTACATTTTTATTAGTCATAATAAAATGACTAAATGAACAGAAATAAATGTTTGAAATATAAAACTTTTTGCATAATCTATAATCTGTATGAGTTTCATTAACCACATAAATAAATAAATTTCTTTTCTATGATATACTGGTTTATGGTGATGGACCTGTAGACCATTACTTTCACTCTATGAATGCAAGAAGAAATGTTTGTACACAGAAGTTTCAAACAAATATGACATGATATATTTACTTTTATTTAAAACAAAAAAGGAACAATTATTCCTGTTGCTTTTAAAATGTAATATATTAGTTATTACAGTTATAATAATGTTATCTACATCCTGTAATGTTCTTTATATTTATGTGGATCTAAGCAAAAGTACAGAATAAATACGTGCTCATTTTAGTTGTGATTTTCATTTGCTTTATATGCAGAATAGGGAAGCATGAGATATTGAGATTTACGTCGGCATCGGCCGATGTTGGTCATTTTTTTTAACGTATTGGTATCTGAACCAAAGGTAGAACTTGGCTAATATTAATAACTGATGCTTATTTCCATCTGTCAGTGCCTCTCTGGGGCCTAATTTGTGTCTGTTGTTGAACCACAGGAAGACTTCTGTGTCGCAGAGTGTTTTTTGTTCTTTTCTCCTCAAACAACTGGTTGTACTGGTGGGACCTCAGATTTTTTGTAGTCACAAGATTGTGAAATTTGGTTGCATGTGCAATAAATTTGGTCGTGCTCTAGAGCCCTGTTAAAGGGAGTAAAGGCTGGCACACCTTTAGTTTTCACATTGTAACTGTTTGTCTGTCTTGTAAACGTAGAATAAGTGGAGTCTCCTTTCAGCCTGATGGCCAGCAGTGCGCAGCAACATGTTGGGGAGGGCAAGTGTGGCTACTCTATGCTCCATTCAGCTGGAGAAAGCACTGGTCACTCCAGCATGTTCTCTGCTGTTTCATTAAAAGGACCGTAAACTGTTGGAACAACATGACAGAAGAATGATCTGCTTTTGAAGATGAGCCTTTTAAAACCTTTTTATACCTTGATATATTGCCCACACAGTCTTAGTCTCCATCTTTTCATCTGACCTCCTATCTCCTTCCCTTTCTACCTGTAAACAAGGCATAGTTTACTGCTCTAAGACCTAATCAAACATAATGTTATTAACTGGGTTGCCAAGGGTCCCTGAAATCCTTGAAAGTTTGTGAATATGAAAAAACAAGTTCAAGGCTCTAAAAAGTTTTTGAAAACAGCCATAAAAAGACACTGTCCTTCAAAGTCCTGTAATGTTTTTTGGGGTTTGAAATTTCACATGGATGATGACTGCTGCCAATGAGTTTTACACAACAACACCTTGCATTAGTACGTGCAATCTTCTCACCAGTGAATTGTCAGCCGCGTTGAGTCAGAGTAAATGGTACTAAACCAACATGGTGCTAGTTCTGTGTAACAAAGCCTTAGAATATGTGAGAATGGTTTAAACGTATCTTTGAGCCTAAAGTTTCAACCCTGATGTTAATTTGGTGAATTTTATGGCAGTCTTAGACTAGCTAAAGTGAAACAAACTAATATTCTGAGCATCTCAATGGTGCATTATTCCATCTAAAATTCCATAAAACAGTAATGTATAGTACATTGTTAATGTATCTAGCATGTACATATTTAGTGATGTCCACCTCACATAAGGAGGGTGCAATTAATAGTGTGCTAATGTGTTTAGATCATTCTTTTCAGGTCCATCATTTCATACAATTAAGACCTGTAAACGTGACAGATTTTTTTCCTGTCAAATATTTATTCACCACCTGGTGGCCTTAGTGAGCATTTGAAGTCGACATGAGGCTTCAAGAAATGAACCATTGTGCAACAGGTTTGCTGAAGGGCTTCACGGCTTCAAAAAAGCCTCATCTCGCCACCACTAGACATATCCATGCATTGTAGATATTAGGGCTGCATAATATATCTCGCATACATCATTGTAATATCAGTGTGTGCAATCTTGCATGTTACATTCTGATGTAGTATTTAGCCAGTTGGACAGAGTCTCACGGCAGCAGATGGTCACGTCAGACACAAATGACATTGCCCAAAATGGTTAAGGTCACAGAGAGATGGAAACAGATGAGAAAGAGAAAAGAAGGAAAGAGGCATATATTGCAACTGATCATCACAATATTTACCAATACTGCAAGATTATCTAATATTGTGCCGCCCTAGTGGATATGAATGTAGGCTGTGAATATTATTGATATGAATGTAGGCTAAACATTCAACCCACTTTCATTGATTCTGATCCAATAACTTCTATGCCATTCAGTTTTTTTTTATTGAATTTCCATTGTATTGAAATCATTTATTGATAACATATTCAGCTGTAGCAGTAGGTAGATGCTGTGGTGTGTGGTCCTTGAATTTGAGGAAACTGGTGCTGGAAAGGTCTTGAATTTGATGTTAACCAAGGTGTGGGAACCCTGTATTAATAATTCACACTGTACCTTATCAGTCCAGTAAATGTGCTCGAAAGAGGAAACTAAAACTCTGAATTTCATAGGACTTTTTTGTGACTAGTAAAAAATAATTGTGGTGACCAGCGATTTATTTTGCCACCATAATTTTAACTCAATTCTTCTCTCTTTGGACATCTTCAGTCTGCAGCAGGAAATATTCTTCCCGTTCTGTCATTATACCAGAGGTATAATTGGATTAATAAACAGTTCAGACAGAAACTGTGATCTAGCTCTCTGCTGTCAGGTCAGACTCCCATCAGCGGTGACAGAGCAACACTTTGTGCTGTTAGTCGTGATTCCAGTTCAGCTTCCGTCTCGTTGTAAGGTCACCCTAAACAGGTGGTTATGGTTGTTCTCGAAGGAATGTTAAAGCTTGGCTCCTGAAATGCATCAACTCACGACACCCCGCAAAATCAATCATGCTTAGTGCCGTCAAGTCTTTTCCCATCATGTTACAATTTTTCTGCGTTATGCCCTCTGCTTTTCTGTTATCACATCGTCACCTTGGTAGCAAATCAGTGATTTTTTTTTTTTTTTTTTAAATTTATTTATTTTTGTTGAGAAGTTGACGCTGCTCCGGCATGCAGCATGGCTGAATGAGTGATATTTAAGTGAAACTGAAGGAGCTTGTGGAGTGTTTTTTCTAAACAGAACCACATAAAGTGCATTTTGCATCCCACACCAGACTCTGTTTGGACCATTTCTCTCTCCTGTTCAGGGATGACTCAGTTATCTTTAATTCTGTATCAACTGGCTTTTCTGAAGGATGACCAGCAGCGCCCTCTTCTGGATGGCGGCCACACTACAACACTGAAAGAAGGTCTAAGGGGACAGTATTAGTTAATCGATTGGAACTAATTTTAATCTAACAAACCATTAATTGACAATGAATCGTATGTCAGTTAATTATTTACATCTCTAATAGAGACATTTTGTCCCACTCCTTTGTTCAGTCTTGCTTTAGTTCGTTGAGGGTAACAAGCTTTTGCTTCAGCACAACCCTCTGGTGTCACCAAAGCAGTTCATTCAGGTTAAGGTCTGGACTTTAATGTGACCATTGCAAAACTTTGGTTCCGTTCTTTTTCCACCATTCTGTAGCAGATCTGCTGTGTGTTTGGGATTGTCAGCATTGTTTATCACAACCCCCCCCCCCCCCCCCCCCCCCCCCGAGTTTCAGACTGCCTTAAATTTGACTCTAGAATATTTTAGCATATTGAGTTCAGGTTCTAATTTAGATGTGGGTGAACTGCATGTCAGCTTGTTTTGCACAACACTGCATGCAGCACATCCAGCCAGACCGACTTGGGCCAGCTCCAGGGAATCCCAAGGCGTTCCCAGGCCAGCCGAGAAAAGCGTGTCCTGGGTCTTCCTCTGGTTCTCCCGGTGGTGAGATGTGCCAGGAACACCTCACCAGGGAGGCACAATCTCAGCAAAACAGGCAATTGGAATATTTGAATACTGTGATGACTACTGTGGTTGTGATTAACCCACGTTTTCCTGGTTCTTTCTTTTCCATCATACTACCATCACTACTTTCTTTGACCTTTAGGATCTTAGGGAGTACATTTCTATCAGGTTTGGATATCAAGGGCAGTGAAGCTCATCCATCAACCACATACAGTGCTGTGAAAAGTGTTTGCTCCATTACACTTCTTTTATTTTTGCATTTTTGTCCATTTTAGATGTTTCAGAGCTGTTTTTAAATGATTATTTCATTCATTAAGGGGAAAAAAAACTATCCAATGAACAACATCATTAATGTCTGTTGTGAACATCTGCTGTGAAACTCTGTCCAACTGGCTGAATAGTACATAAACATGAAAAATGCAAGTTCATAACACTTAGAAAATAATATTAATAAAAACTGTCATTGCGATACGAGTTTTGCAAAAACAGATATGACAATATATTCGCAATGTATTGTGGAGCTTTAGTAGAGGGTAAAATTCCTGATTCCATCGACTTAAAGTCAGTTGTTCAAGTCTGGAGGAGCAAAGCAGCCCCAGACCATCATACAACCACCACCGTGTTTAACTGTCAGAGTGATGTTCTGGTTCTGAAATGCTGTGCTAGTTTTAGGTCAGATGTGCATGATATACACCATCCAGAACTTTCCACTTTGGTCTCATCAGTCCACAGAATATTTTCCCTGAAGTCTTGGGATCATGAAGATGTTTCTGGTAAATGTGAGATGGGTCTTTGTGTTGTCTTGGAGTCAGTAGTGGTTCTGGCCGTAGGACCTTGCCATGGAGCAGGGAGGGCTACAGAGCTTTAGATGTTGTTCTGGGTTCTTCTGTGACCTCCTGGATGAATCGTCGATGAGCTCTTGGAGTAATTTTGGTTTTGGAGTTTTTTAGACGATGTGTTGCTTTCTGAGATTGTTCAGCTGTCAGAGGGTCTATTTAAAGTCAGGTAATCAGGTCTGGGTTGGACTTGTGAAGCTGAGCTCAACTTTCTTAAAATGTAGTTGAATCCCATTTAATTCAGTTTGGAGCTAAAAGGAGCATTTAGTTTTTCACATGGGGTCAGGTTGGTTTGGATAACTGTTTACCTTAATAAAATCATTTCTGCTTTTTGTATTTACATAAGTTATTTTTATTCATGAGATTCATTGGAATGTGTTTGGTTTAAACCTTTCTAAGTTCAACAAAAAGGAAAAAAGTGAAGAAATCTGTAAGGGTCCAAACACATCACTGCATATAATTTGCATGCAGAGTGTGAATGCATAGAACTAGAGATGTGTTAGCCTAACATATATTGCATCCAAGCAGCCATTTACAATTGTAGTATTACATGAACATTGATATATTATGTAGTTCTACTGGGGGAAAAAAAAAATCATGTTTTCGTTTCATCCCTGGTCTATTGCTGCTTACTGCTGTTTCAGCCTCTGTTGTTGCCTCTCCCCTTCGTTGAACCAGTCCCTTCATTATTAACTTGAAACCTATGTGTTCTTATTGTTAAGGAACCTGTGGTAAATGCAATATTGTCATCTAAAATCTAAATATTCTCATGTTTTGGTGGAAAAAAAACAACTTAAAATATAATACAACACATATTTGGTATCTAATTTTGATTTGAAATAAAAAATTATATATTTAGAACATTATTAATTCTGGTGTTTTGAAAGTATGGAAACTATGTACTGATGTAGATTAAATCTTTGATTGAGACAACAAATCGTCCTTCCTAACAATGTATGATCACAGAGCAGAACAGATTGTTGTGAATTTACAGAACAGGTACCTTATGCCTCATTTCCACTGAGTGGTAGGGTATGAGTCAGGCCTGCTCAGTACGCTATTTTGTCTGTTTCCCTTGTACAACCGACCCATACCGCACCATTTCTGGGCCCCCTTCAGTTGGAGGTTCATAGGACAATGTTACGGTACAGTTAGACTGGAGCTACTGGCATCACACAGTCCATTGAATGGAGGACAGAAAAATGTCACTGCTTGTGGCAAGCATGAGACATAGTTATGCGTTAGACGTAAGGGTTTAACCCCGCCTGCCCAGTGAGAGACCAACTGGCCATGGAAACGCTCTCCTGAATACGTCAGACCATAAAACAGTGCACCGACCCGACCCATACCGTACTGCTCAGGGGAAACAAGGCATAAGAGGATAAAACAGGCCTGTTGATCATTGAGGAACTTTACCCTAGAATTCATCAAGTCCAGCAGAACCGGTCAGAACTTTCTCCTTCCTCACTCACAGAGAGAAGTTCCAGTTTAATTGAATAAAAGCCAGTTTCTTTACATTAGAAGACCAAGGACCAGGCAGCAGCATACACTGCCTCTGTTTGGAGTTCTCAGAATCATCCAGAATATTACAGGGCTGTTGTGTGTTAGATTTTTATGATCAGTGAGTGAAACATGGATCAGATGGAAAGCTACCACAAGCTGAGAACACACTTCTGTTTTGGCTAACAACTTGGAATTTTGCACCAGCAACAAGGAGAACCGTTGCCTTGAGACAATTGTCAAGCAAAGTCCCCTTCGGAATTTGAGGAGCTTCACAGGGAGTGGACTGAGACCGGAGTCAGAACCTGGCGATTCACTATGCACAGACGGATCCACCACATGGGCTGCAGATGTTGCAGTCCTCATGTCGAGACAACGTCAGAAGTTTCAGAACCTGGGCAGAGGAGAACCAGAACTGGACCAGAATCCATGTTGCTGCAGGTCCAGTGTGAAGTTTCCACACTCAGTGATGGGTCGCCAGGTCATCTGCTGGTTCTGGTCCACTGGGTTTCCTGAAGTCCAGGACATTTTAGAGCACTTTGTGCTTCCTTCCGCTGGCAGCTTTATGGAGCTGCAGCAGTGTTTGGTACCGGTGCACACTGTCAAAGGTACCAGAAGCTGGTCCAATGACCATGGTGGTACTGAACCTGATTGGCCAGCAAAGGGCCTAATCTGAACCCCAGAGAGCGTCTATGGGGCGTTGTCAGGAGGAAGATGAGAGACACCAGAACCAACGATGAAGATGAGCAGATCGTAGCTATCAGAACAATCTGGGCTTCCTGAACCCCTCAGCAGAACCACAGGCTGCTCTCCTTCATGCTGCGCTGCACTGATGCAGGAATTCATGCTAAAGGAGCCCAGACCAAGACCTGGGTGCATAGAAAGGAACTTGCTTTTCAGAAGCCTGACTTTCCTGTTTTATGATTTTTTTTTAATTTTTTTTTTAATTGACCTGATGTAATATTCTAATTTTACTGAGACAGTGATTCAAGGCCTGCAGTCCAGCACATCTGACTAAGAACAAGTTGAGCAAACATCCAGCAAAATGTTTACATGCTTTACATTAATATTAGTTGTTAGAAGCTTCTGGAGAAGAGGACTGCAGTAGTTTCCTCCTGAATTCACCACTTGTTGCTCTATGCTGGTTAAGATATCCCCACTGTGCTTTCACAGCCCTCTGCAGCGCTATGTTTGAGACCAAGATCAACTAAAAAACTCAGTTGTTAATTGCAAATCAACTGAAGATGGGTTTTAATAGTAATTTTATTTTCAAATAGCTATACTAACTATGCTTATAATATCCTTCTACCATGCATTTATTAAAACCAGTAACCATCTCCTCTATTGAAAACTGATCGGTTGAGTGGGAGCAAAGAGCGACAACACATAGGATGTCTCAGATAATTCCACCAGGTCTCTCCGTGGACTGCTCAGTGTCACTCTATAATCCTTCACAATCCGATCTTATCAACCCCCCCCCCCAATGTATTAGATGTGCTGACACTTGTTTAATTCAGCATAAAACACATCAGAAGGTTGTTAAATAATCAAGAAACTAAATGCAAGTTGTTTTCAGTGCCATTACAGCAGATGTTGGGCTTAGGCAGTTTTAAGAAATAAAAAATAAATAGATAAATAAGTCTTGAGATGAAAATGAATTTTATTGTGGAGCAGCTGCTGTGGAGATGACGTCTGAAGTCTGTTTGCTGTGAACTCAGCAGAGATGCATGAACCATTTTTATTTATTGCAAGTCATATCAATAACATGACATCCACCAATGTTATTTCATATTATATGTAGGCCTGTCATGATAATTCTATTCAAATTCAAAAATACTTTATTTATGCCAAAGGGAAATGAAATGTTGATGTAACTCATTTAATCAAGGAGTTATTATAGATGGTGATGGCTGTGGGCAGGAAAGACCTCCTATAGCAGTCCGTTTTACAACCAGTCCATAGAAGCCTCTGACTGCAGGGACTCTGTTTTCCAATGACAGTCTCATGAAGAGGATGTCCAGGGTTGTCCATAATTTTCTTGATTTTATGCAAAATCCTTCTTTGCATCATCAACTCCAGAGGTTCCACAGTCGTCCCCAGAACAGAACCAGCTTCTTTATCAGGTTGTTGAGCCTTTTTAGGTCCCTGGGTCTGATGCTGCTGCCCCAACAGATGATGGCAGAGGAGATGACGCTCTCAACAATAGACTGATAGAAGATCTGCAACATCTCGCTGCAAACCTTGAAGGATCTTAGCTTCCTCAAGAAGTCCAGCCTGCTCCGTCCTTTCTTGTGTTGAGTCTCCAGTCTGTTGTCTAGATGAACACCGAGGTATTTATATTATATTTATAATGATAAGCAATAACTCAACGAATCGCATGATCAATTAAAATGCGCTCGATAATTTCCGGGAGCTTGTTTGTTTGTTTACGTCGCGTCTCTCTCTGTTTCCACCAAAGAGGCTGGATGACAAAAAGCTTCACTCGGATGCATCGAGTTCCTCCTCCCCTCCCGTTTCCTTGGTAATGGGCTCAACACACGGGGAGCGATAAACGGCGGCGAAAAGCGTGGGTTTTTCGCCACTCGGGGTGGACCCAACACACGGGATGCGACGACGTCGACAAAAGTTGAACAATTTTCAACTTTTTCGTGTCGCGTCGCTAGCCGGTGCGTGCACGTCTGCGTGTACGAGCTCGAAATGTGACATTGTTGAAGTTCCCTAGGAAACGAATGGAGGAGGAGCGGCGCTGCCTCTCGTGTGTCGAGCCCGTAAGGAGTGAACCGTCCCTCGCATGAGTTACCTGCCAGGCTCATGGGCTCTTAGCACAGAGAGCAGCATGAAAGCCCGTGAGGACAGGACCGGAGCCGCAAGCCAGGGAGACGCTGGTTTAAAAGCCGAGCGTGACAACTGCAGGCTGGGAACACTTTGAATGCGAACCGAATGACCGAGGTGAAACACTGAACCTGTGGAGCCGCTATGCTGTAAAACATAGCGGCTAAATACGGCAACACGACAGTTTTTCCAGCTTGGGGGGTGGACTACAACCAACTGGCTGTCTCCGTCTTACTGACAGTCCGCAATCACTGTGGTGTTTAATCGACCAGCGCAGAATGGTGCGCACTAAAACTGTTCGATGCTGCCCGTTAATCACACTGAAAAGCCAGCGTTTCGAAAAATGCTGCAAACATTTGACGCCCAGTACACAATAGTGGGTTTATACCCCCCTGCCACAAAAGTCCTAACTAGCAGTATTGCCTGTCTTTCTTGTCTGAACCTAATGATTAATACATTTTGAAGGGCAAGTTTGTTTGCAGACACTTCATTTATTTATGGTTTGGTTATATATTTTGGATCTTTAAAATGTCTTCCAGTTCCATTCCAAATTAGTTTATTGATCTTTGAGAGGGTGTATTTGGATTATTATGCCATTTTCATACTATTAGTTAACAATGGTCTCAAAACCACTACAATAATTTCTGGGACAATTAATCACCCAGCAAAATTGATCATGGCAGGTCTAATTGTATGATATCTTAATATTGTGTTGCCCTTATTAGTTTCTTGTTAAATCTGACTCTGCAACAGATCTCTAGAATATGGTCACCTTTCACCCCATGGGGGTTTCCTTCCAGATAGCCAGTGATTGGTTTTGGTCAGATTTTGGTGTGTCTAATTGCAAAGGTTCAGTTATTGCTGATGTATTCCATCTACAAGCAACATACAGTCTGTCAGCCCTCAGATCTGTTTCTCACCTTATTAAATATCTGAGAATTGGGATATCACAGTGTTGTATCCTGTCACATGAACTGGACTACAGTATCTTAAGTTGATCTGAGTGTCAGTGTTTATAAATGACAGTACAGTAAAACATATTTTTCGGTGCTTTTTCCATGAATGCTTCAGAGGTGACGGTGTGTCATCCGTTCAGGACAAAGTGAAATCCAGAGAACTTGTTTCTGGACCTCCGTATGACGTATTGCCCTCCAGTTGCCTTGAACAGTCTCCGGTACACAGTGATGCCTACGCTGCTGCAGATGCTCATCAGGAGGAGGGTAAGGCTTTTGTCACCACCCTCTAAGAAAAGAATATCATTGTTTTCTGAATGGATGGATGGATGTATTAGTGGAAGGAGAGGTTCCGTTTCACAGCAGCAGAGCTATTTACAAGAAAATCCAAGGGGTCACACTTACTGACAACCATATATTCACATAATATGTACTTATTTATGACTGTTGTTGTTAGTATTTTGTCATTTGAAAGTGTTTAACTGGTTTCAGAAGGTGATGAGAATTTCACCAAAAATGCTCTAACTCCATATTGTATTGTGGCAAAGCATTAGAAATACCAAATAGGGCAATGCATTTATTGTCTGTTCCACTCTGTTATGTTTTTGCTCCCTAGCTGGATATGAAGTTGAGCCTGGTGTGTGTGATACAGCATTTGGTTGGAAGTCGCTGGGGGAAGAGTTGAGGCGCAATGACGTGACATCGGATCTGACTACGTTTCAGCATGGAAATCGTGCTTTAGCTTCAAAGGAAATGAGGAAATCGCAGGGTAAGCAGGGACAAATTGGGGAAGTTTTCTGAAAAAGAATTTAATGCTTTCTATTAGAGCTGCATGATGCATATCGCACCGCAGTCGTCATCACTGTATCAGTGTGTAAAAAGTTATAATCACAATAGACTGCTTGGATGCAATAATTGGTAGGTAGGATATAATATTTCAAGTGATGTGTTCAGATCTGGATAACTCTTAACATATTTAGAGAGTTGAATGAACTCTTAAATTCCCTCAGTGGTTAAGCCAAGTATCTAATCTCACAGTGGCTGAGATTACACAGTAGGAACATTGTGGAATGTTCAAGAAAAAAAGTATTTAGTTTGAACAAATCAACCTTATTCTTTTAGGGTCAAATCCAGCACATTTCGTTATATGTCCACTCATTGTTCCTTACACTGAAAGACATTATTTTCCCCTTAGATTTTGTGACACCAGTGATGTTTATTCACAATAATTCGACTGGAACTAGGTGAGCAGTAAGGCTGGGCGATAAAATAACCATATCTATCATGATAGACATGTGATCAATACCAATAGAAAATACGTCCAATAGAACGTTTAGTAATTTCACTGAACGCCGAACCACAGCATTCTGGGGGATGTAGAAAGAGGAAAAACTTTAGTCGCTCAACCTCTCAGGGCCCAGCTAAGAAAGGTTGGTGGCATCAACTAACTCGCTCTATGGTTACTTAGCAACAACGTGTTGTGTAACATAGCAACAGCAGTTTCGTGTTGCCCCCAACATACACCAGCCTGCTTCTCTCAGAGGTCCGCACGTACTCGAGGCAGGGCAATGCGGAGTCAAAGTAGACGTCCACTAGACACGTCTGTACAAAGGTACATTTTTACGACCGCGGCACGAAACAGTGTTCGCATCAAATTGTTTTGTATGTGACACTGAGATGATGTTGAGAGTCTGCACAACCTGTCACAATAAGGACGTGCAGCGTGACTGGCGCTCTCTGTGCTGCACCGACAGGTGAGCGGTGGCTGCCTGGTGGAGAAGACGACTTGTGGGAAATGAAGGGATTTGGCACAAGAAATGTAGGCAGTCGGTGCGCTTGAGTATGAAATCTCAACCATGGAGTTTGCGCGGTTCACAGAATACACACAGCAGGGGTTGCGACGAAAAAAATTTGAAGGCCGTCTGTGACAGTTTACAATTCACACAGGACCACTTGGTGCAGACACAACTTTATGCACAGAAAACATCACGGAGGTAACTAAATCAAGCAATAATAAAAGAAGAAATCCCATTTGATTATTGTCTGTGACCTGGACATGGAACTACATGCATCTCCCGCATTTAATGCACTAAATACAGCTTCATCTCACTTGTTAACCTTTAATTATTTATATTTATATTTATTTAGTAGGCTTCTTGAAGTGGGTCCAAATTCACACCATAAACCTGCAGATGTGAACTGGAAGGTCAATGAAAAAAAATCCTTGAATCTCTCAATCCGGGAGCTGACAGCACATTGAAGAGTTATGGACGGGAGGCTTTGGAGCGCGTCTGGTGCAGTCGTGCATTCTGGGAGATTTCCCCCTGCTACCCCTCGTTTAGAGAGATATGCCGACTTCTGGTTGCTTCAAATGGAGAAAAGATTCTCTGATTTTAAAGCTTAGGCTGAAGTGGCGCTTGCAATTCCAGTTTATAGTGTGGCAGCAGAGCTCGTATTCAGCCTGCAGATCAACATCAGAACCCTGAGACACTTGATTACGCACAGTCCGGTGCACAATTCATGTCCATGTTCATAAATATGTGCGATAGTTTCATTTCATTGTTTACTGGTTCCACATTCAGTGGGTTTTGTCACTGTGGAGAAAAAGTTGCAAGTATTCATCTGCTTGATTTGTAATAGCACAATGTGGGTTTTCCATTCAGCTTGTTGAATATTAATTAAACCAAATTAAATTTAAGTGCATTTGAATTTTTCATGATTATTATTTACAATCTGATGGAAAAAAAAAAAAGATTTATGATGGGGTTTTTTGTGACGTTGTCAGTCAAAATGACGGACATCGGGAAAGTCTCTAGTGCAACGACTGAGTATGTGGGAGCAGTTTCATGTTTGCCACAGTGCTCCATAACTGCTTCAAAATAAAAAAGAATAAGGTGGAGGGAAAGGAGAAAACGAGTGCAACAGCTCAAGGAGACATTGTGAATAAAAGAGGAAAGGTCATGTCACCAGTTTGGCAGTATTTTGGATGTAGAAAAACCCTAATCAATAATTATCGATATCAACTGATATGAAATGCTTATATTGTGATATGTTTTTTAGCCATATCGCCCAGCCCTAGTGAACAGAGAAGGAAGGGACGGAGGGAGGGACATGCACTAAGAGGACAAAATAGCCTCTGTTCTCCCACCACTTCTAAAGACACTATTTTCACTGATTGCAAAAACATGAAGGCACAAGGAAAAACAAGCTGTATTGTCAACATAAGCTAATGATAGAAAGAGCAAAGCTCACATCAATATATTGTTCAATAAAGTCCAGATTTGTGAATCTAAGCCTATCCTAAACCTTGGATTAAGGCAGGGGTGAACATGTTAGCCATGACCTGGTACATTTTTTTTTTTAATTTTATTTTATTTTATTTTTTTTGTTGTTCTTTTAAGCTCCTGTGAAATTGTCAAGATTTCCATGAAGCATAATTTCATATGTTGAGGAGAGAACATCCAGAAAACCTTGTAAAGTGTGTGTGTCTGGGTGTGTTGCTGCAGACAGAGGGATGGCTCACTCGGAGGAGTCTCGACTGGCCAACCTCCTGCGCAGAGTGTCCAGGGAAGACGACCGTGACCGGAGGCTGGCCACCCTAAAACAGCTGAAGGAGTTTATCAGCCATGGCGAGAGCAAAGTGGTCAGTCATGCCATGTTCACGTCATCTTCATTTTTACCATCATAGAAACAAGACAAAAATGCATCAAACCATGGTTGCTGTCCAGAATCAGCCTAAAACAGTTCTCAGCTAGAAATGTTGTGCTTTCTTCACAGAATATGGATGTATTGCAATAAGTGTCTCTTACCCTCTGTGTCTTGTTTTAGACCATGGTCAAACAGCTGGACACCATCCTCAGCACTTTGAATGATATTTTGAATGAGAGGTAAGAGGAGGCTGCAAGCGCTTAAGTTTATGAAACGGTGATCTTTTGTGAAGAAAGACTGAGCTAACACTCAGTCATTTGTAAAGTATGCAGATGCTGGTTCCAGGATAATGTAGGATGTGATGGATTCAGGACTCGCCATCATGTCTTTAAATCATTCCTCAACACCTGAAAGAGGCTTATTTTGCTTAGAGCTGCTAAACACAGTGCAGATGCACTGATCAGACATGATGATAGAACCATGGGACTAACTGAATAAGCCTCTAACTCACAGCAACATGGACTCCATGAGATCTGTAAACATCTGATGTGGAATCTGCCACCCAACTTCATCGGACTTTTTCATTCAGATTGAGATCTGGAGACTTTAGAGACAAGGTTAACATCATCAGTGGTGCTCAAAGCTACTGTGGACCTTTCTAGCAGTGTTCCAGGGAACATTATCAAGTCTGGAGGATACATACTTTCCATATAGCAGTACAACTGTGCAATATATCACAAACATATTTTCACAGTATTAATATTACAAAGAATAGCTTGCACTGCAATGAATACCTAGTTTTTTAGTCCGTCTCAAATTAACACTGGTGAAGCTGCACGGTATAAGAAAACCTGCAGTATAAGATAAAATTGGTAAATGTCACAATAAGGGGTGTCCCAATCTGGTACTGATATCAGAAATAAGTCCAATATCAGCCACAAAACAAGTATCTGATTATATCGACCTGCATCCAATATCTCCAATAAAAGCACGCTGATAGAAGCACTCAACTCCAACACATAGTCCTGCATGGAACTAACTGAGATGCACTGTTGGTCCTAACACTTTAACACTTTTCTGTCAGAATGCTTGAGCAGCTCATGACCCTGTAACAGCTCATGCTTGAATAATCTTAAACTATGCAGATTGGTGATACCCTCCTAGTGCTTTCCTACGCTCCACCTAAAATTTACATGGACCTGTTTGCCTGATGTATGCACCAGGGTAAAAACATCACCAGTGGGGTTAACTTCAGCTGACATTGCTTGCAACATTGTGCAACCAATGCTAGCAATCTGATTGATTGGTTTAGATTTCATAAATATAGAATTTCTCAAATATTCAGCTTGAGTGTCTGAATGCTGAGGACGTTGCACACACTGAAACCCACCTTTCACCTGAATATATTGACTGTAAAGTAGTGAACAAAGAATGTTATCATAAAAGTTCATAACAGTTCTTAATTTATTCAATAAAACCTGAATAGCTCAGGTGGATAAGTATCTTCTGTCTACCTGTTAGATTGGATTCTGTTGTATTAGGGGTAGCCAATATGGACTTAGAATTTTATTGCAATAATGACAATTGTGATTTAAAAAAAAAACAACTATTTAATATGTTTTTTTTTTTTGTTTGTTTGTTTTTTTAGGTAAGTTTATGACTCTAACTGCATGGCACAGCATTCATAGCGCCACAAACACAAATACTGCTCTTGGATAATATTCCCATGTGAAAAAGGCTTCTTCAGGACACCACTTACTTAAAGAAGTGTGATTTATAGCACTAAACGGCACACAGTAACTGCATTTAATGATATTTTTGAATTAACCAGTATTCATTGGTGTTATCATGGAACAAACAGTGGAGAAAATATTAGAAATAAAATTTCCAATTATACTGGGGTTTTTTTGTAGTTGTTTTCAACATTTATTAATTGAAATTTATCAAGACAACAATAAATTAAAATTCTTATAAGAAACTTTTCACCATAAATGATAAACAATATGATAATTCCCCCCTACCCCCATGTTGTAGTGAGTATATTTGGTAACCTGTGTAAACATTTTGAACCTGTCATCCTTTGAGTTGGATCCTTTTAGAGCTGCTTTATGAATGAGCCCATGTGGTAGAGCAAATAACATCAAATTTAATCTCTTCAGCACTTTTCATACAGACAGATGCAAAACAAAAATAGTTTTGATTTCTCTCAGCATAAGAAGGGAAGATGCTTCCCTGATGTTCCATCTACTGCCTCTCCACCAGCCCACACCAAGCCCTGAGAAAATCACTGCTTTAATCATGACCAGCTGTATTTGTAGCTCGAACTTTTCTTCTCCTTTAAAACATCCATCTCTGGACTTTGTGTCATGCATGGCTCTGAACCATGGTGATAAATGTCTCCTTCCTGACGCCAGGTGTCATGAACACAGTTTTTTTTTTTTTTTTTTTTTTTTTTGATATTGACAACCATGCTGTTCCTGTATGGTGTGTATGTGTGACCTGTGCTCCTGTTTCCATCTATAGCAGTAAGCTGCTGTGGGAGTTGCGTCAGGAAGCAGCTGCCTGTGTTGGTCTCCTCTGCACGGTGCTCAGCTATGAGGCAGAGCGCATCTTCAAGTGGCTTTTCACAAAGTTTAACACTGGCAGTCGTGATGAAGTGAAGCTGTTGTACCTGGTGGCAGCGCAGCGTGCTTTGGAGGCTGCTGGAGAGAGAAAAGCCTTCTCTCATATCATGCAGGTAACTGCGTATATTTTGTGTACCAAAGTTGTTCTAAAACTCAGCACACAGTGGAAAGTGTTGATAGTCAGAACCTGCAGGAGCTGCTTTAGCATCTGGGGTCTGTGAAGCTTCAATGAGGTGGACTCTGCATCTGTTGTGTTTCAGCTGGTGATGAGCAACCTGCAGTCCATCCTGGAGAACGTGGACACACCAGAGCTGCTCTGTCAGAGTGTGAAGTGTATTCTGCAAGTGGCCCGCTGCTACCCTCATGTCTTCAGCACCAACTTCAGGGTGAGCATTTCAGCACAGTTAAGTTAATGGTTTCAGGCTGATGCATCAAAATCAGCCTTGAGCCCAGGTTCCTGTGCAGCTTGCAGAAGCACAACATTTAATTAAAGGGATTCCCTAGTCTGGATAAGTGTAAAAAAAACCAAAAAAAAAAAAAACAAAAACCATTTGTCTGGAAAAATATTAGAATTTCCAGACTTCATTGCATGAGAGTTGTCAGTCACCCTGTCCTTCACCCTTCCATCAATTTGTCCATCCAAGAGCATGTTTGCCCATCTGTCCATTTCTTAGTCTGTCCATTCAGTAAGTAGTAAGTATTCAATTCATCCAACAGGTTTTCTATCCCTAAGTTCTTCCTTCTCTCAATTCAAGGTAAATATTTGCATTTAAACTTTAAAAATAAGCTAAGAAGAACTTAGGAAAATTGTCTGGAGAAGGGTGGATTTTTAACCTGAAAAATGTGTGGAAACCCTGCTGAGCAGAACCTCCAGGCCTATAGCAGCTCCGTTTCCTGATTCTCCTCCATGTTTTTCCACAGGACACAGTGGACATCTTAGTGGGCTGGCACATTGACCACACTCAGAGGCAGTCACTCACTCAGCAGGTTTCAGGTCAGTTTGTCTTCTTTGATAGTCTTCCACTGTTTTGAGACTGAGTGAATAAAGGAGATCTTTTTACTAATTACTTCATGTTTTCTATTTAGTTTTAAGTGAAAGAACAGGATTTTTCTCTACTTGTCATAATACGTCAATATTTGTCATGTTAGCCTCATGCTGAATACATCTCAAAAAATTAGAATATGGTAATAAAATTCAACATTGTTTGTCCCTCATTTCAAAAAGTGAAACTGATATATTGTATAGAATTATCACACAGAAAAATATTTATTTCTTCATCGGAGAGCGATTCAGAGGACCACCCATCACCGAAGTCTATGTCACTGATGTAAGAAGATTCCACAGGGAAAGTCTCTGTGCTATAAAGTAAACATATTAATAATCAGAGAGGAGTAATGGACATATTAATTGGAAAATCTTGAGCCATGTGTTACAAAAGTATTAAGACTTCTGGAACTTTTTCACTTTTTTTTTTTTTTTTTTTTTTACACTCACAACTAGGGTTGTTCCGATACCAGTTTTTTCCAGAACGAGTACAAGTAAGAGTACTTCAGTTTATGTACTTGCCAGTACCAGTACCGAGTAATTTTGATGATTATGGCTCACAGAGAATGAAAACCCCAATATCCAGATAATTATACCTACAACTGGGTCAGAACATGTTGAGTGGAAGGAAAGTTTGGCAGGAAACGATGCATCAGTAACGGGGATAGCTACAGCCTTGAGAGGCAAAATCCACCGGAAATCAAAGTCCCAGAGTCTGGAGGAAGAGTGGAGAGGACCAGAATCCATGTTGCTGCAGGTCCAGTGTGACGTTTCCAGTCAGTGATGAGTCACCATGTCATCTGCTGGTTCTGGTCCACTGGGTTTCCTGAAGTCCAGGACAGTACCAAAGGTACTAGAAGCTGGTCCAATGACCATGGTGGTACTGAACCTGATTGGCCAGCAAAGGGCCTAATCTGAACCCCAGAGAGAGTCTATGGGGCGTTGTCAGGAGGAAGATGAGAGACAAAAAAAGAAGACATGATTGAATTCACATTTTAAACTGTTTGCTAAAAGCAGTTAGCTCAGTTAGTGTTAAATAACAACGGTCTTGGTATATTCTCGAGACTGTAGCTCCTCACATTAATGTGAAGTTTTCCATAAGGCTGCCAACATTTCCAGTAATGTTGTAACAGACTTCAGTAACAGACTGAAATATGAAAAAAATATGATGGAGCAGAGTTTATGGCTCCCCAGTAACTGGTCAGGGGCGATCAAGCTGAAAAACCATCACAAGCCCGTTTCTTGCTGCATCTCTTGTTACTATTCATTTAAAATTTTGAACTGTTTAAAATGATTCTTGACTGCCAAGTAGGGCTGTCTGATATATCACTATTATAACCTCATCCCAGTATCATTGTGCGCAACATTCATATTGCAAAGGACTGGTTGGAGTCTAATAATTGTTGACTAATATATTCCAAGTGTTATGAACTAGCATTATGCATGCTAACGTAACATTATCCAGTTGAACAGAGTCTCATGATGGCATTTTGGCTAATGTGACATTAGCCAAAATGCTAAAGGTCACAGAGTGATGGAAACACAGATATAAGGAAGAGGAAAATAGGCAGATATCACACCTGATGTAGTCATCACATTATTTTGTAGTATTGTGCAGCCCAACTGCCAAGTTGCACAAGAACATGAGCGTCCAGATGTTCTCCATATGTCTGCTCCTCTGTATATAGGCTGGCTACAGAGTCTGGAGCAGTTCTGGGTGGCAGACCTCACCTTCTCCACCACCCTCCTGGGGCAGTTCTTAGAAGACATGGAGGCATATGCTGAGGTGATCTCATGTTTGTTTTGTTTTTTTTGTGGTTTTTTTTCTCTGAAGTTGTTTGTATTTAAAATATATTCTGGGCATTTGATGGCGTTATCAGATTAAACACAACTACAGCAAGGTCTTGCATTTTTTATTTAAAAATGGAAGATCTTTCTCAAGTGTTCCTAAAATAGTTTAAAAGCTGGACTCTGATGAATAGTATTATGACCTGAAGAATGATTTTTGTTATTACGTGTACCTGCTTTGTGTAGGATCTGAGTCATGTGACGTCAGGTGAGGCGCTGGACGAAGACATCCCCCCTCCTTCTGTGTCCCTGCCCAAGCTGGCGGCTCTGCTGAGGGTTTTCAGCACAGTGGTCCGCAGCATCGGAGAGCGATTCAGTCCAGTCAGAGGACCACCCATCACCGAAGTCTATGTCACTGATGTAAGAAGATTCCACAGGGAAAGTCTCTGTGCTATAAAGTAAACATATTAATAATCAGAGAGGAGTAATGGACATATTAATTGGAAAATCTTGAGCCATGTGTTACAAAAGTATTAAGACTTCTGGAACTTTTTCACATTTTTTTACTCTTGCAACTAGGGTTGTTCCGATACCAGTTTTTTCCAGAACGAGTACAAGTAAGAGTACTTCAGTTTATGTACTTGCCAGTACCGAGTAATTAACAAGTCCTACTTATACTTCACACAATAACTTTTGAAAACAAACTTATTTTATTTAGGGTGGCTCCTAAAGTCCCCCTGACTGTTTTAACAAACCATAAATAGAGCATGACATACAGATTGTTTAGTCTTCAAAGGCTTTATTAAATTACTCGTTATCAACGACTACAGACCCTTTGCCCTGACATCCCACATCATGAAGGTCTTGGAGAGACTCCTGTTGGCCCATCTGAGTAAGGGGGGACTGTACTCTCACCATTCCTTTTCACTCTGTACACTTCAGACGTCCAGCACAAGTCAGACTCCTGTCATCTCCAGAAATACTCAGCTGACCCTGCAGTGGTCGGGTGGATCAGAGATGGACGAGAAGCTGAGTACAGAGAGCTGGTGGACCGCTTTGTGTCATGGTGTGGAAACAATCATCTCATCTTGAATGTGAACTAAACAAAGGAGATGATTGTAGATTTCAGGAGAAACAGGGTCAGATCAAACTCTATTTCCATCATGGGAGAAGAAGTGGAGGTGGTTGAGGAATATAAATACCTCGGTGTTCATCTGGACAACAGACTGGACTGGAGACTCACCAGTGAAGCCGTCTATAAGAAGCTTCTGGAGGAAGCTAAGATCCTTCAAGGTTTGCAGCAAGATGTTGCAGATCTTCTATCAGTCTATTGTTGAGAGCGTCATCTCCTCTGCCGTCATCTGTTGGGGCAGCAGCATCAGAGCCAGGGACCTAAAAAGGCTCAACAACCTGATAAAGAAGCTGGTTCTGTTCTGGGGACGACTGTGGAACCTCTGGAGTTGATGATGCAAAGAAGGATTTTATATAAAATCAAGAAAATTATGGACGACCCTGGACATCCTCTTCATGAGGCTGTTATTGGAAAACAGAGTCTCTTCAGTCAGAGGCTTCTATGGACTGGTTGTAAAACAGACTGCTATAGGAGATCTTTCCTGTCTACAGCCATCACCATCTATAATAACTCCTTGATTAATGAGTTAAATCAGCATTTAATTTCCCTTTGGGATGAATAAAGTATTTTTGAATTTGAATTAAAAGACTCCTTTTTCGCTGGGGTTCAGGCCTGGGCCAAAATTATTTGTTTAATGGTCCGATCGGGCTGCGGCTTCTGTGGTACATTTATTTGTTTGTTTATTTATTTATTTATTTATTTATTTATTAGGATCCCCATTAGTTTTCACCAAAGTGGTTACTAATCTTCCTGGGCTCCAACTGATAATTCACAAATTTATTCGTACAACTTATAGGACAATTTTGACATTAATATATAATATGCACAAAATTAATCTGACATTACATTTTACAAATTTCATACATGAACTTGAGTTTAAACATTAGATTTCAGTGCTCTTTTAAAAGAAAGTGTGCTTTTTAAATCTCTAATGTTTTTAGGTAATTTATTCCATTCCTGAATTGCTCTATAGACAACAGATTTTTGTTACAAGTTTGTCTTGGCGTAGCTTACAATTAATTTTGTCTCAGATGAGTACCTGGTAAAATGATTATGTGTCTGATCAGAATAAATAAGCTTTTCATAAAATGATTCAGGTCTCCCTGTTAGAATGACTTTGTTTAAAAATGATTAACTTATACTGCAACCTAACCTTCAATAGAGGCCACAATAAAGTACGGTGCACTTCAGTGATACTTATAGAGAAAAGGACATTTTAACACTAATCACTAACACTAAAAACTAAAGCAGTAAAAGCTTAATTAAAATAATATTTAATTTTTTTTTTTTTTTTTTTTTTTTTTTTTTTTTGTTTGTTTTTAGGGTTAGCTAAACAATAACTTATTGGTGTATTACCACCACCACCTGCTGTAAGCTATGACTTAACCATTGAGTTGCACAGCAGAAACGTGGCATTGCTTTGAAGTATCAGCTCGCTTTTACAAGTATGAGTACTTGACGCTGATATCAGGCTCAATACAGTATCGGGACACCACTACTCACAACCACAAAGTTCGGTGTGTTTTGTTGGGATTTTATGCAAGTCCTGCACCAAATAGTGTGAGGGAAAATGATACATAGGTGTCAGGTAATTTTTGATGAAACCCAACCTAGTTTTCAATCTTTATCGAACATGTCTTGCTGGTAAATTAATGTTTAAATGTAAGTGACCGCCAGTGTTTTGTGTCTTTAAAGGTTTTAAACCGTGTTCTGGCCTGTGTGACGGCAGCGAAGCAGGTCCAGTTCTCGGAGGCCGTTCTCACGGCAGGGAATGAGTGTGTGGGGGTGTTGCTGGCCAGCGTGGAGCCCACAGGTCAACTCATGGAAGCTGTCCTTGCTTACGGCCTGGACCAGCTGGACTGCTGCCTGGCCTGTGGCTCTGATTACAGCCTCGCTGTTCTCAATCTTCTCACTCTGGTATTGTCATTTATAGTTATCGTTTCTGCTGAATGTTTCATTTTATTTTGATTTAATCTTTGATTTGAGATTTATTAACACCACCTGCAGATATGAAAAGACCTAGTGTTTTAGAGAACTTAGTGAGAGGTTACATTTATGGTTTGAAATGAGTTGTAAATACAGCAGTAAGCGGCACATTGACCTACTCCAAATCTGTGATTAATGAATTTAAAATAAACTGCAAAAAGACAAGAGGCAGTTGCTTTCTGTTATTCTGGTGCTAATCTGACATTTTATTACCATTGAAGCTCTGTGTTTGACTGGTTTTAAATTTGACAGATCAAAAACAAAACAAAACTCTGGAGTTTTAAATATAACGTTTTGATTGGCTGCTGTTCTTCATGAGCCCAACTCCTGCCCCTGTTGAAAGCGGTTCTTTCCTCTGGTCCAGCTGCGACCTGGAGTTCATGTAGCTCTGGTTTTTGGTGCTTCAGCTCCAGGTTCCAAACACAAAGAACTGGAGCTTAATAGGTTCCAGCAGCAGCTAAGCCCTGGAGCTGGTTAGTGGAAACGGCCCTGGAGTCATTTAGCAGTCCTTGAGCTCAATGATCTAACACAACACTCAAAGGGACTCAGTCTGCAGTCTTTGGCTGTATTCCTTGCTTTACTCCTTTGACCCACACAAGATGGTCCGTAATAGGGCATATGTTTTCATTAAAGGGGCAGTATTATATAAAATCAACTTTTTTGAGCTTTACATCATGTTATAATGTTATTCCCTCATTAAAAACATCCCTGGAGTCTTGCTTTGATTCTTTCATGCATGTTTGAGAAATCCTTTAATCTCCCGTGACAACCATTCAGCTGTGCAAAACGCCTGGATGGACTGAGCTCTGCCTTTGAGACCCAGCTCCTCCTTAGAGCTGCAGTTTCCGAGCCCCTGCCACATAGAGCAACCCTCCCCCCCCCCCGACTTCCCCACTCAGCTCCTTCAGACTAGCCAGCAGCAATTAGCAAAAACCTGGTGGAACTGTGCATCTGCTGAGCTCATTATACGAGCTACTTCTCAGTGAAACGCTGATAAAAGCATTGTTAAAGGGTTAATAGACAATGATGTGATGACTTCCTAAAGGCAGAGTTTAAGAAAGAGCATGAGTTTTTAAAGAGACAGAGGCTCAATTTCAAGGTGTTAAATTATGAAGTCAAGGTTCTTTTAAGTCATATTTAATATATATACCGCATTTTTGTAACAACTGAAGGTAACACAGTTACTTGATTGTGCTGTAAAATGGCACTATGTGCCTGGAAAATACATCATACTGCCCCATTTAATAGTTGGTGAACTGTAAAATCATGTTGGTGTTTCTGCTCTGTTCTATTCAAGCCTGTCTGTATAATGTAACTGAAGTTCTGAATGTTTTTCAGACTGTGGATCAGGTGAACACCAAACTTCCTGTGTCGTTTGTTGAGAAACTCCTGGCACCGGACTCCCAGCTTCTGACTCTACGTTTCCATCCTGAGAAGGAGGTGTGTGTTCTTCATTCCAACCTGAGAGTGTAACAATTATAAATGAACCAATCAGAGGTTTTGTGCTCAATTTCTAATCACTGATTTTCTAAATTTGTGACCTACTTTTATCGGATTTAGCTCATTCTGAATACTCTTAAAGAACTGAAAATAACAAAATCCTTTTATTCTGGTGTTGGGATGAATAAAGGTTTCACTTGTTTGGGGACTAAAACTGCAGGAATTCTCAATAGCATCCCAAAATTATAGAGCTGTTTTTTCTTCATCACTGAAAATCTACAGCTACAGTAAAATCCTGCTGATTATGGGGCCAAAGTATTTGAGGTATCTGTACGGATAAAACCAACTAAAAGATTACAGTGCAACTAATTTTCTGCTTTACAAAACAAGCTATAGTTCATGTTTCTCTTTTATTTCACCTTAAAATGTAGAAGTACACCATGTCACTAGATATACATTTTTATTCTACGTCATCAGTTTAAAGTGAATATCAGCTGAGTCCAGCTTCGGCCCTGTCCACATTAACCCAGATATTTAGCAAAGCAGACATTTTATTGTGTCTGCACCTCCTGTCTACATCCCAGTATGTTTTTGTTATTTTAAAGAATGTCTATTTAAAAAGAACTATTCACAAAATGGAGAATTTGCAAAAACAGCTTCAGGTGTATTTGTGTGGCCTGCAGCTGGAGATTATCAGATATGATATAGAGACCGACATTGTGTCATTTGGACTGTCTTTGCTGAAACCCACAACAATAATGGAACCAATTTCAGGTGTGTGTGGTTTTTTTTTTTTTTAAGACAACTGTTTCACTTTCCTGACTCTATTTCCACGAGAGCTCAAATCTAAGCTGGTTCAGTCGGAACTGAGAGGGACAGCTACAAAGCAGCTGTATGGAGCTTTTGTGTGAATGGTCAGTAATTCTTTTTGAGGCTATAGGTGTGTTCACACCATGTTAGGATCATCAGGCTGCGTCATGCAGCTCCACAGCTACAGCAGGATTTCCCTAAAGAAAACATGCAAGAACCGCTACAGAGTTAACATTTTCAATTCTGAAATTAGCATACGGTTAGTTACTATGCTGCGTTCCAGTCGGAAGTCAGAACTCAGAGCTGGGTTTGAAGTCACACCAAGGGAACGGCGTTCCAGTTAACATAGGCTGAGAAGTCAGGATTTCAATGTGGCGACACCCATGGACATTGTTCACAGTACCTCTTATGAACATTGTTTTAAGCTTTACTTTCCATCAGCAAACGCCACTTTTCATTTTCAGTTCATTTTAGAGTTACAGGCACGACAAATAACATTATTTTACCAGATACGTTTGGGAGTGCGTCTAAAATCATATTAAATATTGAGACCCAAAGTTGGCCTTAAAAATCCTAACTGAGGGTAGTTGGAGTCATCATTTTCACAATGTGTCCAAGTGCCATCTAGCTTTAAGCTTTGGTGGCTCATTTAAACCAGCAGCAATGCTTAGAAATGACACTTTCTTTTAACACAAGGAGAATACAAAATATAAATGTTCTTAAAAGAAATGTGAGGGATGACTTTCAGTTTTCCATAGCTTTAAACAGTGACTGCTTAAAGTCAGTGTACAGACTATGATCTAGCGTTAATAGGAAAAAATTAAAAGAAAAGTATAATCACAATTATAATACTGCCTCTTTCAAGCAACTATGATGCGCTTGTTTACACAGCCAATAATAACTTCTGCTCTGTGATGATATGCTGTATGAGCTCCTAGGTGCATTAATAGAATAAATATGACCCTATGAACCATTATATGCACCACATGTGTTTGCTCAGACCTGTATGTAGTGTAAAGAGGGCAGATGGTTAACAATATTACCACCTGTGCTAAAAGTCTGCTTTGTTGGTAGGTCTGCAGAGAAGTCAGACTTCAGTCAGACAACCTCTTTTAAAGAGGTTGCTTTGGTGATTATGGAGCTTTTTCCCTGGCCTTAGCACCTAAACAAGCACTGTCGAATTTGGAGGACCAACTCTTTCCTAATATTCCATGATATTAGTTACTTTTACAGATAGTTACATTGTGTGGGTTACTACATCCATCTGGTTCAAAACTGAATGAATCCCATCTTGCCGACTTCATTTACCTTTTAGGAACCAGCTCTTCCATTTCTAACTTTTGGTCTAATTGGCAAATCAGCCACGTTAAGACTGCTCCACACCTATAAAAAATTCCTCACACGATGACACCTGTGCAAATATAAGGCTGTTGAACTGACAGTTGAAATTGATCTATCAACCAATCCTTGCTGGCATAGCTCTGTAGAAAAAGCACTTTCATTTCAAATAAATAAATTTCTAACTGCCTGATCTCAAGGCTGCATGAGCATAGAATGAGCTGATTCTGATAACCTGCTGATTTCTCTAGTAATAAAGTGTTCATCAAACAACGTGCCTGGCCTTGTTAATATGTTAGACATAAATGTGAGCCACCATGAAAGGTTAATTCTTAAAACCACAGGAGTTAAGACTTTGTAACATTTCCCATGGACTCAATCAGTTTTTGTTCCTTAGTTTATAGAAGTTGCTCTCCCTCCACCAGATGGGGGCTGAATCTTCAAGATATCTGAGGATTTTGAGTTGCATTGATGCTACAGAGAAGAAAATAAAAACCAGTTTTCTCATGGTAGTAAATTCCCCCCATACTCTAACCTCATCGGCACAACCAGAAGTTGAGAGCGTACATTTTCAATTTGAAAGCAGGATTCCATCTCTTTCCTGTAAAACGTTTAATACTTGAGCTTAAATTTTCGACTTGAAAGCAGGATTTAATTTCTTTGCACTCAAAACTTCTGCTGTCTCTCAGATTTTCTCCTCGCGCACAAACTTCTCTCTGCACGGATCAAATCTGCGCTGGCAAACCTCTCTGCTCGTTTGCAAATTTTTTCTGCTCTCTGGCAGATCAAGGAGCACAGTCGCCTTGCAACCTTTCCAGCCAAATAGAATGACAGTGTTCCTCTGAGTGCACTTGATACTTTCTAGTGGGTGTGCTTGTGGGGTGCATACAAAGCACACTGATCTGAAGCGGTAGTTCTATCCAAATTACTCTGCAAAATGGATCGGCACCAATAAAACCCTAAGGTAAGTACAATTTTCATGGCTAGTAGCTGCGGTAGATTTAATACAACTGTTTAATTTTGCATTAGTTTGTATGAATTTATTCTTTTAACATCACGAAGCCCTTACACGAGCACAGGTGAAGCAGATTGTATAGAAATGCTACTTTCGGGTTCTGCTCCGTGTAAACAGTATTAGGGTCAACCTGTAGCTAATTGTTGAATGTGTTCAAAAGATAATCGTTGTTACAAGTCAATGTATAGAATAAGTTATATTCCATCCATCCCTCCCTTCATTGTCTAAACCCGCTTATCCATGCAGGGTCGGGGATGCAGCTGCCCAGCTGATGCCAGTTAGCTGGAGCATGACTGGTTCAAGCTGTCCTTAAGCTGAGTTTAGCTGTTCTCTAGAATCAAGATAAATCTATACCAGTATCCTGTTTTCAGAAGGAGCTGATTATGAAAATATATGAAGTGTTTATTTTGCAGCAGAGAGTATTCAGCAGTTTACTGTAAAATGATATAAAGCTATTAGCATAAACTATTTGGCTTGCTAACATCAGTGTGGCTTTGTGATTGAACTGCTGCTGAGTATTACCTCGTTCACACAGAACAGTGACCTCCGTCTTTGTAATGAAAGAAGAGAATCTGGATTTAGGTTTCTGTCAGATGATTGCAGCTGTTGCTGGTTTATAATCTGATCCTGCGCATCAGGAGCAACAGATTGAGTCAACAAGCTAAGTTTCAGTGAAGCTGTGGTCTGTTTCAAGGTTAGGCTTAGGTTAGTTTTTTCAATCCTAGATCAAACCAGCTGATTAAAGCTGCATAGGAACATTTTCGTTTTAAAATAAATGTTTTGTAGAACAATTAAAATGTTGTTTTTGACAGGTGTACACCTGATTTTCTACAAGACAGTCGCAGCTGATTCAGTCAAAACATAGTGCAGAAAATGTGTTAGTCAGTGGGATCCAGTTTAACCTCCGACCAGATATTTTACAGATAAGACCTCCTTATTTTAAAATAAAACTAACTCAGACTGAATTGCATATTGTCAATGTAAGTTATTGTTAAATGTGCTGAGTAGTGTTATAATTAAAGGTAACTGGTCGGCTAATTGGTGTCACATTGGTGAGCAACTTGTCAGATGCGTTTAACATGTTTATATATTTTTTCTGGGACTTGTAGGAGCTCCCAATATTCTTTTGATTATTTTAGGATATGTAGTATTTATTTTCATGTGGAAATAAATGCTGGTTTTTGTTTTCTGAAAATAATGCATCGTTATTTACTTATTTGTGATTTTCCCCATATTCGAGAGCTGGAGGAGAAAATACAGGACCTGGGGTCTGGCCTTGAATTCTCCTTCAGTCCTCATCCCCAGGCTTCAGTTCCTGTTCTAGACCTTTGTTGGATCCAGCAGCGTTTCCATTTCTGGTAATGGCCACTGTCTTGAAAAATACATTTTTTTGTAAAGCCATATAAATTTGATTAAATTTTTTTTAACGGTAATTTCCGGTTGTTGTAAGACAGATTCATCAACCCTCTCCTGGTGGCCTTTACTTCTAAACTGGAGCTGATCTACTTCCCACCCCAGTTGTACTAATTGTTCTGGGTTTCATTAATGTTTTAGTTTTGGATGAGTTTATAAACGATCACATCACCTGTCTCGACATTTTAGATGTTTGTATTGCTAACATCCAGATATGTTTCTGTTCTTGCGTTTTGCAGAGAGAAGGTTGAAGCTTTTTACCAGTGTCCCTGTCTACCAGGCTACTACACATCCTTTCTCTGTCTGAAAACGTCAACTGTTGTTAAGTCCTTTTGATCAAGAAAAATATGAAAGCAAATATCCTTAATAAATCAAACATTTTTAGTAAAGTATGTGATTTTTTTAAATATAGACAGTTTGGAGTTCCTTACAAAAACTTTGCTGGCTGTGAAAAGTCCTACATTTCAAGCCCTTGTTGACTATTCTTGCTAACTGGCCTCAAAGCACAATGGCTAAGGTGGAGTATGTATACCATTAATGCCTGGTGATGCAGATTCCACATGTACCAAGGATTATATTATTTTCATCTAGTGGTCAGAGGTATGCCCAACTACTGACTTTCATACTAAAACATTTACATTCATAGTTTGTGGAACAGTCTGTACTTGAGTTAGGATGCTACAGTTCTGCATTGTGTTTGGGTCCACCACTCTTTCATCTGACTGTTACCAGTCTGAACCATCAGGGTGGATGATGAAATATGAGGATAACTTTAAGTTTGAAGTTGTTGCTTACAGTAGAGAACTTCAAGTTCCACATCTCGATTTGGTATTTCATGTACTTTAGAATCTGTAGGAAAAAAGTATATTTGTATCAGATTCTCATCTCAGCTTTAAAATAAAACCTGTCTGCAGTGAGTCTGAAGTGTCCCATGCAAACCCAAAGGGAGCTTTTGTATTTTGCCTTTTGCTTCATCCCTGATATTTTATTCGTCACCTTCAGACGCTCCCATGCAGGACCTCGGCCTTGTTCCCAATAATATACTGTGATAGCAGGAATAACTGTCCCTTTACTCGTTTAATAGTCCCTTTACTCGTTTGTACATTCCAAACGAGTAAAGGGACGGGGGCTTCTGATTAAGTTCCCACTTCTCTGAACTGGTCAGCACCAGTAAGAAGCAGCAGCCTTTAAAGAGTTTTCTAAAGTTCACAAATGCTGAAGACATCCCATCATTAGTGTTTTCTGTGAAAGGTTGGAGTCCAGCAATGGCCTCATTGTCACAGGTGATCTTGGCCAGTGTTTCCCAACCCTGGTCTTCAAGGCACTGGCCAGCATGTTGGTAATGTCCCCCTGCTTTAACATTCCTGACTCAGATGATTACATGTGTTGAAGCAGGGAAACCTCCAAAACATGCAGGGCAGCGTGGCTTGAGGACCACGATTGAAAAACACATGATGAAAAAACTTAATATGTACCAAGTAAGATACAAACGTATGCAGTTATTTATTTTTTTTACTGCAAGTTCTGTCAATAAAGTATTTTAATGCAAGTTGGATTTTGTTTTTCCTCTTTTATTTAGCTTGACTGAATTTTGGTCAAAATAACTTATTTCCATAACTGCCCAGATGAACACCTTCTGTATACTGACACCCTTGCAAATGAGATTAATAATCTCAATGGATTTCTTTCCTGGAAACTGGTAAAAAAAAAACCAAAAAAAAAAACCCTGTGTAGTTAATATGCTGCCCCCTGCTTGTTAGATGTAACGACAATATTTAAACCAAGTAAAAAAATAGTTTTAATTGGAAACATCATCAACATGGTGCCAGGCTAAAACATTCTTTGCTACATGCTCCAGAATAATCCTCAGTAAGAAATGGGATCTGAAACAGTGTCAATAAAATAATAAACAGGTGTTTAAGATGAGTTTAGCAGATATTTAGTGACTATAGAGAACACAGATCCGCTGTCAGTTTTCCTTTTACACCACAAACGATCACAACAGGTATGGCCAAAATCCTTGAAGTTTTGCCCAGTTGGAAAACCATAAAAATTGACAAAAACAAACAATTATTCTTTTGTAAACATTTCATGACTTCCTGACAATTGTAACACGGAGCAGAAAGCTGAAGTTGTTTTCCCTACATCTGGTGGGCATCGCCAGAAGAGGGGATGCAGCTATCTACTGTAGCCACACAAGCACACCCGCTAGAGAGTATCAAGCACCCAGAGGAACACGGTCATTCTATTGGCTGGAACGGTTGCTAGGCGACGGTACTCCTTGATCCGCGAAAGAACAGAAACAATTTTGAGAGAGAGAAGTTTGTGCGTGAGGAGAAAATCTGAGACAGAGCAGAAGTTTTGAGTGCAAACATTACAAGTTTTGAGAATATGGAGATTAAATCCTGCTTTCAAGTCGAAAATTTAAGATCCAGTATTAAACATTTTAAAGTAAAGAGATGGAATCCTGCTTTTAATTGAAAATGTACGCTCTCGACTTATGCCAGTAAAATTCCCCCATATTAGAGCAGAATGAAATCTGTAGGAGTGTGTCGTTCTAGTTCTTTTACTGTGTTTCTATACGTCTGTGGGTTCATATCGTCCACAGGTGATGGCTGCTGTACACAGTGTTTACCAGGCACTGCTGAGCCTCAAGAATATCCCCACACTGGAGGCAGCTTATAAGCTGGTGTTGGGTGAGATGGCCTGTGCTCTGGGTAGCCTGATGGAGAGCCTGGTTCCCACTGACAGGAATGTGGCTCCTGGCAGCACATGCTCAGCTATTCAGCACCCTGCTTTTGCTTCCCTCAGCATGCCTCTGGAGAAGGCTCAGTTCACCCTAATCTTCAACCTCAGCACCCTCACCACTATTGGAAACACCAAGAATTCTCTTATCGGGGTAAGATGTGTTACTTCTAATGTACATCCTGGGCTTAGTGAACACTTTAGTACAACAAGCTTCATAGGAAATGTGGCCATATATAAAGCGATTATTGTGACCTTTAAGTTCTGGACATTAGCTCGTTGTAAATGATGAGCTTGCTCACAACACCTACAGTCATACCAAGGGGCAGGTGCTTGCTCTATGAATTATGTAAATGTTTGTCCTGGTATAAACTGAAGCTGATGCCTGTTCTGTCTTGAATGTGTTTCTTCTAGATGTGGGCATTGAGCCCAACCGTCTTCACTCTACTAAGCCAAAACCTGCTTCTGGTTCATTCTGAGTTGGCGTTGTACTACCCTGCCATCCAGTATGCTGTACTCTACTCCCTGTATTCCCACTGCACCAGGTAAAAACACACCATCCTTTACTGGGATTGTATATAATACAACAGCTTGTCTCAAAATCCAGACTATGGACTGGATCTGGATCAAGCCGCACGTCAATCTGGCCCAGGCTGTGGTGTGGAAAATGGGGGCTGAATCGTGGAATTTGACATATAATAATGAGCAATGTTGTTATATAAATAATTTGATCAAACTGATCTTCTCAGACCAAAGAGTCCAATAGGTGAACCCCTACAGCAAAGTTCACTGTGTGATATCAGGAACAAAGAGAATGTCCTGTCTGCTGCAGTGACCCACTCGTTTGTTTGTTCATCCCTGGCTCTTTTGGACCTTAAACCTTATCCAGATCTGTGAACATATATCAACGCAAAGTCGTGCATAAGTGGAAGGAAAGTTCTACATGGCGTTCAAAGATTTTCACAAACATAAAACTGCTGAAAAATGTACCATGCACTTGTGTTCAGTCCCCTTTAGTTAGACCTATGTAGAACAACATTTGAGGTTATCTTGCAGTTACAGCTGGAAGTCTATCTTTAGGCTCTTTTGTTGTTAGACACCCAGTTTTGGTCTATAAAGACATACCTGACATGTTTTGACGGCAGGCTTCCATCTTCATCAGGTGTCACCAGGTGGTATGGTAAAATCAGCTGTTGTTCCCTGGGCCAGCAGCAGGGGTCATTGACCCATTCAAGTAAAACCTTAGTTCATACAGAGTTCATTGTTCCTTTGATTGTCTCTTTTTTTTTTTTTCTTTTGCAGACACGATCATTTTATCTCATCCAGCTTGTCGTCATCATCTCCCTCTCTGTTTGACGGAGCTGTCATCAGCACAGTGACCACAGCCACAAAGAAACATTTTGGCACATTGCTCAGCCTTCTGGGTAATCTGCTGTCAAAGGAACACCTTTACCCAGACGCCAGGTTTGTGAAACGCTCTCTTTGGAGGATCTCAAGGCGATCCTCCAAACTTTAAAAGAAAAAAGTGACATAAAACTAAACGATCAAGTAGTGGATTCAGATGTGGTAATCAGCAAGTAATCTGTATTTGTGAAACAAATACCTGCACAAGTGTGAATGTGGAAACGATGTTCCATCCATGAGTTCTTGTTGACCTGAATGAGTTGTTGGAGGTGACCCCAGCAGGAGAGCTGTTCTATGCAACAGTGGAAAACTGCCTTCCTGAACTGGTATTCCTAGACGGCTATGGCTACAATTCACAACATGAATGAAGAGAGAATCCTCCAAGGTAGACCATGGAAGACTCCAAATCATCAGGGCACAAAAACAAAAAGTAATATTTTTTGGAAAAAAAAAAAAAAAAAAGGAAATGTTGAAAAATAAATTACAGTTCAAGTAGCATAAAGGAATTTAAATGGGGATGTTATGCAAAATCGACCTGTTTGAGCTTTACATCACGTGATAATGTTATTCCCTCATCAAAAACATACCTGGAGTGTTGCTTTGATTCATTCATGTATGTTTGAGGAATCCTTTAATCTCCCATGGCAGCCATCCGGGGGTGCCTTAACCTTTCTCATACAATGTGCCGTTGGAGGTTCGAGACCCAGTTTCAAGTTGTCAGATGTGATGCAAAGTCAAATTTATTGTAAGATATACGTCATTTTCATAACAACTGAAGGTAACATAGTTGATTGATTGTGCTATAAAATGGCACCATGTACCTTAAAATGGCTTACATGACCCAGAGTTGTAAAATTAAGCAAACTTATTTGGAGATTTGTTTTTTGTTTGAAGTGGCAGTGTTATGTAAAATTGACTTTTTTGAACTTCACATCATGTTATAATGTTATTCCCTCATCAAAAACATACCTGGAGTGTTGCTTTGATGCTTTCATGCATGTTTGAGAAATCCTTTAATCTCCCATGGCAGCCATTCAGCTGTGCAAATACAGCTCCACCTTCAAGATGCAGTTCCTCCTCAGAGCTGCAGTTTTCAAGCTTCCGAGCTTCTGCCTCACAGAGCACCCTTCCCTGCCGACTTCCCCACTCAGCTCCTTCAGACTAGCCAGCAGCAATTGGCAAACATCTGGTGTAACTGCGCATTTGCTGAGCTCATTATATGAGCTACTTCTTAGTGAAGCACTGATGGAAAACATTAAAGGGTTAATAGAGGATTGATGTTGTGATGACTTCCTGAAGGTGGAGTGTAGGAAAGAGCAGGACTTTCTTAAAGAGACAGAGGCTCAATTTCAAGGTGTTAAATTATGAAGTCAAAGTTCTTTTAAGTCATATTTGATATATACAACATTTTTGTAACAACTGAAGGTAACATAGTTACTTGATTGTGCTATAAAATGGCACTATGTGCCTGGAGAGTATGTCATACTGCCCCTTTAATTACTAAAAGATAACTAGGTATAGCCGATAGAATACGAGCACACAGGTAACAGTTGAAGATTAAAAAGACATCAACTTATTGATCAGTTATTGTATAAATCTCTTTTATTTTGTTGCCTTTATTGATAGTAATAAATAAAACTATTGGGCAATGAATTAATTTATCATTCATTTTTATTTTTAATTGTTGAACTGGTCATCTATATTACCCAGAGGTGATAAGTAACGACTGGTAAAACAGAAACTATGTTTTAGTGAAGCCCAAATGTTCCAGAATAGATTCCTGTGTGAGAAATCGTTATTGTTTTAGGAAGCTTCTGCTGACCTGGGCTCAGGAAATCTCCCTGCTGATGATGAAGTCAGACACCTACAGCCCCCTCTTCTCCCTGCCGTCATTCAGCAGGTTCTGCAGAGGCCTGCTGGACAATGGTGAGGCCAGACATCTTCTGTTTATCTTTGAATTCTGTCCCTTAAAACGGGTTTGGGTCATTTTCACCATGTTTTTTTCTGCTTAGCTCTACATGAAGATCACAGTATCTGCCTTCAAACATGCCACAGCTTACAGGTCCTCTCTACATGCCTGTCTACTGAACTGCTGCAAAGGTGAACCTCATTCTTTAGGCCTTAACGCCTGGATTAGTTTTATTTTGCACTCTGCTGTAGACATTAGCTCAGCCTCTAATGGCCCGTGCCTGTTGTGTGTGTTTGGCTTTATATGTGATGGTCTGCCAGGTGTATGGATGTCTGCCGAGTCCAGTTGGTGCACTCAGCAGTAAGAGTAAGGCAGGCCTTTGCCAAACTTCTCAGAACAATTCCCTTGGATGTGGCTTTGAGGTAAGACGTAAACAAATCCAACTCAGATGAACATCAGGATGTGGGTTGAAATCCATCAAATGAAATTTGTGGTTTTCTCTTGTTGGTAGTAACCACAACCACTCTGAGATCAGGGAGATCTCTCTGGCAATCCGCCACCACATGAGCCGGGCACCAAGCAGCACTTTCCACCCACAGGACTTCAGCGACCTCATCAGCTTCATCTTGTATGGAGTCCTTCATCGTGGAGGGTACTGGCTCACTTACAGATTTCAGCTGCCTAAATAGTCTATATTCTCATTTAACAATCATGGGAAATGAAATAAAATCATAGACCGGTCAGCATCATGTGGCCGGTTTTATCTTTAGAAACTATAATATGAATGAATTTGAGTTTTTGGTCTATCCTGCCTGATCAGTTGAAAACAGCTCCAGCCTCAGTCCACTCCTTGTGAAGCTCCCCCAAATTCTTGAATGTGTTTTGCTTGACAGTCCTCTCATGCCTGCGGTTGTCTCTGTTGCATTTTTCCTTCCACTCAATTTTCTATGTATATGCTTGGATACAGGACTCTGAACAACCAGCCTCTTTAGCAATGACCTTTGCAGTTATCAAACCACTGTTAAAAAATAACAATTTAGATAAATCACTATTGCAGAATTACAGCCCAACCTCTATCCTTCCATTCTTCAGCAAAATTATTGAAAAATCTGTGTTTCAACAGTTAAACAGCTTCTTAACAATTACAAACTGCTTTGACGCCTTTCAGTCCAGTTTCCGTGCTCACCACAGCACTGAGACTGCCCTCGTCAATGTGTTCAATGACATCCACACAAATGCAGACAGTGGAACAACCACAGTGTTGGTTCTGTTGGACCTCAGTGCAGCATTTGACACTGTTGACCATGAGATATTATTGAAGCTACTGGAGAGCTGGGTTGAACTCTCTGGTACGGTACTCAGTTGAGGAACGATCTAGAGTCAGCACGCAGCTTCAGTTATTACAGCTAGAAACTAGTGATCAGGCCTGAAATCTGGGTGTAATGATGGACTCGGACCTGAACCTTCAGAGACACATAAAGACGATTACAAAGTCGGCCTTCTATCACCTGAAGAACATTTCCAGGACTAAAGGACTAATGTCTCAACAAGATCTAGAGAAACTCATCCATGCGTTTATCTTTAGTCACATTAGTTACTTCAGTAGTGTCTTAACAGGTCTGCCTAAAAACATCAATCAGACAGCTGCAGCTGATCCAGAACGCTGCTGCACGTATTCTCACATAAGACCAGGAAGGTAGATCACATCACCCCAGTTCTAAAGTCCTTCCACTGGCTCCCTGTAGCTCAGAGAATGGACTTTAAAATACTTCTGTTAGTTTATAAATAACTGAACGGCTTAGCACCAAAATACATTAAAGACCTGTTGTCGTTGTATCAACCTTCCAGACCACTCAGGTCTTCTGGTTCTGGTCTACTCTGCATCCCCAGAACCAGAACCAAACATGGAGAAGCAGCTTTCAGTTTTTATGCTACTCTAATCTGGAACAAACTCCCAGAAAACTGCAAAGTAGCCGAAACACTGAGTTCCATTAAATCAAGGCTAAAAACCCACCTGTTTAGAGCTGCCTTTGATCAGTGGTAAGTAGAACATTGAACTATATTTGCTTGATGATCCTAATGATTTTGATGCATTGATATTTGCGTGATGATTTTGAAAATTATCATATGTATTTGCTTGATGATTTTGATGATTTGCTGTATATTGATGGTATGGTATGACTGATGTTTTTTATGATGTGAAGCACTTTGAACTGCCTTGCTGCTGAAATGTGCTATACAAATACACTTGACTTGACTTTTGTGTCTTCCCCTCTTTGTAGAGGATGTCAATGACTGTCTTCTGGACATCTGTCCAATCAGCAGTCATCCTCATGATTGTGTCCTACTGACGCAGACTGAGAGACCATTTAGACCAGGGGTCTTCAACTCCAGTCCTCAAGGGATGCCATCCTGCAACTTTTAGAGGTGTCTCTGCTTCAGCACACCTGAGTCAAATAATGAAGTCATTAACAGGACTCTGGAGAACTTGACTGAACACTGAGGAGGTCATTTAGCCATTTGATTCAGGTGTGTCTGGACCAGGGACATATCCAGAAGTTGCAGGACACTGGCCCTTGGAGACTGGAGTTGAAGACCCCTGATGTAGAGGCTCAAGAAACCTCTTCAGGTGTCTGGAGTTAATCAGCTGATTGGGGTGACATCATGAGTTTCCAATATTTAACTTTTTCACAATATAAAAATTTTCAGAGACACTAAATTTTGGGTTTTCATTCTTTGTAAGCCATAATCATCAAAACTGCCTGAAATGAAGGCTTCAGATATATCACTCAGTGTTGAATGAATCTGTTTAATTTAAAGGTTTCAGTTTCTGAAACAAGGGACAAAACATACTTTTTTACAATATTCTCATTTTTTGAGATCTACCTCTGTAACAGGCTTGATCTTGATTGTGTGCCACATCTCAGTGTAATGACACTTAAGCTGTTCTGTTCTTTTTATTCCAGCAAAGAGCCGTGGTTGGAGCGACTGTACTACAGCTGCCAGCGGCTGGACAAACGGGAGCGGCGTGGGAGTGTTGACAGCAGCAGACCAGACACAGTGCCGCGGGCGCTGCTGAAAACAGAGGTAGTGCTGTGGCAGTGGGCAGTTTGGGAGGCTGCACAGTTCACCGTACTGTCAAAGCTCCGCACACCTCTGGGGCGAGCTCAGGACACCTTCCAAACCATTGAGGGTAAATAGGGAAGCTCAAGTTCTTGCTAAAAACATTGGAGGAAATGTTTAATGTCTTGTATCTGATCTCTCTGTAACCACCCAGAGCTGTTTATGTAATAAGGACAGTTCAGCATGTCTAAATGTCTTTATTTGGTACTTAAACATCAAACCCTTAATCTTCCCTCTAAAAGACCCTGAGGTTTAGATGAAGTCAGGGTTTCCACTATAGCTCATTTAGTTTCTGTTTGTGCGGTTGTGTTCAAGGGATGATCCGAAGCCTGGCTGCACACAGTCTGAACCCGGAACAGGATCTTGGAGCCTGGGCTGGTCCTGGGAGTGACGGAGATGGCCACCACTCAAACCAGCTCCGCCTTACCCTGCTGCTCCAGTACCTGGAAAACCTGGAGAAGCTCATGTACAACGCCTATGAAGGCTGTGCTAATGCTCTTACTGCTCCACCAAAGGTGTGTAGAAGTAACAGAAATAACCCCTGACCTTACTGCTGGTTTAATCATTTTAATACAAGCTGAAGAACACCAGTCAAATACACTGAAGTCTCTGGCTGCAATATAAATGATGTGCTGTCTCCTCCTTGTCTCCTTCAGGCCATTAAGACTTTCTTCTACACAAACCGTCAGACCTGTCAGGACTGGCTGACAAGAATCCGCCTGGCCTTGATGAGAGTTGGCCTTCTTTCTGGCCAGCCTGCAGTGACGGTTCGCCACGGCTTTGATCTGCTCACGGAGTTTAAGAACAGCGGCACCCAGGTCAGTACACAGAACCTTTCAGGTTTGCGCTGATTCCATGATCAGCTTTTATTAGGTCCTGGTTTCCCCTGCTTAGATGAGTGGTGTGTGCTGTGTGCTCTATAGGCTCCAGAGCTTGAAGTTCCTCTTGCACTGCTGGTGGAGGCGCTGTGTGAGCTGCGCTGTCCTGAGGCCATCCAGGGCCTGGCGGCCTGGAGCCTTCTCACCTCTGGCAAGAACCTTGGCTGGTTGTCATCAGTTGCCCTGCAGGCTGAGGGACGGTGGGCACCTTAATTCATTCTTCAGATACTCAGCTCTATCACGGCACGTTTCCTTTTATTCCCTTGTTGGCCATTTTCAAATGTGTGTGTGTGTTGTGTGTGTGTTTAGATTTGAGAAAGCAGCTTTAGAGTATCAGGATCAACTTTCTGCTGTGACCGGGATGGACTGCAGCATCAAAAGCTCTGAATGTTGCCTGCTTAAGCTCTCCAGCAGCACGTCTAGCCCCAAACACACCAGCAATGGTAACTCACTGTACTTTCTGTTCATACAGTCCCCTTGCCATCAGGTGTTTGCTTTTACTTTATTCTAAGAAGGCTGTCAAATATTAGTGTCTAAATTAGATGCAGTTCAGCGTTGCTCCACCAAAGTGGTTTCATTGTGTAACCAGGGTTTGTGCTAGAGCCACTTCTATGCTGGTTCTGTAAAAGAACCAACATAGAAACATAGTTTTTCTGGTGGTGGAAAACCGGTTTGGTTTTCCACCACCAGAGCAGCAGTTCTGCTCTAAATCATTACAACACTGAAAACATGTCTTTAGTGTTTGATTTTTGAGTCTCTGTCAATGATCACAGCAGGGAGACAGTTTACCAGCACAAAACCTTGTCTTCTCCGTATCCTTGGAAACATACGTCCCAACATCACCGGCCTAGTGTATGAATGCTTTTGTTGATGTGATGTTGCGAAATATGTAGCAAATTTATCATTCTCTCATTATCATTGTAAACAATATATACATGACGTGAAGCGCTTGGACTGCAGTAAATGTCTGCTAATTATTGAAGCACCATGCATTCTGGTTGCTGGATAGACGATTCATTATCAGGAGACTATTTGCTATGAACTCAAGACTAACTCACAACACTTTCTAATTATTATTTTATTAATCAGAAACCATATGTTATAGCAGAACTCGCCAGTAATGGTGTGTTTTGCTTTTTTATTTTGGAGCCTGTTTGACCAGCTGACCTCTGATCTGACACACTCCAGCAAGTGTTTCAGGCGGCTGTATAAAACCACATTTGAAGCAGGATTTATTCATTCTACCTGACAGTGGTTAAGAATTGAGTTAGATAGGGTCATTATTAGAGCTGTAACAGTACATGTCCTTGTACTGAACAAATACGGCCTTGTTTTATACCTGAACACATGCAGAATGTTTATGTGGGGAACTAAGTGTGTAATGCAGTGTTCTGTAGGGTAACTTAAAAAAGTGATACCAAAACCACACAGAGAAGACTCCCAGCTATCACTAAGTTCTGCTCTCTGGGAACATTAAGGTTTCTCATGCTGCTGCAATGGAGAAAGGAAGGTGGACCAAACCAGAACTTTGTCAGAGTTCTCATAGCTCGTTCTGCACCTACCGGAATGGTTCACCTGTAACAACATCAAGCTGAACATAAACAAAGACATCAGTGAGGCTTTACTGTGTCAAAAGCTTTGCATAGATCTAAAAACCATATCACTGAATGTTTCATCTACAAGATCCATTCAAAATGTTTGACAGCTGTGTTTGATTATTATTTGGGAGTAAAAAGCTCAGATTTACTGTTAACTGTGTTATGATTTCATAACTTCTGTATTGATTCATGTGCTGTAGCTATACAGCAGCTGGGCCTGGGGCCTGATTCACATCTCCCCCATTTGCTCTACTGTCCACTCCAACACAAAGTCTGTGTGGCATAGACGTTTTCGTCTCAAGCTGCCCTCTAGGGTCCGCTAAGACTTGCCTGTGTGCAGCGCAGGTTTTGATGACCACGTGGGCTGTGCATGCTGGCCATGATAATAACGTGACCGTTCAAAGTGTGGTACCAAACACACAGCAGGTTTGTCTGTCAGAAAGACAAAGACACGGGACTGTGTTTAGGTACTACTAAGGACTCTGATTGTTCTTTCTTCTTTTCTTCTGAGTATAAACTAGAGCATTATCGCCCCCGATGAGGTTTAGTGAAAGTGGAGCATTTCTAACTGCAACACTATAGTTCAACTAAACTATATCTGAATAGGTCCAGAAGAGTCCTCCTGTGATGAACGGTCACTATTTATTAGGAGCTGTTGAATGTGATGTCATTTTGCTGTTTCCAGTTAGTCAGTAAGACTATGTGTGAATTTCCTGCAGACTCTGCCTAAAGTCAAGAGGTTCCCAAATCTAGCATGTTCTATCAGAGACAGAGCTTTAATCATGGGATAAAATGGAACAAACTCGTGGTTCTTTGTTCAGGCTTCCTGTTATCAGCTAAAGTCCTGCTCTGTCTCAGCTGATGTCTCATTGATACAAGACGGAAAACATCTTTACTGTTTCTTGTGACTTCATATTAAATGACTGATGTTAAAATGATCTATAACTCAACTAATTAAACTGAAAAGTATCATTTGTGCAAACTATCCTCTTAGCTATGGTGGGTTGTATTTTTGAGTTTCAGACTGGCCAATCACCAGTCATGCCAGTCAAGCTGAAAATCTGCTGATTTTCAGTGTATAACTAATGAAAACATGGTTCTCATTACATTGTGATTGTGAGCTACTGATGAAAGTAGTTCTTTCTTCCAGGCCAGCTGGGACTCTAAAAAAACTGGTTCTGCCTCAGCAGTCTGTGTTGGAGTCTGTGCTGGGTGTGATGGAGTGCAAACAGTAGCACCAATTTAGTACTGAAACCAGTTTGGTGGAAAACCCCTTTTTAGAATCAAGTTGAATATTTAAATGTAGCTACAGACAAAACTGCCTGTTTCTGAATGTTATCGAAGTGTCTTTAGCATAAAAATCCTTCTCCATGTGAAACTTTTGTTGTCCCTCTGGAAAGGTGACAACAGGAAGACTGTGCTGCTGAAGTCCAGTGAGTGCTCCCCTGAGGTGATCAACTTCCTGGCCAACAAGGCCTGTCAGTGCTATGTTGCACTCTGTGACTGGGCCTCGGTTAGAGAGTGGCAGGCCACGGCCAGCGCCCTTAAACAAAACTCCACTAATCCAGTCAGCATCAATCTGAGGACAGATTTCAACTACATCCAGGCTCTGTGCCGCTTTGAGGAGGGGGATCTGACAGAGTGTGGGGCCCAGCTGGAGCTGCTGCCTGGGGAGGACTACAGCTCTTTTGGCAGCAACAAGGACAAACTGGGTAAGTCAAGATAACAACCTAAACCTTGACTATATATGTGGACTTTAACAACATTTCCTAATGAGATGTGGTTTGATGGATGGATGTGCTCAGATTTAAAGAGGCTTCTGCCCTCCATGAGTCCAGATCCAACTGAGCTGCAGAGAGCCATTGAGGTTCAGTTGCTTCGAAGTGCTGTTGGTGCCATGGCTAAAGCCAATCAGCAGCAGGAGCAGAGGAACACATCCAGTCCAGAGTGAGCACCTTTCCACTGTTCTCTCGTTTTCTCTCTATCTCCCTCTCTCTCTGTGTGTGTGTGTGTGTGTGTGTGTGTATTATTTATATATATATATATATATATATATATATATATATATATATATATATATATATATATATATATATATATATATATATATACACACACACACAAATAAAGGGAACACCTAAACAAAACAGTGTAACTCCAAATCAGTAACACCTTTGTAGAATCAGTGTCACCAGTTAGGTAGCAACACTTATTGTGGATCAATTTCACCTGCTGCTTTGCAAATGGAACATACAACAGATGGAAATGAGAGGCAATTAGCAAGACAACCCCTATGAAAGAGTGATTCTACAGGAGGTCCACTGCCAGGGCCCTACAGAATGACCTCCAGCAGGCCACTAATGTGCATGTTTCTACTCAAACTGTCAGAAACAGACTCCATGAGGAGGGTGGTATGAGGGCCCGACGTCCACATACCTGTGCTTACAGCCCAACACCATGCAGGATGACTGGTGTTTGCTAGGCAACACCAAAATGGGCAGATTCACCATTGGCACCCTGTGCTCTTCACAGATGAAAGCAGGTTCACACTGAGCAGACGTGACAGAGTCTGGAGACACCGTGGAGAACGTTATGCTGCCTGCAACATCCTCCAGCATGACCGGTTTGGTGGTGGGTCAGTCATGGTGTGGGGAGGCATTTCTTTGGATAACCGCACAGCCCTCCATGTGCTAGCCAGAGGTGCCCTGACTGCCATAAGGTACCAGGGTGAGACCCTCAGACCCATTGTGAGACCATATGCTGGTGCAGTGGGCCCTGGGTTCCTTCTTATGCAGGACAATGCTGGGCCTCATGTGGCTGAAGTGTGTCAGCAGTTCCTGCATGATGAGGGCATTGATGTTATGGCCTGGCCTGTCCGTTCCCCAGACCTGAATCCAATTGAGCACGTGGGACATCATGTTTCGGTCAATCCACCAACGGCACGTTGCAGCACAGACTGTTCAGGAGCTAACTGATGGTCTAATCCAGGTCTGGGAAGAGATCCACAGCATGCCCAGGCGTTGTTGGGAGGTTATACAGGCACATGGAGGCCACACACGCTGCCGAGCCTCGTTTAGACTCTTCTTGAGGAATATTCACTGACGTTGAATCAGCCTGTCATGTTATTTTCCACTTTCATATCGAGTATGAATCTAGATCTCCATGGTGTAATCATTTTGATTTACATTAATAATTTTTATTTTCTTCTCAATCAATTCCAGTGTTAATAACAAAATTTTTCAATGAGAATATTTAATTAATTGAGATCTAGGATGTGCTATTTTAGTGTTCCCTTTAATTTTGTGAGCTGTGTGTGTATTTATATATATATATATATATATATATATATATATATATATATATATATATATATATATATATATATATATATGTGTGTGTGTGTGTGTGTGTGTGTGTGTGTGTGTATATGTGTGTATATATATATATCTGTGTATATATATATCTGTGTATTTATATATATATATGTGTGTGTGTATGTATGTATGTTTAGACAAGTCAGATGTATACATTTTGATGTGATTGAAACTAGTCATTGACATCAACATGTGTTGTGCCACACAACAGTCCATTGTTAACCTGTTTGATATGATGTTGCAGTACGTTGGTGCGATGCTTGAAACAGACAGGAAGGATATGCTTGGGTCCCCTTCGCCTGTCCACCCTCACTCTTTCTGATTCCTTGCCCACCCTCTCCACCTTGCAACTGCACTGCACCACTGCTCTGGAAAACACACTCACAGGCCAAGATGTAAGCTAAAGCAACAATTACAATTAACTACAATTTGAAAAAAGCACCCTCATTTACTAAAAGACCGTTTGCATGCACACTTTATTTCATTTGCAGGATTGTGTCATTCCTCTTAGCAGTGAGGCATTAAACTCTTGTAAACAACAAGATGTCCAGCTTTTCCTTCAAGCACTAAGATATTCCACATTCCAAAGACAACTGCTCCAAAAACTCCAAAAAGGTAATTATCAAATGAAACCAAATTACTCAATCAATCATATTAAATAACTTTACACTGGTCATATGTTATAACTTGTGTTTTTACAAAACGGGAAAAGAAATTTTCAATTTATTGCTCAAAACCATCCTGAATTTATTGTTTTGCCACTTCCCATCTTACCTAGGTTACTCCTCCTTTATAGACGGCCATCTTTTGGAGCTTTGTCTAACTGCTATCAAATTTGCCCGGAAAAAAGGCAACATAGCGCTAGCATCCCGCCTTCTTAGTCAGTGCAGTGATGGAACACAGGAAGAGAAGCAGGAAGATGATCTGTGTCAGACATTTAAGCGTCTTGCTTTGGACGGCACTGTGGGGGAGAAATGGGGACCAGAGGTTCAGATAGAAAAGGCCAAAGTGCTTCGAACTGCAGGTAAGGAACCGACTTTACACCACCTTTCCCTCCCGTTATCCCCCATTTCCTGGGACTTTGGTCCTCCTTTCAGATCCACAGGAAATTTATGTGTTTTAGGTTTTGTTTTGTGAGAGTCTGTGTACTTTTTCCCTATTGTAGGAGTGTGGGCTTGTTTTGTTCTCTGCACAATAATACATTTCATTTAGGTATCTAATCTCACAGTGGCTGAGATTACACAGTAGGAACATTGTGGAATGTTCAAGAAAAAAAGTATTTAGTTTGAACAAATCAACCTTATTCTTTTAGGGTCAAATCCAGCACATTTCGTTATATGTCCACTCATTGTTCCTTACACTGAAAGACATTATTTTCCCCTTAGATTTTGTGACACCAGTGATGTTTATTCACAATAATTCGACTGGAACTAGGTGAGCAGTAAGGCTGGGCGATAAAATAACCATATCTATCATGATAGACATGTGATCAATACCAATAGAAAATACGTCCAATAGAACGTTTAGTAATTTCACTGAACGCCGAACCACAGCATTCTGGGGGATGTAGAAAGAGGAAAAACTTTAGTCGCTCAACCTCTCAGGGCCCAGCTAAGAAAGGTTGGTGGCATCAACTAACTCGCTCTATGGTTACTTAGCAACAACGTGTTGTGTAACATAGCAACAGCAGTTTCGTGTTTCCCCCAACATACACCAGCCTGCTTCTCTCAGAGGTCCGCACGTACTCGAGGCAGGGCAATGCGGAGTCAAAGTAGACGTCCACTAGACACGTCTGTACAAAGGTACATTTTTACGACCGCGGCACGAAACAGTGTTCGCATCAAATTGTTTTGTATGTGACACTGAGATGATGTTGAGAGTCTGCACAACCTGTCACAATAAGGACGTGCAGCGTGACTGGCGCTCTCTGTGCTGCACCGACAGGTGAGCGGTGGCTGCCTGGTGGAGAAGACGACTTGTGGGAAACGAAGGGATTTGGCACAAGAAATGTAGGCAGTCGGTGCGCTTGAGTATGAAATCTCAACCATGGAGTTTGCGCGGTTCACAGAATACACACAGCAGGGGTTGCGACGAAAAAAATTTGAAGGCCGTCTGTGACAGTTTACAATTCACACAGGACCACTTGGTGCAGACACAACTTTATGCACAGAAAACATCACGGAGGTAACTAAATCAAGCAATAATAAAAGAAGAAATCCCATTTGATTATTGTCTGTGACCTGGACATGGAACTACATGCATCTCCCGCATTTAATGCACTAAATACAGCTTCATCTCACTTGTTAACCTTTAATTATTTATATTTATATTTATTTAGTAGGCTTCTTGAAGTGGGTCCAAATTCACACCATAAACCTGCAGATGTGAACTGGAAGGTCAATGAAAAAAAATCCTTGAATCTCTCAATCCGGGAGCTGACAGCACATTGAAGAGTTATGGACGGGAGGCTTTGGAGCGCGTCTGGTGCAGTCGTGCATTCTGGGAGATTTCCCCCTGCTACCCCTCGTTTAGAGAGATATGCCGACTTCTGGTTGCTTCAAATGGAGAAAAGATTCTCTGATTTTAAAGCTTAGGCTGAAGTGGCGCTTGCAATTCCAGTTTATAGTGTGGCAGCAGAGCTCGTATTCAGCCTGCAGATCAACATCAGAACCCTGAGACACTTGATTACGCACAGTCCGGTGCACAATTCATGTCCATGTTCATAAATATGTGCGATAGTTTCATTTCATTGTTTACTGGTTCCACATTCAGTGGGTTTTGTCACTGTGGAGAAAAAGTTGCAAGTATTCATCTGCTTGATTTGTAATAGCACAATGTGGGTTTTCCATTCAGCTTGTTGAATATTAATTAAACCAAATTAAATTTAAGTGCATTTGAATTTTTCATGATTATTATTTACAATCTGATGGAAAAAAAAAAAGATTTATGATGGGGTTTTTTGTGACGTTGTCAGTCAAAATGACGGACATCGGGAAAGTCTCTAGTGCAACGACTGAGTATGTGGGAGCAGTTTCATGTTTGCCACAGTGCTCCATAACTGCTTCAAAATAAAAAAGAATAAGGTGGAGGGAAAGGAGAAAACGAGTGCAACAGCTCAAGGAGACATTGTGAATAAAAGAGGAAAGGTCATGTCACCAGTTTGGCAGTATTTTGGATGTAGAAAAACCCTAATCAATAATTATCGATATCAACTGATATGAAATGCTTATATTGTGATATGTTTTTTAGCCATATCGCCCAGCCCTAATTTCATTTATTACGCAGTTTATGTTTTCTTAGAAAGGATAAAATGCTTTCTAAGAAAAGCAAAGGGGGAGGGTGTTAGGAGGTGATCGGATTGTTTGAAGCAGGAGAACAGATCCACTGGTGAGTGATCTTCTACTCAATCCTAGCAGTAAACCGAAGCCAGTAGACTGGCTATTAGTTTCTACTCTCTCATCAGGAGGCTGGTATAAAGAGCAGAACAGTAGTCAAGACAGGATGAAACTAAGGCATGGATCAGCTACTCTGCGTCAGTGAGGTTGAGTGTGGGATGAAGATCGACTAAGATACAAGAAATTGCAGAGGTGTTTGACAGGTCATTCTGGCTGAACCATGACTGGACCTGGTCAGGGACTCCAGCTTGGATCACCTCAGTCTCGAAGCTGTTAACATAGAGAAATGGACTTTATACCTGTATCTCCTCCAGGCAGATGGGGAGTGCTGTTGAAGAAGATGATCAATATAAAGAAGATGCTTTATTGTTTATGTAGTTGAGTGTCATCTGCATAGCACTGAAATGAAATCCCATGGTGGTGGGTGACATTACCAAGTCAAGTTCATTTGTAGAGCACATTTCAGCAGCAAGGCATTTCAAAGTGCTTTACATGATAAAAACATAATACAATCACCAATTATGAAACAAGCAACAAACATTACGTTTTGTCAAATACCATCATCAAAATCATCAACTATGTTGATCGATGTTCCAGTTATTATGAATCAAAGGGAGCTCTAAACAGGTAGGGTTTTTGGCTTGATTTAAAGAACTCAGTGTTTCAACATCTTTACAGTTTTCTGCGAGTTTGTTCCCAGTTAGAGGAGCATAAAAACTGAAAGCTGCTTCTCCATGTTTGGTTCTGGGGTTGCAGAGTAGACCAGAACCAGAAGACCTGAGTGGTTCGGATGGTTGATACGACAGGTCTTTGATGTATTTTGGAACTGTAGGTATATCTGTGATCTGAACTAACCTGAAAATAGCCAACAAATCATGGACTGAAAATTGTCCCATTTTTGACAACACACATTTTTATGGTATAATTGTCTTGAAAAGGGGAAAAGCAATAATCTGCAGCGAGTGTTTTTGAACATCTGTGACAGCTTTGATATTTTCATCTCTTACAGTGACCATCTTTAGGCCAACTAAAATACCCCCCCACAGGCTGCAAAACAAACTGTCAATCCCGATTTATGCTGCTATTCAGTTTTAAGGCTGAAGGTGTTCAAACAAGGCAACACCAAGATGATAAGTTTTGCTTAGTGATGACTTCTAATGACTTCTCCATTTTTGTTCCTAATACAAAATGAGAGAGGGGTTAGATCTTGTATAGAAAACTTCAGTCAAACTGATTTTGCATTTTTTTTTATTACAGAGAAACTTTCAACTGATCGTTTTAATTTAAACAAGTGGTTTTTCTAAAGTATTACTATTATATTCATTATTTATTACATTTTTATTTCTAGGACCACTCAGGGCCTTCTCAGAATCAGAATGTCATGACAACTTATCACTGGTATACAGTGGTCCCCTTTATTGACCTCGTGTATGTCTGAATTGACCAGGGAATTGATGGAGATTAATACGAAGGTGGCTGATGAAATGCCTGACAGATTGATAAACACCCAGATGTTACATAGTGCTTTTTTTCAAAACACATGTAAATCTGGTTGTTTTGCCTTTCTTTCATCTTGGAGGAAGAATCCTCCACATGTTTACGCTCCATAGAAAGAACCACTATTGTCCTGGAGAAATGTGCGGAAGTTAAGAACAGTGTTGAAGTCTGCAGACTGTATACGCACCCCTCAAGTAATGAAGTCACAATAAGCTTCAAATCACATTTTCTTAGGAAACAAACCAGAATGATGCAAAGCAGAGGTTTGCAGATCTCTTTGCTCGCCATTCATTTTCCTCTAAGAAAGTCTTTGTTGTCTACAGGCCAGTCAGTTGCAGCCATGGAGATGCTGAGCAGGGCAACTCTGTCCTACTGCCAGCTGGGGAAGAATGAAGGTGCAGCCTGCCGCTCTCTGCTGACACTCTGCAAATGGCTGTTGGCTGATTGGAAGGACATGACACCTCAGCTTAAACAGGCAGGCATTGCTTTGACACATGCAGTAGTCATGTGCTGTGATTATAGTTCGAGGTTTAAATATGTAGTTTTATATTGTTACATAAATACTAAAGAATAAAACTATTGAATTTCCATTTATGATGTCCTATTTTGCTATATTAAGGGTGATGTGTAGTTACAATAATAAGACAGAGTGATTTGTTTTAGGTTGTAAAGAAGTCAGGAGCTGTAAACTCGTCTGCTTTGGGCAACATGTCACCTCTGAGCCGGAATATAGCTGAGCTCCTTGAGCTTCCTCTGGAAGATCAGAGCATCCCCCACATCACTGCAGTAACATCAGGTAAGGCTGGAATATTAAGACACAATATCAAAGGGTTGATTCTCAACATGTAGACACATCCCAGGGTAATATTCATGACTTTTGTGTTTGTATTTAAAAATGGTGCAGATAGCACTTCAAATCTTGCTACGTTGTGGTTCTTATTCCATTTCTTGAATCTTTCCAGTGAATGTGGGAGTGGGAGAACCAGACTTTGTTTTGGGCCAGCTCTATCAGCTGTCCACCAGCCTGGCTCCAGAAATGGCCAAGTCCTGGGCAGCTCTGGCCAGCTGGGCTTACCGCTGGGGCAGGAAGGTGGTGGATAACGCCAGGTTAGTGATCCGTTCTAAAGGTTAACCAGTGTCTTCAGGTGCAAGTTGAAGTGAAGTGGAATAGATTAGATAGTTGTTCACTGCTAAAAGCTCACACACTTGAACTGCATCTGTTTGTGTGTATTAGGAATCATATCAGTGTCCAATATTTCAAAGGTCTAGCTGTCTGAAGGTTAATTTCTGTTCAGTTTAAAGAAAGAATGAGAGGAATATAGGATGAATATTTTTTTCTAAGAATCACACTATTAACAATTGTAAATGAAATGATAATTTTGCATCCAGTTACTAAAGGAATTAAAGATGAATCTGTTTGTAATCACTAGCAGAATGATGAACTACCTAACAAGACATATAAGCAGGCATGATTTATGACTGAACATCCAAGTTTTCTTTAATGAAGATCTCACCTTATTAAAGTCTCTCTCTCAAAGGAAGACCTGGGAGCCAAGTTTCATACAGCAACCTTATCTAGGACAGGACCCCCATTTTGGGTCAGATGCTGTTTAATTTCATGGAACCACCTTTGGTTTCTGCTCCAGGTTCTATCATGGTGTCGTCTCCGTTCCTCCTCCATGTCTTTCTGACTCTGCTCTGAAAAGAAAACACCAGTCAGAGTTTTTGCCATGTCGACCTCAGATAGCCATGAGGAAAAATCGATTCTGCTGGTTGTTTTTTTTTTTTAAAACCTGCTTGTTTTCCTCTCCAGAGAATCAGAGAGTCTAGATTAGAATATTATTACTGTCTGGAGCCAGTGTATTCCTAATTCAAGGTGTGAGATTTGCTCTGAGATATTCTCAGCAAATGTGGGAGGAAAGGTTACATTATACAGAATTTTACCCTTGGCTGGAAAAGATAGCAACATTACTTTAAATTCCATTTATTCACATGCATACGTTTCCCAAGTCCTTTAAACATTATCATTTCATTTGAACAATGTCTGGAGAACTAGATAATGTAGTTCAGTCTGATGTTATGTGAAGGTATTTTCACCATTCTGGGTCAGAATAGTGAAGTGTTTGCACGAATGTTCAAGGTCAGTTTTTGGCACAAATGACTCTACTGTTGTAACATGGAGTCTTCTGCAGTCATCAGCAGAGTTATATGAACTGTAAACATGTGATTCAGTAATGAGTTGACTTTGTTTCTCCTCAGCCAAGGGGAGGGTTTGCCTCTCCTACCAGGGGAAAAGAAGGACATAGAGGAGCTGCTGCCAGCAAGCACCAGTGAAGAAGATAAGGAGACTATCTTCAGCATTCTGGGACAGGCCATGTGTCGACCGACTGGTATACAGGTGAAGCAGGTTTATTTACTGTCACACTGTTGGGAAAAGAAGTAAAGTTTAAAGTCAAACGAATGCATCTATTAGTGGAGGTGAAATGTCTTTCACCTGGGATCAACATGTGTAGTTTAGATGCATTTAAGTCTCACTATAAGTTACCAGTTAACTTATCAGTCTCGTATATTTCACCAAGAATTAAGGAATCTAAATATCAGTCTGAAGTGATTTTTTTTTTTTTTTTTTTTTTTCCCCTTCTCATCAAATCATCAGTTATTCTAAAAAGAGTCACAGATGAGGACAAGCCAACAAAACTATTTGAGAAAAATCATCAGAAGCGTCTACTAGAATCCAAATCCTAACTTATTTCTCTATTTACTGATAAAAACAACATAAGGAACGAAACAGATTAAAGAAGCCAAACACCAAAAACACATGATCTGATTCTGATCTGAAACTGAAAGGAATTTGGCTAGACTAATACATAAACCATGACATCAGTCTACCAAGTCGAGCTCTAAGATCTGTAAGACATGTTGAGACTTTTCCTCCACCCTGTGTAGGAACGCTTCCTCTTCAGTTCAGGTTATCTGGCTAATTGTCAGAGAAGGGGGGCTTGGAGGGAAAACAAGGCAGCAAACAGGCGTCTGTCTCTCACCCAGGTGTGACTCACTGGTAGCTCGTAGAAGATCTTGGTCTCTCAGGGCTGGGAGATATCAGCACAATGTCCTTTGAGTCAGCCTTGGGGATCACTTCACAGAGGACCAGCTATAGCTTACACACTCTCTAAAACCTCCTATAGTTCAGTAATTGATTATTATACAGCAGTAGAATTTGATTTAACTTAGGTTTTGAAACTGTTTACCTGCTTTTAATCCAAGATGCTTTTTAAATAGCAAGAACAAAAGAACTTGATGTGTGTTTCAGTCTCAACTCTGTCAAATGCTTTGCTGTATGGCAGGATGAGGACATGGCTCTACAGCAGGACGATGATGAGGATGACATGGTGGATGTGATCTGGCGGCAGCTCACCAGCTTGTGCCCCTGGCTCGGAGAAGCCAGCCAGCACGTCACAGATGGTCTGATTGGGGTTTGGAGACGGGTGGTGGACCGAATCTTTGGTCTATATCGCGTCTCCTGCCACGCATATTTCACCTTCCTGAAACTCAATGCAGGACAGGTGAGAAATGAAGCTGGCATCCTGCAGCACGGTGTAGGTTCTTGTGTTAGCACTAGGACCTTGTTCTGTTTAGGCAGTTTTCCTCAGTGTGTGCTGGTTTTTGTTTTTTGTAGGTGCTTGTTGATGAGGATGACCCGAAGCTCCTGTTGTCCTGTCACAACGGCAAGCAGAGCAACGATGATGTTATTGTCATGGCAACCCTGCGTCTCCTTCGGCTCCTGGTGAAGCATGCTGGTGAACTGAGGGAGGGGTTGGAGCTGGGCTTGGCTTCAACTCCCACCTCACCCTGGAGGCGTATGTTCAAAAGCTATTCAGTCATTTTTCTTTTCCATGGCTGTGTGTAAAGAAGCTGCTGACATTTCTAGAATACATGTTTTGTTCAACCTGGAGTTTTCTTTTGACTTTCATATGTTCATCATTGGTCTCTCCCTCAGGCATCATCCCCCAACTATTTTCACGTCTCAACCATCCAGAGGCTTATATCCGACAGAGTATATGCAGCCTGCTGTGTCGAGTGGCCCAAGACTCCCCACACTTGATCCTTTACCCTGCCATTGTAGGATCACTGTCTTTGGGAGGGGAGGCTCAGAACGCAGGTATTCATCACTTATGTCCATCTAAACCTTTGGAGGTCTTTCCGTAGAGTCTAAATATGTTTTGAAGCAAATCTTATTCATGTGGTTAAAAGTTAGCTGTGGGGCTGCAAGTTGATAGGAAACCATGCTTCTGCAATAGTTGCAATAAATTTAGGTTGCCCTCTTATTCTCCTGTCATTATGGAGCTTCCAGATGTCTGGAATCTTTAGGATCTTCGATTATATCATTAGTCATCTGCTGCAGTGAGATTCAGATTTATTATTAGCATAAAAAACATTAATTTCTTACTCTTGGAATAGAATTTGCAACATGAATATCGCATACACTTCTATTGCAATGACGATTCAAACTTAAAATTACTTTAGAGTGCTGATCACAATAGCCTAGTTTTTCTTTAATTAAACCAATTACTATGCCCCATAAACAGGTGAGCAGTATTAACAGAAATGTCCAAGTTTAGCCCTAAATTACTGGCTGTTGTCACCAGTCTTCGGCTTTTGGAAAGCTTTGACCTTCCAATACTTGTAGCTGATTCCAGTTTGGCTTTAACAGCTATAGTACATATAAGAACAGCTTTCAATGATGTTGTTTTCGCCTTTTTGATTGGTACTTAATTATTTATGTTGAAAACAGGGGCAGTGTCACACTTCAAGCAGTCACTGTAAAACCGATAGTCGAGAACATATGTCGAACTCGAGGCCCGCGGGCCAAATCTGGCCCACCATAGCTATTTATGTGGCGCGAGACATACACATAAATAGAGCTTTAAGATAACAGTTGTGTGCTTAAATGTTATCAGTCGAATCTAATTAGTTTGTATTTGTATACTGCCAAATTACATCAATGTGAAAAGATTTTGAGCATTTATTTTTAAAAAGTCCTTATCAAATACAGAGAAAGCTATAATATTTTACAGTTGATTTTTTTTTTTTTTATGGGTTTTTCTATATTATTGTGGGTGTTCACATGATTTTTATTGTTTGTAGTGTATTTAATTATGGAAGCAGCTTTGTTTAACATACAATGTCCAAGACAAATTTCCCCGTGGGGACAATAAAGTGTCTCTCTCTCTCTCTCCCTCTCTCTCTCTGAATACATTCTGCCACAGCCGGCCCTTTAAGGGCGTTCATTATCTTGTTGTGGCCTGAAATGACAAAGAGTTCAGTACCCCTGGTCTAGAGGAAAGACAACATGATCAGTGAGTTGACATTTTAAAGGGTAGTTTAGTTATTTTCCATAGTTTCATTCACTTACCTTTCTGAAGCACTTATCACAATAACAAGAGTTTAATATGTTAAGCTCACACTTTATTTTACACTGTGGTTATTTGTTGAATTAGAGCAAAGAGAAAAAAGTTAACATGGACCAAATCCTAAGAAATGTGTGAGTTTTGTCAAATATTCCATATTTTTAATAACAATAGAATGGAATAGAAATGTTCTTTTATTGTTGGGAATATCAGATGTACCAGCAGCAAGTTGAAGGTAAATGGAAGCATGCTGATTCAGCTGAGTTAAAAATATACATATAAAAACAGAAAAAGCACTAATACTGTACAGTTATTAAAAAAAGTGTACTCTGTTTAAGAGATGTGCAGCAAAGTAGGGTAATTTTAAAAAATGAAAACAGACTGCTAACAAAAAATGGAAAAACTGCAGATAACAGGAGGAATGTAAACACATGTTTGTTGGGAGCAGTGATGGTTGTAGAGTCTAACAGTTGCTGGAAGGAAGGATCTCCTGTAACGTTCCTTTGTGCACCTAGGATGCAGCAGTCTGTCACTGAAGGAGCTCTCCAGCTCAGCAACAGCTTCATGCATGGGGTGGAGGACATTGTCCATCAGTGATGTTATTTTAGCCAGAGTTCTTCTGTCTCCCACCACCTACTCTGGGTCGAGGGGGCATCCTAGCACAGAACTGGCCTTCCTGATGAGCTGATCTAACCGCTTCCTCTCAGCTATAGATAAGCTGCTGCTCCAACATACTACACTGTAGACCAGGGGACTTCAACTCCAGTCCTCAAGGGTCTGGTGTCCTGCAATTTTTAGATGCGTCTCTGCTTCAGCACACCTGAGCTAAATAATGAGGTCATTAGCAGGACTCTGGAGAACTGGACTGAACACTGAGGTGGTCATTCAGTCATTTGATTCAGGGACACATTTAGAAGTTGCAGGACTCAGGCCCTTGTGGTCTGGATTAGAGGACCCCTGCTGTAGAAGATAGCTGATGCCACCATAGTCAAAAAAAGTCTAATAACATCTTTACTCATTTTGATTAAATTATTTTGAAGTCTTAGCTTCACAAAAGTAACAGAAAATATGATCAAAGTCGTAAATAAATCTAAAATAAAAGCCTGAAATTAAATTTTGGAATATCCCTTTTTTGAAGTGATCATGTTGTCTTATTCCATTTTCACCCTTTTGATATATGAATTATTGATTTATGATCTGTGACTCTGATGGCTTTTATAGCCGTCAAGCACCTGATTCTTGCTGGAGGCAGGTCTCCACTTCCTGGGTGCTGCTCTGAATTATCTCTAAAAATAAATGACATTTATTTGAATACTTGAACTTAATTTTTCAGCTTCATCAACAGAATTGTATGAAGTGACCCATACATCCCCACAACACCACCTTATTACACCTAGTCAAGAATGTAGCTGAACGATGAGCCGCCTGTTTGTTTTCAGTGTCATAGTTTTGGGCCTCTGTTCTTACAGAAACATAACTTGTAAAATATCTATTAGACTGTCAGTTTATGACAAAATATAAACAAACCAACCCTACATGTCTTCTATATTAAAAGTAGAAATCAGCCCAGTTCATGCATGGTGCTGCAGACATATTTTCCTCCTGATTTGCCATTAGTGACATACTGAACAATGATAGGGTCGATATTTTGACGGATACCTCAGTCCACCTATAAAATTAAAACAGTCTTTCAAGGAGCTGACTGGAAAGAGGAGAGTCTCAGCTTTCAAATGCACCTTTCCATGTATAATTGTGTGATTACTGAGACATTACATCAGAGGTTGAGGGACAGATATCAAAGTGTGTATTAGCGTGGTTAGTGTCAGCTGTGTTAAAACCTTGAACAAGGGTGCTGCAGTGGCGCAGGGGTAGAGCACGCGACCCATATACCAGCTGTCACAGCTTTGAGTCCCGGCCTGTTGACCTTTGCCAAATGTCTTTCCCTTCTCTCATAACCCATTTTTCGGTCACTCCACTATCAAATAAAGACCACTAGAGCCACAAAAATCGTATTAAAAAAAAAAAAAAAAACCCTTGATCAAAATGTAATAATAATTAGCAAAGCAAGCAGTCTCCCTGTCTTACATAGACATTTCCAAAAGGCTGCCGATATTTTCAGATCCAACCTGTTCCAGTAAAGACAGAGCTCAAACAACCCCTTATGTCCTGACATTATATGTATTCCCCCACCACCACACCACTGCTTTAAACACAATCCTGCATCACTGTCGCATGCCCTAGCAAATAGCACATGGCTGACCCCTTTCCCTTCCCTTCCTGAAATGCAAACAGCAGCAAGATGGGAATAAAACCTGTCTAATATCAGCTGATGTTGATGCCCATATATCGTGCAGCCCCACTACCAAACTGTAAATGTCCGGGAAGCTCTACCTCAGTGAAGGCTGGACAGCTTCTTCCAGCTCCAGACGCTTCTTGTAATCTATCATTATCTGACAAACAAGCTGACTTCAGACACCGACTGAGTGACTGGACTGTCTGCTACCATGATGTTGCTTGTTGTTGAGACTTTGTCGAACCCCCAGAATTCCAGATCTCATGTATCATTTTGTTTTAAAGTTTCTGTTAACAGTAAATTCTTCAATATTGTTCTTTTTGAACAAACTTTGAACCAACACCACCTAATCATCACTACAGCTGCTCATTCACAGTATTATTACAAATAAAACATGTGTGGATCTCCTCCTTGCTGTATTACCAGGGAGCAAAATGCCACCATCTCTACCAGCCTTCCTGGGTAGCATGCAGGGGGAGGACCTGGGTGGAGAGGAGGAGGAGGAGGAGGAGGAACTGCAGAGTGCTGATGAAGGAGGAGCTGCAGAAGAGATGGCGACCTGTTCCAGTCAAGACCAAGCCATGATGCAAGACTGTTACAGCAAGATAGTAGAGAAGCTGTCTCTAGCTAACCCAACTATGGTGCTTCAGGTAGGAGACTGCATAGACGCCGTGATGAAAATGTTCTCATCTGTGGTGGACAGCTTAAAGCAGTCCTCGAGATGCTTCTCTTCTCCAGCACCCCTGAATGTCATGAATGGCCTGTTAGCAGGCCTCTGCAGAACTGAATGCTGACTTCAGACATTTGATTCAGGTGTGGTGGAGAGGGGAAGCATCTAAAAGCTAAAAGCAGGATGGTAGCTCTCCAGTACTAGAGTTGGGCACCCCTGGATGCATGTTTCCATTGTTCTTCCTTGAACTTTTTTCCCCCAGATCTCAGGAATTTTACTTTAATCCCTTGTTTAAAAAAAAAAAAAAAAAAAAAAAAAAAAAAAATTACACACTGAAGGATTAGTTAGAACAGTCCAAAATCTGGAGCTGTTATGAATTTTACACTTCCCATCATCCACTGCTGGTAGAGAGGAAAATGCTTCCACATCAGAATAAGAACAGGGATTTTCAGCAGTAAAGCTATGACTGATGGTTCTCTCACAGCTTCTCCATCCTATAACTTAGTTCAAGAGTCCCAGGGTTCCCTACACAGTCTTCGAAAGTCTATATTTTACCTCTATTAATTTCCCAAGTCTGGAAAAGTATGAAAGACAGAAAACTGAGTATAGAAAATTGTTAGATTTTTTTTTTTTTTCCAGACGTTTTTCCTTCCAGTTTCTAAATGACAAAAGTCTAATAGAACTACTGTTGCATCTCTCCAAGACAGTGTGAGGCACCCAGTATTTAATACATGATTGTGACCTCATAGTAGTAGCGGTGTTGTAAGGTCATTAAAGCTTTTTTTTCTATATAGAATTCATTCATTTAAGCATCAGGAGCCGAATGAGAGGGAGAGATGACATGTCTAGTGATAAACTAGTGTGAAGGTTGATTTTGAATCGATGGTTCCCAAAAGACCAGATCGGAAGTAAGTTACCCCAGAAATGTGTCATCTTGATAGGATACGGGTTAACAGCATTACCTAGCAACAGCGTTACCGAGGCATACAGTTAGGTTTTTCTTAAGGCTTTTTCTGCTCTTCACACCTCTTGAGTAGTAGTCAACAAGTCATCTGTGTTTGCTGACAGCCATACAATGGAGGAGGATGTGATTAGCTGTGATGAGAATTGTCTGTATGTGCAGTTGCATTTTAAGAGCATAAAGTTGATCCATGTCCCGAAGGCTCTTTCTACTGCACACACTGTAAGTGTAAGAACCAGAAATGGCAAAAAAAAAAACCAACCCATTAATAGCAAGATGAAGGCCTGATTATCAAGTGGACTGTGCCATCTACTGCCTCCTTTTCAGCTATCTGCTTATTGTTTATTATGTGTGATGCATAATAAACAATTGGAATGTAAATTTAAGCAATGGCCATTTATCAACATTATTGATAAATGGCCATTGTAAATATGCAGTGATCACATGTGCTGAAGTACAGCAGCGACTCTGAATGGAATTTAGATTCTTTCTGTTCTAGCACTGGTGTTGCCACAGGAACAAATGTCTATTTGCACATCTACATTTTATAGTCACGTTTTATGCTTTGTGCAAATGGATCCGTCATACAAGTCTGCAGGTTTGCAGACGACTTTGACATTTTTTACAGCAATCTGTTCAATACACTATTGACTGACTGACAGCGTCACAGTTTTGGTCATTTTTAGAAACATTTCTAAATATCCTTTCTGCTAATAAAGTGATCAGAGCAAATCCGTGCCTCTGCTTATGTTTGTTTCCTCTGGATATCAGCCAGCCACACTCGGCGAAGCTCGATGCTTAGTAGCAGAGTTTGCTCACCTTCACGGGATGTAATGAAAACTCCTCTTTACTGTTTTATCGCCTTTGTTTGTACATCCTTGAATCCAACTATATCCAACCATTGCGGTGCTCTTATGTGTGATCAATGAAGTGGAAAGCTGCTTCTGTATTATCAAGATGGCAACAGAGCACCTGGATGTAGTTGGAGTGACGTCATGTGGGAACCATCTATTCACTGAATTCGTGGATCTCTCCGAACTTTTTGCTGGGGTCATGTGAGGTCAGTTTACCAAAAGGTCTGCTGGAGCTTCTCCACATGTGTATTACTTCATTGTGCTCCTTAGTTCAAACAAATTAGGAACTTTTGAATGTATAGGAACCCTGTATGAAACCTAATGAATCACAATACATCATATGTGACCTACAGAAGAGCTGAGGGATGGAGGGGGATTCAGAACCTGCATTTTACCACAGTTTCCTGATCCTGGCTGCAGCCTGAGATCATCACGTTGGTCGAACAATTCATGTTGTTGCTGTAATATGCTTGTGCTAACATGTTGATTAAAAACTCAACCATCACATAGAAATCTCACAGAAAAATACAGAGAATTTCATCTAATATTCAAATCCATCTTTACTGATCATTATGAAAAGTCTGATTCTCTTTTTTTACATAGGTCATTGGTTTACACTTCCTTGTGATTGTGTGTGACTGTAGGTCCAGCAGCTGGTGGGTGAACTGCGCAGAGTGACTTTACTGTGGGATGAGCTTTGGCTGGGGGTGCTGCAGCAGCAACATATGCACGTCTTGAGGAGAATCCAGCAGCTTGAGGATGAGGTCAAGAGGGTGCAGAATAACAACACACTGCGCAGGTATGGATACTGAAAATGTCTTTAAAAGATGCCAGAAAAAAAGATTCAATTAGGTTTTGTTAAAGTTCACCATAGTTCTCATGCAAATTTACCAGTGACAGTATAGGCCCAGTCTAAGCCTTGCTTTAAGGTTTTCTGTTGTGTTTGGAGTTTGTCTGGGACGTCACATGATGATGATGATGATGATGGTGATTATTATTGTATAGCTGTTGCACCATGTTAGCAGGGCTTTTCTAGTCTGGTGTTTAGGCCTGTCACCATAATACATTTTGCTGGACGATAAATGATGATAAACGTTAATGTTGTTTTGAGACCATTTTCAGCAAATATGATAATGGTGTATTAATGCAAGTTTGCCCTCTGTAGGATTAATAAACTTTCATTTTGTGCAGAATATTCCACACCAGAACTACAAGACATTTACATGTCCAAAATAAAACACGACAACCAAAAACAATAATTAAAAAGGAAATAAAACCCACACAACCAAAACCATAAATAAAATAGATTATGAAGTCTCTGTCAACAAAATTGCCCTTCAAAAGATACAGATCATGAGAATGGAAATTATCGAGCTTATTTTAATATATCATGCAATTGATTAATGGCTTATTGTGACAGGCTTACTGGTATTATTTTCTGCTGTTCTACAGGGATGAAAAGATCGCCATCATGCGTGAGAAGCACTCTGCCCTGATGCGGCCTGTGGTTTTTGCTCTGGATCACGTGTGCACCATCACCACAGCTCCAGCAGAAACGCCACATGAAACATGGTTCCAGACGACCTACGGTGATGCCATCAGGTCTGCCCTGGAGCGGCTGAAAAACCCAGCCAATCCCGCCAATCCAGCTAGTAGCTGGCTTCCTTTCAAGCAGGTGAACAGTTTTATGATGTTAAACAAACTTCCATAGATTTATTTGGGATTTTAATTCAAATCAGTTATTTATATAGCACCTGTTCACAACAAATGTCTCAAGGCACTATACAAAAAAGTTCATTCAGACCAATCATACAGGCAGATTCCGAGTCAGTTCCATACATTCCACATTTAATGTGAAAGCCCAACACATCATAGTGTATAGCTAACCAGGGAAAGGAAAATAATACATGCTTCTATAACATTTCTTTGCAAATAAAAAGCTGTAAAGTGTAGCACCACTGGTTTACAGCCCCTCTGAGTCAGCACTTGGCAGAAGCACCTTGGGTCATTTAGCCACATTTATATACTGTGACCTATGCCCTTTCGCTGTATCTTAGGGTCATTGTCCTGCTAGAAGTTGAACCTTCATTCCAGTCAAATGCTTTGCAGCCTCTAGCAGTTTTTTCTCCAGGATTGTCTTGTATTATTCGTCTCTGACCAGGTTCCCTGTGCCTGCTTAAGAAAAGCATGAACACATCAACATTTTAATTTTCAATTCTTCTAAATGACACAAAATTCAGACAAGATGTCGGCAACAACCCTAATAATCCACATGTAGAGTGAAATCAAAGCAAATTAGTCCACAAATTAAGTTATAAGTGAAAAATTGGAATGACACCTAGAGTAAGCATCAAACATGCTTGAAATTTCCTAATTGTGACCAATTCTTCCACACAAGCTATCTTTTGATCTTGAAGCTTCTGGGGTTCCTCTCTATGCACTTTGATCTTTGCTTCTTTCCAATGATTTTTCAGTTGGATACAATTCAGACTGGGCTGGGCCATTCCAGCTGTTTTACTTTCTCTCTGTGGAACTATTAATTGTTTTAGTCATCTATTGAATAATAACTCGGTTCATTGAGAAATTGGATAAAAGTGTCGTTCCTTCAACATATTTGTCTCCCCGAGCATTTCCTGTTCTTCGTTACAACTGAGCTTGTTCATATACCCCAATCTACCATTCAGTAATCTTTAATAATCATTAAACATATTTACCTGTTTTTTGCATTTTAAAACGCTCCGTTGGAACCTTGTTTCAGCTTTTCTTATACCTAAAGTACATGAGTAAAACTTCTCATGCTTCTAATGATTTCATCTGCTCAAACTGAAACATTATTTTTGAAGTGTTGTCATCTATAATATTGGATGATATTATTGTTTAAATGGGTTACCCTAAAAAATGAGAGCTCACGTCTCAGTGGGACTCATCTGTAGAAATACAGCTTATGAATTAAGTAATAAAATGTAATATCCATACATTATATAGAACAGATTTGCTTTCACAAGCGGAGCATTATGGCTATCGCCATGATGTTCTACTTGGTATGTATTTGAAACTTTATCAGAAGCTGCTTTGGGTTTATTTCAAATGTAATGGACACGAAGATGGGGAAAAAAAAAGGGAAAAGGAAAGAGAGAATGGTGGGGAAAAGGTTTAAAGGGAAAGAAGGAGATAGGAGTAGAGGAGCGAAAGCAGCATAGAGAGAACACAAATCAACACCCTTGAAGTCTGCCTCTAGACCTGCAGAAAGAGAAAAAACAAAACCGAGGATCCATAACAAACATCTGCATATATAATAACAGTTAGAACTTCAATGGAATACAAGATGGTTTTAGTGGCAACCACAGCCCAACTGAGTGTCTATCTGACAAACATCTGAATCTAAACACCTGTGTGTGTGAGCGTGCTTGTCCGTCTCGCTACTGATCTGGCCATGGACACAGAAACCTGAGCCTCGAAGGGCCACCCCCCAGCAGAGGCCCGACCAGGGCACCCAGGCCGCGGCAAGCAGCCACCAGGGTGAGCCGGCACATACCCTGACACCTAGCCTCAGACACCAAAGACCACCTACGCACCGGTGGGCAGAGGCACCAACCACCGAAGGGTAGTGTGACCGGAGGAAGTAGGCCCCACATTTTAATCGGGGGCCAAAGATGATCCAGGAAAGGGGGCAGCCCAAAACCTAACCTGACAGAGGAACAGTCACACACAGTCACAATCACACGTTCCCACCCTCATGCTCAGACATTCACACCCACTTACCCAACCTAAACACACACTGAAATGGACATCATACACCCACTTGCACTCACCATACACACTCTATACTTACGAACAACCTGAGCCCAGACGTTGGCCCTGACCCCATCCAGAGATGGGGCCAGAAAGAGTCCACATAGTCCAAATGAGCCAGCCAGCTGACCCCCAAAGGGCCACCCAACCACCACACAAACATCGAACACACACCCCCAAACATAGACGCCACGAATCTCCCATCCACAGAGAGGCACCCCTGTAGGAGAGCCCCAACCCCAGATGAGAATACACCGACTCAGCACAAGCCCAGCACACAGCCCACCTCAGGCAACCCCTGCTGCATCCCGCCCTCAACCCCACAGTGTGCCGCAACAGTAAGGCAACAGCCCTGCACAACACCACCCCAGCCCCATACGCAAATGCAATCTGAGCCGACGCCACCGAGCCATGCAACCACACCGACCCGACCCAACCCAACACCAGGACAGGATCAACCCCTTGCCAAGCATCCCCGGCAGGAAGCCTGCACCCAGGGCCAGCAGCCCCCACAACCATATAAACAAACCCTCATCACCATCACTGCAACGTTAGCCCAGGGACAACCATAACCAAGCCCAGCCCCATCGTCGCCACTCAATCGTCATTGGAGTCCGGCAGCCACCGCAACTAGGACTTTGAAGTCTGTGAAGTTCTTGTGGATGTTGTGTTTTTGTGCTGAGCTAACCCAGATCTCTGTACAGGATGTTTGCTCCTCTCTCTTACGATAAGAGAGCTGAACATCTAACGTTCCTAAGGTTGTCCAGCCGTAGTAACTGTCCCCTGTGGATAAACATGGTTGAACAGTATCAATTTTTTATCAAATGATTTGAGTCATTCAGGAACGGTTGCAGCCCTGTCTGTAACTAGTGAAGGTTTTCCTGGGCTGTTTGGAATCCAGAAATCCTTGTTTCATCTTCAGATTCTTCTCGATTATGTCCCAGTACATTTCTCCTGCATATGACGTCTACCAGAACCACATGCTGTAGGACAGCCCACACCATGATGCTCCCACCTGCAAAGTTGACTTCTGTCATGTTTTTGGGCTGATGAACAGAAGCATTCTTCTTCTAAACATCATTGGTTCAGTTCTGGACTCATCTGACCAGGCTATGTTCTCCTTGTATTTCACTGGCATTCTTTGCTTTTTTGCACAAACTTTTCTTTATGCTTCAATAATTATTCCCTCTAACTCCACCTCATTACACATAACATTGCACATCTTCATTTATAATCTCATTTGTTTTCATGTCTGTGTATGTGTGAATTGTTACTGAACTGACTGGTGTGAATTTCATGTCAATAGAAATATTAAAAATATATTAAATTAGAAAAATGGTAACATGTTCAATACTTATCTGACCTGCCTTATTCAGACATTCATCAAGCTTGACTTAGCTGACGTTTTGTTTGAGCAGATAATGATGAGCCTGCAACAACGCGCTCAGAAGCGAGCCAGCTACCTCCTCCATCTGGATGAAATCAGCCCTCGACTGGCCTCCATGACCACTACAGAGATGGCCCTGCCAGGTGAGGCGTCTGCCTCGGACGCCGTCACTATACAAAGTGTAGGCAACACCATCACCATCCTGCCCACTAAGACCAAGCCAAAGAAGCTGTTCTTCTTGGGCTCAGATGGCCGCAACTATCCATATCTCTTCAAAGGTAGGAGGTCAAAGGTCAATTTGGGGTCCAAATATCACATGTAAATGCACTTCTGACACACAGGGATTCAGGTAGCAGTTTGGTTTTGTCAGCATTCATTGCTGAGAGTGCTTTAGGTCAGAAGGGTTTTTCCAAACTAAATATATCATGATCTAGGGCTGGATGATATGGCTGAAAAATGTATCATGATATAAGCATTTTATGTCAGTTGATATTGATAATTGTTGATGAGTTTTGTGTTTTAAATTTCTGAAATACTGCCAAACTGGTTGAGTGACCTTTCCTCTTTTATCCACAGTTTTCACTCTACTCCATTGTTTATTTTTAAGCAGTTATGAGGCATGGTGACAAAAAGTTGTTGCTGGATAACCAAAAAGTAAGGGAGTTAAGTTTATTTGTAAGGTACATTTCAGCAGCAAGGCAGTTCAAAGTGCTTCACATCATGAAAACATCAATCAAGTATACAGCAGAATCATCAAAAACATCAAAATCATTGTGCAAAATTATCTAGCAAATACACATGGAAATCATCAAAATCATCGGGAAAATATCAAGTCATCAAAATCATAGGGATCATCAAGCAAATATATTTAACTGATTTACATTCAAACTTTCACCCTTTGGAGAACCAAGCTTTGGATTTGTTTGCAGATTTATGGTCTAAACTAATAATCAAAGGCAGCTCTAAACAGGTGGGTTTTTAGCCTTGATTTAAAGGAACTCAGTGTTTCAGCTGATTTTCAGTTTTCTGGGAGTTTGTTCCAAATTAGTGGAGCATAAAAACTGAAGGCTCCTTCTCCATGTTTGGTTCTGGGGATGCAAAGAAGAACAGAACCAGAAGACCTGAGTAGTCTGGAAGGTTGATACAACGACAACAGGTCTTTAATGTATTTTGATGCTAAGCCATTCAGTGACTGATAAACTAACAAAAGTATTTTAAAATATATTCTCTGAGATACAGGGAGCCAATGTAAGGACATTAGAACTGGGATGATGTGCTCTATTTTCCCGGTCTTAGTGAGAACACGAGCAGCAGTATTTTGGATCAGCTGCAGATGTCTGATTGACTTTTAAGACAGACCTGTGAAGACACTGTTGCAGTAATCAATGTGACAAAAGATAAACACTTGGATGAGTTTCTCTAGATCTTGTTGAGACATTAGTCCTTTAATCCTGGAAATGTTCTTTAGGTGATAGAAGGCTGACTTTGTAACTGTCTTTATGTGTCTCTGAAGGTTCAGGTCCGAGTCCATCACTACACCCAGATTTCAGGCCTGATCACTAGTTTCTAGCTGTAATAACTGAAGCTGCATGCTGACTGTAGATTGTTCCTCTTTAGGTCCAAAGATAATAACTTCAGTTTTATTTCTGTTCAACAAGAGAAAGTTTTGGCACATCCACGCATTGATTTGTTCTAAGAATTTGTTCAGTACTCGGCTGGGTTCAGAGTCACCTGGTGACATCGTAATATAAAGCTGTGTATCATTTGCGTAGCTGTGGTAACTAATCTTATTACTTGTTTTATTCTGAGTTAATGGGAGCATGTCGATATTAAATAGGAGGGGTCCCAAGATTGAACCACATGTGACTTCTGTCGACTCCGATGACAAGTTGCCTATTGATACAAAGAAATCCCTGTTCTTTAGGGAACAGGGATTTCCCTGTTCCCTAATACTTAGTCCTTAGTACTTAGTACTGTACCAAAGAGTCAAACCCAGCTCTCCAGTTGCTTCAATAATATCTCATGGTCAACAGTGTCAATTGCTGCACTGAGGTCCAACAGAACCAACACTGTGGTTCTTCTACTGTCTGTATTTGTGTGGATGTCATTGAACACGTTGACGAGGGCAGTCTCAGTGCTGTGGTGAGCACGGAAACTGGACTGAAAGAGGTCAAAGCGGATTGTCATTGTTAAGAAGCTGTTTAACTGTTGAAACAGCTTTTTCAATAATTTTGCTGATGAATGGAAGGTCAGAGATCGGCCTGTAATTCTGCAGTAGGGATTTATCTAAATTGTTCTTTTTTGACAGTGGTTTGATAACTGCTGTTTTTAGAGCCTGGGTGAAAACACCTGATGAGAGGGATGAGTTTACTATTTTATTGTCTCTGCATTTGTTATGTTTGGGCATAGTATTGTTATTGGATTTGTTGTGGATGTGCAGATTAATCCTCTAATTTTTTTAAAAAAATTTCTGTAAAAAAGTTTGCAAATTCATTGCAGGCCCTGGTAGAGTGGAGTTCTGGTGGTAAAATCACAGGAGGGTTTGTCAACCTGTCAACTGTGACAAACAAGGCACGAGCGTTGTTGATGTTTTTGTTTATGATTTCTGCAAAAAATGTTTCCCTTGCATGTTTTAGTGATGAGTGATAGCTTCGCAGCCTTTCTTTGTAGATTTCATAGTAAACCTGAAGTCGAGGTTTACCCCATTTATGTTCAGCCCTTCGACAAAGGCTTCTTTCGCTTTTTACAAGTGGAGCATTTATCCATGGAAATTTCTTCCTACCAGACACAATTTTCACTTTAACAGGAGCAATGAAATCAGTGATGTCTGAAATTTTAGAGCTCAAGTTATAGACCATTTCATCAACTGCCTTACACCATGGAAGTGAGGTCTAGGAGTAGATTTAATTAAAAGATTCAGCTGTGTTGTTTGTAAGAGAACATTTTGTAATAATATCTGTTTTACTAAGTGAGTCAACATAGATTGTACTTTCAAAAACAACAGAAAAATGATCAGACAGAGCGACATCAATTACACAGACCTTGGAGACAGTTACACCCTTACTGATGATCAAATCCAGAGTGTGTCCTCGATTGTGTTTCAGCTGTTTAACATGTTGAGTCAAACCAAAGTTTTGAAGTACATCATTCAGCATTTTTGCCTCTCTGTCTATTGTGTTGTCAACATGCATATTAAAGTCTCCCATAATTATTAAAGTCATAATCAATGCATATCATAGACAACAGCTCGCTAAAGTCATTGAAAAAGTTTGCCACATATTTTGGGGTTTTGTATAGAGTTGGTGTCAGACTTCATTTGTGGCCTTTTACCTCAATTCCCAAATATTAAAAAGAGTCAAAATTGCCCAAGGAAAGCTTTTTACAGTTTAGTGAATCATGAAATATTGCAGCAACCCCTCCACCCCTCTTATTCTTTCTATTCTCACTTAAGAAATTATAATTAGGGGGTAGTAATTCAATGAGTACAGGTGTTTCATTGTTGTCATCCAACCATGTTTCTGTAAGATCCATAACATCAATATTATGCTCAATAATGAATTCATTAACTAAAAGTCCTTTTGCTGATAGTGATCTTATATTTAGCAGAGCCAGTTTAAGTGTCTTGGGTGTGGATAATTTTACAGCATGAGCTTGCTTAAGACAGGGGATTAATCTGACATTTGATTTTAGATCACTGCATTTTCTTACTATTTTTCTATTTGGAATTCTGACAGGGATCCTCCTGTATCTTACTGCCAGACGCTTTCAGGAGAAGGACAGGTGTAGAACTAATGTCTGGACCCTCATCTCAGACTTCAGAAATGCAGAGTCGATGTTCAGATTCTTTTGATAAGCCAGAACCCGGTGATTCGGAACTCAAAAAGCGTGCTTTTTGGGAACTTAAGAGGGAAGTTCCTAGTAGTACCTGGTGGTCCATTTTCTCACTGAAGTTGAGAAACATCAGTCCTAGTGACGAATTTTCTGAGCTATTTTGTGTTCCAGTACTGTCTTGGCTCTGAGAAGACAGGTCCTCCGATAAGCAGTCTTGGCTCCCAGTAGGTGTTGATGGGGTGGGGGGCTCCCTTCCCTCCCCTCTCAGCTCCATTTCCAGCTGGAGTAGATGGCTATTTATCGGTTTGTTTTGGAACATTGTATGCCTGCTGGGTTTGAGCTTGTCCTTCTACAATCTTTGCTGGGGCAGTGATGTCATTGTTTACATTGTCCTGTGTTTGGGGAGATGGCCTTCTGTTGCTAACAGCATTGAAGATATTGGCAGTGAAGAGTTTTTTCCCCTCTTTATTTAGGCTGACTCTGTCTTGTCTGAAGAGATGATACCGCTCCCAGAAAATCTTGTGAGTGTCAATAAAGTTCACGGATTTGGAAGAGCATTCTTTAATAAGCCATTTATTAATCATAAGCAGTCTGCTGTAATTCTCATCTCCACATCCAACTTTTGGTATTGGTCCACTGATAAACACTTTAGTTTTCAGATTTCCAACTGTGCTTAGAATATGACTAAAGTCCTTTTTCAGAATTTTGCTTGGCCAGATCATTAGCTCCAATGTGAATGAGACTCAATGCTCGGCTGATCAGTGGTAAATGGGACTATCTTCTCTGTTACATCCGACACACAGTGTCATTTGGGAAGCAGATTACCTTCGTTCTCTTTGTGTTACAAAGACGATCATTTCCATTCAAGGCTGAATCCCCGACAATAAGAACTTTTGACATTAATTTTGGTTTCTGGGTCACTTTAGAAGTTGGCAGTGTTGGTCTTGTCTCATACCTCTTGTTGATGTTTGGAGGAGAGGTGTCCGTCGTAGGCTCCTGCTGCCAGAGCAGCAAACCTGTTTTTCAGTGGAATTCCATTGGAGTTTAGTGGATTTCAAGCTGGAGACATGACAAGCTGGCTGATTAGTCCTTGGTACCGGAGTCAAGGAGGATGGAATCATGTCAGCTTCAGCTGCTTGTTGTCTTTTCTTTGGTGCTGGTGTTGACGAGGGAATGTTTCGGCTCAATGCTGGCCACGCCACGCTGTATCATCTAGATGAGGGGTCCGTCCCGTTAGACGTCTAGTCAGATCCAAATGATGAGATTTATTTTTCGGCTTAGCTCCAAGACAGTTCCAGGTGGGTGTGCTGCTTCTTGAAGTGCTTGGAGGCTGTTTGTTGTTTTGAGGCATCGGTAGTTGTTTCATTTTCAGAGCCTGCGTTGATCTTGACGTTTACCTCCAGTCGAGAATCCCTCAGTTCTATTGATTGAAGTCTTTGTATAATACTACTAATGTCCCCGGTGTCGACCAGAGGCATCTTGCTCTTGCTTATCTTGGAGGTAGAAAAAATAGGGCAAAAAGTGAAATCAAATTAAAAATCCACAGTTCTTAAATCTGAAGTAATCCAGTTGTGAGGGTCGACAATGTAAGAGTAACTATAAAAACTGGATATATTGAATAACTTTAATAACGTAACTGGTAAAACTATCAAATTAGGATGGGAGAGAGCAGGATAACATGTTCCTCCTTCCAAGGCTGCAGCAAAGAGAGTTAGTTGATGCCACTCAACTTGCTGGCCATGAGAGGTTGAGTGGCTAAAGTCTTTCCTCTGCCTACGTCACCCAGAATGCTGTGCGGTTCTGGATTGGAGTTCATTGAATTTTCTATATATTGACTGTTGAATATTCTATCAGACACATTATCTATTGATATTGATCACCTGTCTATCGCGATATATATTGTTGTTGATTTATTGTCCAGCCCTATCATGATCTAGTGTTGCAATACTCTGCCTGACCTACAACTACTGATGGTAGCCGTATGTTTTCTGATGAATTCTCCCATCTTCACATGGGTATTTTTGATCTGACTCGTCTTCTTTCTTACAATCAATGTTTGATCAGGCATTGCCATCATTCCCTCTCATATTCAAGAAGATATGATCAGATTGAGTGATTATCAAACCCTAAAAAACCATCAACAATCAGAAAAGAAAAATCTGGATTACATCCATGTTGTAGCTGATAGTAGGACGGTGGTGCAGCATTTTCTCCTATCTTTATATACAAGTAATTCAATTAAAAAAAACTCCAGAAATATGTTTTAAGCTAAATGTGACAATTTTTAATGTCAGATATTCGTATCAGAAAACATTGTTGGTAATGCAGCAGATTTAATGGCTTTCAGGGCTGGAGGATTTGCACTTGGATGAGCGCATCATGCAGTTCCTGTCCATCGTCAACACCATGTTTACCAAGATCAACCAGCAGGAGCAGCCACGTTTTCATGCTCGCCACTACTCTGTCACCCCCCTCGGGACCCGGTCCGGACTCATCCAGTGGGTGGATGGGGCCACTCCACTTTTTGGACTTTACAAGCGCTGGCAGCAGAGAGAGGCTGTGCTGCAGGCTCAGAAGGTAAGTTACCATGATGTTGAAACAGAGGAAGAGTAGAAATTTCATTTTTAGATTTTTACATTCTAGACTAGTAATTCTTTTGAGGTTTTTTTATTTTAATAAAATTGACATAAGTTCAGAACCTTGTCTCCACAGCAGCCTGTTTCTCCAGAGCTCTGCATTGAGCTGTACTACATTCATGTAGGATCAGCTCTGAAATCACTGGGGCTGTATAAACATGTGTGGTCCTGTGTTTTTGCTATGATCTTATCGTTTAAATATAAACTAAATGAACTTTGTTTTGAAATTTGTCTTCCAAGGCCCAGGACTCCTTCCCCCAGCCACAGCCTGTCCCCCCAGTGCCCCGCCCTAGTGAGCTGTACTACAGCCGCATCGGTCCGGCTCTGAAGGCAGTTGGTCAGAGTCTGGATGTGAGTCGTCGAGACTGGCCCCTCAGCGTTATGAAAGATGTGCTGAAAGAGCTGATGGAAGCTACACCTTCCAACCTGCTAGCAAAGGAGCTCTGGTGTTCCTGCACCACACCCAGCGAGTGGTGGAGAGTCACACAGGTACCTTGTTGGGATTTTCCTGCCTTCTCTTGGGGTTTTTTTTTTTTTTTAACTAAAACAAATGAAATATGTTTAATAGAATAGCAACACTGTGACTGGACCAACAAGAGATGCATTAATCAGAATTTAGTGGCTGATTACCAGACTGTGTTTTTTTTGTTTGTTTGTTTTTTTTTTTTGTTTGTTTGTTTGTTTTTGTAAAGCCCTGAGCTGCAGAAAAGGATTTTAGCCATATTTTAATTTTCTGTAAGAACTATAAAAAGATATGAGAATAGCAGTGAACATCTGGGTCGCCTGCTTTCCTGCCCTGAGCACCAATCAGGTCGCTTCTGAGCCACCAGCTCACTTCTCATTGCATCTTACTGGAAGAAAAACAGATTGAAATGCAAGGTTCAGACAGCTGCCGTTAGTCAGCAGTAAGTTGATGATTATGCTCCTCTGTTCTTCAGTCATACGCCAGATCCACTGCTGTCATGTCCATGGTGGGATACATTATCGGCCTCGGTGATCGTCACCTGGACAACGTGTTGATTGACATGACCACTGGAGAAGTGGTGCACATCGACTACAATGTGTGCTTCGAAAAAGGTCTGTTGATGTAATACCAGGGAATGACACTGTTAACATACTTGGAGGGAGCAGATGATTGAACAGTCTGTATGAATGTTTGCTTGTTCCCAGGGAAGAGCCTCCGGGTGCCAGAAAAGGTTCCCTTCAGGATGACCCACAACATTGAGAGTGCTCTAGGAGCGACTGGCGTGGAGGGAATCTTCAGGCTGTCTTGTGAACAGGTGAACATTACATTTTAACCTCCAGTCAGCCGACGCTTTCAACACTGCAGAACGAGGCCTGAGCTCACATGTGTATTTTCAGGTGGTTCAGATAATGCGTCGGGGCAGAGAGACCCTCCTCACCTTGTTGGAGGCCTTCGTCTACGATCCTCTGGTGGACTGGACCGCTGGGGGGGAGGTGGGCTTTGCCGGGGCAGTGTATGGAGGAGGTGGCCAGCAGGCTGACAGTAAGAAGAGCAAGAGGGAGATGGAGAGGGACATCACTCGCTCTCTGTTCTCCTCCAGGGTTGCTGAGATCAAGGTGAGCTAACCTTGGCTTTATGACCTGACAAGGAGCAGAAACTCCCAAAATAAGATGTTAAACTACGAATACATCATAGAATATTGGACATGATGTGAGACTACTGTCCACAGCGTGGACACAGAAACTGTGTCTAAGGTGCTGTGTGAACTGTGTCCAGGTGAACTGGTTTAAGAATCGAGACGAAATGCTGGCTGTTCTTCCACAAGTGGAAGAAGCTGTGGACGAGTACTTGGTCCTGCAAGACTTGCTGTGCCAGGGGGAAAAACTACAGGCCAAACTGCAGGAGGAGATGGACTTCTTGGAGGGGGCAGAGAACCATCCGGACCACGTGATCCTCACCCTGGAGCAAAGGTCTTAGACAGAACAACGTTGCTCATTAGGTGTTCTTGCGAACTGTCCACAGCTGTGTGTCCTGTTCCTCACCTTTTAATGCATTTTTGTGTTTAGGGGACCACAGCTGAACACGAATAGCTGAAATCCATGAAAACTTGAGACCCCCTCTAAGAACACCTATAACTGTATATTTTAATAGTTCAGTCACCACATATATCACAATATGTGTTAATACACATAGTGGAATCCGTCTCTGCTCTGCCACTGAAACTAACATCTAGAGTCTTCCTCATCTCCGCTCTGGGGAGTTCAGCCAATCAGGAAAATTAATGGTGCTCCTGGATTGGCTCCTTTGCAAACGCCAGCCTATAGCGTGTCAGGTAGCATAGTGCTGAGGTGCTTCAGATTCTTAGGCTGCATTTTCTTTCAGATGTTTAAGAAATGCTGTACAAAAATCCACATAATTAGGCACATTTTCAGTGAATAATTGAGAGTCCTGTTCCACAGGAAAATCTGAATAAGTGGGGGTCCACTGTAGTTGGAAATCAGGACTTTTCACAATGGACAATAAGTGAGCAGTCACTGAATATTTCTTAGGAGAAGAGGTAATTTCATGCTACGCTTTGAAACAGATAGTGCTACATCTTGCTGTAAACAGCCATCTCTATGTATTCCCTAGAGCAAAGGTGTCAAGCTCCAGTCCCTGTTGACCTGCAGCTTTTAGGCTATGTTCACACAGCAGGCAAATGCAATCCAAATCTGCTTTTTTGCCCATACATGACCTATGTCGGACTTTTACACCGCAGTCTGAACAGCCCAATTCTGATCTTTTCACAAAAATAAAAAATCCGATCTGTGCCATTTCCATATGTGGTATTATTTCGGATACGTATCCAGTTGTTTTCAAAGCGTCTGCAGTCTGAACAGTCATGTTGCATTTTATCCGGCTTTTATGTCACTGATGAGAGACATGGGTCTTAATTCTACACCAGAAAAAGCCAGATGCGGTCAACCAGGACATAAACAATGGCTGAACATTATGATTATGAACTTATGAAAGATGTCTGTATCACTGAAGGGCATCACATCACAGTTCCAGCACTCCTGGCTCCGACTCCACATCCAAACTGACTTCTCTACAGAAGCTGTATTCAATGCTCCACTAAAGGCCGTCGCTATTAGTTGTGCTTTCTTTTTATCAGCTTCCTTTGTGTTATGATCTTGTGACAATGTTGTCAGCTCTATTCCTGAATAAACTTTAAAATCAGCCCATGAACAGCTCCATCCATTATTACTTTTGTAAATGGTGTGCTGCTGTGTGACGTCTGCCTTCTTCTGCGCATGCGGGTCGCCCTGGGGACGTAAACCGTTCACACAGAAGTCTCATTGCAGTCAGGTTTAATTAGTAGCATGAATGCCCACACAAAAAATCCGAATCGAGCATCAAGACCTGCTGTGTGAACCCTGGTTTAACACACCTGAATCAAACGAATGACTGGTTACCAGGCCTTTGCCAAACTTGATGGCTGCTGAGGAGGTAATTCAGTCGCTTGGTTCAGCTGGGATGGAGCAGGGATGCATCTGAAACCTGTGGGACAGTAGATCTCCAGGACTGGGGTTGGAGAGCCCTGGCTTAGAGCAAAGGTCTCACACTCCAGTCCTTGCTGTCATGATGCGGCTTTTAGATGTGTCCCTAGTCCAGCTCACACCAAGTTCATGAAGTTCATTTGATTTAGGAGTGTTGAAGCAGAGAAACAAACTGTGCAGGACACCAGCCCTTGAGGACTGGATTTGAGGACCCCTGTCCTAGAGAATATGGGCTCTTATTTCCAAGACGCTGTCAACATTCCCAGACTTGGCATATTTCCTGACAGAGACTGAAAGCTCAAGAGGATAAAGCAGAGTACTTTCCTGGTTTCTGCTGACATTGTGACACCTTGTAGCTGATGGCTTCTTTTTGCCATCAGCCACTTTTCTGGTATGAGAAGACCAAAACTGAAAAAGAACAAAATAACTAAGGAGTGAAACAACCAACACTTGCTTAGGTGTCAGTCTCTGTTACAGACGCCTAAATGAACAGCCATCATTCCTCCACAGGAAACGCTGTTTTTTGGGGGGGTATTTATTAGTAGCTTCCTGTGGCTTTAGTTCTTCCGCTGACTCCACTCTAAACACCTCACTGATACAGCTTCAACTCTTCTTCCACAGTAACATCTTCCACTCTGAAAAGTGTTGTAGCTACAGCAGTGTAGTGGTCACAGCTGGTGTGAGGTTATTTTCTAAACCTTAATGAAAAACAGACTGAGCTGAACATCTAACCCTGATGTTCTTGGTTATGTAATGACTTGCAGTCAGTCTGCAGTGAGGGGTTTGGGTGTTGTTCCTAGGTGCATGTAAACAGAGTTCTGCAGATGAATTGTGTTGTATGTAAAGAGCTGTGTCATTTGCAGGTACTCTGAACACACCCAGCTGCAGTCCCAGCAGAGGAGCGTGCAGGAGGCTGTTCAGGCCAAGCTGGCGGACCTGGAGCAGTGGATCTCTCAGTACCATGCAGCCTTTTCCAGCCTGGAGGCCACACAGCTTGCCAGCCTGCTGCAGGACATCAGCTGTCCCATAGATCTCGGTAAGCCATAGGCAGAAATGAAGGGAGGAGAGTTGTGTCCTTTTATTTTTCTTTTGGTTGGGTTTATTATTTGGGGTTTATGTTGTTATTGAACAAACCGTAGATACAATATGGGTTAAACATCTTTAAAACAGTTATATGTTTGTTAGGTTAGCAGTTACCAAGTATTTTCTGTGATGTATGTTGTAGAATGTGCTCAGCAGGATTCTCTAATCTCTGCTGTCCATCACCTCTAGGTCCTCCAAGCTATGTGCCAGCCACTGCTTTCCTCCAGAATGCAGGCCAGGCCCACCTGATCAGCCAGTGTGAGAGCCTGGAGGCCGAGCTGAGCTCCCTGCTGCAGCAGCGCCGAGCTGCCCTGCGTAGTTGCCTCGAACAACTGCACAGCTATGCCACAGTGGCTTTGCTGTACCCACGAGCTACCCTGCTATTCCACAGAGTCCACCAGTGGAAGGCCTGGTTAGAGGAGCTGCTGAGAGACATGACAGTGGAGCACACTCAGCACATCTACAGGCAGTAAGAACTTACTGGAAGCTGCACTTCTTGTTGGCATCAAAACTAAAGTCAGAAACACTCCTATTTTGTTTACGTCAAAGAATTAGAGGCTAGTAATCAGGACTGTGGTTTGACTTTAAAGTGTTTCTTCATTGTCTTTGTTGCTTTATGTTCACAATGATTTTCAGTGGAAAAAGAACATCTCCTGAGATCATTTTCTCTCTCCTTTGTCAGGTATGAAGTGCTGTTTGCCCCTCAGGCTCCCCCAGCCTCCTGCCAGTTTCTGTCCAGTGTGGAGTTAACTTTGCAGCATCAGGTGGCTGAGACCAATGAGCGGATGATGCACCAAGCAGAGCGGCTGAAGGCTGAGGGCACGACGGTTGCAACTTGCGAGGAGCAGCTGCAGGAGATCGAAAACTGCATTGCGGTGTTCCTGCGGGAGAACGGAGAGCCAGGATCCCTGAGCCTGGCAGCAGTCATCACCTCTGCCCTCTGTACTCTTTGCAGGTTGGATTCTTCATGTTTACGACCCAAAAAGATAACTGTCCCACTACTACCTTTAAACAGTGTAGCAGAGGAAATGTTGGGCACTAACAAAAAACCTTTTGGGTGAAATAGGCGTAACCTGGTGATGGAGGGTGCAGCAGCCAGCGCTGGAGAGCAGCTGGTAGACCTGACATCCCGGGACGGAGCTTGGTTTTTGGAGGAGTTGTGCAGTATGCTGGGGAATGTGTGTGGTCTGGCTACACTGCTACAGCGCTGCCCGCTCCTGCCTCATGATCTGGAGCTCCCTGCACCGTCGCTCACCACCCAGGCTGTTTACCTGGCCAATGCTGTTTACACCTGCCTGCAGGTACATCTATCTGGACAACTTCACTCAACCCTAACATGAAACTTTCTGTGGTGGAAAGGTCCTTAGGTTTATGGGTCTCATTGTTGAACGTAGGAGCTGAACACCAACTTCAGGCAGATCATATTCCCCGAGGCGCTGCGCTGCATGATCAAAGGAGAGCCCACCCTGGAGTCCATGTTGGCAGAGCTGGAGCAGCTGGTGGAGCAGAGCTCAGATGGTCTCAGTCTGCAGGGTTTGGCTGAGAGTCTGCAAGCCACCACAGGCTTGGACCATGACGGGCACAGCCACTTCCTACACATCACCAGGTGCGCCTTCTCTCCTCCTCCGCTTTATCAGTTCACTGATTGCTCCTCAGCATTATCCAGGAATGTTAAGTAGGTGTAATGTGTGTAAAATCCTTGTTTGTGTTCAGAATGCTGCGTGCCCAGTACTCTGAGCTGATCCAGCCTCACAGCATGGATGGACAGGGTCAAGAAACGCCCAAGATGTCAGCAGGTCAAATGTTGCTGGTTGCCTTTGATGGCATGTTCACCCAGCTGGAGGCAGCTTTTGGACAACTCACAGAGAAGGTATCTAACGGGCTTCTCCTCTTCTGTTGGTCATGGAGAGATAGTTTAGAAATGAAATCCAAAACTCTCTGTCTAGGCTTGGTTCATAAAAAAAAAGCTAAGGATCCTTCAAACATCAGACCCAGGAGCCTAAAAAGGCTCAGCAGCCTGATAAAGAAGGCTGGTTCTGTTCTGGGGACGACTGTGGAACCTCTGGATTGATGATGCAAAGAAGGATTTTGCATGAAATCAAGAAAATTATGGACGACCCTGGACATCCTCTTCATGAGGCTGTCATTGGAAAACAGTCTCTTCAGTCAGAGGCTTCTTTAGACTGGTTGTAAAACGGGCCGCTACAGGAGATCTTTCCTGCCCACAGCCATCAGCGTCTACAATAACTCTTTAATGAAATGAGTTACATCAACATTTAATTTCCCTTTGGGATCAATAAAGTATATTTGAATTTGAAAAATGATTTACCTTGAAAGCTATGCTGCAGAGTTGATGCAGTCCTAAAAGAGATGATCTTGCCCCTTTTTTTCATTTGAACACTTTCAGGTGAAGGACTGGATTTTGACTAGGCCATTTTATTGGTTCTTTTCCAATGAAGCCATTATTTTGTAGGTTTGTTGCTGTGTTTTGGGATTTTTGTCCTGTTGATGGACAGAGAAGCAGCTCAGCTGCTTTTCCATTTTGGCTCCATGTTAGTGTGGAATCTGTGGTTTTGCTTAAGCTACACTAGACTGGGTTTCGATAAAGATGTAGGGACCTGAGTAAAGTCACAATGCTTACCCACTGTACCGATGCTTTCACACTGAGGTCTTTTGTCTTCCTGATTTTTAATCTGAATTAAATAAAGCAGATGTTTTCTAATGGAGATTGGCTTTGTTTTTTTCTCCTCCCATCATCCTCAGCTGAGCTCCTTGGAGGTGCCTCCATCCTGGAGGAAGGTGGATGTTCTGAAGGAGGCTCGGGCAACACAGCTCAGCTTCTTTGACAGCCCGAGTCAGCGGCAGCTCATGGAGGAGGTGTTTTTCCTGAAGAGGCTGCAGACTGTCAGGGACTTCTTCCTCCTCTGCTCAACCTTTGCTCAAACTCTGTCCGGTGAGTGGTCCTCACAGCGTCATCTACAACAAGCTCTCAGCAGGAGCATGAGGTGCCTTTTAGTGATGGGAGACTGAATGACATGTCGAGAGAAGTTTACATTCACTGTCAAAGCAGCCTGTAATGAACTACAGGAGGAGAAAAAAGGAGGTTTGATGGTCTTGGTTGTTTTAAAGGAGTGGTGACATCACATGTCATCACATGTCACATGTCTATTTCATGTAGTTGATGCTGTTGCATATCTCAGTTCTCCAAAGAATTTCATTGAAAAAAATAACGTCACCTTTTTGTAGGGGGTTGTTTTGGCAGGCCAGATTTCCCTCCTCTGTAAAAAGGTTGGGTACGATAAAGATATGTGGCTCTACCTGGTTGACTTCACTCTGATTGGCTGCAACCATATTTGGGGAACTTTTCAGTAAAATGCGCTGAACATCGTCTCAAATTGAGGTTATAACAGCGTGCTACTCCCCCATAAATGGACATCAGCCTCTTTTCTCTGGTTCTCTCATCCTTCGGGAGTAAAGTGGAAACTTCCAGCCGTTTGTGACCCTCGGACATAACAGCTCCGCTTTTTGGCAGCCGTCCTCTTAAGTGGAGTAGCCAGACATGCTAGCGCAACTTAGCCCTCAAATTAGCCAGTGTATCAGCTGGGGGGAGGAGGGAAGGGCTGTTCTCTTGATGGTGTGCTCTAATTGGAGAATATGAATTACGTAGAAAGATAACCTACACAGAAAAATAAACTGTTCTGTGATTCGTCCATATTTGAGTAAAGAAACAAAGCTGACCACCTATGAGCAGAGCTTTTCATACCAACTCTTGACATTCACACGGCCTCATCAGAGCCCAACAGATCATATTATAGCCCCAAAACCACAGAAAAATGACATTTGTTGTCATGACCCCTTTAAGAGCTGAATGTATGACCTGTTTAGGGACCTGCCCTCCAGCTGAAGACCTGATCCCTACAAATGGACCCGCTGGTTTGGGGAAGCCTCTGTACCGCCGGCCCAGTGGCACAGGGTCGGGTGTAGCGGTGATCAGTGAGGAGCAGATGACTCGCCCCATCAAGGCCTTCACAGCTGAGTTTGTTCGCCAGATGCTGATGGGTCTGCCCAGTCAAGCCATTGGTCTGGCCCTCTGCAGCACCCTGTCTGCTCTCGGGCTGGATGTGGTGGCTCAGGTGGAGGCAAAGGACTTTGGTGCAGAAATCAAGGTAGTGTATTCATTTATTTGTGTCATGGCAGTTCTTTGAGCTACATCTTTTCATTGCTGTTGGGTCTTTGGTGTCATTAGGATCAGGGCTCTGACGTTAATCACATTGGGTTTTTCCATTTATGGTCCCACAAAACTCAGATCTCCAGCAGTGATTGGCTGAGAGGCGGGTCCACCCTGGAGAGGTAGCCAGTCAATCACTGGGTAGCTCAGAGACACACAGGACAGACAAGCACACCAACACCCAAGGTCTATTAGAGAGACCAGTCAACCCAGCAGTCACATTTTTGGACTGTAGTAGGAAGCTGGAGTATCTGGACAGACCATGAGGAGAAAATGCAAAGTCAGCTATTCAAAATGGAACACTGATTATTACTGTTATAATAAATGTTTAGCACTTCTTTTGATTTTGACATATTAAGCAAAAAATGAATGAAGACCTACTTAATTTGATGGTTTTTAAAAGTTTTGTTCCCAGAATATTATCCCTGTTTGTCGCTCTACTCCTGACAGAGTGACGTTGGAAGCAACTGGTTAATCAGTCAGACTGTCTGCTCTGGCAGCCTTCAGTCTGCTGCTTGTCAGCAGTAGTTTTCAGGTTGTATTACTTTAATATAGCATAGGGTGGCACTCTTTTAGTGTTCACACAATGACTGTCCATGTTTTATTTCATGTTTGATTCCTTTTTAACCATGAAAATGTCCTATGTTTTATCCTAGGGAAAGAACAGGCTGCAAGGAATGTGTAGGAAGATGTGGGCTCCTGTCATATAAACAGATTTCAAGTTAATCACATCCATTCCAAATGGATCCTAGCTGTAAATCAATATTCACATTAGGTTAGGTTATTATGTCAACTGGTAAAAGGTTTCAATGTCAGACAAAGTAACTCATCATTTTTTTAAATGAATTTGCTTTAATTAGGATCATGAGAAGGGCTCACCATCTCGTTCTCAGAAGGTGTCACCACAGGTCCATCAGTGGTTTGTTGTGTGTCCTGGTTGTGCAGGTTTCTCTGGAGGAGCTTTGTAAGAAGGCCGTGGAGCAGAGTCTGGCATCAGGCCGAGTGTCCCAGCTGCTGCTGAACAGATCCACAGTCCTGGCGTCCTCTTATGACACAGCCTGGAAGAAGGTTGACCTGCTGAGGAGGCTGGACATTAACCTGGAGGCTTCTAAGGCTAGTCTTCAGAGGAGCCAGCTGCATGTCGCAATGTTTCAGGTACAAACTGAACACTCATTCTGCTCTGCTCTGGTACCCAACATGTGGTCTCATTTGGCTTCACTGACACTGAAGATGTGTCCCTTTATGTGTGAAGATGTCTCTGATGCTGGTTTCATCTGAGTCAAATTGGAATCCAGCCAGTTACTGCATGTCCCTCCTCTTCCTCCTGTTTTTAGATATGTACATATTCAACGTTTCTTTGGGTGTTGTTTATCTTACGGTTGTCATTTTTGCTGAATTCCAGATGTTTCTTAGCCTCATCACCAAACCAACAGTGAATGTCTTAAAATAGGCCTGGCTTCTCACTTCTTCCAAACCAGATGATTAACGTTGTTATTGCTGGCCTCCACCTGATGTTTCTGTCTGTGTGTGTCCTCCTGTAGTGGCAACATGAGGATGTTCTTGGTCCCAGTAATCAACCACTGGGTGTCACTATTGCTCCCCGCCCTGTGATCCTCAGCAACATGAAGAAGAAGCTGTACAAGCTGAGTCAGGATGAAGGAGCCATCATTGCCATTCAGGTCAGTGTCTGGCCTGATTAGTAACTAAATCAGATGTCTCACAGAGGTGACATCACATAGGGCCTCCTGATTACAATCAGAGGCAGTAATTACAGTTCCAGGTATAGATACAATAAAGCTATGAATAGTTTGCTAAAATCCGTGGTTTTTCATTTTGGTGAAAAGGGGTGTTTCATACAGAAAAGTCCATCTAAAAACAGTATGTCCATCTGCTATACAGTGTCTGAACTCAGTACTTGGTCTGGGCTCCTTTAGCATGAATTTCTGCATCAGTGCAGCGCAGCATGAAGGAGAGCAGCCTGTGGTTCTGCTGAGGGGTTCAGGAAGCCCATGTTGTTCTGATAGACTTCAGCTTGTCTCCATTGTTGGGTCTGGTGTCTCTCATCTTCCTCTTGAAGTGAGAAGAAAAACACTAAACCCTCTAAATACAGCCGATGAATAAAAGTTCTTCTTCGTTATTTACCTTGCTGAGCTTGTCTGACCTGAATCCTTGAGGCTTGCAAGGACAGAACGCTTCACTTTGGTGCTGGAGAATCCAGATTTCGTCCGCAAAGAAAACCTTTTTTGTCTTGTTTCTACTGACTTGAATAGATGATGATTGAATAAGCTCATAAATTAGTTGACGGTTTTCGGTCACTGGGATGTTGTCTCTCCTAATGGGAGCAACAGGCAAAGACTGCATGACACCTGCATGTGTTTGCTAGTTGCTGCTGGTTTGGAGCAGCTTTCACTTGAACAATGTGAGCAAAAAGTCAGTGTAATTTTTCTGCTGCGTTTCAGCTGATTTACAGTTAGTAAGAGATGCTCTGCATTGTTCGAACTCTTAGAAAACCATTCAGACTGCTTTATGTTGAGGTGAGGCCATTTTTTGTTACATTTATTATTGTATTATTATATTCTGAGGAACAGATTTTTGGGTTTTCATTCGCTGTAAACCATAATCATGAAAATGAACAGAAACTAGAAAAATTTGCATTTCCTGCGAAAATGCAGTGTGAATGTTGTAAGCTGAATGTTTTTAGTGAAATTTGCTGAAGGATTCGAAGTCAACTGCAAAAGTTTTGCAGAAATGTAAGGAACAAGCAGAAGCAGCAGAAAAAAAAGCAAAACAGTCTGCAAAACATGCATTGTAAAACTGTGTTGAAAATGAGTGGAAACTTTAAGTCAAAGTAAAAATCCTAGCTAAGGACTATCAAAAATTGGTGCATAGCACTGCTTACAACTTGTATGATTAGCATGTTGACCTACAGTAATATACTGAGAGAGACAGCGATAGAGAAAGACAGAGCTGAAAAGAGAGGCAGCTGAAAACGAGAGCCAGAACTTAAGAAATAGATGGAGCTGAGCAGAGACACGGAGCGGAAGAGTCTAAGACAAAAAGACCAGAAGAAAGCTGAGGACAGAAAGAGCAGAAGAGAGAAACACAGGGAAAAATAGGAAAAGGTGTGACATGCCTGCGCTCCAGAAGTATTTGAAAGAAAACCGTAAGATCTATGGCAATGACACTAATATTTCCGTAAAGCAGACACCCGCGACTATGTTTTGATGCATAAATTATTTCTGTAAAGTGAAACATGTACAAACTGCAGCATTTTGGTTGTGAAAAAGCTTTAAAACTTGAAAAAGCGACAGATACTAGAGTGCACACTGTAGCAACTGACGCAGTTAAAGACTTCCACCATTGGATGACATTGTAAAACTGAAAACGGCCAAAAATCTGCATAAAACTTGAATCGCCATTACAGAAAAACCGTAACAAATAGCAAAAAACTTAATTATTTGAAGATAGCCTAAAGCCTTGTGACCCGATTAAAAGTTGAATGCAGTTTTTAGCTAAAAGTATGTGGAAGTAGTTAGCTGTCAAATTGCACAAAGTTTTTGTGGAATTTCCATGATTTTCCATTCATTGCAATGGAAGCCAAAATTTTACAAAAACCTGAATATTTTAAAAAGTGTAATAGTTACAAATAGCATGAGATATAGCTGGAAAGAGCAGAATAAGCTTAACATTTTAATATTTGAATGATTAAGATAGCACAAGGTATTCAGAAGTAGATATGTGGCAAAAAGTGTACGGAAGCAACTATAAGAAAGTAGAATAATAAAGAATAAAGAGAAACTGGATCTCAGGAGTGTGAATGCCTTACAGCATTCACACAATAAGCACTTGAAACAAAGGCGTTTACTCTGCGTAATAAAGCTTTAATTTAATTGATTGAATTGAATTAATTTATTTCAATGCATCTGGTGTGACCTTCTGTTGGACATTATGTCAATAACACATAGCCTCTGCTGTAATCAAGGTCTTAGAGCTTTTGTGATCAATGAAAATTTTTTTTATTTAGTAGCATAAAACATTGTGCTTTGACTCATATTTTCAGGACAAGCTGGCTTCTCTGGAGGGCAGCATTGAGCAGCGTTTGAAGTGGGCTGGTGGAGCAAACCCAGCGTTGGCTCCTGTCCTGCAGGACTTTGAGATGACAATCAGAGACAGACGAGCCATGGTCGCTAGAGACAACCAGCGTACTAGCCAGGTAACATTTGGCTGATGCTCTTATCAAAAGTGACTTACAGTTGAGAAATTACCAACTATTATACAGTTATTATCAAAGCTACAAATAAGCTACTTCGAGCACTCGTCAGGTTCTGTCAGTCCAGGCATAGAAGGATGAGCAGAAAGATGGGGGTAGGTGCTAAGGAGGAGATGCTCTCTGAAGATAAACAGGGATGCTTCTGGCTCTGGTTGCGCCTGCTATGTTAGTCCAACATCATAGAGTGACACATGAAAAGAGCCTGAGTTATCCTAAGTGTCATGTAGCCACTTCTAGCCAACGATCCCCTGACGGCCGGAGTGACTCCGTTGTCACATCAGGTTTTGCGAGAGCATTCAAATAGACAACATGTGAAAGAAAATGCTAACTTTTGGACTTTGCTTTTTAAGGTCACCTTCTTGTGCTCCACCATCCTTAACTTTGAGGGCCTCCGGACCAGATCCCCCGAGGCGCTCAGTATGGATACAGCGCTGTTCGAGCTCCTGAAGCGCTGCCAGCAAACCTGCTCATATGCTTCCCAGTTCAGCAGCACAGTTTCTCCGCTGGAGCTACAACTTCTGCGCAGACTGGTGCATTTTGCCTCTTTCCTGAATTTCAGCTCATTTCCCCTGAGGTGTAACACTAAAATATCATTTTTAATTTACCTTAATAACTGTTTTATTCAGGTTTTAGCCAGCTCCTGCTGCAGCTCCCTTAAAAACCAATAAAGCTTTAAGTCAATTTTGACTTTGAAATCAAAACCCAATTTTTCAGTCTGTTCTTAAGATCTCTGCACATTTCCACAGGGCCCAGTGGTAGACCTGCCAATCGGAAGTCCTGATTGGCTGAACTGTGCCCAGAGGCAGCTGGAGGAGGAGCTGAGCATTGAGCGCAGGAATCAGGAAGAGCGAGAGCAGCAGCTGGAGGCCTGTGGAGAGACGCTGCAGCTGCTGATTGATTCCATTAAGAGCATTCTGTCCAACCACAACCGCCAGCTGGCTGATGTCAAGCACCTGCTGAAAGCCATGGCCAAGGTACTCCCAGCATGTCACTGTGTGGAAAGTAGTATTTGATTTACTCTGACATCAGCTGTTGCCTAGAGAATAGTATATTTGTTGGACCTGCAGATTGGTGTTTCGATTTGTCGATGTTTTCCGAGCCAGACCCGAAATTCGGGCCGGGTTGGGTTAAAATTATTTGCCTGATGGGCGGGCCGGTTCTGTGGTGTGGATTTACTAAACATACAGCACAATGAAAACTAAATTAGAATGCACAATATAAAGTTTTATTAATCTACTTATTGTAGAGGAGAAGGCGGTAAGTTTACTATGTTGGGGATGAGGAAAGAAAGAAAATATAGCTGCTGGTCATAAAATTAAGAATATAAAAAAGTTGATTTATTTCACTAATTCCATTCAAAAAGTGAAACTTGTATATTATATTCATTCATTACGCACAGACTGATATATTTCAGATGTTTATTTCTTTTAATGTTGATTAAAACTGACAACTAATGAAAACTCCAAATTCAGTATCTCAGAAAATTAGAATATTATTTAAGACCAATACAAAGAAAGGATTTTTAGAGATGTTGGCCAGCTGAAAAGTATGAACATTGAAAAGTATGAGCTTGTACAGCACTCAATACTTAGTTGGGGCTCCTTTTGCCTGGATTACTGCACCATTGCGGTGTGGCGTGGAGGCGATCAGTGTGTGGCACTGCTCAGGTGTTATGAGAGCCCAGCTTGCTCTGATAGTGGCCTTCAGCTCTTCTGAATTGTCGGGTCTGATGTTGCACATCTTCCTCTTCACAACACCCCATAGATTCTCTGAGGTTAAGGTCAGGCGAGTTTGCTGGCCACTTAAGAACAGGGATACCACGGTCCTTATACCAGGCACTGGTAGCTTTGGCAGGTGCCAAGTCCTGTTGGAAAATGAAATTTGTATCTCCATAAAGTTGGTCAGCAACAGGAAGCAGGAAGTGCTCTAAAACTTCCTGGTAGACGGCTGCGTTGACCTTGGACCTCAGAAAACGCAGTGGATCAACACCAGCAGATGACATGGCACTCCAAACCATCACTGACTGTGGAAACTTTACACTGGACCTCAAGCAACGTGGATTCTGTGCCTCCCCTCTCTTCCTCCAGACTCTGGGACCTTGACTTCCAAAGGAAATGCAAAATTTATTTTCGTCGGAGAACATAACTTTGGACCACTGAGCAGCAGTCCTGTCCTTTGTGTCTTTAGCCCAGGCGAGACGCTTCTGACGCCGTCTCTTGTTCCAGGGAGGCTTGACTCAAGCAATGCGACAGCTGGAACCCATGGCTTGCACACGTCTGTGCGTGGTGGTTCTTGGCTCCAGCTGCCGTCCACTCTTTGTGAATCTGCCCCACATTTTTGAATGGGGTTTGTTTCACAATCCTCTCCAGGGTGCGGTTAGCCCTACTGCTTGTGCACTTTTTCCTACCACATCATTTCCTTCCCTTCGCCTCTCTATTAATGTGCTTGGACACAGAGCTCTGTGAACAGCCAGCGTCTTTCGCAATGACCTTTTGTGTTTTGCCCTCGTTGTGCAAGGTGTCAGTGGTCGTCTTTCGGACAGCTGTCCAGTCAGCAGTCTTCCTCATGATTACGTAGCCTACAGAACTGGACTGAGACCATTTAAAGGCCTTTGCAGGTGTTTTGAGTTGATTAGCTGATTCGAGTGTGGCACCAAGTGTCCTCAGTGTTAAACCTTTCCACAATATTCTAATTTTCTGAGATACTGAATTTGAGGTTTTCTTTAGTTGTCAGTCATAATCATCAACATTAAAAGAAATAAACATTTGAATTATATCAGTCTGTGTGTAATGAGTGATTATAATATACAAGTTTCACTTTTTGAATGGAATTGGTGAAATAAATCAACTTTTTTATACTCTAATTTTATGACCAGCACCTGTAGAGTGCAGAATTTGTGAAACTGTGAAAAGAGAGTAGCATTGGTGCATTGCACAACTAATTGCACAAGTGGCCCCGCCCGCCCTGCTTTGCTCCTATCACACATCTGAGGATTTGCAATTGAGCCACAAGTGAAAAAATGGAGCTGGAAAGTATCCTAAAAACTAAAAACGTGAGAACTCGCTCTACAAAGCCAGCACAGTGCAAAATATTGTTTTGATCATTTTTATTGTTCTTTAATCACTCAAGTTATTGTTGAAATTCAAGCTTGTGTAATATATTAGTTTTCCTTAGGCTACAGTTATTCTTTCAGCCCTATGTCTGTTATTTGTTATAGATATTTTTGTTTATTGACGTATTGGCATAAGCATTGTTGTAGAATGTTGGCCTTTTTAATATGCATATATTTTTCATGCACACACCAGTTTTATTCTCTGGTGTAGTATGGGTGTAGGTTAAATCGCTCCATCATCAGCGACAGCAGGACTCAGGTTAATTTTGCATGACTTTCTTTTAGGTCTAAATTAAAATAGCCTTGTTTTTCCAAATAATTTTGCTCTAAAATATTTTTGTTAATCTGTATAATAGATATGTAGAGTTAATTTTTAGGGCTATTTGTTTTTATGTTAATGTAAGATATCCATTTGGTGACTTGTTTCTAAACAAGGAATCTTATATCTTCCTTTCTTTGAAATATGTTTTTTAAACGATCATGTCAATCTGATTTGCTTACAAAAGCAGTAAAAGCTTAAATAAAATACCATGTCGGGTTTGCTTCTGGTTCGAACCTCTAATTAGAATTAATTAGTCGGTTCGGTTCGGATCGGGGTTGGACACAATGCCTATGGGTCTGGGCTGGGTCTGGTCGGATTTTTTTTAGGCCTGAACGAAACTCTACCGCAGATTATACCAGGGCTCCCAAAACAATTCATAACCTTGGAGCTCTTTCACATTTTGTCATGTTACAACCACAAACCTTAATGCACGGTTGAGAAATTATACATGTATTTGTATGAAGGTCCTTTATACCAGTACTTTGTAGAACCATGTTTCTCTGTAGTTCCAGCTGCATCTCATTTGGATCCTGTCTCTATCAGCTTTAAGCATCTAAACAGACTGAAACAGCTCAAGCTCAGTCAGATCTGGAGACGCTCTGAGGATGTAGGTGCTCTCCATCAGATTCTGTTGACCTAAGTTCAACAGAATCTCTTTGCACTTTAGTTTTGTTTAATTTTTGATGGTCTGTCTCGTGTTTGTTACTTGACTCTGTGTGAAACATATGAAGGGGTATGAAGACTGTTGTGAAGCTCTGACACCACAAGTTTGTTGTGACACACAGGATGAGGAAGCAGCACTAGCAGATGGTGAAGACGTGGCATATGAAGGCAGCGTACGTCACTACCTGCTGGAGTACAAAGCTTGGCAGGACAACATCCAGCTGGTCCTGTTTACGGTGGTCCAGGCCAGCGGGCAGCACCGTAGCCAGGAGCAGCTGGATCTGCTGGAGGAGATTCCTGCTACCCTGAAGGAGCTGCACACACAGAGCCAGAGGTACACACACTCCTGAAAACTTTGACATCTCTAGCAGCTTTTTACGCTCAGTTGACAGATCTCTGACTGACCCGTGTGTGTCATGGCAGTGTTTACAATGGCCTGGTGGGCTTCGCCTCCCCGCTGGTGACAGACAGAGAGGCTGAATGCTCCAGTCCTGTTTCTTCAGCTCAGACCAGCTTTGCAGCAGGTAAGGAAGGTTGTCTGGAAAATCCACCAACTTTAGGTGTGCGGGAGATCTACTCTTCCTCAGTGAGGAAGGCTGACCCCTCAGGACTCTGAGAAACATAATCTGGGTCCTGCTAGGCTAGGTTAAAACAGGATGTCGGAGAAACCTCAGAGGCGCTAAACATCATCACACATTTCACCGTTGAGTAGATATGCGGTCAGTGTCTGAAAACCTCATGAGTCAGCAGTTCACAGAAACATCTTCAACTTGAAGGATTCATTAATAATGTGATCTCATTGGTTTTCCGATTTAATTTCATTTGTTGAAGTTTGCACAACCCCATAACGTTTCTGCGTGGCTGAGGGGAGGAGGGTGTGTGTGAGGCAGTGTTTCAGTGCTCCGAGCTCATGTCATCAGACTGATGGCCTCAAATTTAGGTCTAGAATCCTTTGGGAACCAGAGGAGGTCATGACCCAGGTTGTGGTTGTGTTAACTCACATCTGGGACCTGATGTGGACTAGATGACTGCTTCTAAGAAGGTCTACTGATTGTTAAATGCTTTTCATACTCAGTGCTCCATGTTGTTTGGTTTCAGCCGTTCGATGCAGCGGAGCGAAGACACAGCCAGACTCCATGTCCCAGAATGCACGCAAAGCCCTGCCTCGTAACCTGGGAACCCCCACTGATACCCCACCCAGCACGCTGGTGATGAACAGCAAAGGTCTCAACCCCAGTCCAAAGAGGGCCGTACGAGACCCCAAAACGGGTCGAGGTACTTATCCCCCCTCTCCTGTCAGTGCAGCTGGCTTCAAGCGGTACATCCTCCCATCGGGGTCGAACTTTTCCTCTGAGCAAGCTTCTGTGTTTGTTGCAGCTGTGCAGGAGAGGAACTCTTATGCAGTCAGTGTGTGGAAGAGAGTGAAAGCCAAGCTGGAGGGCAGAGACATCGATCCCAGCCGGAGGATGAGCGTCACAGAGCAGGTAACACCCAAAGCACTCGCCTCCCTTCCCCTCAGATCAGCAGATCACCGTGTAGGGAATGTCCCATGGGGTGTTAAGGGGGAAAAAATGAGCCTTTTAAGGAGGGGGCGTGAATACTTGTAGTGAGGTGTTGAGAAGCCAGAGCAGCAACCAGCTGCGCTGAGCCAGAGAGCGCTCTGACACATCCTGATGGTGCTTCAGCGACTCGTCTCCAGGCGGCTGCAGCCTCGGAGCTTCCCATGTTAATAAACTGACTGATGTCAGCTGGGCTAGGCTAGGACCTAAAACCAGTGTCATGATATACTGAGCAGTTCACCTCAATAACGAGAAATGGATGACAGCATACCTGCCCTCTACAAAACTGCAGATTCTTTTCTTTTCTTAATAACAACAAATTTTATTTATAACACACAGAAACCTCGAAGTGCTACAATCAGTAAAACAATTAATAGAAAACAGCAACAGAGAAGGACCATAAAATGCAGATTTAAGCATTAAAAGATTAGAACAAGACACATTGACTAAAAGGAAATCATAAAAAAACATTGAAAAAAAGGTTTCAAACAGGTTTTTAGGCATGTTTTGAAGCATGCCACGGTGTGTGGAGCCCTCAGCCAAGGAACAGCCCAAGAAAGAAAGGCCCGGTCACCTATAGTGCCGGTGCGAGTCCTGGGGATGTGGGGGGGGGGGTGCTGTACAGCCAAACACTGCCTTGATTAGATTCACCATGCAGAGAAATAGCTTTATGTTCTCATATTAGTGGAACAGGCAGAGTTGTCCGGCCTCAACAGGAGCTCTGAAGCAGTGGTGTCCAGACCTTTAGTCACATGGGTCAAATCGTCAAGTCAGAAGTACTTGAGCAGCAAAAAGTTATTTAAAAACAGGAAAAAAATAAAAACAGAATTCGAAATCACACAAATATTATTTTGAGACTAAAATAACACAAAAATATGTTGTGAATGGCTTTTACCATTTCAACAATAAACTAACAAATTGAATTTCTTTTCAGCAATAAGAACAATATCTGGCTAAGTTTCTCTTTGTAAACCTTTGCTGTAATAAGCCAAGCTTATTACAGCATTTCAAGGCATTGGGGCGTTGCGTGGCGTGATGGGTTGATGGATATGGAGGCTGTAGTCCTTGTCACTGTTGTCCCGGGTTCCTGCAATCGGCGGATCACCGGTTTGAGCCCCCGCCCCATCTGTCTCTGTCATTCTCTCCTTGGGTAAGACCCTTCACCCACCTTGCCTGCAGGTGGTGGTCAGAAGCAGATCTGGTTGCAGTGAAGTTCGGTTCTAAAAGACAAATACTTGGTTCTGTACGTAACATTTTCCATTGTTTAAAGGTTTAAATGATTTTGCCCTAACTATAAATAAAGTCTCCTTCTGCATCAACCACCTGGGTTGAGGGGCCAAATTTAGATCGTTCCTCAATTGCAGTTGGGGGCCACATGTTGGACCCCCCTGCTCTAAGGGTTCAGTAAGGTTGAAGCCATAATATGAATGCTGTTGAGTGAAAAATTGACCCCACCCAGTCTGCAAACCATCAGTCAGCCTTGCTCTCCTCTGTTTGTAAAGATAATGAGGAAAAACCGACATTTTAATCCCCAGCCATTCTTTCTCTGTATTTCAAGTGTCTCCATTGGGAGCAGAGTCGGGTTCCTTATCTGTGCTGGTGAATGAAGCTGACTGTGGTTCTGTTGTTGCAGGTGGACTTTATCATCAAAGAGGCCACCAACATGGACAACCTGGCCCAGCTGTACGAGGGCTGGACAGCCTGGGTGTGAGCGCTATGCTACTTCATGTCTATGGTCCAGCGAAGGCTTGGAGATCCACCAGAGTCCTGCGGGACTGGGGTGTCGGAACAGCAGCACCGGGCCACCCGAGGGGGAGGAAAATGGGAGGCGGAATCTTAGTCCGCCCTCCTAAGCTCCTGGGCATCCAAACTGGGGCAGCAGCCTCGTGGCATCGCTGCAACCACACTCCCCCGCAACCACCGGCGCTCAGGCTAACGCAACGCTTAGTGAGCCTGCTGACCTACCTTCCTTTTGGAGCGGGGTTGGGCAAAACACCGCTGCCGGAAGAGGGAGGGGGGAAGGAAGGGAAAGGCCTCCCAACCCTTCTCTTGGAAACACCTTCCCCCTCCACCTGCATAGCTCACTATATCAAGTTTTCCCCATAAACATCAATGCATCCTGTTGCGCCTGTTGAAGTGTGTCTGAGGGCGGGATACAGCAGGAGTGAGCCGCACACGGCTGACACTGTGGGGGGAGGACTTTACTGGGCTCAGTCTCGGATGGATGGGGCTTTTCCATGGCCACGTTTCTTCTTCTCTCTAATCTTCTTCCTCAGCGACATTGCGATCCGGACTGGCCAGTGGATGATGCAGTTGGGGATGAAAGATGAAATGAAAGGTTGATCAGGAAGCTTTGGGCTCCAAGGACGTCCACCTGGTGGCTGAAGTGAGGAACAGTAATCAAACTGTGCTCTGATCAGTGAAGCATGGAGAGAGATGCTGACACATCTGAGAGTGGAGTGTGGAATAAAGGATGGAGGGGAGTCCTGTTTCACCGTAGTGACAGTGGTTTTGTGGATTCAGCTGAAACATCCTGTCATGTCAAATAGTTTTTGGTGACCTGAGAATAAAAGCAGTTATAGTCACTTCAACAAGGACCTCTTAGTTGATCGTTTTCCCTTCAGTCTAGATCTTTAGTCTGTGCTGTGCTTTGAAACTCTGTAAGAGTAGATTTCTGCCTTCTGTTTTTTGAGCTGGCTGTTGCAGTTTAGGAATCTCAGCTTTTCCTGTTTTACATTTTTATTCTGAAAAATTATGTTTGTGGTGACGGTGAAACTTGTTTATTCTTAAATCTTTTATTGAATTCTGTTGGATGCCAAATAAACGTGGAACTGAGAACATTAAGGTGTCTGTCACTGGTCCTCTCCTCCAGGTTTAATTTACCCCCATTCGACCAAGTTGTTTGGTGTGCCAATACATTGAGAATGGTTAAAATGTCATTATGAAGACTGAAGCCCCGTTTAATAAGTCAACAGCTGTGGATTCAAAGTTCATGTCCAGCCATCAGTGTTTCACAACAAGGCAATGGTCTAAACACGGGATATGAAGTCCCAGCTAATCTAACGCCATAAGCATGATGCTCATGCTGTGTAAACTTGTCAGAACCCCTGAGGGCTGATGGAGCCTCCTCTGCAGGTTAATGATTACAGGAGCTCTGCTTATTTACAGATCAGCCTGCAGCAACACATCAGACTGACGGGGCTCCTGAAAGGACAGCCATGTCTGGGCAGCGTGTGTGTGTTTCTGACTATGAGGAAGAAGCCAGGAGGGTTCTTCCTAAAGCAATATATGACTACTACCGCTCAGGAGCTGATGGGCAGAACACGCTGGCAGACAATGTGGCCGCCTTCAACAGGTACAGCTCACTAATCCGTTTCTGCAGAGTCTTGGCATCGGGGCAAAGGTGGAGCATGACACAGCAGCTGCTGTCTGTTGCTCCCCTCTCTGTTCTTCTACTGACTTTCAGGGTTCTCCGTTCTTTCAAAAAGGAAAGAATTTGCTTTCTGTAGTTTCCAGGTCTGTGAAAAATATGGAAAAACATTTGCACTCTGATTATTTAGGCATTGAATAGATTATTAAACAGTGATAAAGCTCAGGCAATTTTTTGTTGGTTTTGAGGATTCTGACTTACAGCCGGATGGTTCAGGAACTCAGGGCACTGAGCATTAATTATATTTCATGATCATCTGTATTAGGTATGTTCATGAACAAGAACAGCCATATAATATTACACAGGTTGTAGATGTCCTCCAGAAAAGCCTCCAGAAAACATCCAGGTTACGTTACAGATCCTTGGTTTATTCAACGTGTTTTGACAGGAATGTGCTGTTGGGAGATGTTCCTCCTCCTCTTCTTAATTCCTCTGGAAATGTGTGCGCTTCTTTGGACCAGCACCAAACTGCAGATTCGGGATTGATCACTGATCCCAGTGCTTCCAACCGTCCACAGTCCATGATTGCTTCCCTTGAGCCCTTTGGAACCTTGTTGCTGCTGTTCACATGCCACTGATGGTTTTTACTGGATTCCAGCAGTCTTCCAGTTTACTCACAAACATTGACTCCTGTTTCTGTCACTTTGGTTTTCATTTTTTATTATACATTTTCTGTTTTCCAGCCATATTGCTTTGAGTTTTTCTTTGACAATCGGGACCTTCTTCTTGATCTTGTTCCACATTTTCCACCCGCTCCTGAACAGCCAACGTGTTTTCCCTTTCCAACCAACCGTTGTCTTGTTTCCTGTCAGTCTGCCATCTGCAGCAGCTCATCACCATGTGTCTCGCTCAGAGAACTGAAGGCACATGGTGAGAAATGTTTTTCCTTAAATGTTTTGCGGAGTTGCTCAAACCAGATATTAATCATTAAATACGTATGCTTGATTTAAAAAAAAAAAAACAAAAAAAAACGTTAAGTTTAAATGTTCATGATGTTGAATGAATATTTTGTGAAATATTTGTTTTTCTTTGCTTTGGATCTTTTGTAGCAGAGAATCGTCTGTTTCGAGGAGTCTAAAGCAAAGTAGAACATCTGACATTTAACGTCACTCTTTTTTTTCTGGTATACATTTTGTGAGCTGGACATTTAAAAACAATTCACACACAATGAGGGTTTGTGTGTGTGCGTGCATTCAGGTGGTATCTTATCCCCCGTGTGCTGAAGGACGTGTCCGTCGTGGATGTGTCAGTCTCTGTGCTGGGCCAGAGGCTTAGCATGCCCCTCTGTGTTGGATCCACAGCTATGCAGAGAATGGCTCATCCAGCGGGAGAGACCGCTACAGCTAGAGGTAAACACACACACACACACACACACACACACACACACACACAGTGTGAAGCTTGGAACACACAGTAGTAAAGGAGTCCACACGCAGTATCTAAAGTCTCAGGGTTTTACTCACTGTATCATTTGTCTTTCCAGCATGCAAAGCGGTAGGAACAGGAATGATGCTGAGTTCCTGGGCCACCTCCAGCATAGAGGAAGTGATGTCAGCAATGACATCCTCACCAGGCAGTGGGGGGGTCCTCTGGATGCAGCTTTACATCTACAAAGACCGGGAGCTCACACTGTCATTGGTGCGCCGGGCAGAGAAGGCCGGATACAAGGCTCTCTTTGTTACCGTGGATACACCTTACCTGGGGAAGAGATTGGATGATGTGCGCAACCGTTTTAAAATGCCTCCACATTTAAGGTAGGAACCAAAGTCAGGACGATGGTGAGCTTCTGTCAGTTTCCTTCATCAGGACCAAAGGTTGTGTCTCAATGCTCCTGTGTGTGTGTGTGTGTGTGTGTGTGTGTGTTCTCCTAGAATGTCTAACTTCTCCTCAGCCTCTCTGTCCTTCTCTGAGGACGACTATGGCAACGACAGTGGTTTGGCCGTTTATGTTGCTAATGCCATAGAGCCGGCTCTCAGCTGGGACGACATCACCTGGCTGAAGAAACACACACGCCTACCTGTGATTGTAAAAGGCGTTCTGAATGGTACAAACATGCAGATAATAACAATAATAATAATAATAATAATAATAATACATTTTATTTGAGGGCGCTTTCAAAACCCAAGGTCACCTTACAAAAACAGAGAAAAAACAAATAATGAACAGAGTCAGCAACAGTTATTGCAACATCAAGTCAAGATGCACGAATACGAGCACCACTGTTATTCTGCCAACATATTAACCTCTGGTGAACAACAACACATGCTGTCATAGACATGCAAAAAACATTGGATGCAGAATCAATGAAGTTCTCCAAAAGATCCCATGGTCTGATTTGCTGTGTTTGGTTTTTTTCACTGCACCATGGAAGCAATGCATCCAGAAAGTATTCACAGCACTTTATGTTACAGCCTTGTTCCAAAATCATTTCTTCCCTCCTGATTTTAAACACAGCTCCCTATAAGGAAAGGGTGAGAAAAGAAGGTTTTTATATAAAATTAAAAAGCAAAAAAGATGTACAGAAGTATTCACATCTTTTTCCAAGACACCAAGCTGAGCTCAGGTCCAACCTGTTTCCCCTGATCATTCTGGTTGTGCAGCTTGCTTCGAGTCCAGCGGTGCTAAAATCGGTTGGTTAAACATGATCTGATCTGGAATGGAACACACTGGTCCATGCATCAGGTCTCAACAGCTGAGCATGCTCCTCATAGCAGGAACCAGGTAATGAAGTCAAAGCAACAGAGCTTTGTTAGCAAATGTAAGATGTTTTTACCCAGCAGGACCCCACCCACATCTGTCTACCTGTCCATCCTTGGTCAGAGAGGTGACCAACAGGCAGAGCTCCAGCTTCTCTTGTGGACATTTATCCAGAAGGTCCACTGTTGCTAGCACACTGCATCAGTCAGGACTTTATGGTAGGGGGGGGCAGATGGACATGGCAGCCCACTTGGATTTTATCAGAAACACCTTAGAGATAGTCAGGGGAGGAGAAACATTGTTCTGATGACACCACTACAGAACTTTTTGACCTGAACTTCAAGTCATGTCTGGAGAAAAATGGGATTTGTTCAAGACTTGGCTAACATCATCCCTTCTGTGAAACATGGTAGTGGCAGTATCATGCAATAGGGAGGATTTTTCTACAGCAGGAACCAAGCAACTTGTCCACATAGAGGGGGAGATAAAATGAAAGAATATCTTCAAGAACACCAGATCCAGATTGTTCTGGACCTCAGCCTAAGGAGCTCGTTCATCCTCTAACCTGACGTTGATCCACATCACTGAACCACATCACCAAGATAACAAAGCATCGGCTCCATTTTGGAATAAAGTTGTAACATAATGAAATGTGGAAACAGTGAAGTGTTGTAAAAACTTGTTGGAATCATGCTAGAACTATACAAACCTACAGCCATGTTCTGTTCTGAGCTTCATTTGATTGGCTGGTTGAAGGTTAATATTACCTGTACACACTGCTCTGTGGAAGCTGAGATCTGTTCGAATAAAGCTGTATAGAATCGTGATCCTAACACACGGAGCTTCAATGATCTGAGCATGCAGCCACTCACTGACTATTAGCAACTTGTTTGAGGCGTCTGCAGGTCAAGATGCTGTCCAGGCTGTGAACTGTGGGGTCAGTGGCATCCTGGTGTCCAACCATGGAGCTCGACAACTCGATGGTGTTCCTGCAACGGTCAGTGGGTGTGGGTGTGCTTGGTTGATTTCTACAAAGGAAATAAAAGGAAAAAGTTGCTTACACTTTAGATTCTGTTGCTTTCATGACTGTAAGTGAAGTTCTGTGTGACTTATAGCTTAAGTGTGTCGTTTTAGCTGACAGCTTTGTGTGTGTGTGTGTGTGTGTGTGTGTGTGTGTGTGTGTGTGTGTGTGTGTAGCTGGATGTGCTGGAGGAAGTGGTGAATGCCGTACAGGGTCGTTGTGATGTCTTCATGGATGGAGGAGTGAGGCGAGGGACGGATGTCCTCAAGGCTTTAGCTCTGGGAGCAAAGGCGGTCTTCATCGGCCGTCCGGTACTGTGGGGGCTTGCCTGTCAGGTGAATGACCACTACTACCCTGATGTCTTCTCTGGAACTAAACACGCATGATGGACTAGCTTAATCTAGCCAGCACAAATCTTTTCTCAATGTGGGATGCTGTCTTGGAGCAGGGAGAAGAAGGAGTCACTGAGCTACTGCGACTTCTGAAAGAGGAGCTCCGGCTGGCTTTGGCTCTGTCAGGTAAAACACATGGGACATCTTCATTTGGTAGGAAAAGTATGAACCCCCCACTTTAGAATGGAATCAACCCAATGACAGTATAATAATGATGCTGGCTGATAGGTGTTGCAGGAGTGGGCACCCTGCAGCCCTGTTCTTGTCTCAGTGCTCACTAACAGGATGGCAGCAGACTGAACAGCTGAGCTAGCTTGTGTGGGCGGAGTGATGAGGATTTCCTTTGGTTTTGCTCAGATGTGTCGTTTGTTGTTTTCAAGCTAAAACTACCCAGGCCCTTCATGTTTGGATGGGTTCTGCTGACAGACTGTGATTTTTAATGGACTCATGAGGTTCTGTCATCCATCCATATTCCATAGCAGTGCTACGACTTTCACCTTGTTTAAACGGGTGTACATATTTATACACAGCTTGGCTGTAAAGGTTCTAGAGTTACATTCAGTGCTGCCTCACTTACTGAGGATGAAGTCATCACGTCTGGGAGGATGCCAACAATTTTATTTCTAATAGAATCAATTTTATTTAAGAAGAATTCCATAAAGTCATCACTTTAGTCCATTTGGATTTCGGTCTGTGGTCCAAAAAGTTAACTTTAGCTTTCATCTGAGCTCCTTCATTAAAGTAAATGCTCTGTACAGCACACTTAAACATGTATGGATTTCCTTCCTCTTCTTCACAATTAGGCTCTACTTTGTGGTTCTCCACTGTTTCACTTCACTACAGGATTGTGTAGCTTCCACTATGTTTAGTCACTGTGACTGTATGAATGAACTGTTAAAGTGGCTCTAAGTGATTTCTGAGCAACACGCTGACTGTGTGTCCAGGTTGTCGCTCCATATTCGAGGTGAGCAGGTCCTTGGTGAGGAGAGTGGACTTCACTTCCAGGCTGTGAGAGGACAATCCCAGGATAATCCATCCAGCATGTCTGATACCTGATTAGTTCAGTTTACTTGTACCTTCAGTTGTTTAGTCAAATATATATAGAACTTATCAAATCAAATGTGACTGACTGAGGTGGGCAGATGGTTAGTTGTACAGCAGCTTGGTCAGTGAGGTAAGAAACATGGGATTAACAGGAAGGTGTGGTGTTCATAGAGAAGTGTAGGTAGAGACCTTTGCAGATGTACCTGTTAGGTTGTTGGTTTGCTTCCTTTAGGTGAGAGCTGTGGATGTTTTGTAACTTGCCCATCATCACCTGTCAAATAAAACCAAGCACTAGTAAAACATCTGTATTTAATGCTGCTTTTGTTTTCTTCTCTATCTGCATATTTTTCACTTAGTTATTTTCTTCACCAACCACTGGCAGAAACAGCCCACCAACTCCAACTTATTTTATGTCCAGAAACAACAAGTGTGTTTGGACTTTAACATCATGACTCACTCTAAAGCGGCAACCGTAACAGATAAATATATGTTCATGATTTTGAATGTGCTAACAAAACATGGAGCACTGAGATGTAAGAAATAAGTTGGACAAAAAAAAAAAAAAAAAAACAGACTGGGAGAGGCCCATGTTCTGGTCCAAAGAATAAATACAGGATTATCTTTGTGCAGAAATGCTACTTATTAACCTGGACAGATGGAATTATGACCTTGAAAAACAGCTGCTATGTCTGTAAATGATCTGTTACAAAATACTGTATGTGAAAAGGATCCATATAAAACGGAGGGCAGAAGTGGTGGTTCTTGCATGAATGGCATCCTGAGGGAGGAATCTTTTCTGTTGCCCAAAAACACAGTTAACCACACTTCAGCTCCTCGACAAAAACCCTTCCATGCATGGGGAGAACATGCAAGGCAACACATGCAGGTATTAAAAACTGTTACTAAAGAAAGAGGTGGTATTCAATTAAAATCTGAAATTTAATCAATAGATGCTAGAGAAGAAATATAGGCTGAGTGTTTGAGCTGCTGAACGTATCTTACATTGATGCTGAGAACCTCTTGGTGGTGTCAGTAAAGCCCAAAAGTTTGTCTAGTTGGGTAGAAATGTGTTGGTGAACTACACTGCAGTAAGTCCAAATCCAACATGTACCCAGCATGCCTTAAACCATTAAACTGACAGACAGCTACTGTCTAAACTAAGTTTTTCATTTATCAGTTGGGCAAAGACATTAAAGTTTCAAAAATAGATGCTGAGCTCACAGCAATAAAAGTATGATCACTAAACACAGACCTACAGCCCGAGTACCAGACTGGTGGTTTTCCAAAACACAATAAGCCATCATTTCATGAGGAAATCTATCAGTAAGTGAGACCAACCTGAAATGAAATGACGAGCAGAAGATTAGGTGTGCTAGTAAAACATTTAATCACCCCATGTTTCCCATGTCAGCCAAATTGTCTTGATAATTCCTTTGTTTGCTCTGATTGTGACCAGTAAGTAATGAAATCGTTCATTTAATCTCTTTGGCTCCAATTGCCACAGTTAACAATGACTCCGAAACTTCATTTAGCTTTTTAGAAACCTCTGTGGCCTTGGCCCAGCAGCAGAAGGGAAGCAGGCTGACCTAAACACTCCATTAGCCACTGGTACAGGGAGATTTCAGAATCAGCGTTATTAGTCAAGATTGTGACACAAGGAATACACGGAATTCAAGGCCAACCGGAACCTTTTGAGTGTAGCTCGTAGGAGGAGTTTAAGCGTTACACCGTTGCTCCATGTAAACACTTCCCCCCAACATGCGGTTGTGTTCCTGGTATGAAAGTGGAGTTCAGCCTCGCTCTTGTAGGTTTCTGAGTGATTTTTTATTATTATTATTATTATTATTATTATTATGTGAGGCTTTAAGAAATGACTTTACTATTTAGCTGCGACGCGGAATAACCTGAAGTTTAAACAGAGTCGCAAAGCGACAGCAGCAGGGATCCATGGAGGTGGGGGGCCGGGATTTCCTCAACACTCCGCCCATGAAAACGGTTCGGTTCGGGGGCAGCGTGGCGGAGACGCTGGACAAACTGAGGCAGGTCAGTACCGACATGTTTAGAGATGCTTAAAATACGAAGCTGAAGTTGGTTTACGATTGCAGATTCCGATTCAGGAAATGGCTAAAGGGTAATTCCACCTAATTTTTCACGACTTTCAGCATCTCTAATCTACTCTAGTTAAAAAAAAAAAAAAAAAAATACAACCCCTAGAAACTTCAAACCTGGACTAGATTATTCTCAACCAATAGCTGAATATTTAAAACCAAGTTTGTGATTTGTGAAACCTTAATCAGATATGTAAAACTTCAATAAATGGCGATTTTAGTCCTTTTTGTTGTTTTTTTATGCGTTTGGACCACACTAGAACTGCTCCAGCTCCAAAACTACAACACCTAGACACTTCAGATCTGGACTAGATTATTCTAAACTGATAGCAGAAAATTTAAAACTAAGTTTGTGATTTGTGAAACTTCAATAAAAAGACATTTCATAACTTTTTTTTTTCCATCTGGAACACGTGTGGGACTCCTATCAAATTTGCATTATTTGCTGTTATTTTAACTTTTAACTCTGTTATCTCCTTTTTTCCATCTTCATAAGAGCTTGAGCTGGTCTGGCCTGTTTGGCTGTGGTGACTTCCTGGAAGGAGGCATCGGCTGACATAATGCTGCCGACAACTTCACATTCTTCTTCTCCTGCTGTGAACTTTTTGCTTTTCTTTAACATAGAACGTTCTCCTACATCAGTGTTTGTGTTTCTGTTTCGTGTCTCTGCTCCGTCTCCTCAAACCCACAGTCGGTCGTGGCAGACGGCTGCTCGTACTGAGCCTGGTTCTGGTTCTGCAGGAGGTTTCTCCCAGTTAAAAGGGAGTTCTTCCTCTCCATTGTCATAACACGCATGCTTATTCAGGATTGATGGAGAGTTAAAGACAAAATGCAAACGACTGTCCACCGTTGCTCCATATTGATCAAACAGCGAGTGCTGCAAGTCAGTGACTGGATGCAATCTGCTGGCTTTCCTCAGATAGAAAACTTCACTGAACCAATGTGAAGAATAATAATAATCTGAACTTTCCTAACTTATTTGGTAACTACCATCAATTGGAATGTGTGATTACATTTAAATTACTTCTTTGTAAAGTGCCTCGATATGATTATGATATATGATTGTGTTGTGAAATGGCACAATATAAATAATCTGAAATGAACTAAAAATTGAAACATGTTAGTGTTATTGCTGATGTCCATGTCTTAAATCTTTATTGTGTGTACAAATGATATTATCCTGCATGCCATCCCCTTCTATTTCAGCTTTTCTTCCTGCCCATTGACCAATGAAGAAAAGGCCAGTAGTGCGACAAAAACCTCTAAAAGAAAAAGAAATCAGCTTAGATTAGAAGGTCCACTTGTCAGCACCCGGATAGGCAGAAACAGGTGAGGAGAAGCAGGGCCTGAAATAATTAACACGTTAGTTAAATGAAGGGCTCGTAAGTAACCTTAACTACAATGTAAAGTAAATATTAGTATATTTGGAAAAAGTTTTTAACATAGATGTTTTTGGAGGAACACAGGCTTCAAGTAAACGCATTGTAAAAAGCAGAAGCACTGACCAGGGCTGAGGCAGTGGGATAAACTGAGCAAGGCCAAATAGAGGAGAGGTAAGAGAATTACAGAGACTGAAGCAACACCAGCATCCAAAATAACCATGTGTTTAAAGAAAAAGAAGAAAAAATTCAAATGATTCATAAAGCCTTTTTTGAGAGAGGGGAGCTTCTCATGCAACTGAGAGGAGAAATAGAGAGACGTGCAAATCCCTGAAAACAAAGGAAAGCAGGTCAATAAAAATGTTTACAAATTTTAAGTTCTCTTTTTTTTAACTGGGATTTATTTTATTGTGAAGACCTCTAACCGAACACACAAACACTTTTCTATTTTGACATTTATTTTAAATCTGCTCAAATTATTCTGCTATTACTGTAGAATAATCTAGTCCAGGTTTGAAGTTTCTAGGTGTTGTAGTGTTTTAACTAGAGTAGATTAGAGATGCTGATGGTAGTGAAAAATTAGGTGGAATTGCCCTTTAGCCATTTCCTGAATCAGAATCGAACTTCAGCTTCGTTTAGAAAATCACATCACATCACAGCAGACTCTGATCCTGGGCCCTGATCTGAAGGTGGATGATGTCAAACATTTCTCACCGATTTCTCAAAAGCAACAAGAGAAAATATTTGTGTATTTAAGCTTTTTGGAAGTTAAAGTAACTGTGACTGGAGCAGCAGAAAAGATTCTGGTGGTGCCATTAAATTTAGACTCTTCCCATCCTGGATCATCACAGCTGGAATATCCATCAACTCCTCCTTTGATCAGTTTGGACTTGAATGAGTTCAAATGATTTTATAGTTGATTTCAGACCAGTTTAACTCAGTTCATAGCATAAGCAGTATAGTTTGCTCATGCCTTGAGTCAGCTCTAAAGCTGTTCTGACAAGTACTCATAATTGTAAATATTTTCTAAGGTAGCATATTTTTTATGATATGAACCAATATAATGTCTAGTTCCAGTGTGATATATTTGCTATCACTGTTGATTATTTTAATCAGCATGAAAACTAAAAAATAATTTCAATATTTTACTATCACAACTAACATATTTAGAATTTTGTTTTATATCCTTTTTATTCCTTCTTGACAGGACGAAAAATTCACACTACTTTCAGTTCAAAATACAGTTTCTAAAAAATAAAAAACAAATAACATTTAAGGATGTAGTCTCACTAATTATCAGCTTATTTCCAGTATGGTTAAAGGTTCGTTTGACATTAAACTGGTCTAACATTTTGGAGCAGGTATATACCATATAGTATATTTCTTGTTGATTTATTGTCAGTATATTAGTGAAACCTTAGTACATTTAAACCCGGCTATTTTTTTTTTCACTGGGTCACTTTAATTATTATAATTAATTATTATTCCCTAAAAATAATGATTGGATCCTGATAACTGCTCAGTCAGCATATGAAGTTCCTTGTGTTTACATACTTCTTGAAGGACTGTCCCATTTCTAAGTGGGATATTTTAACCACCACCTGAATCACCCTATTTTCCGGACTGTAAGTCGCATCAGTCAACAAAGAAGAGGGAAAAAAACATATATAAGTTGCAGGACCAGCCAAACTATGAAAAAAGTGTGACCTCTTGTCCAGGAAGTACAGTAAGTGGAAGATCAGCTCTAAGTTGGATGTAGCCTCTGACCTGAGGTCCTCCCAGCTTCAGCCAAGCTCTCAGGTTGTTGTGGGGAAACATCAAGATGAGCTGCTGACTCTGTCTTGTTGCTTGAAGGGAGACGGCAGCGATTATGAACTCCTGAAGCATCAGCTGGCCGATCCAGACATAAAGGTAGAGTAACGCGTCATGGTGTCTGAGCTGAGCGTGGGTTTGTGGAGTGGAGTGTGGCATTGTCCTCAGTGGGCCTTCTCTCCTCTGGCAGGATGCTCAGATCATCAGCTGGCTGCAGGAGCTCCGGAGCTGTATGACCCAGCTGACCAAGGACCATGAACAGCTCATTTACACTGCCTTAGTAAGAGAACGACCACGTTACTGACTTCTGGTTCACTGTTTTCTTTGCAAGACTTCATAGTAATGAGTAAAATCAGTAGCAACTGGTTGACTTTACAGTATTTTCTACAACCAAAATGACCCGAGTCTGCCCTGAGGTAGGCAGCAGCCAGTTGCTGCTGGTCAAATCCACTGGTTGGTGATGATCAAAATTAGAGAGCTGGCAGTTTTCTGCTCAGGAGCATCCAGGTGTGTGTTCACACAACGCCAGGATGGAAAGATGTTAGCTAAACGACTGTTGCTGCCCATCAACTTTGGAAGTGTGAAAGACCATCTTATATAGCCTGAATCTCATCATTCTAAACAGAAAACCATCATTTCCACGTGCAAACCTTTTCACGTGATTTCATTTCCCTTCCAGAGGCTCCCGTGGGTGGGCCGGAGCCAGGATGTGGTGGAGGAGTTCATGGCCTTCCTCGGTAACCTGGTGTCAGCACAGACTGTGTATTTATGCGCCTGCCTCAAGATGGTGGTGTCCCACTTCACTCCTAGTAAGCTGCTCACTGCTGGCCCACGGTTCAGCAGATGCTATGACTCCTCGTTAAGGACAGACTTGTTTCTTTTTTTTTCTCAGAGAGGGTGACCATCTGTGAGGGAGGAGTTGATATCTCTGATTCAGAAGATGAAGAGGACAGTGAGTGTTGCTCAGATCTTCCGTTGCGGCTCTCAAACGGCAGTCGGAGGCACCTAAGACTCTGTTTCCTTTGCTTTCAGCAGATCTCCCCAGAAACTTTGACCAGTGTCACCAGGCGCTGCAGCTCATCATCAGATACGTTCCCTCGTAGGTTACTGACTGGATTCTTCTTTCCTCTGCTCTCTGCTCGGGCTTTTAACTGCAACGATGTTGATGAGCCATCATTCTGGGAATAAAAACTTAAGAATCAACCCAGAAGTAGATCTTACTCCAGTTTGTCTTTCAAACCCTGACCCCTGCCCCTTTTTTTCTTTTTCCTAGGACGAGTCGCTTTCTCATGCCCATTCTTCAAGACAGCTTCCCTTTTGTCCAGAAATCCTCCAGAACTCTGGTAATAGATGCCCACATCCTGATCTCAGCTGGTATTGAGGAGCAACATGAAGCTTCTGTTGACAGTTTATTGTACTTTAAAGGAGTGTTACGTCCACAACCTGCTGAGGTTAACGGTCTACACCCCATCCATCCGTCGAGATGTGCTGGAGCTGATCGTTGGGAAGCTGCTCAGGCTGGATGTGAGTGCCGCAGCTCTCAGTCAGACTGCTGAAGGTGTTACAGAAGTGCTTTGACCTGAGGGGGAGCCAAAGGTCACCGTCTGAAAGGAGCTTTGTCTGCTTCCAGACTTGTTGACTGTCCATCCGTCCCTTGTTTGTATTTGAAGCCTGAGCTGTAGAAGCTGTAGACTCATAGGGAACTCATAGTGTTCCTGTGTGTGTGTGTGTGTATATGTGTGTGTGTATATATATATATATATATATATATATGTATGTATATATATATATATATATATATATATATATATATATATATGTATATGTATGTATATATATGTATGTGTATATATATATATATATATATATATATATATATATTATATATATATATGTATATGTATGTATATATATATATATATATATATATATATATATACATATATATATATATATGTATATGTATGTATATATGTATATATATATATATATATATATGTATATATATATATATATACATATATATATGTATATGTATGTGTGTGTGTGTGTATACGCACAGCAAATCCACTATCTGTCGGCCTCCATTTTATGATGAGGTCACCATGCAGCCGCTACTGGAACATACACAAGCGCGTAAAGCACCAAAACAAAGAGAAAACTATAAAAATGAAAGAGAGAGAGACTCAACCGGTGGCGTCTTCGTTGAAGTCAAACATTTGGACTCATTTTGTTTTTTACCGAATTCCCTGAAAGACCGAGGTCGACGTGAGCTTCACCATGTGCAAGGTTCCTAAAATGAAGATTGAGCACTTCAGGAGCACCGCAAATGAACGGAGCCAAGCTATAGTTGAGCCAAGGGAGGCTGTGCTGTGTGCTGTGATTGGTCAGAAGTTTGCTGCCGTGTTTTATGCAGAAACGGCTCTGACAGCAGTGTTAATGTTTGGCTTCAACTTGTCCGCTTCCACTACCTGGTCTTTGTATCCGCAGGCGACATGAATACGGAACGTTTATCCAGCATGGTAAGGGATTATTTTTACAATTCTTCACTCAATAACTACAAAGATTGACAGATGGATAAAAACTCCTGGAAGGAAACTGCTGTGTCGTCCACTGGGGAGGATGTCTGCAGAGAGGTGTGGCGCTCTCTCTCCGTGACGCTTCAATAAAACAAAACGGAGGATGCAGGGAGGGAGTAATTTCATCTAAGCTTGGATTACTATTGAAAATTAATAAATGTGACATTTTAATGTCTCTACTTGTCATTCTACCTTGCAAAGTAAACGGGTTGATCACAAGGATCCTTTGCACACCTATAGATTAAAGCAGAAATCATTACTAATCGTCTTGACTCGAAAACTCGATTTTGAATCGAATTGTGTCCTCAAAAATCGGAATTGAATTGAATGGTGAGGCAGTAGAAGATTCCCATCCCTGGTTGGAACCCTGGACACACCATGACATCCACTGACAACGTTTGTAATTTTGTGTGTTTCAGGTCAGCGCATCGCGGGCAGACATCGAGGAAGCAGAGGATACTGTTGCCCAGAACAGGCCTGAGGAAGGGCTCTTTGACATGGTAACAAACCAACGGCTTCAGAACCAGGATGTGTGCAGGTTCTGATCCACAATATCACTGATACATTCCTGTGATCAGATGTCGTTTTTAACAGCCATTGGGATGGTGTGTTCAGGGTGACGAGGGCAGGGGGGTGTTTATTGTTATCCTGAAACATTTCTTAAAAGTGTCTCCCTTAGAGCCTAAAAACCAGCAGTATTGTTGGCGTCAGTAATGTCCATCACTTTGAAAATCTGATTAATGGCAGCCACTGGTCAAACTTCTTCATGCAACTGGCGTCCCATTTTCAACCAGTTTCTGTTTTTTAGGAGTGGTGGGGTGGGGGTCCACCCATACAGTTAGCTAAAAACACTGCAGAGAAGTTAGTGTCTCATCGTCACTTTTATTTATATGACAAAAAATGTAATTGAGCTATTCGATGTACACAGCTATTAGGGTCAGGGTTCTTCATGCAAGTCTGAATGTTAATTTTCCAGCGCTTTAGAATCGCCTTTAAGTAGCTCATCTTATCAGTTAATAATCATTATATTTTTGTGATTACTAATAATTTAATCATTGATTTTTATTTTTTTCTGACCAGAAATAATGCAATCCTTCAATGTGTTTATTTTGTGATTCTGAGATTATGTTTTTAATTGTAATCCTCAAGAATACCTTTATTAGTCCCCCAGAGGTGAAATTGACGTTTCAGTGCAGCCTGTCCAAGACAGCAAAAAAAACAACAAACAACATAAGACATGGGTGGCCAGGTGCCTGAGGATGCAGCCATGGGGAGGCACTGTCCGTTTTTTGGATGGGAAAACAACACTAGTAAGAGGAGGGGGGGGGAAATCATATTTCATATCATAACGGCAAAAAACACCTCAGCACAAAAAAGCAACATACAGACATCATAAAACATAAAAACATGTGGAGTAGGTGACGAGGGGGGTTCCTGCACAGGCCGCCCAAGTGAGCGACGCAGCTACCTGGCTCGTCGCATCCGAACGAAGTTACCGTACCAGGGGCAGTACGTGAGCTGAGGGTGTTTATAGCTGTGTGTGTGTTTGTAAGTAAGTCCATGAACGCTGTCCCAGATAGCGCCCGCCCCCCCGCCATGGTCCTTGACAAGTGATGGAGCGGTTCTGAGTTCTGAGCAGGTCCGCACATGCCATGGAGGAAGGGAGGGGCAGAGGGAGCAGAGCATCTTGTTCACATAACATCCAGGAGAAGCTGCAAGACAGCACAGGACAGAGAGCAGAAGCAGGGCAGACGGGGATGGGAGGGAGTGGGAGAAGAAAACAGCGTCCGCCTTCACCAAGAGCAAGAAGAGAAGGAAAAAAAGGCAATTCCTTCCTTGCATTTTACCTTTTTACCGACTTGAAACAAGTATATACGACAAATAAATATATATATATTGTAGATTGAGACAAAAATATGATTTTGAATCCATATCGGCTCCACCCAGGCGTCATGTGTAAGCTGTAGTGAGATATTTACTAACTAGTACTTTCACTACAGGCTCATATAGTACACATGCCTCGAGACAAATTTCAGTATCAGGCAGGACTCTGGAGTGTAAAGACTGCCGACCACCAAACTGCAAAGGTTCAAGGGGTGTGTTTACTTCTGAGAGACACTGTGTGTTTATGGCAGGATGAGGACATGTCTGCAGACCAGCCCCCCAGGACCAACATGATGGTCCACCCAGTGGCTGAGAGGCTGGACACCCTGATGGCTGTGCTCATGGCGTACATCAGAGACGTCTGCCACGTGGACGGTACAGAGCTTTTCTGCCAACACACACACACACACACACACACACACACACACACACACACACACATCCTTATACATCCATCCAAACTGAGGACTTTCTATTAACTTCCAGTCATTTTAGTAACTGCATTTATGCGTAAACCAGACGTTTCCCCTAGCCCTAACCACTACTAGTCTGCTCCTAACCCTAACCTTAACTTAGTTCACACCATAGCTCTAAATCTAACTAGAGGAGCACATTAGAACTGAGAGAACAGTGAGGACTGGGAAAAGGTGAAGTTCTTTCATCTCACTGTTGAGTTTCTTTGCATCAGCAGCTACATGTGGGGGCAGGTCCAGCTCACCTTCAGTGCTCTCTCTCTTCCAGGTTCGTTTCATGCTGAAAGGACTAAGGAGCTCTACAAGGATTTGTTGAGTGTGTTCGACAAACTCATTCTGCCCACTCATGCTTCCTGTCATGTGCAGTACACCCTGTTTTACCTCTGCAGCTTCAAACTGGTCAGTGTACTGGGACAGGAGCCATGGACGGTTACCATGTGAAGTCCAAGCTGATTTCCATTAGTGGATTTGTGTTTTCTTTCCTTCGGTCCAGGCTTTGGCAGAGGCCTTCCTGGATCATCTGTGGAAGATCCTGCAGAACCCAGCGCAGCCCGCTGTCCTCCGCCAGGCTGCAGCTGGATATCTGGGGAGCTTTCTGGCTCGAGCCAAGTTTATCCCTGTGCTGTGAGTTGATGCTTTAGTAAATACAGAGACCGCTCTGCACCAGGGGGATCTAACGCTTTGTCCACCTGTCCTCTGCCAGCACTGTTAGGGCCTGTTTGGACCTGCTTCTCACTTGGATTCATGGCTACATCGACAACCAAGACAACAGTGGAAGACAGGTGTGTTGTGACATCAGCCTGCATGGACCCTTCTACGCTGCCTGTCAGGCTGTCTTCTACACGCTCATCTTCAAACACAGAGCCATCCTGGAGGCCAGCATGAAGAAAGGTGAAACCAGTACATTGCTTCCAGTAACTCTTGGGCCTGACTGCTGGCTCCTGGACCTGGCGGCCGGCTCCGGGGGGCCTGGCCGTCAACTGCCGGACCTGGCGGCCGGCTCCGGGACGTGAGCTGAGCTCCTTGTGTTTGTGCTCCTCTCAGGTCTGGAGTACCTACAAAGTCTGAACTTGGAGCGGTTGGTCATGTGTCAGCTGAACCCCCTGAAAGTGTGTCTGCCTTCAGTCACCAGCATGTTTGCAGCCGTCACCAGGTACACACCACAGCTTTGCTGCACACACTCAGGCTGACTGGAGCCAGGAGATGGAAGGTTCCACATAAACCACCTCGCCTTTAAACGTTTTCACATTTTGTCCCATTAGAGCCACAGATTTCGGTGTGTTCCACCAGGCTTATATGTGATGATTCAACACAAAGTAGACCATCCCATAATATCTCTGGCTAGATGTTCAGGGTGGTTGTCCTGCTGGAAGGTGAACCTCCAGCCCTGATCCAGCTCCTTCCATCTTCTCAACAACTCTGAGCAGCTTTCCTGTTCCTGCTGGACAAAAGCATGATGCTGCCACCACTATAATGTCACCACAGGGAAGGTGTGTTTAAGGTGATGGCCAGGGTGATGTATGGCTTGTGGTGAAACTTTGAGCAGGCAGAGCTTCTTCTGGCTTTCTCAGGAGCTAAGGTGTCTCCTCCCACCTGAGTGTGGACCTCTGCAGCTCCTCCAGAGTCACTATGGGCCTTTTGGCTGCTTCTCTACCCAGCCTGTCAGTGCAGGTGGACGCCCTGCAGCTGCTCCATGGGTTGATTGTTTTTCTACTGAGATTTAATCAAACCAAGTTGGATGTTGTTTTATTAGAGATTATTTCTGAAGGGAGTTGGTTGGTCTTGTGTTGGTTTAGGGGTCTCTAAATGGGGGTCTCAATACAAATGCATGTTGAAAAACCTTATTTGGACAATACTTCTAAAACCACATATCCCTTTCCTTTAACTTCCCAGTGATGTGCTGCTTTGTGTTGGTCAGTTATATATAGTTTGTGGTTTTAATGTCGCAAAACGGGGAAACGTTGAAAAAAATGTAAATAGTGTTAAAAAAAAACAAAAGTATTTACTTCCTTTTTCAGTTCAGATGTTCTCCATATTAAACATATGATCTTGTTTAATAGGCTGTAAAATAAAACAAATGAGCTGAGATAAAGTAATGAAGAGAAAGCAGAGCTCCTCATCCTCACCTGTTGCTGTGTTGCAGGAAATACCAGGTGGTGTTCTGCTACACCATCATAGAGAGGAACAACAGGCAGGTGCTGCCCGTGGTCCGCAGCTCTGCTGGAGGAGATGGGGTGACCACCAACACCAACCCTCTGGACAGCTTTTTTCCCTTTGATCCCTACCTGCTCAAACGGTATACCAATTGTGTAATCCAGGGTTTCAGGATGAAATCTTTCCATGTTGACTTTGTCTTTTGCTTTTGGGTGAACACATCAAAAACCACAGGATGACATGTTTCCTGCAGGTTTTTAGTCTGGCTGGAACCTCTCAGCTTTTATCAGTTACCCTGAATTTCCTCCACACACAATTCTAAATGTTAGAAACCTTCTACTCTGTCATTTTCCACACTGTGAAGTGACAACGTTCCTTCCTCTGTCTCTCTACTCCAGTAACATGTTTGCATACATTTTAAAGTGAGTAAAATCCCTGAAATTACTTAATTGTTGTTTTGGCTGGCAAATGTCAGATATGTGCTGTTATTGAATAAAACTTGTGCACATCTAAAAGGTAACACAATACAAAAAGTTTTTTGATCACTTTTATCCCCCAGCAGCTGAATCCTCCATAGCAAACTGTGGTTAATTCAAAAATCCTTTATTTATCCCAGAGGCTAATTAAATGTTGTTGTCACTCAGATCATCCGAGGATCTTCAAAAAGTCATTTTGGATGGTAATGCAGTAGGTAGGAAGGATCTTCATTAGCAGTCAGTGTTACAGTGAGTCTAAGGAAGTCTCTGACTGAATGCTGTTGCTGTATGACTATTTCATGACTGTCGTGACATGCTAACAGCTCAGTATTGGGGCAGCAGAGGCGATATTCCACAGTAACATCCTGGATGACACCATCAGGTGTTAGCTAGCTCTGCTAATCCATCTCATTTGCTTTTGTTGCTCCTCTTTAAATCTCTGTCTCTCTGTAAGCCTCCTTTTTAACTCCTTTGAGATTTGGGATCAAAGTTCAGGTATGTTTTGAGCTTTTGAAATGCTAATCAGGTCCTTCCAGTTGTAAAAACAATACCTTGTTGCTACGGTTACGGATCATAACAACTGTCTGAAAGTAAAAATGTAAGAGCAAAAATCCTTCCAGCTGCACATTATCCAGAACCAGAGGGAATAATGGTTCAAACAGCAACGATTCAACCAGTCAGGACTATATAACATGGCGTCCAGATGGTCTCTAATGGAAGTGATTTCTGTGTGTGTGTGTGTGTGTGTGTGTGTGTGTTTACAGGTCTGGTCAGCTGATTGAACCACTGTATCAGGTTTGGGATGAACTATCAGAGACTGATCTGCTGCCTCTTAAAACAGCTCAACAGGTGAGATGAGAAACATTTTCCAGTTTTTTGCTGCCAGAAATGGGACACATGCAGTTATTGTCTTCATGTTTCCTCTGATCATCTTCTGCTTCTTTAAATGTTTTCCAACTGTGTCAAAGCTCTGGTGTCAACTCATGGAAATATCAGCTCTAGCTTTTATGAATCTGTTTCTGACTATTTCTGTGTTTTTATCCAAGATCCATTCAGGATCAAAACACCAGGGAGAAGTTAGTCTGATCAGCTCTGCTTCATCACACAGATGTCTTATTCTGCGGGAACGCTTTTACTTCTTCTGAGCAAAAACAGTTCAGGAAGTTTTTCCAGAGTAAAAAGAAAACAAAGAAAAGAATCGGTGTATTTTTATCTTGAAGCCTTATGGTGGTTGTTCCGTCTGTGTTTCAGGGCTTGAAGGAGGATGAAGATGACTTCTTGAGTGGGGAGACGCCCCATGCTGAGGGCATGCTTGGAATGACACCCAGCTCGTATGGTTCCAACATCTGCAGCCCCAGCAGCGTGGGTTCACCCCCCACGGCCCACCACCGAACCGTCAACTTTTAATCCCTCATTAGAAAGCTGACAGAAGCAGCAGGTTTCATCAGAAGCTCCGCCTCCATAACGCTGTCATCACTGAGAGCAGAGTGATCCAGCTGTACACTCACTTCCTGTCCACAGCTTCTAACTGGAGCTGCTTAGTGCTGCAGCCGGCCACAGATTGCGCTGCTGAGGAAGACTTTTAAATGAACATGAAATCATGTTTATGATATAGTACTGTATAGTACTACAGTAACATGGAAATAGTGCACACACACTTTTCTGGAAATAGATGATACGTTTTAAATAAACAGTTAAAGAAATGATAAATGGTCTGTACTTATATAGCACTTTATCTAGTCCAGAGGACCCCACAGCACTTCACACTACAGTCAGACGTTCACCCATCCACACACACATTCACACACTGATGGTGGTGAGCTACTGGACTGTAGCCACAGCTGTCCTGGGCCAGTCTCACAGCGGCGTTAAAGAAGCGCTATCAGGTGTTACTGTAGTATGTTACATATGCAGCTCTGGTCAACAAGGTTCTCTGTAGTGATACTACATGGCTGTACTTAGCTGTGACTGTGGTTTATCTAAACATACAGTATTTCTCTAAGGATTCTGTTCAACTAATTACAGCTTCAGATTTAGCTGAATACAGCGATTAAAACAGCAGCACTGTCAGCCAAGGACCATCTCCCAGTAGGTCATCAGCTCCTCTGCTGGTTGGTTGGCCACAGTTCTCAACACTCTCATCCCATAAAGTCATTACTGCCGAGAGCTGGGGGATCAGATGGCTCAACAGAGCTATGACTCTGTAGAAGTTTGGCAATTGTACGAAAAGAAACGTATAATGAAACCTAAAAATATAACGTTCTAGCTTGGTGAAGGGTCTTTTTATACAGCAGTAGACCAGATTTCAGTTTGCAGATGTCTACAGGGACAAAGACCTTCAGTTCTGGAGACATGTCCTGTGGTCTGATGAAACTAAAATGGAACTGTTTGGACATAATGACCATTGTTACATTTGGAGGGAAAATGGGGATGCTCGTACCATCCTAACTGTGAAGTATGGGGTTAGGGTTGCATTCAGCATTCTCACTTCTTAAGATTGAGTTTCTCTTTATTATCATTCCATCATCCGTACATTTTTGTGTTTAACTACTTTTGCGTACTTCAACCATTTCAACAATTCATACATCAAAATGTTCAGCTTCTTCTGGATAGTTCTGCTATATCTTTTGGTAATTTCAGCTGTTATACTTTTTGATAGTATGCATATTTCAGCCCCATTGAAATTTCTCACATTTCCACAAAATACAGCAAAAACATTGTGTTCTCTGACGGCTTGCGACTTCTGCCTACTTCAACTTAGAAACTCCATTCAACTTTTAAACAAGTCACAAGATGTTGAGCTATTTTTAAATGATTCAGCTTTTTAATATCTCTTACTGTTTTTCTGAAATTGCAATTTAACTTTTATGCAGATTTTTGGCCCTTTTCAGTTTTACAGTGTCATCCAATGGTGGAATTCTTTAACTGACATCAGTTGGTAGAATGTGCACAGTAGTAACTGTTGATTTTTCAAATTTTAAAGCTTTTTCGCAAACAAGATGCTGCTGTTTGTACATATTTCACTCTCCAGAAATATTTTATGCATCAAAACGTAGGCACATGTGTCTGCTTTAAGGACATGTTAGTGTCATTGTCGTAGGTCTTATGGTTTTCTTTCAAATACTTCTGGAGTGCAGGCATGTAACACCTTCTCTTGTTTCTTCCCTGTGTTCCTCTCTTCTGCTCTGTTTAGATCTGTCTGTGTTCAGCTTTATTCTGGTCTTCCTGTCTTCAGATGTCTTCTGCTTTTTCTGTCTTCTGGTATTTTTGTCTTCTCCTCTCTCCCTCTTCAGATGTTTTCTGCTCGCTCTCTTCATTGGTCTTCTCCTCTTTCTGTCTTCATCTGTCTTCTGCTCTTTCTGTCCTCATTGGCCTTCTGATCTTTCTGTCTTGAGCTGTATTCTGGTCTTTCTGACCTTGTCTGTCTTATGCATTTTCTGTCTTCAGATGTCTTCTGGTCCTGTTTCCATTTGTCTTCTGCTCTTTCTGGCTTGAGGTTTGTTCAGCTCTGTCTATCTGTTCAGCTTTTTTAAGGTCTCTCCAGGATCTTCTGCAGCGTTCATACTGCAGATTCGCATTCTCACGGCTGTTTCGCAAGGAACAGCAATTTTTCAAATTATTACATGTTCTGTACGTTTTTCAGTTTTTAACTACTTCTACAGACTTGAGCTGATTTCAACAATTCGTATATTAAAACGTTCAGCTTCTTCTGGAGAATTGCACTGTCTCTTTTGGTACTTTCAACTATTATACTTTTTGAAATATTTAAGCTTTTATGTGAATTTCAGCCCAATTGAAATTCTTCAGAATTCCACAAAATTCAGCAAAAACTTTGTGCTCTTTGACAGCTTATTACTTCTGCCTACTTCAACTTAGAAACTCCATTCAGCTTTTAAACAAGTCACAAGATGTTGAGCTTCAAATGATTCAGCCTTATATCTCTTACGGTTTTTTTGAAATTGCGATTTAAGTTTTATGCAGATTTTTGTCCCTTTTCAGTTTTACAATGTCATCCAATGGTGGAATTCTTTAACTGACGTCAGTTGCTAGAATGTGCACTCTAGAAAGACTTTCACAATCTTTTCACTTTTGTCTCTCTCTTCAGGTCTATCTCTCTGTTCAGCTCTGACTCTGATCAGCTTTATCTCTCTTCTGCTCTTCCCCTCTTTTCCCCTTTTTCTCTCCTCTGGTCTCTTCAGCTCTTTCTCTCTTTCTTCAGCTCTCTTCATTCTACCATCAACTAATCGTTCTCCTTCTCCTGCTGTCAACTTTTTACTTTCATGATCATCAAAAATAATCCTACATCAGTTCATCTGTTTTTCTTCTGATTTCTGCTCTCTCTTCTCAAACCCCCAGTCCGTCGTGGCAGGTGGCCGCTTGTACTGAGCCAGGTTCTGGTTCTGCTGGAGGATTCTTCCTGTTAAAGGGGAGTTTTTCCTCTCCACTGTCGCTACATGCATGCTCGGTATGAGGGATTGCTGTAAAGTCAACAACACAACGCCATGCGGTCGCAACGTGCTCGTCCAGCAGGAGTGAATGCTGCAAGTCAATGACTCAGTGCAATCTGCTGGGTCTCCTTAGAAACTTTTTGAACTACTTGGAATAATTAATTGAGCTTACTGAGTTTGATAAGTAGGATCAATTTGAATGTATGTATGATAGACTTTTTTTTTTCTTTTTTTTTTTCTTTTTTGTAAAGTGCCTCGAGACGCCATTTGTTGTGAATTGGTGCTATATAAATAAACTGAATTGAAACTTCTTAAGATTCTCTTTACATTTTTCGGTTCCTAACTACTTCCACATATTTCAATTGATTTCAACAGTTCATATATCAAAACGTTCAGCTTCTTCTGGAGAGTTATGCTATATCTTTTGATAATTTCAGCTACTATGGTTTTTAAAAATTTTTTTAGCTTTTTTTCCCCCATTGAAATTACATGGCAAATCTCAAATATTATGCCAAATTCAATAAAATCCAATTGAAATTCTTCAGAATTCCACAAAATTCAGCAAAAACGTGCTCTTTGACAGCTTACTATTTAGGCCTACTTCAGCTTAGAAACTCCATTCAACCTTTAAACAAGTCACAAGATGTTGAGCAATCTTCAAATGATTCAGCTTTTTCATATCTCAAATGTTTTCTCTAAAATTGCGATTCAAGTTTTATGCAGATTTTTGGCTGTTTTCAGTTTTACAGTGTAATCCAATGGTGGAATTCTTTAACTGACGTCAGTTGCTCGAGTGCACTCTAGTATCTGATGCTTTTCAAGATTTAAAGCTTTTTCACAAACAAAACACTGCTGTTCGTACATATTTCATTCTACAGAAGTAATTTATGCAACAAAACGTAGGCACGTGTGTCTGCTTTAAGGAAATACTTGTGTCATTGCTGTAGGTCTTACGGTTTTCTTTCACATACTTCTGGAGTGCAGGGATGTCACACCTTTTCCTGTTTCTTCCTTGTGTTTCTCTCTTGTGGTCTGTTTAGATCTCTCTGTGTTCAGCTTTATTCTGGTCTTTCTGTTTGGAGCCGTCTTCTGGTCTTTTTGTCTTGAGCTGTCATCTGGTCTTTCTGTTTTCAGATGTCTTCTGGTCTTTCTGTCTTCAGCAGTGTTCTTCTGTTTCAGTCTTCAGCTGTCTTCTGGTCTTTGTTTTCAGCTGTTTTTCTGTCTTTCTGTCTTCAACTGTCTTCTGGCCTTATTGTGTTCAGCCGCCTTCTGCTCTTTTTGTCTTCATCTGTCTTCTGCTGTTTCTGTCTTCAGCCACCTTCTGGTCTTTCTGTCTTCAGATTTCTTCTGCTTTTTCTGTCTTCTGCTCTTTCTGTCATCAACTGTCTTATGGTCTTTCTTTCTTCAAATGTCTTCAGCTTTTTGTGTCTTCAGAAGTCTTTTTGGTTTTCTGTCTCCAGATGTCTTCTGTTCTTTCTGTCTTCATCTGTCTTATGCTCTTTCTGTTTTCAAGTACTTCTATGTTTCCTTGTAGATTTTAGTAAATGCAATGCGGCTGAAGGATGGAGTGCTGAAACCAGTCAGAGGAATGGCACCACCCCTTGTTGTGCCACCAGGATTGGGTGCTGAGCAGTTGCAAAAAGCTGCAGAACAAAAAATGATGGCCTTTAACAAAAAATTGGTACAAAAATAACTAATATACCAGGGACAGAAACAGCATTCTCTCTGAAACTCTACAAGGAGGCACTGGGGAAAGCTTACCAACACATCACAGTCTACCTTTGCACAGTTGAAGATTTCTTTACTGATTGTAAGTTATTCTTAAATGAATAACTTTACAAAAAGCCTCTCTTGAACTTATTTGTATCTTAAGTACACTGGTTCATTGTCTAATTTAAACAAAAAATACTCTCGTCTGATTTTGTATTTTAACCACTCAGGAATCTACCTCAGACTCTTCTGATTCTGAAGTGATTATAACAAGCAGAAGTGCTAAAGAATTTAATTTGTCTGATACAGTAGTACGTGTAATGCCATTTCCATTTTACATCTGCTTACATGTGCAAGTCAGAGATAGCATTTATTTTACCAGTTCGTGGCAGGATGTTAAACACATGAGGCATATTGACATTGCTTAGATTGTTCTGTTAGTCAAATCTTAAGTGCAACTGTGAGAGATATCTTCCTTTTCTTTTTCCAGCCATTTGAACCTATCTTGCACAGCACCAGTGATCGTGGCAAGGAATATTCAGTAGCTCCAGTAGTATGTGACTTCTTCAAGAGGCCTTGTCACATACGATGGTTATAAAAAACACAGCTAACAAGTTGGATGAACTTCAAGCCCTGGCAAGGACTCAGCAAGAGTATCAGGAATGCAGTATAATGTGTTTTACTGAGACATGGCTGCAGGATCATATCCCCTACTCCAACGTCTCTCTGCTGGGCTTCCTGACTATACGGGCGGACAGAGATTTAAAGAGTAGCAGGAAAAGGAAGGGAGATGGATTGGCAGAGCTAGTCAACAACCAATGGCGTCACCCAGGACACGTTACTGTGAAGTGTCGTCTCTGCAGTCCAGACATTGAACTATTGGCAGTAAGTTTTCGTCCATGTTATTTGCCAAGAGAGTTCGCCAGTGTTGTTTTGGTGGCTGTTTATATTCCACTCTCAGCCGTTGCCGACAATGCACGTGATGTCATCAGCTCCGTTATTGCTAAGATGCAGACACAACACCCCAATTCTTTTGTGGCGATATCTGGTGATTTTAACCATTCAAATTCAATTAAATTCAAAAATACTTTATTTATCCCAAAGGGAAATTAAATGTTGATGTAACTCATTTAGTCAAGGAGTTATTATAGATGGTGATGGCTGTGGGCAGGAAAGATCTCCTGTAACAGTCTGTTTTACAACCAATCTGAAGAATTCAAATTCAAAACTACTTTATTTATCCCAAAGGGAAATGAAATTGACTAAGAAGGTTTTGACTGAAGAGACTCTGTTTTCTAATGACAGACTTGTAGAAGATCTGCAACATCTTGCTGCAAACCTTGAAGGATCTTAGCTTCCTCAAGAAGTCCAGTTTGCTCCGTCCCTTCTTGGAGACGGCTTCACTGTTGAGTGTCCAGTCCAGTCTGTTGTCCAGATGAACGCCGTTGTCTAGATGATTTCAGTTGCGGCTTTTGTATTTGTGTTGTGGCTTTAGTATTTGACCTGATGCCTCTGGGCCACCGTATGTGGGGACCTTAACTCATTACATTAAATCAGCTTTTTCTGCCGTTTCAACACCTGGACAACAGTGATTAGTTTTATAGGGCAGATTCATAGAGTTTTGCATATAGGCTGTTTTAGGCATTTTACATAGAGTAGATTATTGGTATCTACTTTTCTGTTGTTAGAAACTGTTAGTCAGAAAGATGGATTGTGGTCTCATTGTGGTCACATTAGCTATATAGCCAGAATAATTCAGCTGCAAGTTTGGGCTATTTTGTTGATAAATTCTCAGACTTGATTAAAAATAAGCATGTCAGTGATCATTGCTCATTGTGTGAACAGTTTCTTCTACTGGTGGTTCTGAATTCATTCCTTCACAAGAGACTAAGTTTGACTTACGATTCCAGAGATTCTGGATGGTTCCCCAATTCAACTAAAGAACTTTCAGTTTTATTAATAATCTCAATAATAATAAATTAATAATTATAATTATTAATTATTACATAAGTCAAGCACTCATGCAAATGTTGATACAACATTCTTGGTGCCGCCCTGTGAGGTTGCGAATTCTGATTCCCAACATTTTTAAATGTTGAAATTTGTATTAACGAAATCATATTTTAATGCTGGTTTATTTATTTCTCTAATTCCTTGTACACTTAGTCTTTTTTTCCCATGGTTATGAACAAAGCATTGAGCTTTGACCTCTCTCTTAGCCTAAACTGTTTCACTGTGGGAATGGTGTGTTAGGGGAGATATGCAGGTAGTTTTCCATCATACAGACATATTAGTCAGAAAGTTGGATTGTGGTCTCTTGTAACCAGAACACTTCTTCCTCAGGTCCGTCTACAGTCTACACACAGAGGGACTGTAGTCAAGTCAAGTGTTTAAGTATAGCAGATTTTGGCAACAAGGCAGTTCAGTATGCTTTACGTGATAAAAACATAACACAGTAAACGAACAAAAAACATTACATTCCAGTGGCAAAACAAAGAGAAATAATTTAAAGTTATAATCCAGACCAGAATAAATCAGTGTTCATTATTATTAATCAAAGGCAGCTATAAACAAAGACATCAAAGCAGTTGGTCATTGTTTAGAAGTTGTTTAAATGTTGAAAGACAGCTTTTTCAATTTCAATTTTCAATTTAATTTTACTGATGAATGGAATGTCAGAGATTAGCCTGTAATTCTGTAATAGTGATTTCTCCAGATTGTTCTTGTTTAACAGTGGTTTAATAACTACTGTTTTTAAAGCCTGGGGAAAACACCTGATGAGAGGGATGAGTTTACTATTTGAATCAGGTCGGATGCAATGACAGGCAGCACTTTCTTCAGGAAGGTTATGGGTAGGATATCAAGACAGCAGGAGTTTTATAATTTCTTCTAAGATGTTATGGTTGAGTTGGTAGGGTTGCGTCATTTTACCTCTACATTTGTTTTAATTGGATACAGTATTGGTACTCTGCTAAATAAGAGTCTTATGAATGCAGTTGGCTGTAAACCAGTGGTGTCCAAAGTCGGCCCTCCAGGGCCAGCATCCTGTATGTTTTTAGTTCTCGACTTTGGACACCACAGTTGTAAACAGAAGCTGGTTAAAAAAAATAAATAAATTAAATGTAACCATCCGTGAATCACTTTCTTTAAACTAAACTAAAATCCCAAGAACCCAGATGAATAATTGTGGTTGAAACTGGACAAAATGTGAAAAAGATGGAGGAGTGAAATGCTTTGCAAAGTTCTGTATGAAAACTAAAAATCTGATTATTTTTTTTCAGCTGCAGCTTATTTAAGGTTCCTTAGGCTGGTTCTGTTATCACGGTCCTCTGGGAAATCTTTATTTTGTTGAAATCAACTTTTGGAATGTCATATTTTCTTCTGAACAGAATGTCATCAGGCTGCAGGACATGAATAAACAAACTCGCCGCAAACGAAGCTACCTCAGCCAATAAGAATATACTACTGTTCCCTGGACCAATCAAAATCAAACAATTGACCACGCGGGTCGACTTTCAGCCAATCACTATAGGAGGATGTGACGTAGTTCCGTCAGCTGTTCTTGTTTTTGCGTCAGTTTTCCTGCTATTTTTCTCCGGGCTCCTGTCCGAACCCTCCAAACAACCGCACCGAAACCGAATCTGAGCGTTCATCCAGCGGGGACAGCCGCCAGCCTGCCGCGGCCCGACAATCCTGAGCCGCTCCACAACTCATCTGAGCTGGAGCCGTCCTCCGCCGCAGACATCGAGGGAAGAGGGGCTACGGATCCCGGGCCTCCAGTCCACTTCGGAGGGAGGGAAGGAGGTCGCTGGGAAGCGGGATGGACGGAGCGGGCGAGCCGGGCCGCCAGTTCGGCTGCGCCTCCTTCAACCAAGACTCCACGTAAGCAAACGGCTGACGCGTGGATGAGTCATCTGGTGACCCATCCAGGGAAATGGCTACTTCGAGCTGATGTGTGGCTGAAGTCTCAAGAACCGACAAGTTCTGCTTTTTGTGGCCCTTAGAATCAGCTGGTGAAGCTCAGTCCCAGCAGTCCCAGTTACCGAACCAGTTAGTTTATCATCATTTAGACTGGAAGTGAAGCTCAGGGCCAAAACACTCAGACCTCCTCAAGCTGGTTCCATATGTTTCCTGAATTTGTGTTCTCGTCCCCAGAGTGTACACAGAACAGGCATAACATTATGACCACTGACAGATGAGATTCATAACCCTGAACATCTCTTCATTCTGGCCCCTGTTAGTGGGAGGGGTCCATCAGGAGGTAAGGGAACATTTTGTCCTCACAGCTTGATGATGGATCAGAGCATCTCCAGAGCATCTCCAGAGCTACAGCTCCTGAAGGCTCTTCCCATGTGCACTGATCAGTATTAGAGGCACACAATACACTGAGCACCAGTCAGCATCACAATATCATTATGTGCAACATCGTAATCATAAAGGACAGCTTGTCAGGTGAAAAGCCTTAAACTCTGCTTTCCAGTAATAGTTTTGACTCCTTACATCCATTTTCACTGAGCTTAGTGACCAACATCAGAGAGCTCTGGGAAAGACTGTGGTCATTGAACTGATGAGAAGTAAAGGAAGTACTCAGAAAAATGGGGATTATCAATTCAGGGTCTGCTGCTAACATCTGGGGATGTTGATGGATCAGAGCTGCTGTCTTCAACATGGTGGACCAACAAGCTATAAGGCTGGTAGTCATAATGTTATGCCTAATTAGTATACATGTTGAACAAACTAAGGCCGTGTCTTTGTTGCGCAGAAGTTGCCCTTCAAATGATGTCATAGTGATGTCATTAGTTAACCTAGCTTAGCCTGATTTCTGATGGGTCAACATGAAAAGCTCGTGTTTGGAGTTGGAACAATTAGGTCTGCACATGGCATGTTTAGTTTAGAGCGCATATTTATGAAAAAATATGACTTCCTCCTTCACAGAGCTTGACCCACTCTGTGCTGATAACAGCCAGAAGCTACCAGAGCTTGATGCAACCAAGTTTAGTCCATAGTTCTGGAAGCTGACAGGCCCATCGTACAGAAGAAAGTCATTAATCTGTTATTACGCTGCACTAGATTCCTCTCAGGAAGGTCTGATAAAATGACCCAATTTTATCTCCAACATAAAAACTCATTCTGGACGAGTCGATTCACAGAAAAAAACAACCAAATCTTTTGTCACATGATGCAGCAGGACTCAATTGTGCTGATTTTGTGTACAGTAATATTGCATTAAAATTAAATTTGTGATATATTATGCAGCCATTTACACCACATGACCCCCCCTCCTCCCCCGTGAAGGTGTGTAACTTAATAATAAATAAATAAATATATAACATAATTTCAGATTTTGTAACAGCTGCTTATTCTCACACTTAATAATCTAGAAAAGTCCAACCTGTAATTTGAAGACGTTTATTGGGGGGTGGGGGTAGTCTTCCCCTATAACATCCAGACAGAGAGTTTTGGTCCTTCCTCTTTCAACAGTCTCTCAAGATCATCCAGAGTTCTTGGACCTCCTCTCTGATGCTCTGCCCACAGCTTCTCTAGGATTTTCTGTCTGTCTGGTGAAACATTTCTGTTTTCACCAGATGCCATTAGATGTTTGTTTGAAGTGTTGCAGATTTGAAGGAGTTAAATATCCCATGCACTTTAACAAGCTTCCAGGGACCTTTGAAATAAGTACACAGCACCACAGATCCTCCACCATGCCTAACAAGAGATATGACATGCTTTTTCACTCTTTAGACCCATGTCTCATGGTTGTGTATGTTGCAGGTCTCTGGCGCTGGGAACAAGGACTGGCTACAAGCTTTTTTCTCTGACCTCGGTGGAAAAACTGGACTGCATCCATAAGAGTGGTCAGTAATCTTTCGTCAGTTTGAGCTAAACTTCTATCCCTGGTTAAGGTTGACTTTTCTTTTGCAAGTCAAACAAGAATTTATCCTTCACCAGATGTGTCCAAAGTCAGTCCGCAAGGGCCGATATCCTGCTTGTTGTAGTTCTCTCCCTGGTCGTAGTTACTACCTCCTCAGCATGTCACTGTTTTGCAGAGGCCTGCTAACGAGCCATCATTTGATCCAGGTGTGTTAAACCAGGGAGAGAACTGAAACATGTAGGACACCGGCCGTTGAGGACCAACTTTGGACACCACTGTCCTACACCGTGTCCAGTAGAGACACACCTATCAGGTTTCTACAGGCCAGTCCAGATCTTCTGACTCCAGGACTCTAACACATCCAAGCCTACTCTTGTTTTCGTCCACCAATGAGTATAAACTATCCATGTGAGACTACATGCTCACATGATAAATATCTCTTATGCATTTTTCTATGAGACATTTTCTAACTGTCAGCATAATAAAAGTCCAGTGACTGGACTTCACTGATCTTCATTTTCAGTTATAGAAAAAGGAAACTATTGGCTGTTGCTGGAGACGTGTTCAGTAAATGCCCACAGATGGGTCTTGATCTTTATAAAACTTACTGAAGAAGTCTTTAAAGGTCTATGTTTCGGATGATTGACTTTCAGTTGACAGAAATATTATCCTGTTCATGTGGTTTATTAAGTTAAGCATTTTTCTGCTGATACTGTAGATCACAATGTGTTACTGAAGGGTTAGATATATCTGTGTGCTCTGCTTGGCCATTTTCTCGGCTCTGTCCTCATGAGTCCTGTTCTGTGTTGTAGCTCGTTCTACTCTGTATCTTCTAGCATCTCCAGGCTGAGCAGCTTCCTGATGCATGATACTCCCTCAGAAACGGTTTCGAGTTAATGAGCTGAATTTAGTCATTTAGTCAGAATTATAAACAGAAGATGAACTAGATTTAATAAGTCATTAAATCTGAAATAAATACACCAGCAGTGGGTCTTATATGTAACTAGAACTAGAATGTAACTTTCAAAATAAGACCTCAATATACCCTACAAAATAAAAGCCCTCATGTTTTACACAGCAGCTAACGGCAGCTTTGTGCTAAATATGACAGGTTTGACTCAAGCAGTGTTACACATGGGATTGGTCTGGCCTTTTAAAATGACGCTCACTGACAATTTCAAAATAAAAGCATCATACTTCCTTACCTACACTATAAAGCTGAGAAAAGACTACATTGGGATGTTGGATTAGGACAAAGGACCAATGCGTGTGATAGCCCTCATTCTTATGGTAATGTCAGGATGCTAGTGGAACAACATGCTAGTCATAGCCCACAGACTAATGGTAGCATTTAAGCTAATATTAGCAAGTTAGCTTAGTTTCATATAAAAGCATGATATTTACTTACTAAATGAAGTAAGTCCATTATTGTCAACATAACTGTGATAACGCACATTCTACTGGTAGCGTCAACATGCTAGCCGCTCTACATGCTAGTGATAGCCGTCATGCTAACGTTAGCATATATCTAAAATGAGCATTTTAGCCTTATTTTGAAATAATAATTAGGTTTAGCATACTAAATGGAGTGAGTCAATGTTAGTCAACAGGATGGTGACACTCCACATGCTACTGATAGCATTTTAGCGAGCATTAGCATTTTAGCTGATTTTAGCTTATACACCCATGTTTGCACATTAAATAGAATAAAACCATGTTAATCAGCATTATAGTGATAACCTAGATCGTACTGGTAGTGTCAATATATTAGTTGCTCCACATGCTATTAATAGCCCTCATGCTAATGTTAACCTTACAGCTAAAATAAGCATTGAAGCTCATTACTGATGTATTAGCTACATTTAGCGTACTGAATGAAGTAAATCCACATGCCAGTGATATCCCACATGCTACTGATAGCATTAAAGTTAGCATTAGCATTTTAGATAATTTTACCTTATACAGCCATATTTGCACATTAAATGGAATAAGTCCATGTTCGTAAGAATTATTGAGCTAATCTAAATCCTACTGATAGTGTCAAGATGCTAGTTGCTCCACATGCTAGTGATACCGCTCATCCTAACATTAGCCTTATAGGTAAAAATAAGCATTTTAGCCTTTATATATATATATATATATATATATATATAGATATATATATATATATATATATAGATATATATAGATATATATAAATATATGTATATATAGATTATATATATATACTAGATAGTATATAGTATTATATATAGATATATATATATATATATATATAGATATATATATATATATATATATATTATATATATATATAATATATATATATATATATATATATATATATATATATATATATATATATTAGCTACGTTTAACATATTGAATGAAGTAAATCAAGGTAAGTCCACATGCTACTGACAGCATTTAAACCAGCATTCGCATTTTGGCTAATTTCAGCTTATACACTACAGTTTGCATGCTGAATTGATAAGTCACAGTTAGTCAACATGTCAGTGATATTCCCCATCCTACCAACTTCCATCTAGCTAACCTTTGCATTGTTGATCATCTTTTGCATTGAAACGCCTCTTTCGGCTCCCGCCGACACGCACACTTTGCAGGCCCCTTTTAAATTTCTTCAGAAATTTTCTAGTTATTATTATTATTAATTCAGAATTCAGTCAACCATGGTAAATTCATGGTAAAATCAGCATTAATGTCATTAATGCTGATTAATACATTAATACTCCCATGAATATGAATGTAGATCCTGTAAAGGCACTGAATGGGGAAAGAGTGAAATGAGCAGCTCCTGCTGAGATCTGAAAACAGATACAATTATCTGCTGTCACTGATCATGGATGGTGAAGCCAATAATCCTTATATTTCAGTCACCAGTTGACTCCTCAGTGCATCTCTACAAAAATCATTTTATATACTTTATTAACTGAAGCTTCCAAATGAGGTTTTGTCTGTCTGTCTGACTATGTAGCATAATACTGTTTAAGGAATACTTTCAGACCTAAAACCAGAAAGTTCACAGGATTCAAGGCATCTGACTGTTTCTTTGGAATTTGATCACCACCTCTGGTTAGATCTGAGATCTGATTCATGATGAAAGAACTTCCCTGCTTCTCTCTGTTGTTTTTCAGCAAACACTCCAGATGTCTACATTGTGGAGCGTCTGTTCTCCAGCAGTCTGGTGGTTGTGGTGAGTGCTGCCATGCCCCAACGGATGAACATCTATCACTTTAAGAAAGGGACGGAGATTTGTAACTACAGCTACCCCAACAACATCCTTGCCATCAAGCTAAACAGACAGGTGACTCACCCTGTTTTACATCAGCAGCATTTATACAACATCTATGATGGTTAATGTGCTCTGTCACTGTTTATGACGTCCAGCCATTTCCTTCAGTGCCTCTTTCCCCATTCTCCCTGCAATCATAGAGTCTGCATTCCATCAGTTATTGTTTTCCGCTGTGGAGATAAAGAGGCTCGTAATGGGAAGATCTTTGCATAACCAGCATTTTTTATGGCCTTTTGAGCAGATACTAGGAGGGTCTTCAGGAGATAAGCATCATCTGTAGTTAGTTCATCTGGAAGCTGTCCCAAGAACATTGATGTGAATGAACAGTTGATGATGAAGCCCATCATTTTTGTTCCTTCTGTCCAGAAGGGTTGTATAGCTGGGCAGGTCCAGAATATGTGTCCATGATCCACCTTGACTTCCCCACAGTTTCTCCAGCACCATGCAGATGTAGTGCTGAATTTAGACTTTTGTTTCGGTGTTATGAAGAAGCGGATGATGGTCTTCCAACTGAAGTCCCACCAGCTGTTGGAGTGAGTTGATGTAAACTGTGTTTTCTAGATTCTTGTCCACATATCGTCTGTAACCACAATGTTCATTTCCTTTTCCCATTTCTGTTTTATGTAGTTTTTTGAGTCTCTGTTAAGTTTGGTCAAACATTAATACAATTTACTTCCAAGAGCTTTGTTACTTACAGAGTTATATGCATTAATAAAAATGTTAACAACTCAAGAGTCTATCTAATAGTACAGCTATTTCCCAAAATAGTCAGAGTTGCAAGTATCTGAAAAAGTCTTGTTTCTCCAGTCCAGATGTCTCATATAATGTGTCAAAAACCACAGGTTTATATTTTTTGATAATTGTGCACACAGTAGTAAGGTCATGTGATACTCAGTGTTTAAATCCAATGTCTTAAGTGGCAGGTAAAAATCAAAATCATATGCTGGCCACCTAAGAAGGTCTATTCCCCCAGAATCATCATGTTTTGTTCAGATTATCCACATTTAGTCTGCATGTAAGCACATGTCCAGAACATTTGTCTTGTGTTTTAATTAACTCAAAACTGTCCATCAAAGTACATTTTGTGGGTCGATGCATTTACTGACTGAAAATAGTTTGAGTTCTTAGTTTTGATGCATTTAATGAACAAGAAGCAGAACATTTAGATTTTCAGTCTTTTACCTTACAGTCACCAATCAGAGGTGACATGACATGCACCAGGAGATTGACTGGTGCATCTTTATTCTTCATAATTGTAATTTTCTCTGCCATGCCAGGTATGAGGTATTACACAGTGGCACTGTTGGCAGTACTGCTACCTTGGAGCAAGACAGTCCGGGGTCTTCCTGTTTTCATGGTCCACCCATGCATGTGGGGTTCTCTGTGTGTACTTCAGGCTTAGCTCCCACAGTCCAAAAACACGCATGTTAAGTTAATGTTGCCCTGAGGGGTGTGTGTGTGTGTGTGTGTGTGTGTGTGTGTGTGTGTGTGTGTGTGTGTGTGTGTGTGTGTGTGTGTGTGGATGGTTCTTTGTCCTGTGTGTTTATGTTCTTTCTGTGATAGACAGAAAGAACATAAATCCTGCCTGTCGCCCAATGACAGCTGGAGATAGGGATCAGTCCCCAGCTACACTACAACAATAAGTGGGTGTAGACAATGGATGGATGGATGGATGGATGCATCCATCCATCCAATTTGACTATGTTACTGCATACAGTCAGAGCCTGACAAACGCATACTCCTGCTAAAAAAAAACAACCTAACTATTATCAAATAGGGTTAGTAAAGTCTGAACTTAAATCTGATTGTTGCAGACAATGCATGTGATGTCATCAGTTCTGCTGTTGCCAAGATGCAGACACACCACCATGACTGAGTGTGTGACCGACTAATATAAACTTCTGTGTGGACAACACCATCCCCACCAGAACAGTGAGATGCTTCCCTCATAACAAACCCTGGATCACCAGTGAGCTAAAGGAACTGTTAGACAGGAAAAAAAGAGCCTTAAGGGAGGGAGACAGAGAGTTATTGAGGAGTATACAGAAGCAGCTCAGAGTCAAGATTAGAGACAGCAAGGAGGTGTTTAGGAAGAAGCTGGAAAGTAAACTCCAGAGGAACAATATCAGAGATGTGTGGTCAGGGATGACGAAGATCACAGGCTTCAAGCAGGAGGAGGATCGGCTAGATGGAAGTCTGGACAGAGCAAATGAGCTGAACACATTCTTCAACAGGTTCAGTTCAGGAACAAGCTCACCATCCTCCCCTCCTGCCTCCAGCCAAACAAACATCCCACCTTCCTTCCTTTGACCCACAGCTTTCCTGTCACACCTCAGATGTTTTATCCTATAACTCAGTCATGGACTCTTCTGCTTCCACTAGTTTGTCTTCAACCAAATCAGGAGATGCTGCTGCTCCCTCTCCCTCCCACCTTTCTGTTTCTAGAAGTCAGGTGAAGAGGCAGCTGGAGAGACTGAACCGGAACAAGGCTGCAGGTCCAGATGGTGTCAGCCCCAGAGTCCTGAAGGCCTGTGCAGAGCAGTTCTGTGGGATTCTGCAACACCTAGCTTGACCCAAGAGAAGGTACCACTGTTGCGGAAGACATCCTGTCTGGTTCTGGTACCAAAGAAAACTCACCCATCAGTCATCAACGACTACAGACCCGTTGCCCTGACATCCCATATCATGAAGGTCCTGGAGAGACTCCTGTTGGCCCACCTGAGTAAGCAAACCAGCACATATCAGGACCCCCTGCAGTTTGCTTATCACCGTGGAGTTGGAGTTGAAGACACCATGATACACCTGCTTCAACAAACCCACTGTCATCTGGACAAAGCAGGCAGCACTGTGAGGATCATGTTCTTTGATTTCTCCAGTGCATTTAACACAATTTAGCCTGATCTGCTTCGTCTGAAACTCCAGAAGAAGATGGGTGGAGGCCTCAACAATCGCCTGGATCAGTGACTACCTGACAAACAGACCACGGTCAGCGATGGACAAGAAGCTGAGGACAGAGACCTGGTGGACCGCTTTGTGTCATGGTGTGGAAACAATCATCTCATCTTGAATGTGAACAAAACTAAGGTGTAAGGACTCACTGGGAGGACCCGGAAATTCAACCACACACAGAAGTACGTAAAGGAAAAACAAGTTTATTAGTATCAGGAACTGGTAACAGCTCAGGAAGAATCAATGAAGGTCTCCACAAGGGAATCCAACGCAGCACCAGGGGCTAGACGATAATCAGGCAGAGGTTATACACGGAGAGGCAGAGAGAGCAAACTTAACTTGAGGGTCAGGCAATACTCAGTGGTCGTGAAGCGGAGCTTGAGTCAGGGTCCAGAAATCCAGAACCAAAGGAATCCGTAACGGGCTTGGCAGGAGGGGAAGATCCGTGGACGGAAATGGGTCGAAGAAACACAAGACAAGGCATGAAATGCTGGATTTCTACTGGCTCGTGGCTGTCGATAATCTGGCAGGGAGGCAGGGGCTGAGAGGAGTTAAGTAGAGCAGGGCCCAGGTGGCACAGATCAGCAATCAGGTGACACAGGTGAGTTGAATGAAAACTAACACAGCATGGGCAGGACCAAACATGAATCATAACATAAGGAGATGATTGTAGATTTCAGGAGAAACAGGGTCAGATCAAACCCTGTTTCCATCATGGGAGAAGAAGTGGAGGTGGTTGAGGAATATAAATACCTCGGTGTTCATCTGGACAACAGACTGGACTGGAGACTCAACACAAGAAAGGACGGAGCAGACTGGACTTCTTGAGGAAGCTAAGATCCTTCAAGGTTTGCAGCAAGATGTTGCAGATCTTCTATCAGTCTGTTGTTGAGAGCGTCATCTCCTCTGCCATCATCTGTTGGGGCAGCAGCATCAGAGCCAGGGACCTAAAAAGGCTCAACAACCTGATAAAGAAGGCTTGTTCTGGTTCTGGGGACGACTGTGGAACCTCTGGAGTTGATGATGCAAAGAAGGATTTTGCATAAAATTAAGAAAATTATGGACAACCCTTGACATCCTCTTCATGAGACTGTCATTGGAAAACAGAGTCTCTTCAGTCAGAGGCTTCTTCAGTTTGGTTGTAAAACTGACTGCTACAGGAACTCTTTCCTACCCACAGCCATCACCATCTATAACTCCTTGACTAAGTGAGTTACATAAACATTTAATTTCCATCTGGGATAAATGAAGTATTTTTTAATTGGATTTTCAATTTGAATACAAAGCACTGTGGGCCAAATAGCTTTTCACAGAACTGTAGATGACAGTTAGCAGGTCATGACCATATAAACCATAAAAACATTAAAAAAAAAAAAAAAAAAAACTTCTTAAAAAGGAAAGCAAAATATTTTTTTCATAATACTCTACAAAGTAATCAGCATTTGAAAGATTTACACCATTATGGATCACATTGTAATATTAGGATATTGAATAAGATTTTGTTTTGTCTTCTTGTATAAATTATTTACATCGCTTGAGACCTACTATGTACAGACTCCTCATCTGCTTTTCACATTGTTGGAAGTATTTCTAAAGGACATAACAGACATCAGAGACAGACAAGATAAGGAGCTTCAGTGTCTCAGCAGCTGAATGAACCCTAACTGTAGTGTCCTTTGATATATTTCCTTCTGATCTTATCTAGATCTGTTTCCTCCCCCACAGCTTTATGTGGCTGTGCTTTATGTAGTCCCTGTTGGATTTCTCATCAGATTTCGTTAGTATAACTGCAATTGTCCTGTTTCTGGCCACAGATGTGTTTTAGAGAACAAACAGCCTCATGAAGACCCAGGAACACACCAGATTCTTCATCTGAGAATCTGTGGAAAAACTTAGAAAATGTTGTTCCCAGATGCTCTCAGTAGTTGGTAATGATTGCAGTTTTCTGTTTGGAGATGGTTCTAAAAACAACAAATCCTGTTGCTATAAGTCCCAAACAGAAGAAATGTCTGAATATCCTTGGTAAACGTCTGGCAGCCTGATGTCAGAACTGATATTCTGGTTGCAGGTCATTCAGAAGATGTGATTCTTTTTCTAGTTTTCTCCCACACAGACTAATGTCTAACAGCTGGCTTTTTACTACCAGGATAAAAACCTGTATGCTGTCGAATGCTTATGATGCCTTTATTCTCTTTCAGTTCTTTGAAAGAGAACTGAAAGTCTGTGTTCTTAGTGGGAACTTTAGTCTCCCTGTTGGACCTCTACAGGCAGACTGTGGACAGAAACATAATCTGAAATTTAGAGATACTCTCACACTGGTTTTCCTGGAAACCTGCTCACTGGGAGCAACAGGTTGCAGATACCTGAGACTCTTTTCAGGGATTTTCACTGATGTGCTTGAATGCTGCTGTGTCTTCCAGAGGCTTGTGGTGTTCCTCGAGGAGTCCATTTATGTCCACAACATTAAAGACATGAAACTTCTCAAGACTCTGCTCAACACTCCTTCCAACCCTTCAGGTACAGTGAGAGGACCAGGAAGAGGGACATCATTTCTAATATTTCATTTTATCCTTTCCAACTTGCCAGAAAGGAGCTGCTTATGAAAAACAAACTAATACTAGAAAAATTTGCATGTCCTGTGAAAATGCAGTGTGAATGCTGTAGGTGGAATGTTTTTGCTGAAATTTTATGAAGGATTTGACATCAACTGCAGAAGACTTGCAAAAGTGTAAGAAATAGGCAGAAGCAGCAGAAAAAAGCAAAAGTCTGCAAAAGCAGTTTAGAGAAACTGTTGAATACTGAAAATTTTCAGTCAATACAAAAGGAGTATTAACAGTTGATGCAGAACTCTGCTTACGAAGCTAAACTGTAGTGTAACAGCAGTTTATAAGTTAAAATGAGCTAAAAGGTTAAAGCAAACAGAAATACTAATGATAACATGTAGGCTATCACAAGCAAGTTGACCTGAGGTAACATACCCCATTCAATATGCAAAACCCCATGTAACAGCTAGAATTAGGTAAAAAGCTAAAGCTAGTTGAAATGCTATTGATAGCATGTGGGCCATACCTAGCAGATTGACCCCACACGAACATACTCCATTTGGTATGAACAACCCCCCCATCAAAAAAAAAAAAAAAAAATCAAAATGAGCTAAAATTAGCTAGTTTTGGCTAAGATGCAGACATTACCATGAGGGGTATCACTAGCAAGTTGACCTACAATAACATACTCCATTCAGTATGACAAAAAACATATTAAAGTCAAAATTAGCTAAAATGCTATCTAGTGCATGTGGGCCATCACCAGCATGCTGAGTAACAGTAATTCACTCCATTCAGTCTATTAGGTTTAGTTTTTTAATTAAAATTAGCTAAAATGCTAATGTTAGCAAATATGCTAGGATTAGCACCAGGTCTATCTCAGGTGTGTTCTTCTTCAATAACATACTCCATTCAGTATGAAAAAACCATGCCAAAGCTAAAATGCTAATATTAACTAAAATGCTATCAATTGCATGTGGCTTATAACCGGCATGTTGACAAACATTAACTCATTCTGTTCAGTGTATTAGGTTTAACTTTTAAACCCTATGTCTACAACAGTCACACAATAATAATAATAATGATAACTACAAAATTTCTGAAGAAATTTAAAAGTGGGGTGCCAAAGTGTGCATATCGGTTGGACCTGAATAAGGTGTTCTGATGCTAAAAAATTGGCAACGATGCTAAGGTTAGCTAAAATGTAGTCAGTAGCATGTGGGTATCAGTAGGATGTTGACTAACATTGACTTACTCTATTCAGTTTGCAAACATTAGTGTATAAGTTAAAGTTAGCTAAAATGCTGTCAGTAGCATGTGCTGCATCACTGAAATGTTCACTAACAGTGACTTACTCCACTCAGTATGCAAACTTTGGCGTATGAGTGAAAAGTAGCCAAAATGCTAAGGTTAGCTTAAATTCTGTCAGTAACATGTGAAGTATCACAAGCATGTTGACTTACATTGACTTACTCCATTCAGTATGCTAAGTGTAGCTAATATATCAAAAATGAGCTAAAATGCTTATTTTAGCTGTAAGGCTAACTTTAGCATGAGGGCTATCACTACCATGTAGAGTGACAAGCATTTTGACACTACCAGTTGGATCTAGGTTATCACTATAATGCTGACTAACATGGACTTATTCCATTTAATATGCAAATATTGTTGTATAGACTAAAATTAGCTAAAATGCTAAGCTTAGCTTAAATGCTGTCAGTAGCATATGGGGTAGCACTAGCTCACTGACCTACATTGACTTACTCCGTTCAGTATGGTTAACATAGGTAATAGATAAAAAATGAGCTATGATGCTTATTTTAGCTCTAAGGCTAACACTAGCATGAGGGCTATCATTAGCATATAGAGCTACTAATATGTTAAAAAAAAAAAAAATCTAGAATTGCGCCGCTCAGTGTAGCAAGTAGCTCTGTAACTTTCATTGGGATTTTTAATTTTTTTCAAAATTTCATTCCTGCTTTTCTTGGAAAAATTGCTTTTTTTGGACAACTGTTCCGTCTTGTCTTGGAGGCTGTGCTGGATTGATTTTTTCCCCCAATACTTTTCTATATTTTACTCTTTTGTTATGATGCGTAACTATAGCAACAGGGTGGTTTACAACAAGGAGCAGCTGATTAACATCGCAAAAGCAGAAATAATAAGATAACTGAAGCCAGAAATCCCACAGGAGTTGAAAAGGAGACGTCATGGATGCAGAGCAGGAGCAAAGAGGAGAGAGAGAAGGAGGAAGTTCAAGCCATCTCTGCCATTCATCATAATGGGCACGTGAGATCGTTAGCTAACAAGTTGGATGAACTTCAAGCCCTGACAAGGACTCAACAAGAGTATCGGGAATGCAGTATTATGTGTTTTACTGAGACATGACTGCAGGATCATATCCCCGACTCCGACATCACTCTGCCGGGCTTCCTGACTATACGGGTGGACAGAGATTTAAAGAGTAACAGGAAAAGGAAAGGAGGTGGATTGGCAGCGCTTGTCAACAACCAATGGTGTCACCCAGGACACGTTACTGTGAATTGTCATCTCTGCAGTCCAAATATTGAACTATTGGCAGTAAGTTTTTGTCCATATTATTTGCCAAGAGAGTTCACAGGTGTTATTTTGGTGGCTGTTTAAATTCCACACTCAGCCGTTGCCGACAATGCATGTGATGTCATCAGCTCCGTTGTAGCTAAGATGCAAACCCAACATGCCATTGCTTTTGTGGCGATATCTGGTGATTTTAATCAGGCCTCACTCTCTGCTGCACTGCCAACATTTCAACAGTTTGTCAGCTGCTCTACCAGAGAAAACAAGACATTGGATTTGTTTTACACAAATGTCAAGGATTCATATATTTCCAAACCAAGACCTCCACTGGGTAAATCAGATCACAACCTTATTTTTCTCTGCTCAGAATATAAACCACTTGTCCAGAGACTACCTGTAACAAAAAGGACTGTGAGAAAGTGGCCACAGGAAACTGAAGAAGCCCTACAGGGTTGTTTTGATGCTACAGATTGGATTTCTCTTTCCAAGCCATATGGAGAGGACATTAATGCCATGACTGAGTGTGTGACCGACTATATAAACTTCTGTGTTGACAACACCATCCCCACCAGAACAGTGAGATGCTTCCCTAATAACAAACCCTGGATCACCAGTGAGCTGAAGGAACTGTTAAACAAGAAAAAAAGAGCCTTTAGGGAGCAAGACAGAGTTATTGAGGAGTATACAGAAAAAGTTTAAGTCAAGATTAGAGACAGCAAGGAGGTGTATTTGAAGAAGCTTTAGAGTAAAATGCAGAGGAACAATATCAGAGATGTGTGGTCAGGGATGACGAAGATCACAGGCTTCAAGCAGAAGGAGAATCGGTTAAATGGAAGTCTGGACAGAGCAAATGAGCTAAACACATTCTTCAACAGGTTCAGTTCAGGAACAAGCTCAGCATCCTCCCATCCTGCCTCCAGCCAAACAAACATCCCAACTTCCTTTGACCCACAGCTTTCCTGTCACACCTCAGATGTTTTATCTCTACCTCAGTCATGGACTCTTTTGCTTCCATTAGCTTGTCTTCAACCAAATCAGAAGATGCTGCTGCTCCCTCTCCCTTCTCCTCCCACTTTTCTGTTTGTAGAAGTCAGGTGAAGAGGCAGCTGGAGAGACTGAACCGGAACAAGGCTGCAGGTCCAGATGGTGTCAGCCCCAGAGTCCTGAAGGCTTGTGCAGAGCAGCTCTGTGGGATTCTGCAACACATCTTCAACCTTAGCTTGACCCAAGAAAAGGTACCACTGTTGTGGAATACATCCTATCTGGTTCCGGTACCAAAGAAAACTCACCCATCAGTCATCAATGAGTGTTGGGTGACTCATCAATGACCTGTTGCCCTGACATCCCAAATCATGAAGTTTCCTGGAGAGACTCCTGTTGGTCCACCTAAGTAAGCAAACCAGCACATATCAGGACCCCATACAGTTTGCTTATCGCCGTGGAGTTGGAGTTGAAGACGCCATTATACATTTGCTTCAACAAACCCGCTGTCATCTGGTCAAAGCAGGCAGCACTGTGAGGATCATGTTCTTTGATTTCTCCAGTGCATTTAACACAATTTAGCCTGATTTGTTTCGTCTGAAACTCCAGAAGAAGATGGGTGGAGGCCTCAACAATCGCCTGGATCCATGACTACCTGACAAACAGACCACAGTTTGTGAGACTCAAGAACTCTGAGTCTAACCAAGTGGTCAGCAGCACAGGAGCACCACAGCGGACTGTACTCTCACCATTTCTTTTCATTCTGGATACTTCAGACTTCCAGCACAAGTCAGATTCCTGTCATCTACAGAAATACTCAGATGACTCTGCAGTTGTTGGGTGTATCAGAGATGGACAAGAAGCTGAGTACAGAGACCTGGTGGACCGCTTTGTGTCATGGTGTGGAAACAATCATCTCATCTTGAATGTGAACAAAACAAAGGAGATGATTGTAGATTTCATGAAAAACAGAGTCAGATCAAACCCTGTTTCCATCATGGGAGAAGAAGTGGAGGTGGTTGAGGAATATAAATACCTCGGTGTTCATCTAGACAAGAGTGGACTGGAGACTCAACAGTGAAGCCATCAACAGGAAGGGACAGAGCAGACTTCTTTCTGAGGAAGCTAAGATCCTTCAAGGTTTGCAGCTTATATAAGCTATAAGCTGTTGCAGATCTTCTATCAGTCTGTTGTTGAGAGCATCATCTCCTCTGCCATCATCTGTTGGGGCAGCAGCATCAGAGCCAGGGACCTAAAAAGGCTCAACAACCTGATAAAGAAGGCTGGTCCTGCTCTTGGAATGACTGTGGAACCTCTGGAGTTGATGATGCAAAGAAGGATTTTGCATAAAATCAAAAAAATTATGGAGAACCCTGACAATCTTCTTCATGAGGCTGTCATTGGAAAACAGAGTCTCTTCAGCCAAAGGCCTCTTCAGTTTGGTTGTAAAATGGACCGCTACAGGAGATCTTTCCTGCCCACAGCCATCACCATCTATAATAACTCCTGACATCAACATTTAATTTCCCTTTGGGATAAATAAGTATTTTTGAATTGAATTGACACTACTGGTAGAATCTAGGTTATCAGTATGTGACCAACACTGACTTGTTGCATTTAATATGCAAATATTGGTGTATAAGCTAAAATTAGCTAAAATGCTAATGTTAACTAAAAGCTATCAGTACTATGTGGGCTGTCACCACCATGTTGACAAACATTGACTCACTCCATTTAGTATGCTAAACTTCACTATTATTTTTAAAAAAAGGCTAAAGTGCTCATTTTAGCTATAAGGCTAACGTTAGCATGAGTGCTATCTCTAACATGTAGAGCAACTAGCATGTTGACACTACCAGTACAATGTGGGTTGTCACTAGTATGTTCACAAACATTGACTTGTTTCATTTACTATGTAAGGATTATGCTTTCATATGAAACTAAGCTAAAATGCTAATATTTGCTTAAATCCTAGCTTTAGTCTGTGGGTTAATACTAGCATGTTGACCAACTAGCATGTTGACACTACCATAAGAATGAGGGCTATCACGCGCATGGATCCTTCGTCCTATGCCAACATCCCAATTTACCTTTCTCAGCCTAAAATGTAGAATGTAGGTAAGGAACTATGAGGCTTTTATTTTGAAATTGTCAGTGAGCGTCATTTTAAAAGGCCAAACCAATTTCATGTGTAACAGTGCTTGAGTAAACCTGTCATATTTTGCCCAAAGCTGCAGTTACCTGCTGTGTAAAATATGAAGGCTTTTTATTTGGTAGCGTACATGTAGTTCTAATTTTGAAAGTCCACTGTGGTTGTAAGTTTAGGCTGGTCAGGTCTCATCACTGAAGTCAACCAAGTCCCTTAGCAGAGCGGCCATGTTGTTTCTGGGCACCTTCTGCTCCCAAGCTGCAGCCCTCATAGATCAAAGCTGTGGCTGCCCCACTTGGTGTGTTGTTGCTATGGTAACTAATGTCCCTCTGCCAACTGACACTGTCAGCGACACTCACTTTGGTGCAGAGAAAGTTCTAGATGTCTGAGGCAGGCAGCCTGACTGAAAAAACTTTTCCCAACAGCTCCTTCCCGTTCGGGAGCCGTAAGAGGTATCGGAAAAATTCTTGAAGCATGAGCGAGGGCCGTCTTTCGTCTTCGTTGGTCCCGCGACTCACATCTGTACCACATTCACAGTGAAAACACAGATCATGAAACTGACGACAGTTCGCTCTGAAGCACTCTGACAGAAAACCGTCAGCCCTAGACAAAATTTGAAAACATTTTGCGAAAGCCACTGAAATCCCCTTGCTCCCACACTCTAACTGGGCAGCAGTTAATTTCAGTTACGCTCTAAAATCATGATTTTTCCTAAAACTTTGGGGCGCTTAGAGGCATATTGTGGAAAAAGCGTAAGAGGTATCAACATACCGTCTTCAGTTCTGAACAAAACATGGATGTATCTAGAAACTGAAAGTTAAATGGCGTTTGTAGGTGAAACCATGATGACACAGTAAATCCTCAAAAATGTGGGGTTTTTTTTAGGATGCCTTCAAGACCTCATGCCATTGACTTACATGGGGTTTTGGTTGGGGTGGTTTTTGGCTAATTACGTTGTCATGGTAACTCGAAAAGCCATCATGAGAATAGCACACTTCTCGAGTTCGAGCCACACATTTGGATATGTATAATGTGGGGTGCACGCTACGGTTCGGGCCGCATTAAGGGTGAAAGCAGTTTGGAGGTGGAGAGTAATAGGTGCCTCCATGCATTGGAAGGGAGGCCTCAATCAAGAATAAAGAGTGCCTACAGCATTCACACAATAATAATAATAATGATAATAATAATAAAGAATAAAGGGAAAATGGATCTCAATGAGCATTCACACAATAGTAATAATAATGATAATAATAATAATAGTAAAGAAGAGAAAATGGATCTCAGTTGTGTGAATGCTTACAGCATTTACACAATCATAATAATAATAATAATAATAATAATAAAGAGAAAATGGATCTCAGTAGTGTGAATGGCTACAGCATTCACATAAATAATTCTCAAAATCTCCACTCATTAAAATTTTATTGTAATTTACCTTCCATCTTTATTTCCATTTACACTTGAAGTGTAAACTTGATCATCTTTGCAGGACTGTGTGAAATGAAACAATCCTAAGAAATGTTCTGACTTCCTGCAGGTCTCTGCGCTCTTTCTACCAGTCAGTCCAGCTCCTACCTGGCATATCCTGGTAGTGTCACATCTGGGGACATCATTGTACATGACACCAACAGTTTGGTAAGAGCTGTGCCAGCGTAGAAACTTTAACATCCTAAGCTAAATATTGTGCTGTCTGTTATGTTCAGATTTACAGTAAGTTTGGTTTATCACCAGAGATGCACCGATCATGACTAAATTTGTGGTTGCTTTCTGATCTCCAGGTTTTGTAAAGAACTGTAATGAACAAGACTGAAAATTATTCTTTTGTAGCTTACTTGGCATCAGTGGTCATAATTATTTGAGTGAGGAGTCGGTGTAAAACAGGGTTGAACTCATCTTTTATGATGACTGATTGGACATTTTAAACTGGCCTTAGCACCTAGTATATTAGCGGCCAGCGCCGTTAGTGGGGCTAGCATTACCAAATCATCAGGCTCCGCGTATTTATTCTAGGAAACGTAAAACCTTAATTTAAATTCAAGAGTTCCAAAATGTTGACAACATATCCAAAACCAGCATGTTCCATGATGGAGAGATGCTGAAAGCTGTAAGGATAAAACAGAGCTAATCTGTTCTTACATGCTTAGTCTTCCTGTTATCTGCTAAAACTCCTGCTCTCACCTGCTCTCTTAGAACTTGAATGAAACATCATTTTTAATATAAAGCTGTAGAAAGTAGTTTCCTTTCTGTTAGTTTGTTGCATCTCTGCACGTCCTCTGACGTCCTTTAACACTCTTCATTGATACTGAGAACATTTCAGTTTGAGTCTCCTTCACTCAGTGACACTATCCACACCAAAGAGTGTTGTTGTTACTGTGACCTAGTGGAGCTGGGGCTAGGTCCGTTCACTTATCAGGAACAATCGTTTTAAGTTTTAAAGTTTTACAACAGGTCAGACATTGATCAGCGCCAATCAAGCTTACAGTCCCCAAGTCATGTCCACCATTCAATTTCTTGGTGGATCTCTATCTTGTTTGGAAAATGAAGAAAGTCTCTTTTCTCTCTAAAACAATCTAAATCTAACATAGGTTTGCAAAACTGCATCTGAATGAACCTCAAGACTTGTGTAAACCAGTCTTTTGAAACAGATGAGACCAAAGTAGAGATGTTTGGCCATAAATCACAGCACCATGTCTGGATTTGGCATTGTTGTGGCAGAGGAGGAAGCTGGGGATGGGGTGAGATGAAAGCAGAGCAGAGATAGACAGAGCTCAACTTAAGTTTAATGTAGGATTAAAAAAAAAAAAAAAAAAATTCATACATTTTAATTACAGTTTTCTTCTTTTAAAAGTCCTGGTAATTAAAAAAGGACCAGAACAATTTTCCATGCACAAATATTTTGATCCTGCTTAAAGCTGAACTTGCCAGCAGAACATTATGAACACAGTCCTCAGTAATCCTGTTTTGCTCTTACTCTTCCTGTCCAGGTCATCTTATCTGCTCTCTGTGCTGATACGTGTTTGTCTGGAAAAATGTAACCAAATGTAACCATGAAACAAAATACTCCTGTTACTGTAAGATAACACAGACAGCTGGAAACAAAAACATGTCCTAAAAGTCCATTGCTGGAAAGTTCAACAGAGAGGTTCTAAAAAGCTTCAAACAACTCCTCATCCCTCTTTTTACCTGATATTATATCACCTGACTCCAGGCTTATAGCCTTTCTGATACGTCATGCAGCAACATGACTTGAGGTCAACTGGATTGAAACATGCTTTGTTCCCCCTCATTGGCTCAGCTGGAGGCTTTTGATTAGTTCAGTTTGCGTGGTTCAAACATTTGCATTTTGACCTTATCTTTAAAATGAACTGTTTTCACTAAATAATAGAGGTTATTGTAGATTAGGGCAGGGAATCAGACCACCCTTCTTCTGAAGCCACCAGAGACACAGTCCATGTGATAAGTATTTGAAGCTTCTTACAAATGTGTAAAAATCCTGAAAGTAAACTTCTTTTATTGAAGCAGTATAGTCTCTTACTGAAGAATGTAGGAAAATCCAACCTTTTAAAAGCAGTCATTCAGTGGGGAAAATATCCCATGTTAACGCATATATGTTTTTAACAAAATCATCAGTAGCACAGTTATTGGTACCCATAAAAATTATTTTCAAATAAATGCAAAAAAAAAAGCTTTTATGTTGATCGGAGTTTTTAGGCACCTCTAATCAGTTATTTAAGTGCTTCTGTTTCCCTGGGGTATAAATAAGAGGTGATGCAGTGGTCAGTGTGTTTAAGCTACTAACCACTAGGCAGGACTAGGACCTATGTTAATCTTCCAACACTCACAGTGTTGTACCAACCTCACATGGTGACACCAAAAATGTTGTACCAGCATTCGCATCAATGTTTGACTTATGTAATTAATAAGTATAACTAATAACTGATTATTAATTAAATTATTAATAACGTTAAAGTTTCTTTAGTTGATTCGGGGGACCAATTCCAGTATCTGCAATATCTGCCCCCAGCCAAACAGACATCCCACCCTCCATTGACTCCAGAAGACTCGGGTAGAGGCCTCAACAATCGCCTGGATCCGTGACTACCTGACAAACAGACCACAGTTTGTGAGACTGAAAGACTGTGTGTCTAACCAGGTGGTCAGCAGCACAGGAGCACCACAGGGGACTGTACTCTCACCATTCCTTTTCACTCTGTACATTTCAGACAAGTCAGTTAATACTAGGAAAAAAGGCATTTTCTGTTCTACCATCACAATGAACTAAACTGGGAATTTAACTGAACCAGTGAGCTTTGGTGAGATGAGACTGAGGTTGAGCTTTTTCAGCTATAAACACTCCAGGGAGCATGTGGAAAAGCACCAGATCTCTACTGTAGACGACCCATAATGCTCTAGGTCTGTTTCTGTTCCAATGGTGAAGGACCTTTCTGTCTGCGTGGAATGTTAGAGGAGAAAACTACATACTGTCCTGTTGATGAAAAAGGGACTTTTACAAAGTATTGAGAGGAAAACTATCAATCCTTGTTCCACAAGTGATTTTTTTTAAAGCAGATATTTCTGGACATGGGATTACTAAGTGATTGTTAATTCAAGTTATTAAATTAAAGGCTGGATTTTTCTCAACATTTTCAGTGTAAAATTATGCTGCTGCAATAAAAGATGACTTTACTTGGAGGCTTTTTAAAACATTTGAAAACAAGTTTTTCTGCATTTAAAAGTGTAAGTTCAGGTTTGGAGTTCCCATCTCTACTGGTTCCTGTGAGGTAACGGCTGGTTTCATTTCAGAGCCCAGTGGCAACGATCCCGGCCCATGACAGTCCCCTGGCAGCGCTTGCCTTCAGTGCATCTGCCACTAAACTTGCCAGCGCCTCGGAGAGGGTGAGACAACCCAAACTAACACCACACTCAGCTTTCAGCTCTACACCCTTTTAACAATAAACCCTTGGTATTATTGTGATGACCACCTGACATCTACTGTTTACCACCATATTCTCACGTTTCTCTACCAAACATATCATCATTTTACAAACTCCATTTCCAGAATTGCAAAGCTTAAAAAACATAAATGAAAGGAAAAAATCAAAACAAGAACAAGACCTTGAATCCAAATCCCAGTGAAATAGCACCCTACCAGATATTGCAACTAAGCAGTTCCTTATTTTAGCAATATTCCAAACATTGACAATGTTGTAGCAATTATGAATTGAGATATTATGCAGTTCTAAGTTTAACATTTGTATTTTATACAATATTTTTCAAAATCTTTATTGTTATTGTAGAATTTTTTTCTTTGATTTTATGTAAAGCACTTGTGATTGCTTTAGAAGTGAAACAATTTCTTCCACCACATTTAGAGGACTTTAGCCTGGCTTTAATAAGTTTGAAAGAGAAAAGGTTTCAGTTTGCAGCCTCACTTTTTAAAAAAAAAATACAGCTGATCGTTTTCAATTCAATTCAAAACTACGTTACTGAATAAAATAATCATATGTAGAACACAAGCAGTTTCCAGAAGTCCCTGCAGCTTCTTCAGTGTTGCAGTCAGTTTCTCGGTAGCCTGCATGTACAACTTTGAAATGATCAAAACCAAAACTGAAGACAAGCTTAGCATCTGTCTGTTTCTGCAGGGGACTGTGGTCCGAGTCTTCTCTGTTCCTGAGGGTGAGCGTCTGTTTGAGTTCCGCAGAGGCATGAAGAGGTCAGTGTTATACATTATTTAAAGGGCAAACGAAGACTACTTTTTTTTTTTTTCAAATAACTGTATAATTTGATAGTATATGTTGTATGTAGTATGAATTTCCATTTTTTGTAAATAGGGCCAAAACATGCCATTTTCTACAAACTGGATAAAAATCAGAATTCGAATTTCCCTTCAGAGCCCTTGAAGGAGGCGGAGCGATCAGTGACGTCATTGACGACAAACAACACAACCCTCAGTGCGCTGTTGTTATATAGCAACTGTTCTGGGTTACCGGGTAGAAGCAGCTTTTGTTTTTAAAGTTGGGATTAATTTTGGGGGGTTTGAAATGAGATGTTGCATGGCTTTAGGTGCACAAATGATGGGGGGGTCAGCTGCCAGCTTTTCCAATTTCCCAAAAGATCCATGACAGCGGAAGATTTGGGTGAGTGGTGCTGTGCTAAGGAAAGACTGGAAGCCGATGAAGCACAGCAAGCTCTGGTCAGACCATTCTGAAGACTCTGCCTTTCTGGTGCCTCCCAGTCAATGCAGCTCCAAAGGTTTTGCACCACAACAATACAGGTTTGCACCTAAAAGACTTCAGCTGAAGGAAGACAGCACCTCAATATTTCCGCTGTCCAAAATCACTGCAGCCATAGCGGGACCTTCTGCAGTGGCGACGGGACTTTTTTCAGTAACATCACGAGCAAAAACGACGAACGAAACAAACTGGTGAGTAACCAGACAACAACTAAACCTGTTCTGAAGCTTCTGAGTGCAATGGCTCACACGGTGCCGTCCCTGCATGTAATGGGCTCGACACACAGGGGAGGACAGGTGGAGATCATCGCCAGTTCCACTGGACATAAATGGAGAGGGAGCGACGTCACCTCCCGTTTGTTGAGCTGTTCAGTTTCACAGACCCACACAATAATACAGCAGTCTATTTTAATGTGGTCTATATTTAACATTAAAAAGGTCAGCCAATAATCCGACAGTGTCCATGTCTGCACAGAAGTCCTTTCAATCAGCCAACATTACTAAAGAGGGCCGATACTGCTCGATGTGAGCTCACTTCCCCCTGCTGCTTCATTTATCACAGAGAAGTTACTGAACTGCTGTATAAATGACAGTTCAAGTAACAGTAATTTTTATGTAAAATAATGAAGATATTGCATTCTAAACCCAGACCAATTGTGATAGGTGTGCATGTAGCTATCTACCACGTTGTATTTCCTATCCTCTCAGCATTCCAGTCAGGGTTGCTTTCTTTGTCATTTTCCTCTTCAGAGCTTTCTGTCTCCTGTCTTTATCACAGGTTCAAATTGCTACGGCTGGACGGTTTTTATATTCGGTTTCGTAGCGAAATCATCAACAGCTACAGACCCGTTGCCCTGACATCCCAGATCATGAAGGTCTTGGAGAGACTCCTGTTGGCCAACCTGAGTAAGCAAACCAGCACATATCAGGACTCCTTGCAGTTTGCTTATCGCTGTGGAGCTGGAGTTGAAGACGCCATCATACACCTGCTTCAACAAACCCACTGTCATCTGGTCAAAGCAGGCAGCACTGTGAAGATCATGTTCTTTGATTTCTCCAGTGCATTTAACACAATTCAGCCTGATCTGCTTCGTCTGAAACTCCAGGAGACACAGGTGGAGGCCTCAACAATCGCCTGGATCAGTGACTACCTGACAAACAGACCACAGTTTGTGAGACTCAAGAACTCTGAGTCTAACCAGGTGGTCAGCAGCACAGGAGCACCACAGGGGACTGTACTCTCACCATTTATTTTCACTCTGTGCACTTCAGACGTCCAGCACAAGTCAGACTCCTGTCATCTACAGAAATACTCAGATGACTCTGCAGTGGTTGGGTGGATCAGAGATGGACAAGAAGCTGAGTACAGAGAGCTGGTGGACCGCTTTGTGTCATGGTGTGGAAACAATCATCTCATCTTGAATGTGAACTAAACAAAGGAGATGATTGTAGATTTCAGGAGAAACAGGGTCAGATCAAACTCTATTTCCATCATGGGAGAAGAAGTGGAGGTGGTTGAGGAATATAAATACCTCGGTGTTCATCTGGACAACAGACTGGACTGGAGACTCAACAGTGAAGCGTCTACAAGAAGGGACAGAGCAGACTGGACTTCTGGAGGAAGCTAAGATCCTTCAAGGTTTGCAGCAACATGTTGCAGATCTTCTATCAGTCTGTTGTTGAGAGCGTCATCTCCTCTGCCATCATCTGTTGGGGCAGCAGCATCAGAACCAGGGACCTAAAAAGGCTCAACAACCTGATATAGAAGGCTGGTTCTGGTTCTGGGGACGACTGTGGAACCTCTGGAGTTGATGATGCAAAGAAGGATTTTACATGAAATCAAGAAAATTATGGACAACCCTGGAAATCCTCTTCAAGAGGCTGTCATTGGAAAACAGAGTCTCTTCAGTCAGAGGCTTCTTCATACTGGTTGTAAAACTGACCGCTACAGGAGATCTTTCCTACCCACAGCCATCACAATCTATAATAACTCCTTCATTAAATGAGTTACATCAACATTTAATTTCCCTTTGGGATAAATGAAGTATTTTTTAATTGAATTGAATTGATTTGAATTTGAAATCAGATTCAGTGTCAGAGAAAAACATGGAAGCAGCCGGATAGTTAGTCTACAGTGACGCAACATAGCAACAGCTGTCTGCCTTAGAAACAAGAATTCTGACTTTCAGCTCTGCTTCATAGCTCCATTTAGCAGGTGGAAAATCGTGTTTTTTAATATTTTTTCATTACAGTTGAGTATAATTTTAATTAGAATTTCGATTAAGACATTGTATGAATGCAAGATATCCAAAATACACATTTTTTTAAGTGTCTTTCCTTCATTTGACCTTTAAGAAACATATAGTCCTCTGACAATCCCTAAAACAATGTCCTTATACTGCTGAATGAATAAGAATGCCGTAGCTGAAGACCCAATCAGATCTCCAATCCAGCTCTTGGAACAAGCTCCTGCATAATTACTGAGTAGAGGATGATAAACACTCCTGCTAAGACTGCAGAAGAACATGACAGACTTAATTCATGTTTGATGATAGCTCTGCATGCATGCAGTGAAAACCTAAGATGTGTGTCTAATCCAGTAGTTGAACTTAAATGAAGATGTTCTAACAAGCCTCCAATCAATTTCTTACAAATTCTACACATCCATGCAGGACTTCAGATGCGTTAGGCTTAAACAGAAGACCCGTGCACATGTGAGGTTTTTAAAATTGAAGCCAACATAACAGAACCAAAGGAGGCATGAAGTGGAGCTATCAGGCTTGATATCAGAGCCTGTGTGTGCTCGTTGCCTGGTGAAACTCGGACCCAAAAGTCTCTTTGTATTTTTGCTGTCAGGCCACTGATTCCTGGAGTCTTAGAGCATTCATTAGCAGAAGTCAGACCTCTGATTTTAGATCTTGCATTAATGTCACTGCTGACTTTGAACTGAATGAATAAACCCGTTGCAGGTTATAAACCAGTGTGAGTTGCTGTTTATGCTCAGTTTTTAGGCTAACTACGGTTTGCAATACAAGCCAGTAACAATGTGTAACTGAGCGTTTTGTACATTCAAACACTGCATCACTAACAGGAGGTGAACAATACTTTTTAATTTACATGGCAGCCATGTTGGATTTTGAGGTTAATTTTGGTGAAGTCTGACTCTACAAGTCAGATTTCAGGAGACTTTCTGTTTGATTTTTCTCTCTTGGAATTCTGACTTACAAGTACAAATGGAGCCGATATCACCCTGTCACCCAGTCTGTGCAGTTCATACACCTCCACACCCGGCGGCAGCTAAAACTAACTGCATGGTGCTTTCATCTCTCCTCAAATGCTAACACTCATTTTAAAATGATACTTTAGAATCTAAGCTGCTGTTTCATGTTCCCTATGAGGATAAACAGAAGATGACTGTATTTCAGTCAACATGCTGGCTGATAAGAAGTCAGCAGTTTGTTACCGTTCATGTAGGAGAGATAGAAAACATGTGGAAGAAGGTCCTCTGCTCAGATGAGGCAAAAGTTGACCTTTTTGGCCTACAGAATGCTATATGACAGCTCTGCACATCACCCTGAACACAACACCCCCACTATGAAACACAGTGTTGGCAGTATCATACTATGGAGATGCTTTTCTCTTGGAGGACCAGCTGGTCAGAGATGAGAAGGTGATTAAAGGAAAATACAGTTTAATTCAGGAAGCAAACTTGGTGGCTGGAGCAGAGGTTTACTTTCCAGCAGGCCAACAACCTAAATACCTGCATGCTTCTGCTATTTTGTTGACACGAAGACTTTATTACACCCTAATGACTGATGTCTAGTTATTTAGTGTCAGACAACACGTATGGGCTAAGACACCAGAGAGTTTAGAATATTGGGGGCCTCATAATGCTCAGCCAGTAAATCTATAAAACAGGTTAATCGTCCACTTTGTCTGCAGGTATGTCAACATCAGCTCCCTATCCTTCAGTCCTGATGCCCAGTTCCTCTGTGCTTCCAGTAACACAGAGACTGTTCACATCTTTAAACTGGAACAACTGGGACCAAGGTAAGCCTTCATGCACTCATAGTGACAGTAGAAAGCCTCTACCGAGAGACCAAGTGGTTGGTTTTTATTTCATATTAGAAATATGGATTTATCTCTTTAGTAATCATATAATGCTGGTAGTTTCTGTACTGTGAAACTATTAGCCTTCACACTGTAGCTTAGAGTTAGAAAGGAGTATTTATGTCTGTTTGTGGGCTTTAGGTGTTGACATTGGGAATCTGTTATTTATTTCAGTTTAGTTCAGATTATTTATACAACACTTTACAAGACAAACAGCTGCAATTCATATCTGGTAGTATAAAATCCTGTTCTGTTTAAATTCAGTTCAGTTCAATTCAGTTCATTCCAGTATGCACCTGTAGCCACATTCAGTTCCAATTATATACGGTTCAAACCTCATTACACTGCTATACGGTCAACTTTAGGTGATCTCAGAGGACACCAACACATTCAGCAGGAAAAACGAGTTGACTCTACAGCTGCCCCTCATCCTCAACAACAGGTAGCAACAGTGGAAAGAAAAAAACTTATTTTTCACATGAAGACAAGAACCAACTGACTGAGTTGAGAAGACACAAAAAACCAGGAAGCTCCAGGTGTTTGTTCTTTAAATGTTCTGATTCAAAGACAGCCTCTGTCTTGTTTGAATTTAAAAGCAGAAAATGAAAAGCCATGCAGGCTTTTATGGGTTCCAGACATGGTTTTAGTCCAATTCAATTAGGATTTGTCAGGCTTCATGGATATACATTTAGCAGTGTATCATCAGCATGATGGAATTCTATGTTGGACCTAAGCCAACCTTTTGGAGTTCCCCTGATTTCTACAGCACATTCAAGCCTCTATACAATAACATTGTGACCAAATGTATCAAATGCAACACGATTAATACAACTGAACAAGGCGGTGCTGTTTTTTTTAACCATTGACAAATTAGACTACCAGTATATGTTCTAGCATTACCGACACAAGCAGTCACGATGAAAACAGACCATCCCCTCAGAGATGATCTGTCTTAGCTATGCTAATGTGAAAAGTAGATAACCATTAATTTTTCTGTCCAAATCTATTAAAGGTCAGGGTGCATTAAGGTCAGGATCTTTGCATCACAAAAATATTATGTAGCAATGAGTTGTAGTACAATGCCAAGGAAAACTTCCAGTTCTAGGAGCCTGTGTTCAGATATATTACCACTGTACTGAGTTGGCCCTTGGCAGATCTCTAACTGTACTTGTTAACTTTCTCTAGAGGAGAGGATGAGGCAGTTACGTGGACAGCTTATATGGGGAAGATGTTCTCAGCAGCCAGCAGCTACCTCCCCGGTCCGGTTTCTGGCATGATGAGCCAGGATCGGGCTTTCGCTACCGTTCACCTCTTCTCATCTGGTCAAAGGAATGTGTGCACCTTAGTCACGTGAGCTACTGTCCCTTCCATACCCTACGCAGAGCAGAAAGCTTTGAAACTGTGAACAGCTCCTTAATAGCAGTTGGTATAGAGGAACTGTTCACTTTTTGCAGAAAGTATATTTCACACATAAGTATGAAATCTATGGGTAAAGAAAACTGCATCCCAATAAACAGCCTTCAAATATTGCTGACAGACTGAATTCAAACATGTTCCCAAATATACACATTTTTACTCATAACAACTAGCTTGTAACTAGCTTCTAGCTTGGAGTTATTTGGGTGTCTCGATATTTGTTTTCAGCAAACTTGTTGGTTTTGTCAGAATTTATATCAGATGGTGGCCAAATTGGATTTCTAGTTGGTCCCAATTTTTTATCAAATTTTATGTGTCACATACAGTTGAAACCAGATATTTACATACAACGAATAAAAAGACACATGCGCCTTTTATTCTCACCATCTGCAGTTAAATCAGACCAAACTGCTCTTGTTTTAGGTCAGTCAGAATGACCAAAATTATTTCTATTGCTAAATGCCAGAAAACTTAGCGAGAACATTTTTTTTAAAGATTTTTTTTCTTCAAATTCAGAAGTTTACATACATTGGTCAGTATCAGGGATAATTGTCTTTTAAACTGTATGACTTGGGCCAAACCTTTTGGGTTTCCTTCCACAAGTTTCTCTCAACCGTTTGCTGGAGTTCTGCTCCATTCCTCCTGACAGAACTGGTGGAACTCAGTCAGGTTTATAGGCCGCCTCACTTCCACATGCCTTTTCAGATCTGCCCACAACTTCTCCATAGGACTGAGATCAGGGTTTTATGATGGCCATGCCAAAGCATTGACTTGTTGTCCTTAAGCCACTTCATAACCACTGTGGCTGCATGCTGAGGGTCATAGTTCATTTGAAAGACCAATCTGCAGCCAAGCTTTAACTTCCTGGCTGATGTCTTTAGATGTTGCTTCAATATTTCTACATAACATTCTCTCCTCATGATGCAAAACAGACCCACAACATGATGCTCCCACCCCCGTACTTCACAGCTAGGATGGTACCAGCATCTCCATTTTTCCTTCAAATGTAACAATGGTCATTATGACCAAATAGTTCCACTTTTGTTTCATCATATCACAGGACATGTCTCCAGAGGTGATGGTCTTTGTCCCTGTGCGTATGTGCAAACTTCAGTCTGGCTTTTTAAGTCTTTTTTGGAGTAAATGACTGTCTGACCAGTTTCAGCAGCATCTTCACAAGGTCTTTGGCTTTTGCTCTGAGCTCAGTCTACACATTTTGGACCAAAATACTTTCATCTCTGGGACACAGGACGCATCTCCTTCCTGAACGGTATGATGGTTGGATATTCCCATCATGTCTCTACTTGTGCATAATTGAACAGATGTACGCGGCTCCTTCAAGCTTCTAGAAATTGTTCCCAAGAATGAACCAGGCTGGAGCAGCTCCATGATCCTCTTCCTGATATCTTGGCTGATTTCTGTTGACTTTCCCATCGTGTCAAACCAGAAAGTAGTGAGTTCCAGGTGTGGCCTTAAAATACATCCACAGGTGAGCCTCCAGTTAACTTACATGTGTTAGTTAACCTATCAGAGGTTTATGGAAGGAAACCCAAAAGGTTTGACCCAAGTCATACAGTTTAAAAGACAATTATCCCTGATACTGACCAAATGTATGGAAATTTCTGAATTTGAAGAAAGTGACAAAAAAAATCTCTAAAAAATGTTCCACTAAGTTTTCTGGCATTTAGCAAATAGAAATAATTTTGGTCATTCTGACTGATAAAATAAGAGCAGTTTGGTCTGATTTAACTTCAGACAGGGAGAAAAAATGTGTAGGTGTCTTTTTATTCAGTGTATGTAAATAAATGTTTTCAACTGTGAAATATCTATATACAAAATGGTCAAAGTTCATCATCCTGGTCATTTTTCCTGTTCCCTTAAATGATGCTCTGAAATAATTTCATGATGGATCTGAAGTCCAGCAGTTTCTAACAGAATAACAGGAAGTTTGCACAGTTCATTAATGTGGCAAATAGCTGATGGTTCAACGCCGCCAAGTCCTTTACCATTCCATGGCTGAGTCACAGCTGCTGGTAGAGGATACACACACTTTATTTTAATGTCAGTATTTTCTCAGCATCAGCCAATATACCAGGTTTAATTAGTTTACTCTCTTTAATCAAAAGTCTTGGATTTCTCAGAAGACATTGTTTTTAAAACACCAACTAGAGATAAGATCATAGTTTTGTGGCTGATTTCCAATCTTATAAAGCTTTTAAGCTGGTGGTGCCAGTTTCAGTTGATTCCTAGGTCTCTTCTGGAACCAGAATTAACAGGATTGAGAGTTTATTCTTTGCCATCCTGCAGTTACTGGTTATGATCATTTATTGACAGAGATATTGCTTTGAAGCAGGTTGTTACTGTTTTAAAGAGGGACAAAATAATGACCTGGTTGACATCTTAGGTCTCTTTTTGTGTTTATTTTAGTGATTAGCACAGTCAGCTGTTGGCATTGATAACTGTAACTAGCAGTCTCTGTGCTCATTCCCGAGAGCAGTGTTTCTCAGTTCCGGTCCTCAGGGACCATTGCCCTGCATATTTTAGATGTCTCTCTGTTCCAAAACACCTGATTCAAATGATTGCATGAATTCCTCTGCATCCTTAAAGTGCTGCAGAAGTCCATTTATCACCCACTGATTCAAGGCCGGTGTGGCAGAAGAGAATCACTGAAAACATGCAGGGCAGTGGTCCCTGAGGACTGGAATCGAGAAACACTGCCCTAGAGGATATAGACCTAACTCTGAGATTTTCAAGTAGAGCATTGAAAAGGCTGGCAAAAGTCGGTATAAATAACCAAAACTACAAAGTTTGAAATGTTGGAGGATGAAAGTGAACAGCACCTACTGAAGTTTAGCTCTTTGTTTTAGCACTATGAATGAGGAGACAAGCCTTCATATGCCAGGCTTCCTTCATTTTTAAACGCTGCACTAAACATAGTTAGCAGTTAGAGCAGACTGTTAGCCCTTACATAATATGCCTCCAGTAACCAAAATAAACTAGAGTTTTTGATTTTCTAGGTTACTGGTCAGGGCTGATCAAGCTAAAGATTGTCAGATTCTGGCCACCAGCTGATTTCTTGGTTCATCTCTAACACCACCATGTTTGCAAACACTGGAGACATCCATAGATATTCTGATTAATGTTTCATAAGCTACTTAACAGCCATATTTCAGTCTAATATGGAGGTCATGAAATAATGTTTTCTGCAAGAAGTGACCAATCCTTGTGAGTACTTAATTTCTGCTGCTCCATTATTGTGGAATTTTCGATGGATTAACGTTCCAGTAGAAACTGACGGTGATGTTTCAGGATCCAGAGGCTTCTGCGACTGCTGGTGGCCACTGCCGATGGCCAGCTGTTCATCTATAATGTGGATCCTCAGGATGGGGGCGAGTGCCAGCTGGCTTGCAAACACAGGTGAGGCTGATTCTAATGCCACATTTACAAGTCAGATGTTGATCTGTTCTCCAGCAGTGTTAAAAGCAAACCAGAAGTCAGATGATATTAATGTGTAGTTATTCCTTCAATATGATAGTTTCCTCCTTTGTCTCTCTGTTTTAGGCTCGTTGGTGTTGATGAAAACCACGGGGTAGAAATAAAGTCAGAGGGAGAGCAGCTCACACAGGAAACACACTCCTCTCCATCTTATGCAGAAACTGTTGCCTTACCAGCCTCTGGTCATCCCACTGCAACCCTCACTGGTTAGTAGTAACCAACAGTTTCTAGTTAAGTACCATCAACTACCTAAGCTTTAATGAAGGATAACATTGTAATTCACCAAGGGAATATATTTGGTTGCAGTGGTGTCAAAAATCTTGTGATGTTATAAGTACAAAATGAACATCATTGAGAGTCATGTACCTCCTGATCCAAGGGTTTACCCTACAGGTGGGTTGCCAGTTCAAACCCCTGCTATATCTGTCTTAGTCGTTGTGTAGGAGGACAGCCATGGCTCACCACCGTCAGTGTGTGTATGAATGACTGATTTTTGAAGCGCTTTGGAATCCTCAGACTTGATAAAGTGCTATATAAATACAGGCCAGTTACCATGTAACACTACCCTGATATGTATAACAGCCTCTTACTGCAGCTTACCTGAGGAGGCCAAGGAAGATCTGAACACTTGATGGCTTCTCGTGGACACAGAATACAGTGAGTCAGGGTAGACCCTCACACTCACCGGCTCTCCTCAGGGCTGTGTGCTGAGTCCCCTGCTCTTCACACCATACATGTGACTGTGTCTCTGCCCACCACAGCCTCATCATCGTCAAATTTGCAGATGACAGGACTGTGGTGGGACTCATATCTGAGGGACATGGGTCTGCCTACATGAACGCAGTGGAGCTACTGACAGCGTGGTGCACAGACAACAACCTGATCCTGAACACAGTCAGTACCAAGGAGCTCGTAGTGGATTTCAGGAAAATAAAAAATGGACATTCAACCACTATAAATCTGTGGGGACCAAGTGGAGAAGGATGTCTGACTTCTGTTTCCTGGTGGGTCCACATCATGGAGAACATTCCCTGCGATGTAAACATATCAGAAACCATTGAGATTGCCCAGGAGAAGAAGGCCCAGCAAAGACTATTTCCTGAGAGTCCTCAGGAAAAACAGCATCTCTCAGAAACTGTTGGTGTCCTTCTATCGATGCTCTTTTGAAAGCATCCTGTGCTACTCCCTCTGGTTCTCCAGCAGCTCTGAGGCTCCAGAAAACCATTGAGATTGCCCAGGAGACCATCAGCTGTCCTCTACCCTCCCTTGAAGAACAACACAGGTCCTGCTGCCTTAGGAAAGCCAGGAATATTTAAAGACTCCTCACACCCTGCAGCCGTCTGGCAGCAGACACAGGAGCATTAAAGCAAGGACAAACAGACTGAAGAACAGTTTCTATCTGGCAGCCATCAGGGCAGTAAACGTCACCTAGCACCAGATGGAAGCCTTGTGCAAATATGCCACACATGTGATAGTGTTCTCATGCAAAAGTGTTACGGATTACTTGCAATGATGTATTTATTTCATATATTTTATTATGACACTACAGATGATTATTATTATTGCTATTATTATTATTATTATTATTATTATTATTATTGTTATATCCAGACATACACCCAGAAATCAGCCGGTGGCTGGAATTGATGACAATTTTCTGCTATAGTAGTCCTTATTGGTGACCAACCAGTCAGAAACTCAAATATCCGATCCTCTCCTCATTAGTGAACACAACACATAACTCACTGTTCTGAACAGCACTCCTCTGTGTGAATGCTGTTACTGAGTGAAGAAGACCTATCGTTAGCTGTTTTCAGTGAGGTGTTTAAAATGGAGCCAGAGGAAGTACAGAGATCTAACACGGTGTTTAAAAGGAATCTTTGTTTCTTTATGACATGTCTGGAATGAGTTATACAGCAGATAACAGGACGGGTTAACAGAGGACTGCAAAGTTGCTGTTTTACCCTTTGTAGCCTCTGTTACCTGTCAGGCTGGATTTGGAAATGTTTCCAGCCTTTAGAGAAAGTTAAAGGAAGGATCTGTGTTCTCAGGGGAACACAAAATGCTGTTGTAGTAATGCTTTTCTTGCTAATGCTAATCACTTTTTTTTAAGACGCTAACATAAGTTTAAAATGTCAACACCGTAATCATTTTGTCTTTGATTGAAACTAGTAAAACCCTGTCTAACAGCAACTGCTCTCTCACACATGACCTCACCTCTGCTCCTCATATAAATAATTGATGTCTGCTTTTACTATGTTCCTAAAAGACAAATCCCAGTCAGGCTAAACTGGTAGTGGTATGTCAAAGCTTTATAAAAACTGGAGATTGTAAATTGTCTCCAAAAGTCAAACTGGTGCATCTTTAATCCAGCGTTTCATTTCCCTCGCAGTAATTGGGAAACTGCTCAAAAGATGGACAGAAACTGTTGCACAGAAACTGTTCATTTTGCATTTCTGAAAGTTGCCTTGAAATGATTGTGGTTCTTTTAGAGTCAGTCAAAAGCTGAGCAGATGGCATCACACACAGTCTGCAGTAAGTGATGGGGAGATGAATTTGAGGCAAAATTATATGCTTTACAGAAATATGTTTGAGATTTTGCCATATATAGGTAGGAAGCTCTGTGATCCCCCCTCCTCTACTCTCACCACTCTGTCTGCTTGTTGAAGCCATCTGCCGGTCCAGACTAGATACCAGGTATGGAAACGCTGAACCTGACCTTCACCTTGGCGTTCCATTGAATGTTACTGTATTTATAAGGATTCACATGATTATATTGGAAGAAAAGGTTTAAATGTCCTCCTTCCTTTCCAACTCCCACATTTGTTGAAGTTCTTGGAGATTTGGGATCATACTCTAGGCAATGGTTTGTTTTTGAAAAGCTCAATCTGTTGTTTTTGCATGCAACATCTCCCTCATTGCCATGGTTACTCATCATATTAGATAGCAGCAAATGACAGAAGTACCAGCAGAGGTCATATAAGCAGGACAGCATCTATTTCAGTATGGAAAAGTCTCCCCAAAAAACACAGAGGAAAAAAAGCTCAGAGGATGTTATGGAGGTAGAGCAGTGGAACAGCTTTCTTTTTTTTTAATAACGTGTCCTGTCCAGCAGTGTGGCACTCAGAATTGTCGTCTGAATGTCAAGGTAAGGCCCAACAGATTTGCTTTTACAAGCGGAGCATTAGGGCTTTCGCCATGATGTTCCCCTTGGTATATATATGAAACTTTATTAGAAATTGCTTTGGGTTTATTTCAAATGTAATGGACACAAAGACGATAAAAAGGAAAAAAGAAAAAAAGGGAAAGGGGAGGAGAGAAAGATGGAGGAAAGGTTTAAAGAGAAAAAGGAGATAGAAGTAGAGGAGAAAGAAAAAAGCACAGAGATAAAACAAGTCAACACCCTTGAAGTCTGCCTCAAGACCTGCGGAAAGAGAAAACACAAAACCGAGGATCCATAACAACAAACATCTGCATATATAATAACAGTTATAACTTCAATGGAAAGTACACAGTACAAGGTAGTACAAGATGTATTTAGTGGCAACCCCAGCCCAACTGAGAGTGTATCTGACAAACACCTGAATCTCGACACCTGTGTGTGTGTGTGTGTGTGTGTGTGTGTGTGTGTGTGTGTGTGTGTGTGCGCGCGCGTGTGCGCTTGTGTCTATAAGGTTTCTCCCTAAGAATATTGGATAGTAAGTATGGGGGCCTACAGATCCAACCCCAGGACATGCGGACAGCACGAAGAAGATCGGAGCCACAGACATCCAGCAGCCCCAAAGCACGGAGCCCCGGGAGCACCCCCCCACTGAGATGATCCCACTAGTGACCCGCTACACCGGAGCAGATCTGGCCATGGACAAAGAGATCTGAGCCCCAAGAGCACAACACCCCCCAGCAGAGACCCGACTGAGCCAGGGCACCCAGCCCCCAGCAAGCAGCCACCTGGGTGAGCCGGCACATACCCCAGCACCCAGCCCCAGGCATCAAGATCCACTAACAGATAACAATCCAGATAAACAAACCCTCGTCACCATCCCTGTGACCTCAGCCCAGGGACAACCATCACCAAGCCTAACCCCATCACCGCCACCAAACCAACCAGAACCTCAGCGGCTCCAGACCTGAAAAAGGATTCAACTCCTCCACAGCACACTCTACAACCCTCCGCGGCACCACCAACCAGCAGGGCCGACATCCCTCTGATGGAGCGATGAGCAGGGCAGGAAACTCGGGAGCTTGCCAAGCCGCCCGGTCCACGCCAGCAACCCAAGGCTGCCCATGAAACAAGCAGCAGGAAGAAGCAGCAGAGGAAGTCCAGCCAAGCGCACCAAAGCCACCCCTGCACCCCACCAATCCCACACTACAGACCCAGAGGCATCCAAGCATGCTGGCAGTACACCCCCACCACTGCGAGCGCTGCCCCAAGCTGACCGGCCAGCTCCACCGCCAAAGCAGAGCCACACCCCCAATCGCTGCCACACACTGTCAACAGCCTGGCACACACCCCCAACCAACCACCTGCCGGAACCCAGCAGCCCCCCAGCCAAAGAGCTGGCCACCGCAACCAGGAGCCATGATCCAAAAATCCAAACAATCCCAGGAGAACCAGAGCGCTGCCCCTGCAACCGCCCCCCCTAAGGCCCCAACCCCATCCACAGCCCAGACTCCAACCAGATGGTCTGCTTCTCCTCCTGATCACCAACACTAAATAGGAAACAGACAACACGGGTGTAAAAAGACCCCATATCCCTCTCCGCCCACTCAAATATGGTGTTGATGTGTTTTGTTATATAGTGCTTTTAAAATGGGGGAGATGGGGCAGCAGCTGACACAGACATCCCCCTTGTCAGAGAGCAGGCGGTGCCAACTCAACCCCCAACCCTTGCCCAGAACCTTGAATGTCTACATGCAATATTTGGGAGTTAGCACAGGCTCCGGAGGTGAGACTGATTGACCAACTCACCCTCTGCATGCTACGAGGTGTGCCTACCCCTGGGCCCTATATGTGTGTGTCATGTGAATGTTATCTGTGAGAGTGTCTAAGCTGTATTTAAAATTGGGGTCCAAGTCGCCATGAGATCATGGAAATGCGGGACCCTCCCCGCACCTCAGTGGTGAACCCGTTCCCCAAGTCTCAACATGAGTGGTGGTAAGGTGGAGCGGGCGGAGAGAGGTGATTGAGGATGGGGAGGAAAGGACTAGGGGGACAGATTGCTCTCCCAGGGAGCCAGCTCCCCCCGCTGACCCCAATAGGCACCCCCGTTGTCCAAGACCCACCAGGGCAGGGTGGTCCGATACATCCACCCAAAGCCAGGTGGCAGCAGCATCGTCGAGGACCAAGGCCATCTAACATCTGGAAATTTGGAAAACTTTGACCTAATGATTCCTTTGTTTTCTCCAACCTACAGGTTACTCTGAAGACGGCGGGGTGAAAAAGGGGGACGTCATTCCTGAGCATGAGTTCGCTGTTGGACCAGTATGTCTGGATGATGAGAATGAGTTCCCTCCTGTGAGCATCCAGAAGCGCTAAATGTCAGCCATAGATCTCTGACACCAGCTGCTATTCGTGAGAAATATCAAACCTTTATGCAAACTAGCTAGTTTCCTTGGAAGAGTTCAGAACCAATGATTTTACCACATTCCTCAGACACAACTGCGCTCACAACTGCAGGGAGTTTCCAAGGGAAGAAATTCTAACTTCTAAAAACAAAGTAATAACTACAGAACATGAAACTGGACTAGTCTCAGAAAAATGCACCTTGGCACTAGCATTGAATGAACTTATAAATTCAGCATTCTAGTTTCTACTGAGTATGTTTTAAGTGATGATTCATTTATTGTATTTCGTCTTCCCCTTGAAGTCAATCACCATCTCTGGTCTTGCTGACGTTCAGTCACAGATGGTTCAGTCCAGTCCAGTCCAGTCCACAAACTTATCAAACACTTCCCTGGACTCCCACTCCTCTCCCCTCTACAACAGTTGAGTCATCCGAGAGCTTCTGTAGGTGGCATGACTCGGTGTTGTACTGGAAGTGAGTGGTGTATGAGGTGAAGACAACAGGAGAAAGTCCCCTGTGGAGCCCCTGTATCACTGACAATCACATCAGACAGAACTCCGGCCAGACGGACCAACTGTGGGCTGCCTGTCTGGTAGTCAGTCACTGAGCTGTTGACACCCGTCTGCCACAGCTTCTTACCCAGCAGCAGTGGCTGAATGGTGTCAAAAGCAATGGAGATGTCAAAGGATGTGATTCTGTCAGTACACGTCCACCATCCAGCTGTAAATGAGCTCTTTGCAGCAGGTAGACGACAGCATCTTCAACTCCTAAGTGGGGCTGATAAACAAACTGCAGGGGGTCCAGCACCGACTTCACCTGTGGCTTCAGGTGGGCTGAGATCAGTCTCTCCAGAACCTTCAACACATTAGATGTGAGGGCTACTGGTCGATAGTCAGCAGGGTCAGATGGTGATGACTTTTTGGTACAGGAACCAGGCAGGATGTCTTCCACAGCACCAGTACTCTCTCTGGGTTCAGGCTCAGGTTGAAGAGGTGTTTGGGTCTTGAGGTACCACTCTGAAACCGCCCCAAGCTGAGAGCTTTCAGATCAACACCTCTGAAGGCAGAACCTCTAGACCTGGAAGTTTCATTGATTTCCTCAGTTGTAGGTGTTCTCCGAGCCTTGATAGCCAACTGCTTGGCCTCATCCAACCATTAGAACCAGACAGGCTGTTTATCTATGAGATCCAGACAGATGCACCTGGCAGGCCTCCTGTGGATGTTTCCAGATCAGATCAAGGCCTTGAGTTGAACGATAATTGGTGCCCGAGGCGAGATTTTGTGTAATGAGTTCACACAATTGACTTGTTTTTGCTAGTTTACAGTTTTTCTTGATTGTCTTAACCTGCTTAAAGGAACTGGGATCCACTCAGTTTTTATCTTCACTATCACAGCAGAGCAGAACATACCTCTTGCAAATGTGTTAACCATTTCTCACTGGTTTGACACCTCTTCCTCACCCTTTTGCAAAACAGTTAACACACGTCATTAAACCAGTCCAAACTCCATTGTTTTAACCATGGTAACCAAACAGAAAGCCTTTTATTTTTATTTTCTTTATTTCTTATTCCCCGATAGATTTTTAGTTGACATTTACAGTATTTTCTATAATATTCACAGTATTTCGGTCTTCATCCACAGTTAAAAAAAATATCATGGAATCAATAACATTTGCATCAAAGCATTTCTGATTCTAGTCCATTTTTTGCAAGAAGGAAAATTTGACACAGCCTTGAAAGATACTTGTATTTTTTGGAAGCAATATTTGCTTTTGTTTCATATTTTAAATATTTTGGCAAAGTTACTGTCTAATGCAAACGAAATGTGTCACTTGGACCATGAGTGTTGCTGTTTAGGCTTATGTGTTAATCATCATGAAAATGTGGAGTTTGAGTTGACAGCTGAATGAAAGCAGTCAAGAAAAACTACCTAGGCTGATAATATTGATCAGCTCCATGTTTGGCTTGCTAGCCAAGCTGCTATACAACATTGCTAAATAACTAAGGTAACAGGTAATTTCATCACACTAGTTTTACTGTACCTCTGTTTCTGTCATGTTTTTCCTCTTCTTTTCTCTTTTTTCTTCTTTGGGCACCAGACAATTTTGGACGTTTTGACGTCATGTTTCTTGCTTACAAAATTCACCTCTCATCTGTGCAAAACCCAACTGTGAGCAGCAGTAGGGGGAGGGGGCGTGTGGGTTGTAGGAACAAACCTACTAGTAGAGAGGGGGGAAGCTAAGCAAAGCATAATTTTTAGATGCAGTATTTAATATTTTTTTTGCTATGCAGCTAGCTTAGTACAGATTTTTTGATATTAGGAAACTATATTATTATCTATTAGTTTAAAAAAAAGTGAACTTTTTTTTTTTTTCTTTCTTGCCCCTTTTTGTGGCGCCCCTCGACTCCTGGCACCCTTAGCATTTGCCTATACTGCCTAAGACACAGGCCGGCCCTGCATCCATCAATCCATCCATCCATCCACACATCCGTCCATCCGTAACAAAATGTGCTTGTGACTTCACTAAATATTTTGTAAAATCAGGAGGTTGCTCAGAGTTCTTTGGGTTGATCAGGGGCCCCAGGGGTCCTGATCTTTTCAGAAGTGGGGATAACCCTAACCCGAGATAAGTGGAAGATGATGGATGGTTGGATGGATGGACTATTTGAAAATTGTTCTGACTATCAGCATGATTCATGAAAATTACTTAGTTTCCCCAAGAAATCAACTGATGTGCAATAGTTTAGTTACATGGGTGGGAAGATGAAGTGTGAAGGGAAGAGATGCCAGCATTTAGGTATTAAATGGCGTTATGAACTGCTGAGGGAGTGAACTGAACTGAACCTATCTTGTTAAATCAAAGAGCTGTCTACTGATTCGGTGACGCTCACTGATAGGCTCTGTGGTGCCTCAATTTGGTAGAAATGACTCTGTGGGAATAATAAGCTTTTTATTGTTTTGGGGTTTTTTTAGATTTTGTGGCCCCAGTGGCCTTTGTTGACAGTATTCTGACAGGAAAAGGAACAGACATGCAGCAAAGGTCTGGAGTGGATCTTCAGAGGGCTGCGTAGAGGATCAACAGCCTCTGAATGTGGGGATCTGGCTCGACCACTGACCCTCTCTGCATAGTGGAAAGATGATTGTTTAACAAAAGTATTTTTTATGGTGCAAAGTTGTTATTGATGTATTTTATGACTGTCAAAAAGATATTTCAGATTTTTTGAAGTAGGGTTTGATGAAGTTATGAGTAACGGTTCCCTTACCCTTCATTTGTGCAACAACACTGAAAATTGTATGTTTCTGTGCTTTTCCAGCTTTCATAGTTGTTTGGAAATTATTCCAGCAGACTGACGATCAGCTGATGAGGCGGACTGATGCATCCAGCAGCTCCTGTCACCTCAACTTTACGCATTGCAAAGAGAGCAGCCAAACCATGTCTGCGTCACTATATTAGACAATTAAAGCTGCAGTATGTAACTTTATGAAAATATGTTTTTTACATATGTGTTAACATTATCATTATGCCATGACAGTATAATATAAGAAAGATAATAACATTTAGTGGCGCGTACACGAGGGTGATTGACAGCGCTCAGACCCTCCTCCTGACTCTGATTTGGTTTGATCTGTTTTGGTTGGAGCGGTGCATTTCTTCAGACAGCAATAGCAGCTCAGGGAGGAGATGGGAGGAGCTCCATGTTTTCACAGATTGTCTGTCTTATACCAAACTGTCACGACATGGTGACAGTTTAAACAAATAAGAAAAAAACATATTTTTTGTAAAAGTTACATACTGCAGCTTTAATGACCACTAAAAGAGCGTTTTATCCCTGGATATGAACACTTTCAGTTTGACTTGCTTTAAATGGCTAAAATCAGCCAGAAGTCTGTGTGATTAACTGTTAGCCTTCCTTCTCTGAGGAATTCTTCATTTTTCTACAAACACACTGCAACATAACATCTTTTCTCCTCCAGGTAAACCACCCGTTACTGACAGTGACTTCACTGAACTTTAATTTAAAAATCTGAACTGCCCCTTTAACCCGGCCCGTCCCAGCTCTGTTATTGAGACTGAGGATAATGAACAGTCTAAAAGTCATTCCCAGGTGATATGAGTCTGTTCTCTCTGAGTGTCGCTGAGGTCAGCTCCCCCAGTGGAGCTGCTATCACAGCAGATGACGGTACACCAACGTGTTCCGGTGACATTTTCTCACATGTGGAATGATCCTGAGCCAGTGGCATAAATAACAATAGAAAGCTCCTAAGAGTCATAGAAAGTGTGCCGGAGTTGTCTTGATTGCAAAGGTTTGGGACCTTGGCTGAAGTTGATAATTACTGTCGACAAAACTAACAAGTGTTCCTGTGTTTTGGTAGATCAATTCGTGCCGCAGCGGGACTGGAGACGGCCAGGGGTGAGTCTGTAGAAGAACAGACAGACAGGCATCAGGCAGCAAGATGAACAGAAGAAGAAACTGAGTCTCCAAATTTCAGGGTGGCAAATAATTGCAGCACGAAGAGAAGAAAACACTTCAAGGTTATAGAACAAGGAAAACAAGCTGGTGGGATTTTATTTCATTTGAGAATGATGTTAAAGGTTCACTCTTGGTTTTATGCAGTAATCAGAATGCTAGTTTAAAACTAAAGATGCAGACAGATTTGATATGTTGAATAATCATGTTTGACTTTTATGAGAATATGAGGTGCATGCTTGGATAGGAAATGTAACCATGACTTTGATTTTAGTGTTATTTGTCAAATATAGAACTGACGTACATTATTGTAGCAGAATTAATTTTTCCCTATAATTTCAGTTTACATATCAAGTTCTTATTGTAAATAGTATGTTATCTCATCGAATGCATTCAGTGTTTCTGGAGAATCTTCAGAAAGTGGATAAGTACTGTATGTTTCTTTGTGCCTCATTTTTTTTTGTAAAAGTAAAATGTATTTTACTAATTGCACAAAACCAAAAACAGAAGAAACTAAATAATAAACTAATAGAAGACTGAAATTATGCAATGCAAAGTTGTTGTCCTGTTTTGTGTTATGCATATGTAAAAAAAAAAATAAAATAAAAAAAAAAAAAAAAAAAAAAATTATTAGCATATAGATAATTGTGATTTTTCCCAAATAACCTTGTTTCCACCATGATTCCAGCTTTTTCTTTAATGTGGGCTTATATAGACTGCTTAAGAACAGTCAATATCTTACCAGCAGGAAGGACACTTCTGGTCAGATGTTTACTTCCAGTCACTGTAGTCCTGAATTGTAGGATAAAATAGACTTTCTAAAAATGCATTTCAACTTGTTTTTTGTAGAGTCTAATGGTTATACAATAACTTCAGTGATGTTTTTTTGTTTTTTTTTTTTAAAATATATGAATTGGGTGCACAAGAGTAAATTTATCCTGGATTTTGTACACAGGTTGAAAATTACACATACAGGTTCAAATATAATCCTTGGTTTATGATCATTCCAACCTGGAAAATAAACTGCTTAAACTCTTCAGTACACTGAAGAGTTCATGTGCAACACTGTTGAAAACACTGATCAAGAGCAAGATGATCAGCTTTTTCTGCTTATCTGCAAAGTAGGAATAACTTTTTTTCCTCATGTTTGTGAGGAAAAAAGGTTATGTTTCAGCATTTTGTTTAGTACCCCCTGCTGGTATTATGTCCAGTCAGTTCAGCTTTCTGTCATGTTCTGCATTTAAAACTTTCCCAAATATTTTATTTCTCTTTTGAGGCAGAAACATGTCCTCATTCTGTAGTATATTATATATATACACTCATTGTTCACTTTGCTTCACATTTACAATAACATCTTTCTGCAAACTGTGGCAAAGGCATTCTTCTTTTACTCTCTTAGTGTTGAAATATTTTCTGCTTCAGTAAATTTCACACAAGTTTTCATAAACAGGAAGTGGGAGATAATTTAACACAAACGGAATAGGATCGGTCTTTTGAAGGAAGCTCCTAACTGTGTCAAAGCACAGGATGGAAACTTAGGGAACCATGCAAGGGGACAAACTGAAGTCAGTGGAGCATCACATATGCACAGGAGTAAGCTTGATGCATGTCCTGCCTTTCACCTGAGCTGTGGATCCCTGCAGCTCCTCCAGATTTACCCGTGTCCCGGTAGGACATGGACAGCTGCTCCATCTCTCTCCATGTTCAGATGATGGATTGATCAGAGCTCTTGGAGATGGTCAAAGCTGGGTTGTTCGAGAACCTAACCCTGCTTTGAACCTTTCCAGAACCTCCTCCCTGACCTGCTGCTGGGTTCCTGGGTCTTTATAGAACAGCTGTAACTGAGATTAGATGACACACAAATGAACATTTAGGTGACTACCGAAGGCAACTGGTGGCATTAACTTTTATTTAGGGAAGTGGTGTCAAAACTTTTTGCTCTGCTGGTCAAAATTAAAAATGCAATATTTTAATGAAATGTATTGCAGGTCTGAAAAAAGGTCTCAGAAGTGTACGTCAATAAAAGAAAAGTGTACAAACCCATTCAATAAATTAAAATATTGAAAAGTCCATTTATTTCAGGAACTTCATCACTAAGTGAAACACTATATTACACACAGATGGATGTTTGAAAGCCTTTATAGCTGTTAATGATCATGATTTTCTGCTTACAGTTAATGAAAACATGACATTGAAATTAAAATATTACACCAGACCAATAAAAAAAGCAACTTTTAAAAACAGAAACGTGGGCCTATTAAAAGGAAGTATGTTTAATACCTGCCCAGAGGATGTTATTGTCAAAGGGTACTTTTAATCTGACAAACAATACTTATCAGGACATATATTCTAATTTATTGAATATGACTGTACAGTTTTCTAACTTTTAGTGTTTTCTATTTTGTTGGTCCAGAATATGTTTTTAAGTCTGTTCCCAGTAACAAAAATGAGAACTCTCTTCGAAAATTTGTGCCCGAGTTCTTGAGTCAAAGGTTGCTGGATGTTTGTGGCCCTACTTACGTTAAATGAAAGCAAAACAACATAGCTAATAAAAGAAAAATACTTTGTGTTGCACGTAACATTTTTTATTTAAAAGATAAATTTGTCAGTAAAAATCTCATCCTTACAAAAAGGGTCCTTATCAGCTGCAGTTGCTGGTGGGCCAAATGTGTGCCCTTCAACTGTAGTGGGGGCCACACAAAATTATTACAAGGGCCACACTTCAGACTTTGGAAAGGGAGCCGAAAATCATGTATCAGCTTTCTACCGATTGACCACATATGCATCACTTTGTGCCGGTCTGTGTTACCAGGCAGCCTTTCATGGCTGGATTTCCAGTGAGGAAGAAGATGTCAGGCAGAGTAAGGTGGAAGCAGCAACTGGTTTATTCAGGCGCAGCAACTGGTTTATTCAGGCGCAGCAACATTCAGCCTCACAGCATCAAGCAGTCTCTCAAATGACACAATTGCAGCCTTAAATGGTCACAGCCGATGAAGGACTAAGCCATTTGCTGCAGGGAGATTTACAACTTACATCTATAAACATACATTCTATCAAATACAAATATTTACACACACATTCCCACTTTTAATATTTTATATATATATTTTTTTTTTCTTTTTTTTACTTACACCTAAGTGCCATAAAACACCACAAAAAAAATGTGCAAACCCCCCCCCCACCACCACCTTTCCATGGCCTCTCCCGGAACCTATAAATGGTGTCTGGACCCCTGGGGAAGTATTTGTCCAAACACCCTGGAGAGGACACAGAAAAGACAGGTGAGTCACTACCTCTTAGCACCACAACACTTTTCTTCCACTTGCACTCTTAACAGATTTTACGCAAACATTTGCTGAAGTTTCAAAGCAGTAGCCCTTATTTGCTCTGAATAACAATTCTTTTCTTCTCACAGACAACCACCCACTTCTTAATGAGGAGCAGCTGTGCAGAGCCCGGAACAAAAGGCTACATGCTAATTATTAAAATACTCAAACAGTTAAAACTTCTTGTGTAGAAATGGTTCTTTATGTGGAAATCGATGCTTAAAACTCAGTGCTAAATAAAGTGCTTGCTGAAGTGCTAGTTAAGGTGCTTTTAATAAAGTGCAAAGGTGCTCTTAAAGTGCTACACAAGTTATTTTTATTAAAATAGTCCCAGTAATGAAGTTACTTCATTAATAGTTACTTCATTACAGTCTGTCTTATAAATTAAACTGAAGTTTGTTGTCGGAACCTGAGGAAATCTGGAAAAATCAATGTTTATGATTCTAGTTGCATCATGACTATTTGAATAGGAAGTTGGACATTAACTTACAAAATACACTAAAACCAATTGAAACAATCCATAAACAATCTTTAACAGTCATAGACCAAAAAGCTAAATTGTACTGTCATTGCCAGATACTCCGAAAACAAGAATGAATAAACTGGGTCAACACTTGTCATGATCTTTCTTTTGGACTTTTGCTTCTGTTATTTCTCTGTATTGATGCCTTATTTTCTCACATTCTAGTTTATTTCTTATTTTTCCAGTCCTTAGTTGAGTTTTCAGTTTTTTAGATTGTTTTATTCCTTGTTTTATTTCTTTATGTCTAGTTATTCTCAGTTATGTTTAGATTCTTTTCCTTGCTTCCCTGTTGCCGTTCTATCTCCTCAGCTCCCGTCTAGCTCATTCCCCACACCTGCAAACGTGTAGTCAGTCCCAGCATTCACCTCCCCGGTGTTTATGCTCCTCTTCCTCCCACTCCCCACTGGTTCCTCCCATTATGCCTCCTGTTATTCTGCCTGTGATCTCTGTTAGCTACCCATTTTGCTCCCTGGATTCATGTTTTGTTTTTGCTCTGGATTTCTGCGTCCTCCAGTGTTTTTGTAAGTTTTTGTATTCTTTAATTCAGCTACTTGCTGGCTCTGCCTCTCTGCATTTTGGTCCAACACAGCCAATCACACGTCATGACAACTCTGTAAAATATAGTGATTCTATAATGGTTCGTTAAGTATTTCATGGTTATGCTTCTCCACTTCAGGAATTTTTTGATTCAGAGAAACTACATTTGGTCCAGCTATTTTTTTCTCGTCATCCTTCTCTTACTTACAGTCTACAGAAATCCCGAGTGATCTATGAGAACTCCCACCCCTCACCTCTTTTCCAAAACCTCTTCAAATATGGCTCCTGAAAAGCCACAAATGTCAAGATGACTAGATTTAATTTTGTCTGTTTGCTGCTATCTTTTCTACATTCTATAAGTGGTATTACATTTGGTTGTTGGTTATTTATGTATGTGTTACCCTGTGATGGGATGGTGACTGGTTCAGGGTGCACCCTACCACTCCACCCAATGACTGCTGGAGCTTGCGATCAGCCCCCCTGCGACCCTGCAAAGATGAGCATGGATGGATGTTGATATTTGGTATTAGTTTTACATGGGATGAGAAATTGAATTTAGCCACCTACCTATAAACTCACAGTGCCTATAAAAAGTATTCACCCCCATTGAATGTTTTACTGTTTTATTGCTTTTACAAATCAATCATGATCAACAAATTTGACCTTTTTTGACAAAAAAGGAAAAAATACTTCAATGTCAAAGTGAGAACTGATTTCTACAAAGTGACAAAATGTAACATAAAAAAGTGATTGCATAAATATTCACCCCCTTTAAAGTGACTGATCTAATTCAACAGCGGTCCAGCCAACTGGTACCAGTAGTTTTGCAGTGAGTGTGTCTCCAGTCATTGTGGTATAAAGACAGTTGGTTCTGGAAGGTCCATTCACTGGTTCATCAGCAAAAGCAGTACAATTTCCAAGGGGGGTGGTGAATACTTGTTGGAGACACAATGAGTATTGTCCCATTTTTAAAAATAAACTAAAAACACTGTTTGTCCCACGTAGACAAGCAGAGGACGGACATTTGTGACACGCTCTATCTAAATTAACTTTGACCAGTTGTTGTTATTTCCAGTGGGGTAAAGCATTGTGCAGCCAATTAATTGCAGCTGCACCAGTTCTTTATTATACAGTTTCCAACATATGTGCACAAACACATCAACTATTGTCCTTTTTGAAAGAATAGTAGCTGGTCACGTTAAACACAACACAAAAACCTCAGTGGAGTTGAATCACTAACAGCTAACTTCATTTGACCAAAGGGTTATGAACATGTTGCAGGCTAGTTCAGGTTTCTTCCTGCTGTGCTGGTGGGTTTCTGCATAGAGTTCCCCAGAGTTCAAGTTGTGTCTGAAGTCTCTGCTAATTACAGACATTTTCCTGTGGGTATTTTAGAAAGGAATTGTTGAGCCTGTGTTCCATGCAGAACTTTCCCAGTCAGGCCAGTCTTGGCCTTTGATCCACTGTATGTATTTCAGCCACTCTAAAGTCCACTCCTTTTATGGTTTACGTGTTCTCATTTCCGCTTTGTTGCTTTCAGCTGAAAGCTACAAGGTCAAGACACATCCTGCGATGCTTGGGCAACCGTTAAACCCCAGTGTACGCCAATCAATAGCTTTTTCTGTTACCCACTTCTTTTGTTGGCAGCCCAAGGAAGAGAGCTAGAGTCAGTTTTACTTTTCACAAGCCAACGTCTGATTTATTTCTGACCATATATAAACTTGACCAGTGCTGGGCTCTTTCATGCTGTGTGAACGCCACAGGAAAAGCAGAGTAATCACAGTACATTACATATTTATGTTCTTGGGCACATATTCCCTGGAAAATGGGCTGGACTTAGGCACCTACCGCAATCTAACTGGCCAAATGCTAATACCATGGGCAGGCCAGTGTCTGCACACGCAAGTTGTTGGAATGTGATACAAAAGTGTGTGTGTGTGTGTGTGTGTGTGTGTTTCAGGCTAAATGCAACAGACCTACTGATTGGAAGAAGACCTTGAAAATACAACAGTGCTCTGTTTCTCAGCCCCAAGAAGATTATGTTAATAAAAACAAAGTTCACATGGAATGCCATAAAACTCACAAAATGTTATCACACAAACCAACTGGTTTATTTCAGCTCACACACAGTTAATAACCAGTGAATGACTAATATAAGTTTAGAACAAGAGATCATAAATAAGCCAATTCTAACACCACTCTGCAGCAATGAAGTTGCTCAACATCACACTAATCTGGGGATCGGGAAGCCATTGTTGTTGCTGAACTCATCCACCAAGAGGGACAACATGCTGCCGAGATTACACAAAAAGAAATGGGACCTGGGGACAAAGATGGAGAGGAGAGATAGATGAACAATAACACAGAAAACTAACATTTACATGTAAAGAGTTGGAGAAACAAAGATCTTTGTTGCAGAGGATGAGTGAGAAACCTGAGTGTCTATACTGCATAAGGAGTGTTTTCTTCTTTGTCTAAAAAGGAGGGCATCCTGAAAGCCTGAAAGCCATCTCTTGGGCGAATTTTGAAACAGTACAACGTGTTTGTTTGAGTTGGACCGGATTTTCACACACAGCTTGACAGAACAAACCCGTAACATGCAGCACAAAATGAAATCAAGCATCTTAGAGGGAGTCAAGAACAGCTCATGTGAAGAAGTGATGCTAAAAAGTGTAAATGTTGACTTTAAAAGAAGCAGGTTTGATGAGGAAATTAACAGTAACGTGTTCCATTTTTGCATCTTTCAGGAGCCAGACTGACTGCTGGATTACATAAGTCTTTTAATCAGACACTGTAGTTTCTTTAGACTTTGAACGTGTGTAAACTAGTGGTATCCTTGGCCACGCAGAAGAGACGCATTTATAGAGCTGTCCGTCCGGCTGTCCATCCATCAGCCTTCAAATATTTCATGGAGCACTTCAGACAAGATAAAGCTCTACAGTTCAGGTTTTAAAATGCACCATTTTGTTGGTGAGCATTATTTGCCACCTGCAACGTCTACTGACCAATCATACTTTATTTATGATAATAAAAATTGTACTGCTGTGCCCTATCAAGATTTAGGGCAGGACCTAGTCCAGCCTTATCTTAGACACACCCCTGCTTTCTTCAGACAAGTATATCAGGCCAGGGAACTTCTGAACATGCCACAGAAGTCTGAAAACCCATCACACCTGAGAAAACAGGTAAGTCAGCTTTACATCAGACATGTGTCAATAAATAGTTCAAATATTCATCATCAGTATTAAAAGTTGTAAAGTTGCAGGTCCACATAAAGAAACTTGAGAGAAAATTAAAAAAAGGTGAGACATTTACATAATCTTTGCACTCCTCTCTTGGGACAAACTCAGCTTATATAAGGACATCTTTAATAGTTTAAAAGGGAGACAGCCTTATGATGCCACCTGGGAACTGCAGCATGGCATGTGTGGAAGTGTGTCTGGGAGGTTTTCAGTGTTTGCTTTAAGATCCTGCTCCCACAGTGGCCACGGAGAAGAGTGAGAGGAAGAGTCCTCTGAAATCTGCATCTACATCTGGATTTACTTAATAGGCTGAATTAAGTACTCAGTATTTACAAATGTTTACAAAAATACTGGTAGTTACAGCAATGAAATCCAAGTAACTTAGGAGCTGCCCGAGTTCATTCTGCGGTTCTCAAGTGAATGTGGTAAAGCAAACTAAGTCGACTATTTAGGTCATTTATCTCCACATTCAAATGTTCCTTAATAACTGATTTGTGATATTAAAATGATATTCAAAAGAACCCAGATAGATACAGCAGAGTGAAGAGGGAGCTGTTTCAAACCACCTCTAGACTGGAATAAACCTGTTCATCCCAGTCGCGCTGCCAGTATGTAAGCGCAAGGGCTCTGCGGCGCGCGCCACCTGGAGCAGCTGCGTTTAGGTTCCATGGTAAAATCTGACAAAAACATTCTCCGTTATGGATAAGCCAGTCTGGTTCTCATGTGGACACAAACCATGTTTAGTATCATCCGGTTCCCCTTTTGTGTCTGATAAACGCCCCAGTTTGTCGCCTTTCTGTAGACTGCGGCGCTATTTTGTCACGTTAACGTGAACGTAACATGAGCGCCAGCGACGGCTCGCGGTACACTGAAGATGTTGAGCGTGTGCGCGCGTGAGCGAGGCAGATGCAGCGTGAACTGCGCGTTCATGACGCCGGCAACCCGCGTGCCCGCGTCTGAATACCGGCTTGAGCCGGTAAAGAGCTGCGAAGACAGGCAGGACATAACTGTGAAGACAAAGGATGCTACGGCTGCAGGGCAGCGTTGCACACTGAGGAAGTAGCACATTTACTGAATTAATGCTTCCGTATCTGCACAGGAAATATCTGGAAACTGTTTAAGATGTGCTAATATTTTAAAAACATAACTGTGTCAATCGCTGCTCTGTTGAGCCAAGAAAAATACTCATTTCCTGAAACCTCAAAGATCCCAAAATGATGAACGGATAAAAGCAGCAGGAAGTCCGCGGGACCCTCGGGCTGCCTGTCCCCGGTGTTGTGCTCAGCTGTGCCGGTAAGTCCACATGTGAACCGCTGGATGGGTTTGGATGCTGGCTGACTTCCGTTCACAGGGCAGCGGCTTTCACCTGTTCTTGCGGGAAAAGCGAACTTTTAAATTAGTTATTAAATCTACCATTTATTATCTGACACGTAAACGTTCCGTTTTCTTTAATTTCTTGTCCATAAGACGTTTATAAACCAGTTACAACTGAATCAACAGAAACATGGTTGAACTGAACTGTGTTGGCGAGCCCTTCCTGCTCTGAGGCGAGAGACAGCAAGTTTGGTGCCGGAGGTTGGGTTGAGTTGAGCCGAAGGCATCACCCCCCCCTCCCGACATGCTGCTGCACTGCTGCTGCGCTGCCGACAACCCAAACACAGAGCAAACAGGACGAGGGAACGGCCTTTCCCACTACATACACGCAGAAAAACGCCACCAATCCGATTAAACGGAAGAAAAACCACTTACACCAAATACCACGCGGTGGCGCTGCATGCTAAAATACATATTTTAAGATAAACAAACAAACAAAAAATTACAAAATGTCTCTTATGGTTGACTAATGTATTATAAGAACACATACTGATATAATGTGTTAAAGAAGTGAAAAGTGAAATTGCAGGATTTTATCACACGTTAAATAATGTTCACAACATGGTCGTTTTGCTTGTGTCACTACATTAAAAATGTCTCATTTATAAGTCAACAACAGCTAAGGCCCCACCATTTCTGGAGGATTTTATTAAAAAGCAAAATGGTATAAACGGAACCAGGTCGACCTCCAGGGAGGGTTGTGGGGTTCAGTTCAGAAAATCCTCCTTTTAACAGAAATTTCTATCTATTAGCTCTGTTAGTGTTTTCCATCCCTGGTCCTCGAGGCTCACTGCCTGGCATGTTGAGATGTGTCCCTGCTTCAGCACACCTGATTTCAATTGGTGGCTGATTAACAGACTACATCTATAGTCATCTATAGGGGGTGTGCTGGGGGAGTCATCTCACAGTCTTAGATAACTGCCAGTCACTTAGCTTCATTTATAAGAATTAGCTAAAAAATGATTTAGTTGTGATGATATAAATATAAATGACCCTGAGCCAAAATAAAATCTAGTGCATTGTAGTTGGACAGCCGTAATGTGGACTCTGATGTTGTGGTTGTAGAATCATTCCTGATTAAAGTTGTTCCTGATGCAACAAGTCGGCGTCTGTCCATCTGTGATCAGGATAAACAGGGCGGAGCCTCTACAGTTCCCTCTGTTACTGCTGAGATCAGAATATGCTGCCCAACCTGCAGGACTCCGAGTACCATCATCCATCTCTGAGGCCCACACCGAGGACAGAGGGTTCTTCATCTAATGAACAGAAAAGTTGTTAGTGAGGGTTTTGGTTCTTCAGTTTTGAAGCACAGGACAAATCAGAGGATGTTCTCCTCACTCAGTCAGCGGCCATTCCCATCTTTTATCTACGCTTTATGTAAGATCTTCCTGCTTTCATGAACTTTATCCAGTTCAGTGGTCAGCTGCCATCTGAACACAGGGACACTTTCTACGTCGAGTGGAAGTTAAAATGTAGGTCAGTTCTGCAGATCATAGTTCATCTTTACAGCAGAAAGGGAAATAATTATGTCTGAGTGAGATGAGCTGGAGGTCTACAAAGAAAAGAACCTGAAGCATTCATTGTGTACACAATGCACATAGTTCCTGCATTTGTTATCAAACATACCAATAATTTCTTCAAAGAGCTGCAATTATGTGGAAAACATGAGCTTATTATAGTCCCAGCTGGGAACTTCAGCCCAGATTTACGACAGTGATATAGGTTTAAACTCAGAATGGAGTTCAGGGGAACCTTAAGGTTTGTTGTGCAGTGAGGAGGAGAGGTACTGTATCTCTGAAAAAGAGAGACTGATTTAACATATTAACTGGACTTAGATATTTAAAAAATGCTCTTCACTCAAAATCTGAAGTGCTGCATCTCACTGCTTTCTGCCCCAAAACTTTGTTTCAGACAGGAGACTTTAGTTGGCCTAGATCAGGTATTAAATTCCTAGGAATTACATTTCCCCATTTTTTGGCTAATATAGTTCAGGTTAACTTTGAACCTCTACTTGATCAATTTAAATCTGACATAGCCCAATGGTCCCCGTTCTTTCTTTTCCTATGGGGCAAAGTCAATACAATCAAAATAAATTGTGCCCCAAAATTTATTTACTTATTGCCGCCACTCCCATGAAAAATTCCACCAAAGTACTTCCATCAGTTTGACAGACTATGCAACCAATTCATCTGGAATAATAAGCGCCCCAGAATAAAACTTAAAAACATGCAAGGACCAGAGGGCTTGGGTGGTGTCGGCGTCCCAGATTCACAGTTCTATTACTATGCATTTAGTTTGAGGCATGTGGTTCACTGGGCATTACCGCCACAATGAGCTCCCGCATGGTTTGGCCTCAAAAGTATTCTCTGCTCTCTGCTCCCCCTGTAGCACATACTTACCACCAAACTTTCACCAGAGTTACAGACCCACCCTGTTTTTCAGCTCTGCAGGAGGTGTGGCGAAAAGTGGCATCACTGCTAAATTTTAACCCATACCTCCGTACTGGAGTCTCCATATGGCTTAATTCCAAACTTTGTATTGGCAAATCCTCTGTTCTCTGGAAATTGTGGGTTCAGAGAGGAATTTTGGTTCTTGGAGATCTATATAACGGGGGAATCCTTAAGTCCTTTAATGCACTAAAAATGCAATTTCAGCTCCCAGAAAGTCAATTGTGGAGGTACTTACAACTCCATCACTTACCACTGGAAATCTACGGCTCTCCAGCCACACCTCCTGCAACTGTAGATTATTTTACCCATGTTAGGAAAATCTCAGAGGGACAGCATGTAGTCTCTAAATATTACTCTATGCTGGTAAAGGCTAAAGCAGGGGTGCTCATTACGTCGATCGCGGAGGCAGTACTGGTCGCAGCGTGACGTTAAAAAAAAATATTTGCCAGCCTATCAAACATCCCGTTACTTAATTGACATACAGGGCAACCAATCAGATGACAACTGAATTTTGACCTTTAGGTCATCGCTCATGCGTAAACGACGACGCTAGCGCAGCAAAACTTACAAGCTAGTTAGCGAATTACCTCGGATTTTAAGCCCTTGCTAAAACATGTGGTGATCAAAATGAGTGAGAAAGCTGGACCAAGTAAGAAGGCAAAAACATCACTTTCACACGGAATGGGAGGTGGACTTTTTTTTTTTTTTCACGATGTCATTTTCGAAGTGCGTTTGCCTCATCTGCCAGTCTACCGTCGCAATAACAAAGGAGGGAAATTTGGAGCGGCATTTTCGGACTGTTCATGGAAAACACGACATCGACTTCCCACCGAAAAGCCAGCTGAGAAAGAGAAAGGTGGAGGAACTAAAATCCCAGTTGTCCGGACAGCAGCCATTTTTCACTCAACAAACTTGAAAAGCAAAAGCCGCCACCGAAGCGTCGTTCCGGGTGAGTGACGTCATCGTTAAAAACAATAAGTCCTTCCAAGATGGAGAGACGGTAAAAGAAGCATTGGTTGAAGCAGCCGACTCATTGTTCCGAGACTTTAAAAATAAGGCAGAGATATTATCTTCATAATTATTTATTATGTGTGTTGTGCAATATTGCCTTATTCAGTTATGCAAGGTACATCAACATACATTGTACATACAAATAATCTTTAATAAATTTGAAAAGTTATATGTTTTGCATTTTTCTAGTGGGTAGGTAGATCATTTTGACTTGGTTGTTTTATAAGTAGCTCGCATGCTGAAAAAGTGTGAGCACCCCTGTGCTAAAGGATATGGCTAAAGGGCTCCCCACTTTAAGATCAGCCTGGGAATTTGATCTTGGTAGGGCCTTCACGGATCAAGAATGGAAAATGACACTCTAGAATATTCAAAAAATGTCCAGGGAACTCAAAACAAGTTTAGTACAATTCAAACTACTACTAGCATGTACTGGTCACCACATAGGTTACACGGAGCAAGCCTTCCAGTCACCTAAATGCTGCTGATGCCAGCCTGAGACCGGAACAAAGGTCCATGTCATGGAATTGCCCTGAAGATCAGGATTTCTGGAAAGTGATTTATGAATATCTCAAATTGATAACACACAAAAAATTCAGTTTTCTCCAAGATTATTTGTTTTGGGGGACCATTCTTCCCTTAAGCATTTGCCATCTAACACTAACTATCTAGCAATAGTTGCAGTAGCACCAACAGCGGCTGCAGTAGCAACAGCTGTAGCGGCTGCAGCAGGGGTCACACGTTCCCTGGTAGTTTTCTGTGGCGTTTCAGTGTTCAGCTGCACACAGAAGCTGCTTCGCTCTGTTACTGTTGATCACTCAAGTTGGAACTCAGGTCATTTGGACTGCAGAATATCAGCACCACTTTCAAGAGGACATTCTGATGTCAAGAAGACAGATTTTTAAAAGGTTGAAGACACAACCTAAAGTAGAACATTCACATTTATGTCAAAATTCTCTTCTCCAATTGAGGTAATATCATCTCTATGAAGCTCATACCTGCTAAAAGGCGCCTCATGCTTTAACAATGTCAGAAACAAAGAATCCCCCCACCCGATCCCACAGAATCCAACTCAGCTATCTTGTCATGTCTGTTTCTTTCACCAGGAGGCCTCTTGCAGCCATGAAGATCCCCAGAGTACCTCATTGTTTGGGTCCAAATGTTTACCCAGAGGTGCCAGAAGGGGGCTGGGGGTGGGCTGTGGCTGTGGCCTTTTTCATGGTGGAAGTCAACACGTATGGAGTTCTCAAGACCCTTGGAGTGTTTCTCCAGGATCTCATGGAGGAGTTTAAGGAGAGCAATAGCCGTGTCTCCTGGGTCATCTCCATCTCTGTGTTCATCTTTGCCTTCACAGGTTAGTCTCTATGCGCTTCAAGCTGTCTGGTGATATCCTGCTGGTGTTTCTGTTTTAGGGACTAAGACCTGGAATGCTGTCTGGTTGCAGCTGTAAGACCAGAGACCCAGCAATGGGTCAGGGATGTAGCTTCAAACAGTGAACATTTACAGTGCATTCATTCTGGCTGCAGCTTCTGCCAAGCTGTCACATTGCAGCAGCATATTCAGTCTGTTTCATCTGGATCTGATGTTCTAGACCACAGGTGTCAAACTCAAGGCCCGCCCCGTAATAACTATGTATGTGGCCCTTTAGACACCAGAGGGCCACATACATTGAACTTCAGGATAACCATTGTGCTTAAACATTTTATCAGTCAAATCAATTCAGTTTTCATTTGTATAGGACCAAATTACAGCAATATGAAAAGATGTTTAAAATTGTTATATTTTAAAAAGTACTAAGCGAACACAGAGAAAGTGTAACATTTTAACAGTTTGTTAAAGCTGCAGTATGTAACTTCTACTAAAATATGTTTGGTTTTTTTTTTTTTCATATTTCTTAATACTGTCACCATATCATGACAGTTTTATTTGAGGCAGATAATCTGTGAAAAGATGGAGCTCCTCCACCTCCCCCCTGAGCTGCTATTGCCGTCTGAGGAAATGCACCGCTCCAACCAAAACCAACCAATCAGAGCCAGGGGGAGGGGCTTAGAGCTGTCAGTCACCCTTGTGTACGCGCTGCTAAATGATGGAGAAACAACTCACCGTTCCAGGAAACCTGTTTATCTGTCGTCATTGGTGACCATGCTAACTAGCATTAGCGGCAAGCTATGTTGTGGTGAACCAGCTTTAGCGCAACAGAGAGCAGGGTGGGGTGTGTGAGTGGTGCAGTACACGAGGTTGATTGACGGCTCTAAGACCCTCCTCCTGGCTCTGATTGGTTGTTTCTGACTGACTGGTGGATTTCTGTAGGGAGCACTGGGAGAAGGCAGAGGAGCTTGGGTTTTTCACAGATTATCTGTCATATTATACTGTTACGGCATAATGATAATTTTAACAAATGTGTTAAAAAAAAAACATTTTTCATAAAAAAAAGGTTACATACTGCAGCTTTAACACAACCGGCCCTTTGAGGACATTCTTGATGCGGCCGAAATGAAAATGAGTTTGACAGCCCTGTTCTGGACCAACACCAAGCAAAGCAGAGTCAGGAATGATGCAGGTTTTCAGTGCTTTTAATGTTGAGCTCTTCTCACCAGAAAGGCTAAAGCATCAGTTCACAGCATTTCCTGTTTATTGTGTTTCAACCCCACCCTCAGCCCCTCTGGCATCGTTGCTCAGCAACCGCTTCGGCTACCGCCCTGTGGTCATGACAGGAGGCTTCCTCATGAGTGTGGGGATGATTTCCTCTGCCTTCACCAACAGCATCGACAAGATGTACATCACTATTGGCATGATCTCAGGTAATCCGTCTCTCTGTGTCTCTGAAACAGCCCATAATGACATCCACCTGAGCACCTCAGCTTTCTCGGAGGGAACGACAGAAACAAGAAATAAAAGTGAAACATTTCTGATATTTTGAAATGTGACCGACTGGGTCATCTCTGTACCCGAGAACACTAAGTAATCATCGTCACTGCTCGCTCTCCCACCATGTACTCCATGTCTGCCTGTGCAGAGGAACGTGGCTAACTCCAGCCCTCCTTCTCTCTCCCCTTGTCTCTTTCTTTGTCTTTACATGCATTTTGTCTCTCAGCAGTGGCTGTAGCAAACCTGTCTCCTCTCAAGCAGCCTCCCACCTTTGACAAAGGAGTGACCTGACAGCTAGACCCTTTGACCCCCCCCCCTAGCCACGCAGTGTTGCTACCATGCGGGCCAGTGGCTGTCATGTCCCCTTTTCTTTTCTCCTCTCTTCAGGGTTTGGTTTCTGCCTCTCCTTCCTCCCCACGGTCACCATCCTTGCCCAGTACTTTTCCAGGCGGCGAGCCCTCGTCACATCCATCGCCTCCTCTGGAGAATCCTTCGCCATATTCGCTTTTGCACCTGGTGAGTTTTCCTCTTTCAGCAATCTGAAAACACTGAACGAAACGTGCTTCATACTGGATTCATGCCAGAGTTCTTTTATTTGATGCAACCAAACATGGAAAGAAATTGTTAAAGTTCATAAACCTGAAAGTTTTCAACATCTTGTCAGGTTGTAACAAACGTTCATGTCTTTAGTTTGGATTTTCTTGGTATGGAAGGAAAATCTGACATGATTTTCAGAGTGTTGAATGATTATTTTTAGTTGATGTGGCTGCTGTTCCAGGTGCAGATGTTTGGTCCACATCTCCACCAGCTTTCCTCCTCTACACACCATTATGTTTTTTTGTTGTTTGCAGCCCAAGCTCAGCCATGTTGGATGGAGAATGTCTGTGACAGTCAGTCACAGATCAGATTCTGAACTTTAACTAGGCCATCCTAACACGTGAATGTGCTCCATTGTATCTCTGGCTGCATTTTTATGGTCGTTGTTCTGGTGGAAGGTGAATCTCCACCCCAGGTCTCAGGTCGTCCACAGGTTTTCTTCCAGGATCAGATTCTTGGATCTTGGATCCTGGATTTAGCTCCTTTCATCTTCCCATCAAAACAGTTCAGTTCTGGTCTCCTCTGAACAGAGCACCTGCTTCCACATGTTTGCTGCATCTCCTGTTTGGCTTTTTTTCAACAACAGCTTTTTTAGTCAGTCTTCCACAAAGGCAAGACTATTAGTTGTCCTGTAGACAGACTCTCCCACCTGAGCTGTGGATCTCAGCAGCTCCTCCAGAGTCACCATGGTTCTCCTGGCCGCTTCTCTCCTGTCAGTCCAGGTGGACGTCCATGTCCTGGTCGGTCTGCAGCTGCTCCATCCTCTCTCCGTGTCCAGAGCTCTGGGAGATGTTCAAAGCTTGACGTATAGTTCTAGAACCTGAGCCTGCTTTAAGCTTCACCAGAACCTCCTCCTGACCTGCTGCTGGGTTCCTGGGTCTCCATGATGCTGCTTGTTCTCTAAAGAACCTCTGAGGCCTATTACTTTTGCCCTTGTTGTCTGTCACATACAGGCCACTGAAACACTGAGCTCTGTGGTTTAACTTGACAGAATGTGAAAAGTTTTAAGGGTGTGAAGACATTTGTGGGACATTTTACAGAAGTAGAACCTCTACGGTGAGATGCTGTAGAAGCTCTGTAGATGAAAGCTTCAGTTAAATGTTCGAGATCACAACCCATATTAATCACCATGAACATGTCTCCACAGCCTTCAGCAGACTGAAGGAAGACATCGGCTGGCGCTACTGTCTGGTTGTCCTTGGCGTCATGCAGGGGACGGTAATTGTCTTTGGTGTCCTCCTGCGTCCAATCAGCATCAAGCCAGAGCCTGTGAAAGAGGACAGTGAGTCGGAAGCCGCGTCCCTCTTTCTGAAGCAGCAGAGTGTTTATGAGCTGGAGAACGAACAGACTCGGACCTCTCTGAGCTCAGCCGTCTCCAGAGGTTCTGGGGACTCGGGCGTGACGTCCCTCGCAGCCTCGGACGAAGACCTGAGAAAAGCTGCAGCAGAAGCCAAAGCTCCGATGGACTGGACGATGGAGGACAACGAGATCCTGGAGAAACCAGCGTCCATGCCGCCCAGCCGCCCCCCCCAGCCCAGTCAAGGAGGAGCTGGATGTAGAGCAGTCCGAGGGAGGGGCTAGTCCTCTCCACCCCTCCACGCCCAGACTCCTGGACTTCTCTGTGCTTAAAGACGGAGCCTTCATTTGGTACTCGCTGTTCGGCCTGTTTGCCACGCTGGGCTTCTTTGCTCCACAGCTCTACGTCATTGAACTGAGCAAAAGTCGGGGCGTGGAGCCCAGCATGGCCTCCTACATGCTGTCAGTGATGGCTGTGGCTGAAATCGTTGGCCGCTTCTCCATCGGGGTCGTGCTGAACAAGGTTAGCTGTAAGAAGACCCGTGTTCTGCTGGGCTGTGTTGTTCTCATGTCCCTGGTTCTGGTGGCCTTCACTGTGGTGTGGGAGTTCTGGGGCCTGGTGGTCTGCTGTGCTTTCTACGGCTTCTTCATGGGCACAGTGGGCTCCACTCACATCCCCCTGCTGGCTGAGGAGGAAGTGGTGGGCATCCAGAAGATGCCTTCATGTGTTGGAGTCTACGTCTTCATCCAGAGCTTCGCTGGACTGGCTGGGCCCCCGCTAGGAGGTAAAACCAGCTTCTCCAGCTGCTTTAGCTGGACCATCTGTTAAAGTCTTTAAATCCAAACGTCTGACTCCTGTTTCCTTTCAGGTGTGTTGGTGGATGTCACTCAGAACTATGGAGCAGCTTTTTACTCCTGTGCAGCAGGAATGGGGCTCAGTGCCGTCTGCCTGGCTCTGGTCAGTGTGGCCAAGTCCGGAGCGTGCCGAAGAATGAGCAGAACCAAGAACACAGAGGAAGAGAAGATCTCTCTGGACAATAAGCCATTAGATTTTCTGGAGGTTGACTTGGTGGAGAACAGTCCAGCCAAGCAGGCTGGGGTCGTCTGAGGCCGACCGCAGCTGGTAGAAACCAACAAACCGGATCCAGGCTGGAGCTCCTGCTGATCAAATCTCAGGTGTAACAAGCTTGAAAGCTTCTCCTTCACTGGCAGGTTTCTGTCTCTGCTGGAGACCAAAGACATGTCTTGGGGGTGGGGTGGGGGGGGGGGGTCTGTTTCATGACTTCACTGTTTGCTCTCCCTGAGGTTTTCTCCAGATGTTTTCAGGATGTGGATCATACCAGCACCAAAGATCACCTCTGCCTGACAGTAACCAGTACTGAGGCTAACTGGAGGCTGCGCTTCCTCTGCCCCACCAGAACCAGACAGATAACACAAGCTTCACAGTCTGCTGTTTGTTCTGGTTCTGCTGGGTGGGGGTGCACATTGTATTCATAAACTAATAGATGAATTCATTTAATAAGTAAATGAAATATGATCCTAAATATTCCTGCGTTACAACATCTGTTTGAGGCTTTGGTTGGAGTCGTGGGAGCAGCTGAAGAAGAGTCCAGATGGACCTGCTTCATTCTAACATGCAGAAAACTGACCAATAGCAGACGGTGACCAAAGCTCTGCAGCTGATCTGAAGTCGTACGCACATTTTTCTGGTATTTCTCAAGCAATATTGCAGCAGTGTGGAGTGACCGTTCAGAGGGAGCTCCGTCCATCAGAGCTCTGATCATGGAGGATTGATGCTGCATGAAGCTCAGCCTAATAACTATAATCTGCTGTTGTAATCTGGTCCGGAACCTGTTGCTGTACTCGTAGAGCTCCACTGCAGCTCCAATGATCATACGACAGACATATTAGTTTCTCTACTGTTTAAACCTTGTGACTGTAGTTGTTTAATGACACACATGTGAAAGTGGGGATCCTGACCTGATCTCATATGTAATGTATGCAAACCTGTAAATACTGTATCTGAAGCAGTCTGAGTCTCTGTTGCAGCCTCAGAGCCTCTGAAACTCTCAACTTGAACATTAGCTCAGTCAACATTATTTAAATTGTTTGGGTTTTTTATATCGTTTTTTATTTTGTCAACTTTTTCATTAGGTGCTGGCCAGGTACCTTCCTGTGAGTACTGAACCACTTACGCTTATTTTTCAAATAAAACCAATAAATTGTCATTTGTGGTTTCTGGAAAGATTATTTTAGGAGTTGACAATGTTCTGGTGAAAGGTGAGGCTTTAACATCATAGACAGCAACACTAATTCATCAATATAATCGGAGCCAATGACATTAGAGAGACATCACATACACTATTTTCCGCACTGTAAGTCGCAGTCTTTTTTGTAGTTCAGCTGGTTCTGCGTCTTGTAGTCCAGACCGACTAAATATGTTTATTTTCCCCTCTTCATGACGCATTTTTTCACTGATGTGTTAAATGTTAATTCATACTAACAGACATGAACCAAGGATTAAACATTACCGTTTGCAGGCACAAGGAAAGCTGAATGGGGGCTGAAAGCTCGATGGCCAGAACCGGAGGAACGGCTACAGTTGTCTCTGCACCACTGCGCACTTCGCAAGTGTTAGGTTGATCCGCATTCCCCCATCAGAAACAGTTTCCTCCGCGCCGCCCTCAAGGCACAAACCGTGCTTGTTCAGCGTTCGCAACCGGCGCGCTCAGCTCGCACCACAGGGGAATAACAGGCTGCCAGAACACCCGCGGAGCAGAGCCGTTCCTGGCCATCCGGTGCATCAGAAACTGCCAGCAGGCTTAGCCAAAGTCAACAATTTCCATATGTTTGTTAAAAAGCAGGTAACCGAACACAACGTGTCACCGGAACCTTTACGTTTGACAATTTCTAAATAACAGCGACTTGTACTCCGGAGTGACTTATGTGTTTTGTTTTGTTTTTTCTCTTCATGACACATTTTTTGACTAATGTGACTTAAACTCAGGAGCAACGTATAGACCGGAAAATATTATACAAGATTCTAACTTGCATAACTAGACACAACCACATACAGTAATCCTGGTAGTTCTAGAGCAGACATGAATGACTCCAGAACCGCCTGGAGAATCAAACCCTCTCATCAACACAGCATTAATGAAAGCCTTTTTCTGGTAGGTGTTCCAGTTTTGGCCTGTTCTACACCATGATAATATGTCCTGAAGAGAGAGCTGCTGAGTATCTATAACCCTTTTACCTGACTCACTTTTTGATACTTTATTTATAGTTTTTCAGATGGACACATGAACACAGAAATCAAAACACAAGAGAATAACTTATAAACTGACTGATGACATAATGTTGTGAGATCCCATGTGTATAATGTCACCCGCTAGAAGAAATCTGTGTCAGTATCCTCCATGTGAATGGTGAGGACATCCTACTGTGGATCAGCAGGCATGGGGGATGAGGGTACCCGGCTTGGAGGCCAGGTATCCAAGACCTCGAAGTCATTGATGAGCTCGGGAGGTGTTGGTTGAGCAGATAGATGATCTTCCTCAGGCAAAGGTGAAAGAAGAGGGGCTGGACCAACAGAGAGTGGAAGGAACCAGAAGATGCAAGGTGGGTACACAGTAATTAGTGACTCATATTTTTCTGATGAGGGGGAGATATATGCCAGTAGGATCACTGATGAGTCTGAGGGCTGCGTCATCCTCACCAAAGGCTGGTGACCATACTACCCGGTACTTTGTTTCTAGGGTGCGGAGAGTAGATGTGGTGATGAAGGGTAAGTCTTCAAGGCCTCCTACAAAGAAAGGCTGAGGTGACCTGAGAATAATTGGCATTAGGGGGGAGATATAGACAAAACTTTGGTTTGACTCAACATGTTAAACAGCCGACACACAATCGAGGACACACTCTGGATTTGATCATCAGCAAGGGTGTAAATATCTCCAAGGTCTCAGTAATTGATGTCGCTCTGTCTGATCATTTCTCTGTTGTTTTTGAAAGTACAATCTCTGTTGACTCGCTGAGTAAAACGGATATTTTTACAAAACATTCTTTTACAGACAACTCAGCTGAAACTTTTAATCAAATCTACCTCAATTCCATGCTGTAAACAAATTAGAGGGTTAATCTGCGCATCAACACCAAATCCAATAACGATGCTTTGCCCAAACATAACAAATGCAGAGAAAATGGCTGAATTTCACCAATTCAACCATGAAAACTTGGAAGACATTTTAAAACAATTAAGCTCATCCTCCTGCTGTCTTGATATCCTACCCACAACCTTCCTTAAGAAATTTCTGCCTGTCATTGCATCTGACCTGATTCAAATAGTAAACTCTTCCCTCTCATCAGGTGTTTTCCCCCAGGCTCTAAAAGCAGCAGATATCAAACCACTGTTAATAAACATCAATTTAGATAAATCACTACTGCAGAATTACAGGCCAATTTCTAACCTTCCATTCATCAGCAAAATTATTGAAAAAGCTGTGTTTTAATAGTTAAACAGCTTCTTAACAATGACAAACTGCTTTGACGCCTTTCAGTCCAGTTTCTGTGCTCACCACAGCACTGAGACTGCCCTCGTCAAAGTGTTCAATGACATCCACACAAATACAGACAGTGGAAGAACCCCAGTGTTGGTTCTGTTGGACCTCAGTGCAGCATTTGACACTGTTGACCATGAGATATTATTGAAGCTACTGGAGAGCTGGGTTGAACTCTCTGGTACAGTACTTAATTTTTTCAAATCCTACCTAACGAACAGGGAGTTCTTTGTGTCAAGAGGCAACTTCTCATCAGAGAGGACCTAAAGAGGAACGCTCTAGAGTCAGCATGCAGCTTCAGTTATTACAGCTAGAAACTAGCCATCAGGCCCGAAATCTGGGTGGAGTGATGGATTTGGACCTGAACCTTCAGAGACACATAAAAACATTTACAACGTTGACTTTCTATCACCTGAAGAACATTTCCAGGATCAAAGGACTAATGTCTCAACGAAATCTAGAGAAACTCATCCATGTGTTTATCTTTAGTTGCATTGATTACTGCAACAATGTCTTAACAGGTCTGCCTAAAAAATCAATCAGACAGCTGCAGCTGATCCAAAACACTGCCGCCCACATTCTCACTAAAACCTGGAAGATAGAGCACATCACCCCAGTTCTAAAATCCTTACACTGGCTCCCTGTATCTCAGAGAATAGACTTTAAAATACCTCTGTTAGTTTATAAATCACTGAACAACCAAAATAGATTAAAGACCTGTTGTCGTTATATCAACCTTCCAGACCACTCAGGTCTTCTGGTTCTGGTCTGCTCTGCATCCCCAGAACCAGAACCAAACATGGAGAAGCAACTTTCAGTTTTTATGCACCACAAATCTGGAACAAACTTCCAGAAAACTGCAAAGTAGCCGAAACACTGAGTTCCATTAAATCAAGGCTAAAAACCCACCTGTTTAGAGCTACCTTTGATCAGTAGTAAGTAGAACATTGAACTATATTTGCCTGATGATCCTAATGATTTTGATGCGTTGATATTTGCATGATAATTTTAATAATTTTCATGTGTATTTGCTTTGTGATTTTGATGATTTGCTGTATACCTGATTGATGATTTTTATGATGTGAAGTACTTTGAAACTGCCTTGCTGCTGAAGGCAGTGCTTATGTGCTATACAAATAAACTTGACTTGACTCATTTGCCCTGGCAGCAAGCCATGGGGAGTGGAAGGGCAGGGGTTCATCCCCTTGAGCTGGATGTGGAACAGCAGTGGTCTCAGTGAAGACCACAGCATATGTCATGAGCCAGACCATGATGGATATGTCAGAGACTAGTTGTAGCCAATATAGCAGGGAGAGAATCCACCCAGGCTGTATACCAAGCCACCAGGTTTGCTAATTTACTAAGTCATTGAAATTTAACTTGTCCCTTGATGGACAGTGCCTGTTGACCCAAATAAACCAAAGCACCCAATGTGAGTAAAACTTCCATAACATCAGTGGTGACCTTAACAGGAGCACTGGGTGGCATGAGGTCCTCCTAACACCATTTCCAGAGTGAAGGCTAAGGTGTTATTACTAAGCCACATCACAACCCGTAATCCTCTTTTACAGTTGACAAAGACTCTACCCATTAGGTAGTGGGCAAAGAGGAATAAGGTGATTTCCAGTCTGCCAAGACACCACCACCAAGAACTATCTTGGCATATCCTTGGAGTGCAACGAGGAAGTGCAGTGACTGATCAATGGCCCATGTGGCAGTAGCATAGTCAGGCACAAAGGAAAGCATTGGACCCCTTCTGCCTTTATATGTTGCCAGGGCCCTCCCTTGAGGGGAGGGATTTGTAACTCCTCCCTTGTGGGCGGCACAAGGCTTAATGCCTTCTTGCAGTAGTACCTTGACTATCAAAAGACCAATAATCATGCCCACTGCAGCCAGCAAATAAGGTCAAACCATCATAGACAGGCTAGCAATGCAACCCTCAACTATAGGTACTCCCTCTCCAATTATGTGCCCTGCTTCCTCAGCACTTGTTACAGCAGTGGTAACAGTATGGTCTAAGGTCTCATACCAGTGACAAAAGTACTTATAAGCTCCTTCCCCACAGGCCTTCAAGGTTTCTTTAGCTGGCTGACAAGTAAGATTGGAGTAAAATAGATTGGGACACACTCACTCAACCTTTTTCATAATAGCCATTACATAAATGTCTTAAAAGCTTGGCCTACAGAGGTACTTTTACAGTGGGTAGGGCTTTGAGGATCGAGCAGTCATATCTCCAGATTGACATGACATTCATGTCAACTTGCCACAGATTGCATTGAGGAGAAGCACCATTTGATGACCATACAGAGTTGTTGAGGCTGTTAAAGATACTGTAAACATCAATCTTTTTTGTTAAAGTTCCCTTTTGTGATATTCAGCAATTCATCAGGCGTGGGGAGCTTCTGGACATACTTTCTGGAGTAACAGGGCCCCCTCAAACCGTCTAGCATTCCGGTTGCACCCTCAGGGAAGTCACCTCTCATGCGTTCGAAGCCATGGGCTTTCCAGTTCCAGGGAAATGACATATTGAGCCATTCCTTATGTTCGACCCATGTTATCCTCAAGGTGTAGGTCAAAAAGGTAAACCATGACCAGTGTATGTAAGCAGGACCTAGGGTGTATAATTCTGAGTCAAGCATCTTACGGACACACTCCAGAAACAGCTGTGCAGCCTGCATTCGGTGCAGCCATCATGTCTACTGGGCACCCTATGGATGACTTCAGGTGCCCGATGGCACCGACTTCAAAGCTGTCCCAGTGGTCGACAGGCCCAGTCACCGTACCACTGAGGGACCCAATGGTCTGGGTGTATCCAGTTGGAGCAGATGGTGCTGCGGATCTTTTAGTGTAGAATTCTGACCCGTATGATGACTGGAAGGCTGGAGGGTTGAAACAACCCAGGTGTGGTTGAAAAGGTCCTCTTCTGCAGAATCATTAAGCCATACATCATTCTTCTCTCGATGCTTCTTTAAAACGTCATAATCTGCACTGTGGTTCTGGAGAATGGCTCATTATTGTTTGGGCAAAAAGATGCTTAGGGAGGTGGTGATCCAACAGCTAAGGTTGGAATACTTGTTGGAGCCATGGGTAAACTTAGCGTGACTAAGCTGCCATAGACCCAGTCCCAATATGGTAAAGGACAATCAAAATGAGCAAGGTGCCACAAAGCAAAGCAAAAACCCTAAGCAAAGTCTTTACACAAGATGCTTTATCCTTAATCTTAATCCATTTCCATAGCTTGGGTGGAGTATGGGGGCTTGTGGTGTCAGGGGTGTTGGAAGGCCAGTCATCTTGGTTCTCAGGCACAGTGGAGTAAGTCCTGAGGTGGATAGTATCAGATCAGGTTGAAGGCTTGATCTAGGTAAAGGCTTTGTTTCCTCAACCTTCCGTGCATCAACTGTCATTGCCCTGCTTACTCGGTTTGAGTTCAGAGTTTGATATATGGGAGAGGGGAAGGGTAGGTATGGTCCCAACCCCCTCCACACTCATCTCCACAGCCAGACCTTCCATTTTTCTAGGCTGGAGTCCTTTGAAGAGGCTGTCCTCACACCACAATACATTACTGCCATAGACCGAGCCTCTCACAGAAATTTGTGATATTAGGGGTTGTTCATTATTGATAACTTGTGTGCGGTAACCTGCACGGGCTGGCACCTAGCAGGCTCCATGAGAGGGATTTGGATAAACTCTATCCAACCCCACGGTCAATGGGAGCTTGGTGTTATAAAACATAATGACCACAGGAACATTCCCACATCAAAACCTGTACTGACTGGGTTGGTGAGCTGCTCCATAATCACAACTCCAGCCGCAGAGATCTCATAAAAGCGCCTCTGCAGTGGCTCCATGTATTGTGGTCCCCAACGTACCTTTATGTGTCAACCTCTTACTTCAAAGTGTACGACATTGAATATCCTGCCTTGGCTTGTTTTTCTTTTGCCTTTGCATTCTGTTGTTCTATGGCCTTGGTAATGCTTGCTCCTATTGAATACACCCCCCTATATGAGAGTACTATCATCTGCACTGATAATTTTACTCTCCAGGTGGAGTCAGGGCTGATGGATGTGCCCATTCTATGAGCCACAGTTCCTGGAATTTGCAGCACCCCTTCATGGAACCACTTCTCTGAGGTCACCAGAAACTCACCCGTCTTCTGTTTTGGTCTAGCACAATTGCTCCCCCATACATCCAAAGGGATGATAAAATAATATAGACCTGTGCCTCAGATCCTTTCTTCTTTTGGTGTGTCTTCAAAGGGGAGATCGGGTTGTTGATGACTTCCAACACCATTTGTCCCCAAGTGGTCAATTCCTAGGGACCTGTCCATCCCTTCTTTCTAGCTTTTTCCCTGTTGTCATCTGACAATCAGTCCAGTCCTGCGCCAGGGCCCTCTTGTGCAGGGTCTCGATAGACTGTTAGAACTAGGGGATACTGCACCATGCCCATAGGTGGAATACCTCTTCTCCCAGCTGTTCCATCATAAAGCCACGCTTCTATGATGACCTTGGTGAGCAGGCCTTGTTGTCTGGCTTGTAGGGCATCATGCAAAAGTCCCCAGCCCTCTGTCCCACACTACATTGAGTACAATGCCGGGGCGGATGGCTGAACAGCTTGCCCCAAATTGCACCTCTGGATCTTTGTTGGGCTGGGTGGTGCAGGTGCTTTTACTTTAGAGTGTGACTTTAATATTCTGAGGGAACTGAAAAACTTTCTCACCTGCTACCCATTAGCCTGGACATGCAGCAGGTTGACCCTCTTATTCGAAGCGCACAGTGTTTCAACAGGGGGAGAGTAGCAACTCGACACTCCCCACAAATAATGAGGTCTGTTACCTTGACGGGGGAACACTTCATCCGGAAAAACTAAGCACTAGATAAGTGAGGGTGCAAAGGCTTCTCTCACCCTGGTCCATGCCAGCGGATCTTAAGCTAGCTGGGGGACAGGCAGATCATACAACAGTTCATAGCTTTCTGCTATGACAACATCTTTTTCCTCTGGTGACAGGAATCCTCTTTTGGCAAACTCCAGTTTCCAACCTCATGTCCAAAGTCATGAGGTTGTTCTTCGAATGGCAACCACCCCATAAACAGTGGCCAGTCTGATGTCGATTGGCAGGTTGCTTGGTTCACAGGTCATTTCTGTGGTTTCTGGTTGTCTTTTGCTAAAAAATGGTTTGAGCTGTTCAACTCCTTGGATTCCTTTTCTTCTGCAATAGGACAGTGTTGAATACCAACACTTGTGTCACAATATCACTGGTGTCAAACTTGGGTTGCCATGGTTGCAGGTTGATCACAGGCTCTGATCTACACGCTTTGTCCCACTTAGAATGGCACATTGGGTTTAGGCTTATTCCTTTTTCTTGTTGAGCTCCGCCCGACCTCCTATGAGATGAATGGTCATTAGTTGAGTTCTGTCACAAGGCTGGGTCTACTGACTTGATGCCTGTCATTCAGAGACTGCCCAGTTTCAGCAGCCTTGGTGCTCCATTCTTGAGAATTAGCATTTTTTGCTATCCAGTTCTTCACCAGGCCTATAGTGTGTTCCACAACTCCATTGGCTTGTGGGGTGTAGGGTATAGAGTAAATCTGCATTACTCCAAACTTTTGGTACCAGTGGCCCACTTGTGCGTTGCGAAAACGAATCTCATTGTCTGTTTGCAACTTTTTCGGCACCCCAAGTGAACTGCTGACCTGTTCCAGTATGTTAACAATAACATTGCTACCGTTAGCTTTTCTTGATGCTTTCATAATCACATACCCTGATGTTGAGTCCACCAGGATCAGAAGGTATTTCTCACCTTTCTTTCCAGTTATCCCCGTGGAGCCTGCGACATCCATGCACACTGATCCCCAGGGTATGATGCTCTTGATGGCTAAGCCATCCATCTGCTGCCCTCGATGCCCTGCATTATATTGACTACATACTTCAGTCCCAAAGCATGTATCGGATGTGTTTCAGCAGGACCCAGAGTTCCTGCTCCAATTCTTTACAGGTAGGAAATATGCTCGCATGTTCTAAGGCCTCATGCATTCCCACCGTCCTTGGGGTGTTTTGTCCCACTTCTTGATCCCGACAAAGATGATTTTTCTCTATTGGACAAAGAGATCCACTTCATCATGCCCTCACCAGTGAGCTCCTTCTCTGGTGTGAGCTTTCTGATGCTCCACCTCAAGCTCCAGGTTGAACTTCAGTTTGGCTATCTTCTTTCACAAATCATGATGTCACCAGCTTCCCTTTGGTGTTCTAAAATCCATTTTCTTCCCAAATGGATAAGTCCTCTCTTATGGCATATGCACAGTAGAGGCCGTTGGTTCCCATGTTTTGAACCTGTTGCCATACAGCAACAGCTCTGTAGGGAGTAGGGAGATGCAGCTTTGATGAGGGCACTTCAGATGTTTTTGCTGGTGGGTGTGAGGCTTCAGCTCCTGGCTCAGGCGCCTTTGTGGTTTTGGTGTCCTTGTCCATTACTTTGTCCCTAATTGTTTTGAGTTGTACATCTCCCAAAGCCTCTTGTTTACGATCCGAGTCAGGGATGGGGGGTGGACTGACTGGCTACTAACTTCACTGCCTGGGTCTGGTCAGTTACCCTCAATGAACCTCTTCCCTCACCTACATGCTGTGTAGTTTCTGCAAGGATTGTGACTGGCAGTCTTATCAGTCACTGACTGTCTTACTCCCTTTCAGACTGCCCATGTTTGGTGCTTGACCAAAACCTTCTGCTGCTCACCACTAATCTCTGAGGGGTTTTATTGCACAAAAATCTCTGGTCGGGCACCATCTTTAATTGGACATATGCCAAAGCCCTCCCCTACTACCTTCCTACTCTGAGGGACTGACACTTGACCAGCTCTCCATCTAACGGGTACTGAGATTCCTCAGTCTGCTGAGTTTTACCCTAATCAAGACTCATTAGAACTCTATTTAGCTGGTATATTGAGGAAGACTGGCCTGGTTTCTAACAACCCACATCTGAGTGTCCCACACCGCTTCCTTCCATGAATTAATTAGTCTAAGTAGCCCTGCAGACGACTGTGATTCATACAACACACCCATTAATGATTGCTCTCTCACTATTATGCAAAGTGCCTTTTGAGTCCTAACCAGGTATTATTTAGTGATTTGTACAAGCCCCAGGGGTGTTGCTTTACTAACTTTAGGCTTAAAGCAAGCCTTAAAAACCTATTAAGATCTATGAACCATGCACCAACAAAATTTTACTACCACTAAAGAACTTAAAAGTACAGTGATAACTGAATAATAACTGAATGTTCACAACTCCTCTAAAATTTTATATACTTCTTTAATTAGTAACACTTTGGTAGGGTCAGTTACTGCATAACTGAGCAGCAGAAATAATCAAGAAATAAAAATAAATCATTCTAACCAAACCTGCCTTCTCCCTAATGCTGGAAATGAATGATTTTAAGTGGAGGCTTTGGGAGATGGAATGGCTTGCACACCCCAGGCTGATCCAATGTTCTGAATGGGTGGTGGACAGATTCTTGAGCAAAAGACTGCAATTTACAGTCTCTCTCCCTTGGGAGGATGGATGTGTTCCTTGCCAAAAAACTGCTTTGTCTTTAGGGTCCGAGCTACAGCTGATGAGGGAAGTCCAATTTGGAGCCACAGTTCAATGAGCTTTAGTGGTAGAATCCTTTTTGCAAAACAGTCCAAGGCTCATCTGAGGCTCATGGGTTCTCTACTCTTGCTGTAAGGTTCTTGGTCCATCTCAATCTTAGCTCGACAGCTGCCTGGAGCTATTGCCCAATCTTTCCAACCCCACCCTACGAGTCACCTACTGTCCACCACCATTCCACTCAGTTCCTCATTTACCCTAACATCTGTTTCCTGGACTTGCTGGGGCATGTCCTATTGCATCATTCTCTTTCTTCAATAATCACACATTCCAAAGTTTTAAACATCATTAAACGTTTAAACATCATTATTTAGCTTCCGTTAAAATCATAATCCTTTTCATTAAAGTTCCTTTGTTATAGTCCTTTAACATATATGGTTACGTGGAAAGATTCACTGTGACTGTGGTAAATTCGATAACAGTCACAGATATATTGTTCAACTCTAACAGTTACAGATATACAGTCTGTAAAATAACACAGAAATACAAATATCAGGTTATTCATTTTTGTGGAAATCATAGTGGCCCATTAATTTGGGTGATTTAACTGCTGTGAGACAAACACATCTCATTAGTTATGTCAGATGCTTTAAGGTCTCTTAGCAATATTGAGGGCTGCTTTTCACTCTCTAATCATTTTATACATTGTTATCTTTGTATGCATGGAAATAAGGAAAGATCTCACCAAGTTTGACATACAATCTATGCAGTATTTAAGTGCTTCAGTTACAGTGGTGTGAAAAAGTATTCACCCCCTTCACAATTTTTTTTTTTTTTTTTTTTGCATGTCACACTTCAGTGTTTCAGAACATCAATTTAAATATTAGTCAAAGACAACACAAGTAAACACAAAATGCAGTTTTTAAATGAAGGTGTTTATTATTAAGGGAGCAAAAAATTCAACCCTAAATGGCCCTCAAGTCAAGTGTCAAGACCAGTTCTTCCAAGACCAAATGCTTAAAAAGTCGACAAATATTTCAGGACATTGCTTTCTGTACACCAGAAAACGCAAAAATTAATGAAAAAACAGTTAATTATTCAACCCAAACCACTTCGTGGTATTAAATCAATAATGGTCATAATAAACTAATACTTAGGTTATTAAATGCAGACATACATTAATAAACATTCTCTAAACTGAAATAATCAGCTTACATTGCACAATGTTGTATGATAAATTTAAAAAACAGTGAGAGATAAGGCTAAGATAAAGATGTCATATTTAAAAGAAATCTTTCCTCTTATGTTCATCTGAATAAAAGCAATTCATCAGAGTATCAGATGTTAAGAACACATATGCTGGACATATTAATAAATTAAAATGCATTTTAAAATTATTAGTCCATCCAGGCACACAAATAGCCTCACAGGGGGAATTCCAAAACAATCAGAGCCAATAGAATCAATGGGCTTTACAAAAGTCACATAGCCAACAAGGGATGACACAGGGACAACAGATTACTGTAGCCAAGAGAGAATATTTTCTCCAAAATGGATTATGACCATAAAACATCAAAGGTAAGACTGAATTTATGTTTTTGGCTTGATGAGCCTTATTTCCTCTTCATCAGCTGAAATGAGTTTTGCACGTAGAGTGGCGATGCAGGTTTAGTGTCCATTTATGTTTTTATTATTATTGTTATTTACCTGCTTAGTGTTGAAACTTGTTGTGCATATTTTTCGCATTACTATTTACTTTTCCTTGTGTCTGCAGTAGATGTCTAGTAAAACTAAATGACATTCCGGTTTTTGCTTTTCCCTTTACTTTCCTGTCTTAAAATTCTTCATGTTTTAAAAAAAAAAAAGCAAATTTAATAATTTTCTGCAGTCATATGTGGGTGTTTGTTCAGCAGAAGCTAGACCGCACCGCATGTGAACACGCAGACATGCTCTTTTAAATAAAAGGACCAAATGCCATCTGGTTTTGTAAACATTCAGATGCAACACCACTGCATGGTCATTAGCAATAATAACATTGTAGTTTTTCCCGAAAAGGTGGGACGGAGCTGCACTCTGATCACTGCCTTTAATTTGCATTGTTGTGCATCTGCAGGTGAGGATAAAAGGGATTTAAGTTTTCATAATTTTGATAAAAACTACTGAGTCTCGAATCGGTCTTGACCCAGTTTGTTGAACGAAACCAAGACCAAGACCAAGGCATAACTATCCGAGACTGAGACTGAGCCCAAGACTGGGAAAAAACAGACCAAAACCAGTCTCAAGACCTCCACCCCGACAGTGACAGCAGAAAATTGCTTTCATTGTGTCATTGACTTTACAGCAATCCCTCATACCGAGCATGCATGTAGCAACAGAGGAGAGGAAAAACTCCCCTTTAACAGGAAGAATCCTCCAGCAGAATCAGAACCTGGCTCAGTATGAGTGGCCATCTGCCAAAACCGACTGGAGGTTTGAGAAGACAGAGCAGAATGCTCAAGAAGAAACAGATGATTATTTTCGATGTTCAGGAAAGTAAAAAGTTAACAGCAGGAGAGGAAGAACAATTAGTTGATGGCAGCATTATCTCAGCTGATGCTCTCCTCCAGGAACGTACCACAGCCAAATGGAACGCCAGACCAGGTGTAGCTTCTATGGAGAGAAAAATAACTGAGAGAAAACAAAAAGTTAACATTTTCAATTGCTTATGTCATCTTGATCAAAATGAATTATATGGGGAGTCGATTGAATAGTCTCATCCTCCACAACATTTAAGCATAAGTTTGTCACATAAGTCTTAACATGCAAAATGCTTGAACAGGTTGTCATAAAATGTCAGCATCTTTCTATACATTTCCATTAGACTTTTTTCAAAATCTGTCCTGAATTGGTAAATTGCTCCCAGGTGAATCCTGACTTTCTCCAACATAGGTAAATGTGTGAAGCATTAGATCAACAAATGATCAACCCATTTATTGAAACAGCTCAGAAGTACATCTCATCAACCATCAACTGGCAACTATATAGTGTATACAGCCAGAGCACAACACCATGTTACATGTCTGACAATGTAAGGGCAAGGATCTGGAGAGGGTCAGCAGCCAGAGAGAAGTGAGGCTGTGGCGGAGGAGTTAGGAGACAAAACAGAGGAAGAGGTAGAAGAGACAGAGGACATCTGCCAGTTTCCATCGCGCCAGCATCATCAGGATATGCAACCCACAACAAGATGCTGATGGAGTTCCTCTCGCCATGCTCTTCATTCCTTGACCCCATTGGGGAATTTTTCTCAGCACGGAGATGGAAAATATAGGAAGACTGCACTGTAATTTCTACAGCACTGCCTCTACTGTTTTCCTTAAAGAGACTGTCTTATGTTCCCATTTCTACTTTTTTTTTCCTTTGTGCTCTGCAGTGCTGTCTTTTCCTTCCAGTATCACAATGACATCTGTCAACAGATTACAGTAACGGCATAAATGTGAATCTTGTCCAGTCTCTTGCCATTGATCTCGAACAATTACAATTTACAATGATTGTCATCAAAACTTTAGCTATAGTTTACAACAGAACATCCCTCCAGAGTCACTGGTATATTGAGAACATGACTCAGCATTTTGACTGTCTTTACTGTACACATTGACAGTGACAGTTATTCTGAGGCACTGACATATTCACTGGTATTTTGCAATTTGTAATAATTGTTTTGAGAAATGGACTTACTGTTCTGCAGAAGTTGAGCATGATTCAAGAAATGCACCAAAGCGACTGAGAAAAACTGTAAAAGTAGTTTCTGTTTAAATCTCATCTACACAAACAGCATCAGGCACACTTTGCTCTGTTCTATTTGTCTTCCAAGCAGCCGAATTTCCTGGGTGTGTTTAAAGTAGATCTTTATGTACTCCCATTATTTTACTGGGTAATAGAAGAGACATCCTGGAGAAAACAGCTGTTAGGGTCTGGGTTTATAACAAGACTGTTATCATGACTCCAGACTGAACTAAAAAATACTCATCCTGCTGATGATACTCCTGAGATCATCTCAACATGTTAATTTTAGCCCCCCAAAGTTTTGTGATTTAAACCCCCCCCCCCAAAAAAAAAGTCTGTCACCACAGGGCAAACATTCTTCTGGTTGAAATAGTTCAGCAAGCTTGTGAAATGATCAGTTCATCAAGAATTCTACTTTTATAAAGAGATTTAATGTGACTTTTTGAATAAGCACCCTGAGGAAGCTGTAGCTCCCGGGCAGAGAGACGTCTCATCGACAGATGCTTCTTGACAAACTGGAGCGATGACCTTCAGGTCAGATCGAACAACTGTTCTGCAGAGATTCCCTCATCAGAACCGGGACGGTGCGAACCGCAGCTCCACAGACCCAGTCTTGTTCACTGTTATATGACGGAGTTTCTCATCAGCTTAGAAGGCCGATTTCTGGCATGTGGACCTGCTGGACCATAAAGCTTTCTTTTTGTCACAGATTTTAATCATGAGAAATAAATCCAAAATATGCCCCCAAAACTTTGATCTGGTCATCCCCTCCAAAGATTTTCTATTGGGTTGGGGTCTGGAGACTGGCCAGGTCACTCTTGGACCATGAAACATTTCTTACAGAACCACTCCTTAGTTGTCCTGGCTGTTTAGCTTCATTGTCATGCTGGAAGACCAGCCATGGCCCATCTTCAGTACTCTTCCTGAGGAAAGGAGGTTGTTTCCCAGAATCCTGCTATACTGGGCCCCATCCACCCTCTCCTCAACATGGTGTAGTTGTCCTATATCCTTTGCACCCCAGGTAACCAGTTCAAACAGGTATCGTCGATATGGATGAGTGAAAAAAAAATTAGTATTATATCAAATACTTGCTTTCCCCACTGTATATGAAAGTTTGTATTTGGAAGTTGAGTGTTGAATACTTTGTGCTGTATGTGGAGCCTACAGGTCTTCTTACCTTTACATTTAACACGCTCTGCAGTCAAACCCAACATCACTGACGGCAGCCATTAAAAAACAGCTGATTTATTGAGGAGTGTTGGCAGTTAAGACAGTATAAGTTACTTTACAGCCAGAGCTGTTTTATCAGAACAAACTCAGACTGGGCAGAGAAATACAGTATTTAGTGGTAACAACATTACACAAATATATGGCATTCTGTGTGTCAACAAACAAACAGGCTAATAAACTGTTGCAAACATGGTTGAAACAAGATGTAGAGACACTGGCAGCATGGAAACACTCCTTCCTATAGAGGAGTGCTGTTGCAGAGTTTGGACCTTCCACAGGCTGACTTCCTTCCAAAGGGAATCAGACAGATGTTTGTTTCTAAAACAGCAGAGAAATATCCAAATGTAGACCTCAAACCGTAGTCACAGAGCTGAAAGAATCCGATTAACCAACCAGACAGGATGCAACATTCGGCACCAGTAACATGAACGTGATAGAAGGCAACCTTAAGTAAGACATGTCGTGCAACACCTGGAGGTTTGGAAGAACAGCAGCCCTTACAGAGAGTAGGACTACAAGACATAAGGCTTCAGTGTTGTTAAAAAAAAAAAGGGGAAAAAAGCTCATCCAAACCAGAAGGTTTGGAGAGGAAACTGTCTTGCCATGGAGATGGGTTTCAGGATTGTGTAGGAGTAGGCTTAAAGTGAAGTTCTTTCTCAGTCCAGAAAATGCTTCCAAGGCAGGGTTGTCCACAAGAGGGTGGCGTTGATCCAATTTCACGTCAGCTTTAAAAAAAAAAACAAAACAAAACAAAAAAAAAACATAAAGACCAAAAAAAGCTTCAGAAGATGGTCAGCAAGGCAACCATCCAGCCAGGCTATCACCCCAGCCTCCTGTCAGAATGGCTCTACTCCCCTACTGTAGATACCTGAGCTCTGAAAGCAGGTCAGAGAGGGACGGCCATGGAGCCCACTGCCTGCAGAGGCAGAGCCCTGATGCTACAGCAGGTGTGGGCAATCCCAGTCTTCAAGGGCCAGAGTCCTGCAACTCTTAGATGTCACCTGGTCCCAACACACTTCAATCAAATAGCTGAATGCACTCAAGTTTTGAGAGTCTTGCTAATGACCTCATTATTTGACTCAGGCATGTTGAAGCAGACACATCTGAAAAGTTGCAAGACACCAGCCCTCGAGGACTGGGATTGCCCACCCCTTTGCTACAGTCAAAGTCTTCAAAAATATCCTGAGGTTGAGAAATTACAAAAATACATCATCATACGAGCTGCTCGTTCAGAACAGCAGGAAGAAATGCCATCCATGTCCTCACAAAAACAGAGAAATCTAGATCAGTAAGTGCTCAACCCGCCTTCCTCATTCATCTTCCTCTCAGACTCGCAGTCCAAACATCACCTCCAGATCTTCCTCTCTCACATCTGAGGAACTGCTGATCCAAACCAGAGTTCCCGGCAGAACATGACATGTTGAAAACCAGCATCTGCTACCTTATTTGCAGAGATAGTTCAGGATTTCCAAGGTGAGCAGCTGATATCTTAGCTTACGTACAGAAATCACTGTCTTCATTTCTCAGAACTCCACATTAGTTGGTTCTATGGACCTAAAACAAATCCATCCTGAAATGCACATCTTCTTTTCAGCATGTTTACATTGGGAGCTTATGTCCACACAACCTGATGAACATCTAAACAGGAAATGGAGGCTGGAGGTGGTGCATCACCAATGATCTTCCTGTGTGAAACACCTGCTGAGAATGTGGCATAAAAGTAAAAAACATGGTAAAAAGCTCAGATATTACATTAGTTAAAGTGAATGCTGTTTTAGTCAGTTTTACACTGCCTGGGACATTCTGCCTGAAATCTTCTGTTTTCACATGAAGATCATTGGTGACGCTTCACCTCTGACCTCCACTTCCGGTCTAAATGGTCACTAGTTGTTATGGAAACTACCTCCTAATGAAAAAGTGACTTGTTTGGAGCTTTATCAGATGACAGTTCCAGGTCAGCAGGTGTCCCTCCTGGTCTAAACCCAGCTGCAGCCGGCGGGACCAACTCATCTCCATTCAGACATAATTAAGACACCAAGAGTCGTCTACTGCAGGCAGGACCGCAGCCTTCAACTGACCCCCCCCCCCCTACAGATATGACTGAATAATTCCTATCTGCTCCTCCAGTGTCTGCACTGCAGCAGTGAAGCAGCTCTGCCGAGCATCACTGTAGTCTCTCTCTCTCTCAGCACCAACGTTCAACCAGCTCTCCTTCTGGTCCGAAGTGATGGTGAGACAGAACGGCCTGTCCAGACAAAGCACCCCTCTGGACTGAGCAGCAGCAGATGAGACACAGAGCGTGTGTGTGTGAAAACTGAAAGTTGCTTCATCCACACACTGACAGACACAACCTTCCTGGCACAACATCAACACAACTCAGCTGTTAGTCACTCTCTTACTCACTGAGGTGGCATCCAGTCTATTTTCCTCAGACTCCTTTAGCTCATCTCGTCCTTCTTCACAACTAACTGGACCTCCTGAGATGAAGCTGCTGGATTTTCATCAGAACAAAGACTGGAAATGGACCCAGAACCCGGCTGGTGACCAGAATCAGATGATTCTTAGCCTCAGGTCTCCTCCCCAGCACTGAGCTCACCTTTACCAAGCTCTACCAGGTGACGCTTACAACAACAATCTTCAGAGTGGAAGGTGTTACTGGCTGGAGAAGTTAGCATCATTAGCAGTTATGTTCAAAATAAATTCTGATTTTTCCTTCTTTGTTTCAAACTGAGAGTAAAAGAGTGTTTTACAGTGACTGCTTTCTGTCACACAGTGTGACATCTCCTCTTTGAGTCTGGAATCGACAACCATCAGAGCAACAACTTCCAGGGGAGATGAGAGTCCAATAACACTGGATTTGCCCAGTTAGGAGACAGGCTTTGGGTTTTGTCTCTAGGAGCAGGGATGGTTTGGGCTGAACAGGACCATGTCAGCTAAATGTGCAGGTGATCTTTGGGCTTTGACCAGCAGCTATCGGAGCAGTGGAGCCGCTGCTGTGTAAGCGAGAGTAAGGCCGTCATCTCCGCATATCTGCTATACAACAAAAGAAGCAGTCTGCAGGGGGGAGGCCCTGAGCAACACGCAGGTAGCAGTAAGATCAGGGTGTGTGGAAGGGACCGGCGGGTCTGGTACTGGTACCATTCAGAACATTTAAATGATGTAAGACCGTAAACACATGCTGGGTCATTTAACCATCATACACAACAGTTCAGTGGTTAAAACAAAGAAAAGGTCTGACAGATGAGGAAACGGTTTGGCATAAGACCCGCTTCAACCTGGACCAAACTCTCCATCCTCACTATTTAACCTGTTAACTTGCCGAACCGCTCTGAAAGGTGCCCCCCACCCACATCTGCAGCTCCTCCAGGTTCAACAGAGCCTTGTCTTCAACCATGGACAGAGTGGAAGTGCATCGTCTCATCTGGACTGACGCTAAATAAATAGAAGAAAATATGGCAGGAAGGATGTTGGTGGCTCCGATGCTCCACATCTGGGTGGGACTCTGACCCAGTGGTCCCCAAAGGCAGCTAAGTGAAGAAGATGTTAAGGACGAATTCAGAGAACTGGACTCATCAGAGAAGAAGATGCACCAATCAAACCAACAGCAGCTCCGTTCACTGATTGGTCAGTTGGATGTAAAACACCAAGTGCTAACAGGTCGGCCTAACTAGTTAGTTAGCTAGTTAAGGAGCAGGGACTAAAAACTGTATTAAAATAGTTCAATATTTAATGCATGTAGAATTAAGTAAAGGTCAGTAAACCTGTGATTGGTACATCTGTGATCTGAAGATTAGCCAACTGTTCCGAAAACTCATCTAAACCCCAAAATCTTCTTAAACAAACATGCAAAAACTAGAACCCTCGTTCAGCTGTGGAGCTGCTCACGCCACCAAGGTAGGAGCTGCAGGGAGCAGGTAGGAGCCACAGGAAGCAGACCAGGATGGTGAGATGAGCTCCAGGTTGAACATGGCAGGGCACAGGAAGTCTCCTCACACACTCTGGAGGAACTCTGAGGACCCCCCCCCCATTGTGGCATCATTAGCAAGATGATGCTAACACTGGAGCAAAGGCAGTGGAGTTTCTTTCAGAGTTGTGTGTGTGTGGGGGGGGGGGTTAGGAAGCTAGCAGCTGGCTGCTATCAGTCACAGTGAATGAGCTCAGTAAGGCAGAGAGCAGGAAGGGGGGCAGTAGTGGTGGTTTTAATACACAGTCAGAGTTCAAACATGAGCAGGATTGGCAGGGGGGTTGGATGCAGACAGAACCAGGTGTCACAGTGCCTTCATGCCCCCCCCCCCCCCCGGTCCGTTCCCTCACTGCAGCATCAGCTGCTTCAGGTTGTCGTGCAGAATGGTGTCCTTGACGTCACGGAACACCAGCCGGATGTTCTCAGTGTTGATGGCCGTGGTGAAGTGGTGGTACAGGGGCTTCTGCTGCTGGTCGCGCCGCTTGCTGCGGAAGCACTCCACCAGGAAGCACTGCACGTCCGCCAGGCTGCCAGGGGCGCCCGAGAATTCTGGGAAGTAGTCCTTGATGGAAACCTGCCTCACTTTCTCCTCCAGCAGGTCTGTCTTGTTGAGGAACAAGATGATGGAGACGTTGCTGAAAACCCGGTTGTTGACAATGGTCTCGAAGATGTTGAGGGACTCGCTGAGCCGGTTGGTCTGCCGGTCCTCCATCAGCACCTGAAGGTATCACAAAGGAAACAACATGATGAGTTTCAGCTGCTAGCTCAACCACAGCTCGGACCCACCAGGACCTACTGGGGAACATGTGAGGGAAAACAGGAACATCACAGCCCAAAACCGCTTCTGCTTTTACCAGAGAGCTTTGGTCTCGTTTGCCCTCTGATATTGCTTCCTCTCCACGCTTTATTCCGTAGAATTTGTCACAACTGTCCAGTGGTTCACATAGCATCACATGACAACAGACTTCAGTAGGTTTCATCAGGACTTCATGTGACAGAACAACCTGGTGGTACTGCCTCAGTCAAGTGGAAGGAAAACAATAAGAGTGAAGAGTCAGTGATGAAACAAGCCTCTACAAGCCTGGTTAGCAAGGTTGCACAACAAGCATGAAGGACACAACAAATATGGGGGACCTTTTTGGCCAACATGCAACATGTGGAGACAAAAAAATACTGCCCATAACCCTAAAACACAACCCCCCCACCATGAGTCAATCAGGCTGCAGGAGGCAGTTCCTTAGCAGGTCAGAGGTGATGAAAACATGAAGGTGAACCAGGACAGTCCTGGAGGAGAACCTGTTCCACTGCTGCTGCTCTGCTTTAGTCAAACACTCCACAATCCTGTATCACCATCACATGTCCAGACCGAACCCCAGAACAATATCTGAGACCTCCCTGCTCCATGGCAAGGTCCTACGGCCAGAACCACTACTGACTCCAAGACAACACAAAGACCCATCTCACATTTACCAGAAACATCTTCATGATCCCAAGACTTCAGGGAAAATATTCTGTGGACTGATGAGACCAAAGTGGAAAGTTCTGGACGGTGTATATCATGCTACATCTGACCTAAAACTAGCACAGCATTTTAGAACCAGAACATCACTCTGACAGTTAAACACGGTGGTGGTTGTATGATGGTCTGGGGCTGCTTTGCTCCTCCAGACTTGAACAACTGACTTTAAGTCGATGGAAAATCAATTTCCCTCAGTGATGATGTTGAAGACTCTTTGCCAGTTATCAGTACCCTGATGTCTACTGCTGCCGCCATGGCTGAAACGACCAGTGTGGCGACTCCTGTCTTCCCCTGATTAATTTTCTTTGTTCCTCAGGTGAAGTGGGTGTGGGTTGGAGTCAGCCCCTGACTGGGAGCACCTGGGCCAGTGTTCCCAGCCTATTTAAACTTGGCTGCTCTTCACACCAGTGGCTGTTCATGCTTCCTCCCCATAGCAAGCAGTCCTGGTATTTTTGTTGGGTTTGTTGTTGTGGTTATATCTAATTGGTTTTACTTTTCTCGAATTAGCTAGGTCTTGTGTTGGTTAGTGTTTTGGTTCTCATTTAGTTGGTTTGTCTCCTTTTTTTGTCATAACCGCACGAGCCAGGCCATGGCACAAGTTATTAACTTCAACCTGTATGATGCTACAGGACAAAATGCTCTGGAATGAGGGGAATATGGTTTCATGATTACTGCAGAACTATGAATGTGAAAGAAGCTTCAATAATCAGAAGCAAATTATCAACATTTTCCTTTGTTAATGTATAAAGGTAGTAGAGATGTGCAGTTAGCTGCAGCTGGTCCCAAACAGCAGAATAAGACGTGACACTGACCTGATCATATTCAGAGGAAGAGACGAGAAACAAGATGGAAGTGACTGAGTCAAAGCATTCGAACCAGCGGCGCCTTTCAGATCGCTGACCGCCAACGTCCACCATTTTGAAGGGAACGTTCTTGATCTCAAAGTTGTACTCGTGGATCCCCTTGGTGGGTTTTCTGGCCAGCAGGATGTCCTGTTGGCTGGGAAGGTAGTCCTGCAAGAAGATTAGAGCATTCAGAGCTGTGCTTCTGGTCGACATGGAGACAAACATGAATCAGACTCTTTTCCCCCCTGGAGACATTCATTCTACTGATCCTCACTATATTTCTGCACTACCTGGTCCACAGCAGTCCCCCCTCCTCCCCCTGTCTGAAAACGGGCCCTGACCTCATCTCCTCTGGTCTGAACTGTGCAGCATCAGAGCCCACATTCACAATACAGCCGTCAGACTTTAGTGCTCAGATATAATGTCTGACACGTCTGGATGCCTGCTAGGAGAGCATAACCCATCCAGTACAGAGCACTGCTGGTCAGATCCCATCAGGATGCACACCGCTGCTTTGGGACGTCCCTGCCTGATGCTCTGCAGTCCTGACAAATCACAGCATGAGAGGCAGGAGGAGAGAGAGGGAATCTCTCAGCTGGTTCCTTAAAGGTTGGATCAGAGCACAACAGAAATCCCTCGTTGATTTAAACAGCGGAATGGGGTGGGGGTCTGGGAAACAAACTGGCCTTAAACACAATCAGTTCAGCACCAAGATGGAAGAGTCCACTTTAGATCTAATCTGGGTGAACCAACAATGAGCTGGAGCGTGCAGCCATGCTTTTATTGTGACAGTCAGATGAGAGAAGGAGCTGAAATCCCTCAGTCTGAACTGAGCAGCTTGTCGGTTGCCAATTCCAAACTCTTTGTGACCATCCTCCTGGAAATGTGGAATCATCCTGAAAACAGGCATGTTGAGGACTTCTGGATGTCCTCAGAGTTAAACTCCTTTAGACAGGCAGCCTGTTTAGATGTCGGTAAAATGAGACCTACTTTCCTCATCAGTTAATTTATTTCCTAAAGATGTAAATCTAACTGACTGGACCAGAATCCTGGAGAAACCTTTGACCCACACATAAGCCCCTCCCCACCGGCACACATAGAACCACTTCCAAACTACTCCTTTGCAGTGAGAAAAAAACAGACCTGTCATCCAGATTATATGATTTGAGGGGTTTCAACAAGAAGAAGTTCTTAAACATGTTAGAAATGCCGATGTGCTGTTCATCTAACATAAATTGTTCAGGTTCTGAAAAATCCAGAGACATCCTCAAGCAGAAATACAAGAACATGATGGAAAACAGGTGGTCGTCATGTAATTCCCAGACACAGATCAAAATAAAGGTGCATCTTGTAAGATTTATTGAACAAAACTACTTGTTAACCACCTTAATCATGGTACAGCCACAAAAAATTTGAGTTATTTAAGATTTGCTAAATTAATAAACAGATAGTTGAGGTCAATCAAAACGTTTGCATTGTAAAGGTACTCAGAAAACAAGATGTTTCTCTAACACAAAACCTTGATCAGAGGAATGTTAAAATATTGAAGCTACTCAGCATAATAAAGTACTTCCAGCATTCGGGGTTTACAATGAATGATGAAATTGTTTTTCCACAAAATCCAACTTCTGATGGTCTTTAACTGTCTGCAATAACAAACAAAATATTTGGCCTCCAAAGCACCATGTTCAGCTGACAGAAATCAGTGTTACTAAGAGACGGGGACTGGACGAAACAAACTCACCAAAAAACAAGCGAGATATTCTTAAGGACAACTGTGACGTGCTTTATTATCAGATCTAGAGAGTGATTCAATGCAACTGGCTGGGTTTCCTTGGAAACTTTTTAACTACTATGAATAACTAATTAAGCTCACTGTACTGTTTGATACCTGGGATCATTTAGAATGTATGATTGAATTGAAAATAATTTTTGTAAAGTGGCTTTAAACATTTGCTGAGAATCTAAATAAACTAAACTGAATATCACTAAATCTATTTCAAATGATTTTATCATCTAGGTAAAGACAGGTCAAGATGGAATATCTGGAAATTAATCAAATAATCTTAAAGAGGTTTAGTTCTAATAAGTAAATGACCACAAAAGGGTCTATCAAGATTACAATTCTTAATTCAAGCTAGTTTAATTATTGAGGAGATTCTTTTTTGCAGTGTACCTTTCAGTGAAATAAAATGGAAACACCTCCTTCGGTATAATTGCCATAATAATTGCCAGTTCCCCACTATGAGTGGAAAATCAAGCCAGACAGAACGCAAAGATACAAAAAGGTGAGAGGAGAGGGAAGGCAGCTCTGGTCAGGATTAAATCGTGGTGTTCCAAAGTCAGAGGAACTCTCTAGCAATCACAGATCTGTTATTCCTGCAGTGGAAGCTTTCAACATTTAAATAATCCATGTTCTACATATTTAGAGATATGTTATTATACTTGCAATAATCAACGTTATTTTAGCAGCTGTAGCAACACCGATTGCTTTAAATAAAGAACTAAATCATGTTGGATCTTTTTGTTTGGAATGTTTGAGTAATAAGTGTAGAGTTCTAACATTTCTACTGGAGGTCCTCCCAGTGAGGCCGGCCCACCGACCGCAGCGCCATGTTGACGGTCCGGACTCAGTGGGAAGAAATGTTCCTGAACACCCTGCACATGTGACTGATAACATCACAGCAAACTGATTCAGGCAGAGTCCATACAAGTTAAAGACCATTACCATAGCTACTGGAAGATGTATAGACTTGCTTCCTATTCATTTCTTAGCTGAGGTTCTGATGAGTCACATCTGCTGGCTCTAGAACCCCATCACATTATTTCTTTCTGCATGACTTCATCTGTAGTTCTGATTCCGTTCTGTAAACGTTCCTGATTGGTGGGATTTCCAACCCATGTTTCACAGAAGTAAAGTGTTTGGTTCCTCTATCTGTAATGTTCACAGTGAAACAAAGCACAGAAGAAAGCACTTTCACTTCTCTTTCCAACACAGAGGACTGTTATCACATCCATCTACTTCATCAGCCGTCCTGCTCGGCGGGGGCTCTCAGTGCTGTGTGGGTGGGACTTACCGACTCTCCGAGCTTCTCCAAATTATCCAGGAAATACTTGACTGACTCGCCCTGAGAAGAGAAAGAGAAAGGAGAAGAGCTTGGTCTGAAATGGAACAGAAAAAACCTTAAAAAGCTCTCATCTTGACAGGAAAGAAGGCTCCAGTGATGTCTCTCTGTCACCACTGGAGCCTGGCTCAGTGGAGAGTGAACTCACTGTGGAAACAGAACTCTGATAAGTAATTCCTGAGCTAAGATTTAGGAAACACAAGTCAGATTAAATAGAAATGTTGCATTAAGAATTCAGTATGTCAGAAAAGCCTCAGAGAGAGAGAGCAGCTCTGACTCACAGGAAACAACTTCTTACCTTGCTTTAGAAATTCACTGGAAAATTGATTCAGATTTTGACTCATGTGGCAATCCATATTTACATTGCAGAAGACCTTTTCAGTGCAATCTCACAGAACCCAGAACTTTTTCCAACTATGTCTCATTACAAACACAAACTTTATCAAGTATTTAATTGGGACTAATAGAGCCTAAATGTAAAAAAAAGCACACCGTTTGTAAGGTTTATGATTTGTTTTCACACCCTTTCACTCTAAAAAAAAATACAGAAAAGGTAGAGAACCACCAGCATCATGGAGACCAGGGAACCCAGCACCAGTCAGGTTTTAGAAAAGTGTTACAGAGTTGTTCGACCAGTCCTGTTGGTGAGAGCTTGTTGTTTTGTTATCGTCATTAATCAGGTATCTTCAACTGAATGGGACCATTTCTCTGATTTGTCTTGTCGCATTGAATCAAACCGAATCCCATCTCACCGTTTACCCTAAAATAAGCCAGTCTGACTCTATTATGACAGCAGGGACAAACGAGTTGGGTAGTATTGGGTTTTATGATCTATGCAACCAGAATGGATCAGACCGCTGACAGCATATCAAGATGAGCACAGACCAGACAGGACTTTCTAAAGCCACTCTGCTGCTTTTAGCAAGTCAAGCTGGTATTTCTTATTTTTAGCATTAAAAGCTGAACTATCACTCACACTGGTTAAGTCAAAGTTCAAAAAGAAAAAATGTTTTAATTAAAAGCTGTTCCAGCTCATAATGTGATCTAGAACTATTCCCCACTCACCAGCTGGAACTCCCTGCGCCGATCATAAGCATTCTGGATGCCCTCATCAGCCCACAGAGCCTGGATAGATGGCAGGTAGTGCTGGAATACTTTGGGCTGCACCATGCCATGACCATGGGCCATTGCAGATCGGGTATCAAACGCCATCATGGTGTCTCCATGCTGCTGGTTGGACGGGTCACCCCACGGGATGTGAAGCTTTTCCCGTGCATCCACTAAAACTCGGATACCTGCAGGGATTGAAGAGAATTAATTTAAATATATCCCCATTATGCAGAGAAGTTGGGGCTCTTTAAATTTGAACAAAAGGGAAACTTTCATGCTCCATGAGAAAAAAATATTTTATTTATAACAGAACATAAAAAGCTGAACAGAGTTGGACACCTTCGTCCACAAAATGAGCTCATTTTACGTGATGCCTGCTGCAGGTCCCAGGCTGAATGGCTGCAAGAGAGCTGAAAAAGATTCAGTGGGGAAAACATCTAGCAGGTCACTAAGTTAATTTATATAATGTCTGAAACATGATTGGTTAGAGAAGCGGTGTGTTAGAGAGGCAGAGCCTCTCCAGCCAAAGTTCCCCAACGTTAAACTGCAACATTTTTCATTAATCTTATTTATCAGGGTCACACAAATTTATTTTTCTTCACATACCGGTTTTGTGTCTTTAACAAGCAAATAAGATGAAGTCCAAACCTCCTCAAACTTCTCTTGCTTCCTGAAACAACTTTTTTGGTAATTTTGGTTCTGCTCATCACCACCAGAAATTGTAAATGAAGCAACTCACCTGCAGTTGAAGTGCAGACATTCAGCTTTGCAATTTTAACTGTCATTGCATCTGACCTGATCCAAATAGTAAACTTTTCCCTCTCATCAGGTGTTTTCTCCCAGGCTTTAAAAATAGCAGTTATCAAACCACTGCTGAAAAAGAGCAATCTGTACAAATCACCAATGCAGAATTACAGGCCAATCTCTAACCTTCCATTCATCACCAAAGTGACTGAAAAAGCTGTTTCAGCATTTAAACAGCTTCCTAACAATGACCAACCACTTCAATGTCTTTCAGTCCGGTTTCCGTGCTCACCAGAGCCCTTGCCCTTGTCAAAGTGTTCAATGATATCCACACAAATACAGACCGTGACTATTGACTTCATCAGCTCGTGATCTACAACTCTTACTGGAGCAGTTTGCAGCTGATTCAGTCTGATATTTACTGGAGGTTTGAGCTACAGCTACAGCTACTGGATGAACTTCTCTCCTCCTCTGAGGGTAGAGCGGGTAGTGAGTATGCGGAGGCTATTGTCCTTGTCGCGGTTGACCCGGGTTTGACTCCTGACCTGAAAACAATATAAAGCATATATAGCCTATATTTGTGCACTTAAACTAACTACAATCAGGATTTGAGATTAATTTAAATATCATGAAATGTTAAAATTTACTTTATTTTGAAAAACCAACACCGCCAGTGCTTTTCTCGGCTCCTGCCAGTGTGATATATTAACTGGTGGCGAGATTAACCTGTGGTTGCAGCTGGGAGAGGCAGATGTGGGAGTTTGTTCCAAATTAGTGGTGCATAAAAACTGAAAGCTGCTTCTCCATGTTTGGTTCTGGTTCTGGGGATGCAGAGCAGACCAGAACCAGAAGACCTGAGTGGTCTGGAAGGTTGATACAACAACAACAGGTCTTTAAGGTATTTTAGTCCTAAGCCGTTCACTGATTTATAAACTAACAGAAGGATTTTAAAGTCTATTCTCTGACCTACAGGGAGCCAGTGGAAGGACTTTACAACTAGGGTGATGTTCTCTATTTTCTTGGTCTTAGTGAGAACGCGAGCAGCAGCGTTCTGGATCAGCTGCAGCTGTCTGATTTGACTTGAGGCAGACCTGTCAAGACACTGTTGCAGTAATCAATGCGACTAAAGATAAATGCATGGATGAGTTTCTCTAGATCTTGTTGAGACATTAGTCCTTTAGTCCTGGAAATGCTCTCCAGGTGATAGAAGGCTGACTTTGTAACTGTCTTTATGTGTCTCTGAAGGTTCAGGTCCGAGTCCATCACTACACCCAGATTTCAGGCCTGATCACTAGTTTCTAGCTGCATTAGCTAAAGCTGCGCGCTGACTGTAGATCGTTCCTCTTTAGGTCCAAAGATAATGATTTCAGTTTTATTTCTGTTCAGCTGGAGAAAGTTTTGGCACCTCCACGTACTGGTTTGTTCTAAGCGTCTGTTTAGTGCTCGGATGGGTTCGGAGTCATCTGGTGACATTGTAATATAGAACTGTGTATCAGCTGCATAGTTATGGTAACTAATCTTATTACTTGTTATAATCTGAGCTAATGGGAACATGTAAATATTAAATAGGAGAGTTCCCAGGATTGAACCTTGGGGTACTCCACATAGATATGAGGAATGTCATGAAAATGTTCAAGATAAATGTTGTAATTGTGGGGGACAACATAAAGTGACCTTTGGGGGATATGAAGTTAGAAAGAAAGCCATTGAAGTGGAACAAATGAAGACAACCAATAATATCAGCTATGCTGAAGCTGTGAAGAGGTGCAAGGACAGACTGGAAGGAGGGAGATAAATGTTCAACAGAACTCAACATCTCAATAGCAAAAGAGAGAACTGAACCTATAATTACAGTGGAGAAGATCATGTTGTTCATTGCGCATGTGATTAATTGTGCAGATCAAGTGAAGTACAAAACTGAGAAAATTAAAATAATAGTAAAAGGAGCAGAGAAGTTCTTTGGTATAAAAGATATTTTATGGGAACATATAAATAAAGGTTTGGGAGGGGATGGGAAGTAAGGGACATCAGAAGGGAGGAAACTTTGATTATCTTACAGTGGAATACTCAAAGTTTAATACCAAATGGACATGAATTTAAAGGATTCATTAAAAATCTTAGCAAAAAAACAGATATGTATACAGGAAACTTGGCTCAAACCAAATTTAGATTTTATTATTAAAGGATATACTGGTGTGTGTAGAGATAGAAATGAGGTTCAAGGAGGGGGTTGTATAACATTTTTAAAAACAGGAATTCAATTTAGATTGTTAGCAAAAGGAGTTCAATTAGAATATATAGCTGTTGAAGTTTGAAATAGAAAGAAAAGCACCAAAGTAAAACATTTTTATAATCCTTGTAAAAGAATTGAGCCTGAATAGATGGATGAACTTGATAATTATTTAAATAGAAAACTTTTTTGGTGTGGTGATTTTAATGCACATAGTTCATTATGGGGTACTAAAATGACTGCAATGTAATAGTTATTGAAGAATTAATGGAGAATAAAAATCTTGTTAGTTTAAATGATGGAAGGGGCACAAGAGTTAATACGAGGACAGGTATGTAAGGTACGGAAGAGAAACAGATTAATAAAGTATGGTCAATGATAAGAAGAATGAATGGGATTAAAAGAGAATATGGTTATCCAATCTTAAATGATGGTCAAATTACAGCAGTAAAAGATGAAGAAAATGTAGATTTGATGGCAAAAACCTTTATTAAAATACATAGTTCAGATAACATTACTTTGGAAGGGAAAATGGGAAGAGAAATGACAGTATCAGAAAATAGAGAGCTATTGGAACAGATAGAAAATGTAAATGATTTATTGAATGTTCCTTTTTAGAAAATCAGAATTAAATCGAGCTCTTCAGAAAATTAAATCAACAACACCAGAAAAAGATCAAATTTGTTATTTAATGAATCATCTAAGGACATTTTATTGGAACTTGATAATAAAGTTTGGGAGAATGGAAAACTACCAAAAAGTTGGAAAGAAGCAGTCATAACACCAATACGTAAGCAAGGAAATGATGACACAAAACCAGAACATTATAGACCAATTGCATTAACATCTAATATTTGTAAAATAATGGAGAAAATGATTAATGAATGGATGATATATTATATAGACTCAAAAGGGTATATATCACAATATCAAAGTGGTTTTAGGAGAGGTTGGAATACTATGGATGCAGTTTTAAATTTGGAATTTGAAATCAGAAAAGCGCAAATTCACAAAGAAAGTATAGTAACAGTGTTTTTTGATATTGAAAAAGCATATGATATGATGTTGAAAGAAGGTTTATTAATTCGAATTAGAAAGATAGGTATTACAGGAAGGATGTACACATGGATAAAAGATTTTCTAACTAGAAGACAAATACAAGTAAGAACAGGAAATCATTATTCTGAGAAATATGTTGTCGAAAATGGTACTCCACAAGGAAGTATAATAAGTCCTTTATTATTTTCATTAATGATAAATGATGTGTTTCAAAATGTAGATACTGGGATGGGTTTTTCTCTTTTTGTTGATGATGGAGCAATGTGGAAGAGAGGAAGGAATTTAGAGTTTATTACTAAAAAGATGCAAGAAGCTATTTTTAAAATTGAAAAACGGTCATAAATGGGGATTTAAATTTTCAGTAGACAAGACTAAAACAATATTCTTTACAAGGAAAAAAATTGGTGATGATATTCAATTAAAGTTATATAACCAAGAAACAGAAAAAGTGAAGCAATTTAAATGTCTTGGGGCTTGGTTTGATGAAAGGATTACATGGAATATACACATTCAGAAAGTTTTAGACAAAAGCATAAGAGGGTATTAAATCATGAGGTGTTTAACTGGAAGTGATGGGGGGGCAGATAGGACAGCACTTAAGGCTATATATACAGGGTTAATTAGATCAGTACTAGATTACGGAAGCATTGTTTATAATTCAGCAGCAGATACAAATTTACAAAAATTAGATCGTATTCAATATCAAGCATTGAGATGATGTACAGGAGCAATTAAAACTATCCCAACTGGATCATTATTGGTAGAAATGGGAGAAATACCGCTTAGATTGAGAAGAGAGCAAGAAGGATCATCCAACCCATAAAACAATAAAACCTTGTTGGGAAAAAAAAAACTAAAAGATATTAGAAGTTTTGGTTGGACTGTAAATAAGAAAACAACAGAATTCAAAATAGATCAGGTTAATATAATTCAAACAGTTCCATTATCAGTAATATAGCCTTGGATAATTCCAGATGTTGTGGTGGATTTTACCTTGTTAAAAAAGAAATATGTTCAAATTTATACAGATGCTTCTAAAAAATATATTAAATAAAGTTGGAATAACTTTTATTGTACCAGAGTTTAATATTAAAATTAAGAAAATAATTAATGACAGACTTTCAGTATACATAGGGGAAATTATTGCAATATTATTAGCCATTCAATGGGTTGAGGAAATAAGACCATTAGGATCAGTAATTTGTTCAGATTCTAGTTAATCATTAGTTAGTTTACAGTATAATCATTCAGAAAGCAGGCCAGATATTTTAATAGAAATTCAACAGACATTAGATGGAATAAATATGATGGATTTAATGATAAATTTGGAGGAAATTAATTGGTAGACAGGGCAGCAAAGGAAGCTGTTAGAAATTTATCAGTAGATTTAGTTATTCATTGTAGTAAAACAGAAATAAAAATGTTAATTAAACAGAAAATGAAGGATAAATGCCGAAAGGAATGGGAGAAAGAAAAGAAAGGACATTGGTTTTATGAAATTCAAAAGAAGACTGGAGAAATGAGAAATACAGAGAGGACAAGGAGGGAAGAAACAATTATTTCTCGTCTCAGATTTGGGCACACTGGGTTAAATGGCAGTCTTATTTTAGGGAAACACTGTAATGGTAAATGTGAATACTGTGGAATAGATGAAACATTACAGCACGTTATGTTACACTGTAAAAAAATATGAGGAAGAGAGACAACAATTAATTCAAAATTTAAACAGAATTAAAGTTAAATTAGATTTAGTTAATTTATTTAGAAGTAATTCAAAAAGTAAAATTTATCAGCTATTTCGTTATCTAAAGTACAGCCCATACTCCATACCAGTTGGTGGCGGTAATGCACCATTACCATTTGCACCATTTTTGTTGTTTGCCAATAGCTAAAGAAACATTGAGGAGGAGGAGCAGAAGAAGAAGGAGCAGAAGAAGGAACAGAAGAAGAAGGAGCAGAAGAAGGAACAGAAGAAGAAGAAGGAACAGAAGAAGAAGAAGAAGAAGAAGAAGAAGAAGAAGAAGAAGAAGAAGAAGCAGCAGAAGAAAAAGGAGAAGAAGAAATAGGGTATGGCTTTTTAGGACCCCTTTACCAACAAGGAAATAAACAGTACGAGTTCAACTTAAAGAACTACAAATCTTTGCTAAATACTATCTGATTCCATGAGATATCCATTAAGATCTCAAGAATAATTCACTAGAAAGACATTTTATTGCCCTAATATTGTATGTTGCTTTTTAAAAAAAAAAAAAAAAAAAAAAAAAATCTCTGAAACCGCTGACTTGTAAATTACTTGTAGCGCTTGTAAATTATGCAGAACTTGTCCTAGTTTTGTGTCGTTTCAAAGCCTGTAAATCGCCAAAAGAAGATCGAAATAGATCTCAAGATGCCGTAAAACAGATCCCAAAGCACTGATTAATCCCAGAAAGCCGACATAAATGTTGAACCATGGGAAATAAAAGTTTTAAAAAGAATGACTGGCTTTATTATTTCTCATATCTCCCTCAAATGTTTAAATTACATATCAACTGAAACAATAGCGAAAAATCAAGTCCCCCCCCCAAACACTGTTTGTCACATCTTACAGTTGAGGATATGAAGGAGTATCAGGGTCTCTCTGAAAACAACAATACCGTTTGTGGCTCAATTTTTTTCTTCTTCATTAATATCGACAAAATGTGAGAAAAGCCTGAAATGTGATTCCAACAACACAAGAAAATGGGGAGCGAAAGTGCTAAACTTGGTTCAACTTGAAATAAAAAATATTTAGAGAACAAAGTTGTGATATTTCGAGGAGTGGCGAAATGCTTAAACTGCAGTGTTGTTTCCAAGCATGTCTAATATGTGTCAGATCTTTGCTGACTAGCGTGTTTTCACATAATCAATATGTTTAAAGAGGGAGAATTTTTTTTGTTATTAATTTCCTAGCTCACTTACAGAAGACATGGCTACCGCAGGTCTTCGTGGCAGTTTCGTTTCCTCTGTAGTGTTGATATTTTTTTTCGTAATTTAACTTTAAACATAAATCCAACACTCAGGCGTAAGAGACAGCGCTGAAAAAATAATTATCTTATATACTTTTATATCAGAATTATGTTAGAATGTTCACACAAACTGAGAGTCTGAAAGTGTCACCAGTTGATCTGGGTCTACTTCTCAAAGCGCCAGGTGTTGGGTAATCGAGAATCAACAACACGTAAGGGACAGTTACCTGTCTGCGGAGATAGGATAGGCCAGCGGTTAAGGCGGCGCTGTGGTACCATCGATCATTGGCAAGAGTCCAGCTAGCGATTTCATCTGATTGATTTTTCGGACACGTTTATTTTATGATATAGAAAAACAGATATTCACCTGCTGTCAGCGTTATAAAGGTTTGTCGGGCAAACTTTAACTGTAAGAAGTTACCAAGTTGTCCAATTACCAAGTTGCACAGCTCTTGCGTCTGCATCCCAGAGTTGTCTTAATAAGTAGCTTGAAGGTGCTACAGGTCCTCCTAAGGTGCAAACTGAATTATATGGCATCCATTAAATGAGCAAGTTATTAGTTTGCATATCATAACTGTTTACATATATGTAAAAGTTTGCAGAACATGTCAGTCAACATACGACTGAGATGAAAGATGTGTAATAGTCGTTATTTTACTCTAACAATGCTGGGTGATAGTACAAATTTACAATGTTAAACTATCCTAATTTATCAATTTTAAATGTTCGTCTGTGCGTTCCACTCGGTTAAAGTCAACAGCAGATACAGGTGGCTCACAAGTAAATCTGGACTCTCTGTCCACTTAGATGCTGTTTAGAACTGTCTCCTCTTGAGGCATATTTTGGTGACCTTTAAATCACATTCAGTGTTATTTAACTTTCCCTCACATGCAAGTAATGTGCATGTTTTTGAGATATTAGAGAAAGTAGATACAGTTTAACATCCGTTTATTTACGTTTGTACTGTTTTGATCAGGAAATGACACAGCCACCTAATCTTTACAAACATCTCTGTTGAGGACCCCACTTGGCTGTCACTAGTTAATCCTAGGTCTGAATGCGACTGAATTGTTTTCCTTATTTATTTCCCCTGGTCAACAGCCTACAAATAGTTCCACTATAGAGAACAAATGGACAAATTCTCCAGATATGGCACATAACCTCTAGGGTGTATTTGACAGTAATCTAGGAACGTTTATTATTATTATTATTAGCTTGCCCATTTGGATATCTACACCAACTGTAACATTGGCTGCTAACTTTATGTCATTTAGATTAGATTTTATTGTAGTACAGCTTATTGACATTACTTAATATTCCTCTCTTTTTGGACACCTAAACACAATATGCAACACCAGCAGGTATTTAATTTCAATTTTATTAAATATGATGACTTATATATATATATATATATATATATATATATATATATATATATATATATATATATATATATATATATATATATATATTTACGTTATAAGGTATTGTGAGTACAGTGCCGCTAAAAAAAGGACAGAAACAGTGTAGTTACATTACAGGATCTGAGACAAATGCACACTAAGCTACAAGTGTTCTTTTAACAAGCAGCTGCAGCTCACTCTACAGGTACCTGGTGAACAACATTGATTGACATATGAGATCTAGTGGCAGCTGACCTGAGGAACTTTTGCGGTATGATAGATATATTTGATTGCTTCACAATGTATGGTGACCCTGGAGAATAACTCATGTACTGTGAAATGAGTGCTATTTATGTTTTTCTGATCAATGTTGGCAACAAAAAGCTGAGACTGTCCACTTAAGTTAACACTGCGACTATTCGTGCCTCCTCGGAGTTTAAATTAATTTATTCTGGTGAACCTGGGTGTGAACAGGATATAGTGTGTCGCTAATTGATCAGCGGTGGTGTTCTCAAAGCGTATTGAATGCTGCTCTGTAGACATAATTGATTTGAAACGTAATTTTCATGTGTGACATTATAAATATATACGTCAAATGGGATTTATAACAAAATTTCGCGAACATGGGCAGCATTTTTAAACGTCAATGGCGCAGCCACCTATAATTTAGAAACGTCTGCGGTGCGCACACATTTCAACCAGTAAATCTTGAAACCAGTTAATCTATCACAGCGGGCTGGCTGCGACATGTGCACAGTAAATCTAAGACGGGTGGGGCGGAACCCAGAGCTGATTAACATACCGTTAAGTTGCAAATTTGAGGTAAACACATGGCTCATTACCATCTCCAACACATCACTTAATCCACGCTGGTAACGGGCGTTAGAAAAAAACGCTACTTCGGAGATCGCAACATCCACCATGTTATCTTTATACTGGTGTTTTCTTTCCACCAGTATAAAGGTACTGGTGGAAAGAAAACACCACCAGGACTACTTATATCGGAGGAATATATAAGTATATGTTTGCAGCAATATTTTTCAGTTTCTCACAGTGACTTGCCGAACTTTTGTTGTTATTACGACACACAACATGCCACCGGCAGGTGTAGGTCTGCCCGGTCTGGGGCTGCACTGCTGCGGCTGTAATGAGTGTGAACTGCACCGAGCAGCTGTAACACCGAGAATAAAATAATTGTTTATGTCGGGCTTTATTCAGGCTGAAGGAAAACATCATCTAACATGTTATATTTATTGTTTCTTCCACTCATTTGAGGGAATTCCAAGCTGGGAAACCCTGCAGCGTGTATTTAGGCGTGGTTTAATTCCACAAGAGGTCAGGGTTCACAGACTCCATAAGTCTAACAAGACAGAAGCTCACAGCCTTATTGGAAAATGGAACAAAAACTGACAACTTGTAAAAATATATATTTCTAACTAGGTAAGCCAAGTCATACCTGTTGAGAGTAGTGATGTGTCGTTCACGAGCTTTTCCATTCCTTTGACCGGCCTTTTTTTTTTTTTTTTTTTTTTTTTTTTGCTTGCCGTGAACGGCAGAACTCGAGTCTCAATTACTGAGAGCTGTTCTTTGTTTTTCATGGTTTAGCTTGCTTGCGCACAAGTCAACAATTATTATTTTTATTTCATTTACATTGATTTAATTGGGAATAAACACAATAAATACAATTGATAGAAACAGTTGGATATTTTTATATTTAATGGTGCAGAGGAGGATTTTCTGTATTTGCTACAAATATTAACTCCCCAATATTTGAAATTAAATTGTGACAACCAGCATTTGTTGCCAAGTTCAACAACATAATGAAGCTGTCACCCAAAACTAAACCAATTAACACTGAAGCAGACAGAGCCAAGGAACAGCTGGTGGTGCTGTATAGCACATCCCAAAATTAACAACAGTAAGATTACACAAGTTTATTGTCCATCAGCTTCAGGACAGACATACCTCTGTGACATCTGGCAGAAATCATCCATACAACAGACACAAGCTAAAAAACACATAATTAACAACATAAATGAAGCAACAACTTCATAAATATGAACTAATAAAAGCATTAAAACCATCATTATCTTTAAAAACATAAAACAATGATCCAGCCAAGGTGTGCATCACTTTACATCATTGAAAGCTGAAGAAAAATGAAATAATGCTATCAAAGTTTTTTTTTTTTTACAAATAAAAATCTAAAATGTTCATTTGTGTTCTTTCCCCTGAGTGGAACCACCTTTCACTGCAGTTACAGTTTCAATTCTTTTAGGGCCCCCAACCCTGGTCCTCAGGGCCCACTGTCCTGCATGTTGTAGGAGTCTCCCTGCTGCTGCACACCTGCCCTAAATGCAAGGGTGATTATCAGGCTTCTGCAGCAACTGGAAGAACCTAATCCTGCTTTACGCTTCACCAGAACCCCCTCCCTGACCTGCTGCTGGGTTCCTGGGTCTCCATGATGCTGGTTATTCTCTAAAGAACCTCTCTGGTCAGAAACAGAACATCCACATTTAGACAGATTAATTTACATACAGGTGGACTCTGGCTACTGATTAGGTGATTTTTGATGGTTTGTTGCAATGGATTTTATTTAAGAGTACCAGTGTAAAGGCCTGAAAGCAAATACATGCCACAAATTTCAATTTTTTTCTTTTTTTGAAAAAGTGTTCTTTTCCTTTAACTTCCAAGGTATGGTTTCATTTGTGTTTGTCTGTCAGTCAATTCCAAGAAATACTTTAAAGTTTGTTGTCTTAATGTGACAAACAGGAAAAGTTAAAGTAGTATGGATGATTAAAATGATTTAAAAGACAAAAGTAGTGTACATGTTCAGTAACAATATATGAAGAAAGTATTTAATCTAATCAACCCCTGAATGTTTCCTTCAGATTAGATCATTATCTGCAGAGGAGACAGTGTATTCTTTTTGATTTCAGTGTGAAAATGAATCTTAATTTAAGTATCAGTGCTTTGGAAACTGATGTGAAGCAGATGTCTAACACCCAGAGGGTACAATCTCACCGGCAGAAATGTGGCTAACCAGCCAATAGCAACATTAACATGGTGTACCTGCCTGAGCCAAAAACCTAAACTAAAGCTGCATTTACAGCAGCTCTGCGAATTCAACTCCAGTCCATTTGCCTAGAAAGTCCAGTTTGTTTGGGGAGTCATGAACTCGTAATCGAATTCTGATGCGGACCAAAACAGCGAACTCTGGTCTTCCTACAAACCCAGGTCTCTGTTCAGTTGAAGTGAATTCTGGTGCGGTTCAAATACATATGTGAACGCCAAGCGGACCGGAGACCGCTCCAAAAGCAAGAAGTGGACTACGGCACAGGGCATTCTGGGTAAATACAACCAAAACAAATGCGCGTGTTTAGCACTAGCGGGAGAAACGACTCGTGATCTTTAGCCAAAGACAAAGGAGAAATCCTCCAACCGCTAGAAGGAAGTGCATTCAGTGTCTTCTTCTTCAGAGGTTTTTGTGTTGTTTCCTTCAGGGGTTCTTGGTGCAGCGCCCCCACAGGCGAGAGGGGGGACAGGCTGATCAAAGGGTTTGGTTGGTTTGACACAGCGCAGTGAGAAAGACAACCGCAGCAGCTGGGAATGTAACAAATGATGCAATTTTTGTCCCCAATCGAACCAAGACTACCGACTATCAGGTGGGAAAACCCCCTAAAAATGTTAGTTCACTAGTGCAGCTCAGCTCAGGACAGACAGAGCTGAAAAAAGGAAAGACAGCTTCCTCTCACAAGGATCATCTTCTATTTAGAAAGTGAAGCAAAGTTAGCAACAATGCTGACAAGTTGGAGAAATGTCAGCTGTGCAAATATTGATGCAGATAGAGGATGAACATAACACCTTTGTTTTTATCCCGATTCAATCCATAATCTGAAGAAAAGATAAATTCAGAACCTTCCGATCTTGCAAAGATAAAAAATGTAAATATTTTATTAAGAGACCAACTGCCTCACTGTGGTGTTTTAGCTGCAAATGTTATTGCTCTAATTGAGAATTAGGATTTTTACAGTGATTCTAGCTGCAATTAACACACAGCTAAAATAGTCAAGAATGATTTTAAACAGGATAACTTTGAACACCACACTACTTATTTTTCCACACAATTTATGTGTATAACTATTTCAAAGCAACTATATTTATTATAGTAATAATAATGTAAAATGATATGTGATGTTTGAGGAATACTTACTGCAATTCCCTTACTTACTTCAATACATATTTGTAATGTCAGCCTTAATACTGTAATAGTGTGATACAGTGGTACACTAGTTAAAGTGTACCACTTATTCAATTCAATAAACTTTATTTATCCAGAGGGAGAATTAATGGAGGCACATAGAGCATGCATACATAAAAAATAAATACAAGGTAAAATAAGTAAATAGAGGGAAAGTTTAATATGTTCTAACAAGATGCAAATGAGCATAATGTAAATAAGACCACGAACATCCTGTGGAATGGGGCAATGTATATGTATGAGGGGTGAGCACAAACGTTGTGAATGTATATGTGTTGGGAGGGGGGATGTGCTTCTGTCTTGAGTATTAAAAAGTGGGGGCTATTTGTCTAGGAGCTCGACAGCCCTGGACACTAAGGTAGCCCTTCTCCTCTGTGTCCTACAGCCAGGGCAGCAAAGCTAGCAACCCCATGGAAGCCTCTCAAATGGTGAGAAGAGGGCATGTGAAGAATCCTGTATGATCTGGTTCGCTAACCTGCATGTTCAGTGTTCATAGACAACAGACAGGATCCAATCCAACAATTTTGGAACAGACAGTGACAGTCTTTTGCAGGCAGATTCTATTCTGGAGGCTGGTAGAATGAAACCAGCAGCTTATGGAGAAGGTGATGATTCTCTTGATGAAGGAGGAGTAAAATGTCCAGAGAATGATCTCGCTTACTCCAAAGGCCTGCTGGAGGTCATTTTCTAGGGCCCTGGCAGTGGACCTCCTGTTCCTCCTTGCACAAAGGACGAGCTAGCAGTTCTGCTGCTGGGTTGTAGCCCTCCTACGGCCCCCTCCATGTCTCCTGGTGTACTGGCCTATCTCCTGGTATCTATTCCATACTCTGGACACTCCTGAGAGACACAGCAAATCATCTTCCCACCACCCGCATTGATGTTCTGTCTTGGATTAGCTGCACTACTTGAGCAACTTCAGTGGGCTGTAAAAAATGGCTCATGATGCCGCTATGTGTGACACCACAAAATGAAAAAGGTGACGAAAAGTTCTACCAGAAAGGATGAGAACAGAGAAATGATCTGTTGTCACCACCTGCAGAATCACTCTTTCATAGGGGTTGTCTTGCTAATTGCCTCTCATTTCCACCTGTTGTGTATATATATATATATATATATATATATATATATATATATATATATATATATATATATATATATATACACACACACACACACACACACACACACACACACACAGGGCCCTAGAAAATGACCTCCAGCAGGCCACTAATGTGCATGTTTCTACTCAAACTGTCAGAAACAGACTCCATGAGGAGGGTGGTATGAGGGCCCGACGTCCACATACCTGTGCTTACAGCCCAACACCATGCAGGATGACTGGTGTTTGCTAGGCAACACCAAAATGGGCAGATTCACCATTGGCACCCTGTGCTCTTCACAGATGAAAGCTGGTTCACACTGAGCACATGTGACAGACGTGACAGAGTCTGGAGACACCGTGGAGAACGTTATGCTGCCTGGAACATCCTCCAGCATGACCAGTTTGGTGGTGGGTCAGTCATGGTGTGGGGAGGCATTTCTTTGGATAACCGCACAGCCCTCCATGTGCTAGCCAGAGGTGCCCTGACTGCCATAAGGTACCAGGGTGAGACCCTCAGACCCATTGTGAGACCATATGCTGGTGCGGTGGGCCCTGGGTTCCTTCTTATGCAGGACAATGCTGGGCCTCATGTGGCTGAAGTGTGTCAGCAGTTCCTGCATGATGAGGGCATTGATGTTATGGCCTGGCCTGTCCGTTCCCCAGACCTGAATCCAATTGAGCACATCTGGGACATCATGTTTCGGTCAATCCACCAACGGCACATCGCAGCACAGACTGTTCAGGAGCTAACTGATGGTCTAATCCAGGTCTGGGAAGAGATCCACAGCATGCCCAGGCGTTGTTGGGAGGTTATACAGGCACATGGAGGCCACACACGCTGCCGAGCCTCGTTTAGACTCTTCTTGAGGAATATTCACTGACGTTGAATCAGCCTGTCATGTTATTTTCCACTTTCATATTGAGTATGAATCCAAATCCAAATCTCTGTGGTGTAATAATATTGATTTACATCAATCAATTCCACTGTGTTACTAATAAAGTTTTTCAATGAGAATATTAATTAATTGAGCTCTAGGATGTGTTATTTTAGTGTTCCCTTTAATTTTGTGAGCACTGTGTGTGTGTGTGTGTGTATATATATATATATATATATATATATATATATATATATATATATATATATATATATATATATATATAAATAAATCTCAATTAATTAAATATTCTCATTGAAACACTTTATTAACCCTAACCCTGTGCCGCCTAACTTTCTCCAAGAGATTCTTAAATGTACAAAATTAAAGCTCCATGAAGTTTGCAATGAATGAAATGTCTGCTGAACGTAGTAGATGACATTATGATTTGATATGTCCATTATTCACTTGACGACAATGACTTGCGTGTAATTTTTAAGAGCATTAGCATATTCCCAAGTTTGTTTTGCGTACAATAAACACAAGAACTGAAAAGTTAAAATGCAAAATATTTAGGACTGTTTCAGGGGTTGAAATTTTCCAGACAGCTCTATAAAATTATCAATATCACAACAACGGGGTCGCACTTATACTACGTTATACACTTCAGGCCCCAACATACTTCAGCTGAAGCTTAAAAGTTGACACGCAGTCACGTGGTTGCGAACTGTTTGTATTCGCACAAACCTTTCATACAATGGTGCAGACAACCTGGGGGACACCCCACCCGCTTCAGTATACATCATGCGCACACCCACCAGGGTTCCCTCTACCTCCCTGCATCCTCTGTTTTGCTTTTACGAAACATTCACAGAGAAAGCGCCACACTTTTGTGCAGACAGCCTCCTTCGTGAAGAACAGCGTTACAATTTCAATCCAGGAGTTAACAACCGTTTGCCAGTTTTATTATTATAGTAGTTATTTAGTGAAGAATCATACAAATGTACATAATTCCTCACCGCATCAAATAAACGTTCCTCAAAAGTATTCATGTCTCCTGGAGATACAAAAACAGACAGTGGAAGAGGACTAGTTGAAGAGAAATATCAACACTGATGTCAGAGCACATTTTCACATAAAACACGCCAACAAACTTCTGACCAATCAGGCAACACTTCGCACAGAGCTCCGCTGAAATAATTCAACCAGGGCCAGGTGTCGAGTTTAGAACCCGGGTGGCTCTCTGCGCACAAAATGATGCAATTTTCATTGTGCGTCTACATCAATGAGAACCCATTTCAGCACTTCAGATGAAGTATGTTGGAGCCTTTATTGTCAGACTGGGAAAAGAAATAGGCTACAATGAGAGTAAGATGTCTAAATATAACTATGCTAAATTATGTCCGATTCCATTTTGTTATAGGCTTTTTACAGAATGCCATTTTTAAAATCCTGATGCTTGCAAACTGCAGACAACAGTGAATTTCCACTCTGACATCCAAACCAGGTCAAAACATTTTATTTGAATTTTTGCTGCGTGTCAGGGGCAGGGTATTAAGAAATTGGGCTATTTTGTATACATGTACCATTGCCACATCTACCAAGAGTAGGGGAGTACAGCAACTCGCAGCAGGGGCTGAGTCTAGTTGAGCTTTTTTTCCCCCTCCCCCGCGTCGAGCGCTCGCGAGCCGAGCAAGTGGTGGGGTTTTTATACGTGACACGCATGTTGGTGCAGTATTCCCTGAAAAGGAACTCTCATAGAGGGGCCATATAAATACCGGTATGGTGAACCTGCTCTGCAAGAGTATCTTCCAGTTTGAGGTAAAAGTGGCGCGTTCGGAGGTGAACGACCAGGCACCACGACAGCACTCGAGGCAAAGGCACATTATGCTGTTGTCTTCAGCCTTGCTCAGTTTTTCAGTCTTGCTCGAGAAGTGTTTATAACTCATACTGAAGAAAATGAAACCGGTTGGGGCTGTGGGAGGAGTCTTCAGCATAGTGGCAAGCTGGCAGTGGTGCTGGATTCACAACACAAAACAGCGCGCGAAGTAAAATGTGAAGGAGCAAATACTGATCATTATATTTTTATGATCCTTGAAAACCCAAATTGTAATCAAGATCAAAATCCGATTAATTGCCCAACCCTACTATAAATAAGGCATAAGTGAACTAAGCAGTTGGTTAGGGGCCCCCAAACCTTCAGGGGCCACTATAAATGCTTATATTTTAACACAGATCTGGAATTTTAACCTTTTGTTTATTGAGAATGATAATGCTATTCAATCTAATTTAATGGTTTAACAACAGATCAATTAAAAGCCTTGATTTGTTTAACATTTCAATTTAAGATTTAAAGGAGTTGGCAAGTTTACTTAGTAAAAGTGTGAAGAATACTCTTCATAATTTGATTGTTGTGTTACCATAGCTACAATCTGATGCTATGAGTTTAATCTTTGTGTTTGAGTTTACGTTCTTCAATAATACATCCCAGCAAATAACCAATTATCCCTGATTGCTTTTAAGCTTGGCCAATTAAACTTGGTCCCCTCTCTCAGATTCCACCAAATCTGTATTGAAACGCTGTTAGAGGTGCAGATGTTCTTAACAGGAAGAGGGGGCCCTAAATTACATTCTGCTTAAGGCCCCATAAAATCTTTGCCCAGCCCTGGTCACTTTTCAAAGTAAAATAAATAAAAAAAATTACCTAAAATGTATGATGATAAGTATTTGTAGGCTTAAATAAATATTCTTATGGTACAAAATTCAAGTACTGTATTATGTTTTCTTTGTTTAGTAATATTTGCTGCTTGGTGCAGTATTTTGATTTGCTGGTTTGATTTGTTATTTATCCAAGAGAATGCAGTATTTGCAAAGAATCCTACTGATGAAAAAGACTAGTCTACGATTGACTGGTGTGGTCCATTTACATGAACTTTATCAAGAAAGCACAGACACAGAGCCAAGTGCATGCAAGATGTAAACACACACGCCACACATTATACTTTGTTCTCAAAGATATATGCGTTCACATTCTCACTGTACGCTCAACGGGAGCCTTTAAAACACGACTACATGTTAAATCATATTTGGGGTTCGCACTGATCTTGCACGTGCCGATCAGGCTTTTATACTTCTTACCTTGGTGCAGGATTCTCTGAAAATGAGCTAGTGTAGAGAGATTATATAAATGCTTGTACAGGTGAACCTACTCTCCAAGCGCATCTTCCAAATCGTCCAATTTGAGGGAATGGTGGTGCATGCGGTCCATGCAGAGGTGAAAACTTCAGAGGTGCACGACCAGATAGCAGCATGCGACGCCAACACGCAGGAAGGAGGAGGGTGGGACAGGTGTGCGCCCCCTGCCCCCCTTGATCTGACTTTGGATCAGATAAACAACAAACCAAAGTGATAAAAATTTGAATCGATAATCATCACCACTGCTTGCGGGGGGCATCGTTTTCAGGAGGGTCTTAAGAGCCTGCATGCCCCCCCACAGGATGAGAAGGAAGAAGAGAAAATGAGAACTGAAGAAGAATTTTAAAGGAACCAGGAGGGTCACAAGTTAAGAAGGCTAGAAAATTATGTTAGTGTAAGAAGTAAAGATGAGAAGGTTTCAGAGTCAGAGAAAGAAGACATACACAACTGTCATGATCTGTTTCTGTTGGACTTTTGCTTGTTATTTGTCTGTATTGATGTCTTATTTTCCCACATCCTAGTTTATTCCTTGTTTATCCAGCCCTTAGTTGAGTATTCAGTTATTTTTAGATTATGTTTGTAATTCCTTGTTATTTTGTTTATTTCAGTCTTTTCTTAGTTATTTCCTTATGTCGAGTTATTCTCAGTTATGTTTCGATTCTTTTCCTTGCTCCACTGTTGCTCTCCCTCGCCCTCTGTTGCCATTCTCCCTCTCCTGAGCGCCCCTCTAATTAATTCCCCACACCTGCAAACGTTTAGTTAATCAGCCCCAGCCATTGTTCCAACAGTCACTCCCTCATATTTAAGCTCCTCTCCTTCAGCCACTCCCCTGTTGGTTCCTTCCGTTTGCTTCATGTCATTCCCATATCGTCCTGTTTTTCCCCCCTGTTGTGCTCCTCTTTGTTCCCTGGATCTATGTTTTGGTTTAACTCTGGCTCCCTGTGTCCTTCACTGTTTTTTTGTAAGTTTTTGGGCATCATTTTCATTAAATCTACAACTACTTGCTGCCTCTGCCTCTCTGCATTTGGGTCCTCAACAACCACCATGAAACACGACAACAGGAAGCTGATGAAGGAGAAAAGGAAGGCACCGAGTAAGAAGTCTATATTCTAGCTTGACCAACTAATGTGTGTGTATTCTCTGCATCAATACCTGTTACCAGTAATTATATTAAAAGTAAATATGAAGCAAATCCAATACAGAAATGCAACAAAACTGCATTAGACCATTCTAAATGTCACTATTTGTTTTTAGATATCTCAAGATGCAAAGATGACGCAGCAATCCAGTCCAACTGAAAAAACTCTTTACAGAGCAAAAAAAGAAGTTTCTACAGTGAGTGGTACAACGTCTTGAATATTCAGTCTCTAGAGATGCAGAATATTCCTTTGCTGGCAGACATTTTGTGTTATCAAAACTTGTTTGTTCATGTCATAAAATGGATATAGCAACTGCAAGAAGGTCATTCCCAAAGACAATGGGTTCAATGAACCTGCCAAGTCAGACGGACAGATGTGGGTAGAGTACCCAAAAACTGTTCTCCACGAAGAGCAGCAATACTTCAATATATTTTTACTGAAGTAAAAGTAAAAAGTAGTCATTCAAGAAATTACTCGAGTAAAAAAGGAAATGTTAGTCTCCTCAAGTAATGAATAACTGATCATAACATCTGATTTAAAATTTAGAAATGTCAGTCTGACAAAAGTAAAAAGTTGTATGCAAATTCTAGTATTTTAAAGACTAAAATTTGCAAAATACAAAGAAATAACATAATTACAAAACAAGTACATGACAAAGGTTATTTGTACCTAAAACTTTTGTTTTCTTCCAATGGACAGAAAACAGATGGACACTAAACAATAGTTTAGTGTTCTTGTGGAGTTTTTGTTGTCTCCATTTACATACATGGGATTTTCACATACTTCTTCAAAGAGGAAGTCCAGCATTCCCACCCCGCCAAGACCTCTTGCCACCCCCTTGGCCCCCTCCCCCCCAATGTAAAAGTTTGCACCACTGGTTGTCACTCATTATCCAAGGTTCTTCAAAGCATTGTTGTAGCTGATGGCTGTGTGCAGGAAGGTTTTCCTGTAGCAGTCTGTATTACAACAAATCTAAAGGAGCCTCTAACTGCAGACATGCAGTTGTATGACTCATGAAGAGGATGCTCATGGTTGTTATGTAAATTAACCACACCACTAGTCAATTACAGACAGGTATTTTTCATTCAGAGTATTCCTTGCAAGTACAGCATTGGCTTGGATAAATCACAACCAGCAAATCAAAATACTGCACCAAGTGGCAGACATTACTAAACAAAATGGCAGGATTTAGGAAAACACAAAACTTTAAGTATTTTTAGGGAACAAAATTCAAGCATTTATTTTATTAAGTATAATAAATACTTATCCATTTTAGGTCATATATCTTAATTTACTTTACTTTTAAATGTGACCAGCAATACATAGCTTGTTTTAAGCTTCAATGGCTGATTTTAATTTATTAGGTTTTAACTAAAGTGCAAAAAAATATTTATTTAAATTGTATTTTTTTGTGTTTGCCTGTCTTTAAACTATCGTTGGTGTTTTGTCAATAATGTCGTCCAATAACACATAATTACCAAGTCTTCTTTTTACATTTCTGGTTAACTTTTAACATTTTTAACACAAAAACATGGTGGGAACTGGTGGACTGTCCCAGTGCCTTTACCACCGAGCTTAGCGGGTTTTCTGGGGGAAACCCTGAATTAAATAGAAAAGGAAACAAAAAACAATAAGATTAGAAAATAGAAAAATCAAATAATAGCGATAGTCTTAAATTAATACTGATGAAAATTATAAAATATTATTTTATGCTATATCGTATAATCAAATAAGCTGGGAAAGCTCATATTTTTTATTTTTTGGATGCAATATTTGCCACATTAATTACTTTATCAAGCCATATATTCCATTTTTATTGCCAATTTTGGCAGGATCAGTCCTCCATAGCACAAAGGAGCTTCTCAAAATTGGCTAATTTATTGCAGAAACAGTCATTCTGGAAATAGATGAAGCAGAGACAGAGGAGGGAGACAGAAGAAGGGGGGACCGAAAGTATTAAAGGTGGATCCCACAGAGCTGGAGAAAGGAGCAACAAATCACAGCAATGTAGATAGTTTAGATTATCTCTGATGCCAGCTCAGGAAAGACAGAGGTCATGTGAGCAATTTAACCTTTTAAAATCAACAAAGTTGTTACTCTTAAGGGAGATATAGCTGAGAAGGATGAGAACAGGGAAAGAGTAGAACATGGAACCAAAAGACAACAGAGCCACAGATGCATCTGTGATAACCACACATGCTCACAAATGTTTTTCCTTTAAGGCCTGAGTGATCAAGAAAAAAGAGATGAAGCAGAGCTGGAAGAGAAGAAGCTCAAATTAAAAGGAACAATAATAAATGTCTTCAGCTAAAGTAAGAATGTGCCAAGCTCTCTTGTTAATCTCACAAGTAGCAACATTTCTTCCTGAATAGTTTTCCATGCTTACAAATATGTTTTTCCTTTAAAGCCTGAGTTATCTGGAAAAAAGAGATGAAGCAAAGTTGGGGGAGAAGATAAAAGGAGGAGGAAGTGACTGTGTTTTGTTTTTTGTGTACCTGGATGTGCACCTGCCGAGCAGTTTCTGGCGTGAGGCCATTGCCCTGGATTGCCTGTGGGATTAATCTTCACCCCGAATTTGGATCACGGTGGACTATTACTTTTCTTAACCAGGACTGCAGGGGAGGCAAGCTAAAAGCTCACGGACATTCGAGATCTGGTGATATCGTTTCCTTTCATTTGAGGGGGCGTTTTCCTCATCCTTCCTCAATAGGAGCTTTCCTGCAAGGAGGATAGTTAGACTGAAAGTTTGAATATCTTGCATTTTTTGATTTATGGGGTTTATGTATTAATATGGAGATGTATGTGGGATGGAAATGTTTGCTTTGTTTATGGGAGCATAAGTGACTGATTAAATTTTGTAAACTGTATTAAATGCTTTCCATCGTTGCCAGTTTATTATTAGTTTATTTATTAGGGCTTTTTCCAGGGTGGCTGAAAAGGTTTCTGTTTACTTTGTTAGATTCTTCACCTACACCAATACAGCTTCAGGCACTGCCCACAACCTAATCAGCATTTTATGTAATTAATCCCCTTGTAGCCTTAGTTTTGGGTCGGGTTACTGCATCATGATGGGGGTGTCAGAGAGTTGCCAATATTTAAACAGATATTGTTAGCTAATGCTATCCAGCATGTTTAATATGCCAGTGTTGTGGATACGGGAGCTTCACTGAGCTTATTAATAAATTCCTAATAAACATGAGAATGTTGGTCTTTGAAATGCCTTGTCAGGTCTGAAGTCTTAATGGACATGATAGAAGGAACCGTTTCTTCAAGGGAAATGGTTGCCTATGTCATGTTTCCCTCAACTCTGCAGCATTCAAAAGAAATCCTCTTAGTTCAATATCCTTTAAACGCAGCAGATGCAAGCAGAAGGCACTGAAAGCAAAGCAGCATGTTGAAAGTAGACGTAATGTTAACTGTTTTAATACACTAGTTAGCCCTCTGCCTCCTGCAGCTTGCTAGCTAATGCTAACTAAGGTAACTTGTCAGATGTTGGATCTGGTTTGCATGTTTACAGTGGATCCTTCTATTAAATCAGAGGGGTGCCACCACCCTGCCCCACCCCACAACTGCACCCCTGTTGAAGGTCAGGCTAAGTTTGATTAAAGGTTCTATTTCCCATTGACCCTTTGCACGTGACATCACGCTCTTAAGAAAGCGACCCACTCCGCCATGACGGATGTCAAAACAACCTATGCGCTCCTCTAAAGCCTGTCAAAAAACAGACAGTTGGTAGCCTAATATCACTTTTGATTAGTTGATTTCACTGTAAAAATAGTCATAGGGTGCTGCACAAACAGACAAGGATACAAACCAAACATGTCATTTTATTGTTTAACTAAAACTGGCAGAGTTTAGTATATTTGTGGACTTGCAGTGAACACTTTTTACAAGGTAAGAAGATTAATGTTCATATACTTTATAAGTATATGAACAAGGTACATGTCTAATCATTCATAGCCATAAGGAAAATGCCCCACCATTGTGTAGCTTAGCATATAGGGAAAAAACCCAACAACAAACAACTGGTAAGCATCTAGACCTTTGTACGCCTTTCAGTCTGTTCTGGTGTAAGGGGAAACGCCGTGTATGACATAGTGGTAGAAATTACATGGTGTGAATTGAGGTAGTCGTCGATTGGGTCAAATACAAGTCAGGAGGGAGAAGCTATGGATCGGTTTCTAAGATAGCTATTTCTAACTTTTGTAAATACCGTTGTCTGAGCCCAAACTAGGTGTGATACTTTCACAGACAAATTGATTCAACTTAAGTAGAAACCATGGCTATACTGGCAAAAACAACTTGGGAAAACAATCAGTTGCTCTGTTCAGTACTTCCGTTCCTCATTTCTGATGTCCATCATGGCATCTCGTGTGATTACATGACATAGTTGCAAAGGGTCAATAGAACAGGTTTTTGCCTTGTTCTTTTATGTAACAGTCTAAATTGCCTCGTGTTTACACAATGAGCCATATTAAAAAACAACACCATGTCATTGTTCTCTCTTCATGAGTGACTCTACGTCTTCCTCTGATCGGCTTATCAGATACTACAGCATTCAGAGGTCTAAATATCATTCAACCAGAGATTTTTAAACCTTTTATAACAAGCACCACCTCAGTAAATACTAAACTTTCCAAGTACCACTATAATCACAAGTGCAACAGCTAATAAACTTCAAGAAGTAACAAGGTAATATTCTTATAGAAATACTTTATTAATCCCCACAGGGAAATTCTCAATATTACAAACTGAGCATTTGATTAAAAGCCTGGGACAGCATGTTTGCTTGAAAGATGGTGTTTATCTGTGTTATCGGTATGTGCTCAAAAGTTGGAATTTCCTGGTTGTAAAAATAAACCAGATTGTTTCCGGAAGTCCAAGAGGTGAAAGGTGAATGTTTGTCACCAAACAATACCTCTAGATCTAAACACAGCAATAAGCAAAGATGGAACGCAGCACAAAGAAACAGCAACAGTCTCTCCCACTAAATTTATCAGTGGAATTTGAATCAAATCCATGTGGTGGGCATGTCACAGCTGGGATGGAGGAAAAGAAAGCAAACATTTCCCAGTTCTCACATACACACATCACTTTAGTGCCACAACGATCTGGTTCCTGTTTCGTGGCTATCAGAAGTCAGTCGAGCTTTTAGTTCATGCAGAGAGGAATACCTGCGAGCTGAGCTGATCTGGTGATAGCAGCGTTTACAGTAAACACGCACTTTTCCACAGCAGTGTGGTGTCACGCTCTTTAAGCACGGCCAAGGCGTGTAGAGCGCTAACAAGCAGCCATGAGGAACACTTGTGGTGTCAAACCATCTTAACTAATGCTTCAGGTTCAGCGACCAGGATGAAAGTTAAAGAAGTAAAAAAAAAAAAAAAAAAAAAAAAAGAAAAAAAAAAAAACTCAGCACAGACTCCATGGCTCCCATCAGTCCCACCAGGACACCAACTAACAGCATGGGCGTTTCTTGGTTGCCGAAGCAGCTAACCAGCCCGGGGAGGGCAGCATCTCCAACACAGAGTATCCCAATCAGTGCAGCTAGCGTGGCTCAAACTTCCCACACAACACCCCACCACCACGGCGAGCAAAACACACTTCTCAAATGGGCACGTTCATTACATCAACACAACAGCTCCCAAGAGTAGCCTTACCTTTAATAACATTACTAAAAATCGTAGCTCTGAATTCTTCTTTGGCCTTCTGATCGAAGTCCTCCCCATGGATAATGCGCATCTGTTTTAGGAAGGTGGACTTGCCGCTCTCTCCCGCTCCGAGTAGTAAGATCTTTACTAACCTTTTAACGTAAGTCTTATCTCGATTAATACACTTATCTATCTCCTTTGACTTCCGCAGCTGCTCTGCCTCCCCACTCGTGAGGAAACAGTTAGGAAAACATAGCGATAAAAAGGAGCGGGACGGCAGGAAATCCGCCATCTTTGAAACGACTTCATAGATACAGTGAGTCGATGAGGAGAGCTGAGCTCGCCCAGGACCGCTGCTGCTGCGTTCACGTGTCGTCTGAAGCAGACAGGAAACAATAGTTCACATCCACTATCACTATCACTATCTATCTCTCTCTCTCTCTCTCTCTCTCTCTCTCTATATATATATATATATATATATATATATATATATATATATATATATATATATATATATAGAGAGAGAGAGAGAGAGAGAGTGTGTGTGTGTGTTTAGATAAAACAGACTGTTTTGAATGCAGCACGACGTGGCGCGTGCCTTGTGAGCACGCACCAGCATCAATGTTTGGGTGGGTCAACTGACAGGCCATTTTAGAGAGAAAGCAGAGTAACAGTGATGATGATCCATTCTAGCTTAATTTAGAGAAGAAGTCACTGCAGATATGAAACAAAATTATTCAACCAGCAGACAATTTCTACTGATATGGATAATTGTAGGAGTAATATTTTACTAGTACTATTTGTCATAGCAAATATGATCTAACTTTAATGAATGAATGAATTTATTTATTTAAAGAAACAGAGCCACAATAATTTAAACATTTTAGAAACATTACTTTTACAGTAAGGTCACAGCAGATATGACAAAATGATTTTGAATCATGCATACATTAGATTGCACGGTGGAGCAGTTGGTAGCACTGTTGCCTTGCAGTAAGAAGGTCCTGGGTTCAAATCCCATACTAAATAATCCATATTTATTGTTATAAAATACTTAGTATCTTAAGTACCTGGGTGTTCACCTGAACAATAAACTAGATTGGACTCAACACTGATGCTCTCTACAGAAAGGGTCAGCACAGACTTTCACTGCTGAGGAGGCTGAGGTCTTTTGGACTGCAGGGGGCGCTCCTGAAGACCTTTTTTGACTCTCTGGTGATATCTATCTTCTATGGTGTCTGTTGGAGCAGCAGCTGATCTACAGCTGAGAGGAAGCATTAATTAAGCTCATCAGTAGGGCCAGCTCTGTCCTAGGATGATCTTTGACCCAGTGCTGGTGGTAGGATACAGTAGGACTCTGGCTAAAATAACATCTCTGATAGATAATATCTCCCACCCCATGCATGAAGCTGTTGCTGAACTGCAGAGCTCCTTCTGTGACAGACTGCTGCATCCTAGGTGCAATATAGGATGTACTTCCTCCTAGCAGCTGTTACACTCTACAACCAGCTCCCAACAGACTCAGTAAGTGTTTATATCCCTGCTGGTATTTGTGCAGTTTTTACTCATTTTAAGTAACATTTCTGCTGGTATTGCTATCTCTGTTCTTCTGCACAGTTTTTATTTTTCATATATTGCAGTCTGTTGTCTTTTTAATCCACAAATACACATGCACATTTTCTACACTTTTTTTTAGAACAGCGATCCTACACATTTGCACATCCCTTGAATCGGAGTATGCTGTTTCTGATAACTGCACAGTATTTTTATGTTATAATCTTGTTCTCACTGTGCAGTATATTGTTCTTAATCTTGTTTTTTTATATATTTGTTTAAAATTTTTTTGATCTTTGTGTGAACCTCAATGCTGCTGTTACACCTGAATTTTCCCACTGTGGGACAATAAAGGATATTTCTGTTTCTATTCTATTTCTACTCTAATATAGGGAGAAACAGAGAAAGAAAGAGACAGGACAACTATCGACATCTGGGTGACCGTAAGCAGCTATATTTGTAAAATGAAACAAAATACTTAAACAGAGGTCGAGAGAGAGAATGTCATTCCATATTTTGAGTGAGACCAGATGTAGGTTGGAAATTTCCACCAGCTGTGTAAGTCAATGGGTTTACATGTCTTTTCAAAAGAAACGCTTAAATAAACTTTGTTTTGAAACATGATGCATGATCATCCTGTAAAAGGATTTCTTCTCTACTAAGCTTACTCTACTGACAGCCATCTGTCCTGCTTCGTTACCTGAGCCATATTTCCACAGTAATCTTCAGTGATTGTGGAAATATGCCTTTTTTCTTCACACACTCATTGCACATTCACCAAATAAAGGTTCCAGTGTCATCTTATTGGTCTTTTGTGTATACAGGAATATATAAACACCTTCCAATTGAGGCGTCCAGGAGTCATCTGGAAAAGATGCTTGGGCCACCTCAGGTGACTCCTTTCGATGTGCTGGAGTAGCGTCTCCACTCCAAGCCCCTCCCAGGTGGCTGAACTCATCACCCTATCTCTAAGGGAGACCACAGCCAACCTGCGGAGGAAGCTCATTTCAGCCGCTTGTATAAAAAAATGTTGTTCTTTCAGTCACAACCCAAATTTTATGACCTTTTGGCTCAGCTCTGTCTTCACCACACTGGACTTGTACAGTGTCAGCATTACTGTGACAGTTGCACTAAACCATCTACTGATCTCCCACTCCATCCTCCCCTCACTCATAATCAAGAACCCAAGATAGTTGAACTCCTCCACTTGAGGGAGGAACTTCCCTCCAACCTGGAGAGGGCAAACCACCCTTATCTGGTCAGTGGACAAAGGGCAGACCTGCAACATGCACAGATCCGACTTAGTGCTAGTAATGCAAACTGAATTCCTGTTCTGCTTGTAGAGAGAATGAATTGCCTCTCATAAAGGGCCACAGACTCCTTACTCCTGGAGCACCCCCAACAGGTGTCCACGAGGGAGACAGTCGAAATCTTCAAATTCATAAAACACATGTGGATCGGTTGGGCAAACTCCCACAAACCCTCGAGCATCCTACAGAGGGTGTAGAACTGGTTCAGTGTTCCACGGCCGGGATGAAAACCACTCTGCCCACACTGCTCCTCCTGAAGCAGAGGTTCAACCATCAGTTGGACTCTCCTTTCCAGCACCCTGGCATAGGCCTTACCAGGAAAGCTGAAGAGGATGATCCCTCTGTAGATAGGACACACCTTCCAGTCCCCTTTTTTATGAAGGGTAACCACCACCCTGATCTGCCAGTCCAAGACACTGTTGCCACAAGCCAGCCAGGCTTGACAGGACTCCTCCAGCTTGACGACATCCCTTACTGCCAGCGTCCACCGTTGGGTTCAGGGATTGCCACCATAAGAGAAAGTCCTTACAGCCATAGATACAGGCAGCCAGATCGACAATAGAGGAAGAGAACATGGTCCACTCAGACTCAATGTCCTCAGTCTCCCCCAGAATGGAGAGTTAAATGCATCCCTGATCAAGGGCTCAGCCAGACGTTCACAGCAAACTTTCACTACATGCTCGGGGCTGCTGAGTCTGTTCGACTTCCTCCCCTGCCAGCGGATCCAATTTACCACCAGGTGATTGGTAGACGTAAAACATGTACACATTTTTCTCTCACTGTCTGAAGTTAAATCAGACCAAACCTGTCTTGTTTTAGGTCAGTTAGAATCACCAAAATTGTTTATTTTGGCATTATTTGCTAAATGCCACAATAATGAGAGAAAGAATATGTCAGAGATTTATTTAGTACTGTCTTTAAAATTAAACCTTTACATGCCTAATAATTACTGTCTCTTTAAACAATGAGGGAAAGCCCCGATGATGATGTTATGGTGTCAGGGTTTGCACAGACCAGCCAGAGAGAGACTGGAAGTTTTCAAAAATTATTCTCAATTTATTTCTAAAAATGTCAAAAAATATTTTTTAAAAAATGGTAAAAGTTGGGCCCAAAACAGAGGTCAAATAACAGACTTTTTTGAGCGTAAAGTTTTACCTGATTTAGTCCTGGTTTCTGCAGTGGAAGCGCAGGGGCAGTAAAACTACTCTGGTTCCTGAAAAGGTTGCCTCATTGTAAACACACCTTTCAGGTCTTAGAATGGTCCAGTGAAAGTCCAAACCTAAATTCAGTGGAATATTTGTGGAAAGACTCTCCATCCAAGCTGACTGAGATATTTTGCAAAGAATGGGAAGTTGTATTTGTGTTTATAATGAGATAAAGTATAAGAATGACAGTTTACCACCTTGTAAAGCAGGAATTTTCTCCTCCTTGATGGTCAAGTAAGAAAACTAGCATTACATTTTTATGCTACTTTAAACCTTAAGTTAAAGCCAGTGAATAGGTATCTTAGCTCTCTTTTTCTCCAATTAAAAATACCATCTGGCTTTTTGTTGGAATCACTGGGGGAATTCTGACTGTTGATTGGTGGATCAACTTTCCCCTCCTTTCCTGTAATCCATACCAAGGAGGAGTGTGTTCAGACCTGCTGTATGCCACACTTCTGTCTCTTCAGCTACAAACATTACACCTTGGACACTTCATACCTGTATCTTATTTAATCTATTCTGATTTGGTCTTGATCAAGCTGCAAGCATGACAATCAGAACCGTGCGTCCTAACCGGGGGCAACATTTCCGGCCTCGTACACACTGCCTCAAAAAGGTTGGTGAAAGCATAATTACTTTTACTCAACTTTATGGATTATCATCAATACTGTTAATATGTTTTAAATACGTTTAAATACTGGTTATAAAATAGTTGTTTAGGATAAATAAACTAACTTAAATCTCAAATATCCAGATTACACCTTCTGTTGCTTCATAACATTCTAAAAAGTATAGTTTATCAGCAGGAAGCCATTCACACTAGGAAATCACGTGGTTTTTTATTTTTATTTTTATTTTTTTTTTAGAGAGATCTGAATGCATGTGTATTTCTAAATGGTTATTAAGTAAGCCAGCAGATAAGCAGAGGCTTGCTAAATATAACTTCTAATTCCACTTTAAAGCCAATTAGCTTTGTTGCTCTGCAGTCAGAGTTCATTGCTAAAAAAAGTATTCTGCAGAATAAATGGTAAATGACCTGTACTTGTGTAGTGCAGAGGACCCCGAAACACTTCACACTACAACCAGTCATTCATCCATTCACGACGCACACACTGACGGTGGTGAGCTGCTCTGGGGAAAACTGACCAAAGCAAGGCTGCCTTGCAATCAGGTGATCACCACCAGCAGGCAAGGCAGGTGAAGTGTCTTTCCCAAAGACACAACAACTGAGACGGACAGAGCAGGGGTTTGTACCAGCAACTCACCGATTACAGGATAAACTCCTACCACCTGATCCACCGCCCTCCCCTATAACCAGACATTAGTTGGTGAAATATTCTGAATCATAACTTTGGACTAAAAGGTTTGAGATATTGTTTGCATTTACATACATTAAAAACCGTTATAAACAGTTTAATAGAGAAATGTTACATTTGGTTATTATTCTATTAGTCTTTTTGCATTAAGAAGTGACCACATCTGAACTCGAATGTGATTCTATTTGGACACACTTACAATGAGTTCCTTATCAACTTATGCTTATACTTTCCACCAGAACAGAAACACACTGATGGAAGGGAATGAAATATGTGGTATAGCATATTTTCTAATGTTACAATCACAAACATGCATTTTATTGGTATTGCATGTGACAGACCAGGACACATGGTGCATTATTTGAAAGTCGAGGGAAATGAGTTGTTTTTTACAGTGTAGAAAAGCATGTGTGGTGTACATTTGTTATCAGGCCTCCTGATTCAATACTTTTTGAACCACCTTTCACCGCAATAACAGTTCCAAGTCTTTGGCCTATTTGTCTCCACCAACTTTAAACATCTAAAGACTAAAATATTGGCTCATTCTTCTTTGCAAAACATGTGAAGCTGTCAGATTGGATGGAGAGCATCTGAGACCATCAGTTTTCACGTCTTGCCAAAGATTTTGAGTTAGGTCTGGACTTTAACTGGGCCAGTATGTTTTGATTTAAACCGAAGGTCTCAAACTCCAGTCCTCTTGTGCTGATGCCCTGCAACATTTAGATGCATCACTGTCCCACCATGGAGGAAGGCGTTAGAGTGATCTTCAATTTACACCTCTGGGAGAATTCTCTCAGGTCCTGAGGGAGGTCAGTCTCATGGAACCAGATTAGGCCATGTTCAGGATCCCTATTGCAGATGCAGGTTTTCTGGAGCTGTGGGCTGAAGGTTATCAGTGCCTGTTGAGGTAGCAGCCAGAAGACCCTTTGGACACCAGCAGTGATGGAAGACATCAGATTGAAGAAGAAGACCTTTAAGTTTTAGTTATCAGTGAGAACTCCTGAAGAAGCTGACAGGTACCGGATGGCCAGACGGACTGTGACTTCCGTGGTTGCAGGAGCAAAAACATGGAGCTGGGATGAATTTTGAGAGACTATGGAGAGATACATTTAACTGAAGTTCCGTAAAACCATTTAACTACTCTGAAAGCCAAAATATTGGACTATCCCAAGCTTTGTGTTCTTTAGTGGGTGGGACTGTGGATGCAAACTGAGAATACTGTCAAGTGGTGGACAAAGCACTTTGAGAATCTCCTCACTCTGATCACCATGTCCTCCATGGAGGAGGCAGAGCCTGAAGACTCAAGAGGAGACTTTTCCATCACTGAGAATGAGTTGCCAAGGTAATTTTGGGTGGCAGGGTGCCAGGTGTGGATGAGATTAGGCCTGAGAGCTGAAGGCTCTGGACATTGTATAGCTGTCATGGTTGACACACCTCGTCAATGTCACATGGAGTGCTAGGAGAACACCATTGAAATGACAGACTGGAGTGTGATCCAAATCCTTAAGAATTGTTGTACACTTAGCTTTGCAGCTGAGTGTGAAGTACCCAGAATGACCATCAGCTCCTCTAAATTTAATGGCATGGTTCTCAACCAGAAAAAGGTGCACTGCCCCCTCTAGGTTGGGTGACAGTGGAGGAGTTTAAACATCTTGGTGTCTTGTTTACAAGTGATGGTAGGACAAACTAGGAGAGGGACAGATGGATTGGGGCTTTGTCTGCAGTAATGCGGGTGATGCTCCAGTCTGCTGTGGGGAAGGAAGAGCTGAGCCAAAAAGCAAAGCTCTCAGTTTACTGGTATGTTTATGTTCTTACCCTCACATATGGTATGGATGTCTGGGTTTTCCCCTTGGACCTGTTACTTCCACAACCTGATCTTGGCTAAGCAGAAGACAATGGATGGATGGATGCGTATTGAAGCAGAGACACATCTAAACCTTCTATGACATCAGCCGTCAGTTTTAACCATTGTATTTCTGGCTGGATGTTCAGGGTGGTTGTCCTGCTGGAAAGTGAACCTCCACTCCAGTCTCAGTTCTTCTGCAGTCTCTAATAGGCCATTTCCATCAATGCAGTAGACAACAAGTAGATTTGGATATTTAATTAAAAATTTTATCACAAAAATTTACAAAAACTAGTGATGGAACATCTGAGGCCAGTCTTCAAAGTCTGGTCTCAGATTTGGTCTCGCATCAGCAGAGATAGTTGCATCTGAGCAGAGTCTTTTTCATCAGCAGTGGCTGAAATGGAGCCAACAAAAAAGACGAAAACCTCTTCCATCTGGGAATACCTTAAGATGACTGTTCAAAATAATGTTTTTTAACCCCCAATATACCCACCCTCCAGAAATTTCATAGAAATATTGCACCTTTTTTTTTGTTTGTTCAGCAAAGACATCAGTCTCACAAAGCAGAAACAGACTGAAAGCCGTTGGAAGAGTGAAATTCTGTGTGTAGCTAACTATAAAGGATCAGAACCAGAAGTTTCACAAATATAGAATTTAGAAGAATTCTAGTTTTTCAGGAACCAAGTCACAAACATAAAGCACACTGTCTGCCCCACAAGCACTGCCCCCAAGACACTAAAACATCACATATCTTTATTGTCAGATCAGTCAATAGATACATTTACATGGACATAATTAATTGGAATAAACGGCTAATCGGAATAAAAAAGTGTCATGTTAACGCCTCATTTGGAATATTGTGATCAGATTCAGCTCGATCAGAATGACATTGTAATCTGAATTAGAGGGGGTTGTTTATGCCGATTGATAATCCGAATGGTGTGCATGTAAACACTCCAATCATGTTAATCTGATTGTGGAAAACTGATCTGAATGTGTATGTGTGTGGTATGTCAGGGAAGCAAAACTGGTCTGTTGAGCTCTCATCCTGTAATGCAGAAACACCAACAGCCTACTGCTGAGCCTGTAGCTTAACCCCTCCGCAGTCCCAGCTCTGTGCTCGGGAAGAGCAAGGCAGATGTCATGGTCAGACGATGGTGATGCGATGGGAGTGTCCCATCAGCCTGTCAGTTCCCAAAACCACGGAGAAAAAAAATCTCATTAAAGTGCACACAGTCTCAGTCTTCCTCTGAGACAGCAGGAGGCTTAATTAAGGAGTGCAGTAACTTCTCAACCACTATTAGATCCTGGCACGGATCCATTCTGGGCGCTCAGAAGCAACACACTACAGTTTGTTTTTACCTTCAGCACAGACTGAAGGACAACCTCTTCTCTTGTGTTTTTTACTGACAGCAGTGTTTCTATTCTAAATAAAACATGGTGCACGTAAACGCACATCATGATCGGATTAATTAATTTTGTGCTTATACAAATGATACATTTGGGTTATTTTTTTAATTATTAACATCTTTTTTTTTAATTTTTGTAGCTCTAGTGGCCTTTATTTGATAGTAAAGTGGGTTGAGAGAGAGGGGGAAGACATTAGGCAAGGGTCAGCAGGCCAGGACTCAAACCTGTGACAACCAGTTTATGGGTTGCTTTTTCCACCCCTGTACCACCGCAATGCCCCCACATTTGGATTACTTAATCCAAATACATTTCAATAATATATGACAAATGACAAAAAAGAAAGCAGAACTACAGCTGACAGTCAACATATTAGCAGCATCACTTTGGATACAATTTTTTAAGAACTAAAAAGAGATGATACAGTTAAATAGGGTTATATAGACCTTAGTGTTAATGGACACATGGGTTCACAAAAACTTTATTATGACAATTTTGATACAATGCTATGTTCTAATGTTTTTTGAAGGATGATTTAAGTGACAAGGCTGTCAGTGCAACAGTAGATGTCACTGGTAAGCAATGAATGAAATAATGAACCTTTGGGCAAACCAATGGTCTGGAAAGCCTCATTGCTTCATGAGGCTTCATTTGGCCATCACTAACAAAAACCACAGGGAATGCAAGAATCCAAGAGCAAAAGAAAGCAGAGTTTGAGCAGGTATATGTATAGAGGAGGGAGTGAAGAAGAAAAAATAATTAATTAGGGAAACTGCACCTGGGAAGGGAGCCATTGAAGTTTGATGAGTTAAATGACTAGTGGCTGGGGAAGGGAAGTGAATGGCATGCTGACTGAAACAAAACAAAGATGACACTAGGGGGAGACCTAAATAGAAATACTAACTAAATAATAATAACTAAATAAATCCAAACTTAAAATAAGAATCTAAACTAACAGAAGGAATAAACTTGAATGAGAAGATCATACTAAAAGTAAAGAATAAATCTAAGACTCAAATAATACCTGAACTAACCAAGGGAATAAACTGGGATGAGGGGAAATAAATGCTAAATGTAAACAACCATTCAAATAAGAAATTACTGAACTATACTTGCTTGATGATCTTTATGATTTTGATCCATTGATATTTTTTTGATGATTTTGGTGTATACTTGCTCGATGGTTTTGATGTTTTTACTATGTAAAGCACTTTGAACTGCCTTGCTGCTGAAATGTGCTATACAAATAAACTTGACTAACAGAGGAAAATAAGAAATCAATGCAAAAAAACAGAAGCAAAAGTTCAACAGCACAAGGGATCATGACAAAGAAGTAATGCAAACAGCTTAGCCAGCTCCGCCATCTTCCTGCCACGCTCTCCTACCGCGTTGTGTAACATGTACTGTTGACAACACACGCTTGGTTCCACAAACTGGTGGAAGTGGGCTCTCAACAAAGCACTGAACTTTTAAATGTTCAGTATGTATTTCATGAAAACTAGGTTTTTTACATATTTGTTAAAGTTCTCATTATATCGTGACAGTATAATGTGACAGATGATCTGTAAAAAAAATCAAGCTCCTCTGCCTTCTCCCAGTGCTCCCAGTACTAACTGAAGAAACACACCACTCAGTCAGAAACAACCAATCAGAGCCAGGAGGAGGGTCCTAGTGCTGTCAGTCACCCTCCTGTAGGTGTCGCTCACACACCCCTTCCTCTCTGTTAAGTTACAGCTGGTTCACCACAACATAGCCTGCCACGAATGCTAAGGCTAGTTAGCATGGGCACTGATGACGGCGGATAAACAGTTTTCTTGGAATGGTGAGTTGTTTCTTCACCATTAGGACATTTAGCGAGGTGGTCATGAGGGTGACTGACAGTGACCCTCCTCTTGGCTCTGATTGGTTGTTTTAGGTCCGGAGCGGTGCATTTCTTTAGACCGCAAAAATAGCTCAGGGAGGAGGTGGAGGAGCTCCATGTTTTCATAGATTATCTATCTCATACCATAATGCCACAACATGGTGACAGTTTTAACAAATATGGAAAAAATATATTTTTGTAAAAGTTACATACTGCATCTTTCAGCCACCTCAACCAGACCAGTTCAAGAATGAGAGTTCTTTCTGTGGAAAAGGACTGTAACAAGTTTTCTTACAGAGTTGTTCTGAATTTAGCTCCATCCATCTCCCATCAACTCTGAAATGCTTCTTTGTCCCTGTTGAAGAATAGCACTCCCACAGCATGATGCACCCACCATCATGTTTCACTGTAGAGATAGTGTGTTTTTGTTGTTGAGGTGTTAACTTTCACCACACAGTCTTTTGCATTTAAGCCCAAATCCTCAGTTTTGGTTTCATTTGTTCTGAGCACTCTCTTCTACATGTTTACTGTGTCCCTACATGACTTATGTCAAACTTTAAGATGTAACGTTTTGATCATGTTGTTTGTTTGCAGTTACTCAGACACAATTATTTTCCCTATTTATCATTGTCATTTTTGGAACAGCCATTGTTCTTTTGGGAAGGGTAGTTGCCCACCTGACCAGATGGGTGCAGTATTTATAGGCTTTATTTACATTTATGAATAGAAAAATAGAACAGGAATATCCTTTATTGTCCCACAGTGAGGAAATTCAGGATCTATGTAGTAATATCAAATATGAAACTCCACCTTATTATACAAAAATGGAGTTCATCATCCTAAAGGCCTTCCTTAATTTTTACCTCAAAGAGGCTCATGTTGTTCTGGATGCAGATACATTTATCTGCCTATTTATCTGTGTGAATGTTTCTGTCTTCCAGCTAGATGCCATTGTGGTGGAGATGCAAGATCCAAAAGGTGGAGTAAAAGGCTCAGAGCAGAAACTCAATGTCACCACCATTCCACATGCCATCACTGGTGAGACTGACACACACACACACACACACACACACACACACACACACACACACACACACAGGCTGTACTTGTACTTCAATACAAACTGAGGACTTTGTACTGACTTCCATTCATTTTAGTAACTGGATTTATGCCTAACCCAGACATTATTCCTCGCCCTAACCATTACTAGTCTATTCCTCACCCTAATATTAACAAAAAAAAAAAAAAAATTCCCTTCTCACCCTCCACGGGTGGTCTTTCTCAACCTCTGAGCTCGGGTCCTCTACCCTCTGGTAGCCTGGGAGCTTGAGGGTTCTGCGTAGTATCTTGGCTGTGCTGAGAACTGCGCATTTCTGGACTGAGATGTCTGATGTTGTTCCTGGGATCTGTTTTAGCCACTGCTCCAGTTTGGGGGTGACTGCCCCAAGGGCCCCGATGACCACAGGCACCACTGTGGTCTTCACCTTCCAGGCCTTCTCCAGTTCCTGTCTGAGGCCCTGGTATTTCTCCAGTTTCTCGTGTTCCTTTTTCCTGATGTTGCAGTCGCTCCACCACCACGATGTCCGGTTGGTTCGCCATTACCATTTTGTCTGTCTGGATCTGGAAGTCCCACAGGATCTTAGCTCGGTCATTCTCCACCACCTTTGGGGGTGTGCCCCACTTTGATCTCGGGGCTTCCAGTCCATATCCTGCACAGATGTTTCTGTACACTATGCCCGCCACTTGGTTATGACGTTCCATGTACGCTTTCCCTGCCAGCATCTTGCACCCTGCTGTTATGTGTTGGACTGTCTCAGGGGCCTCCTTGCACAATCTACACCTTGGATCTTGTCTGGTGTGGTAGATCTGAGCCTCTATTGCTCTGGTGTTTAGGGCCTGTTCCTGTGCAGCCAGGATGAGTGCCTCTGTGCTGTCCTTGAGTCCAGCTTTTTCCAGCCATTGGTAGGATTTCCTGATATCAGCCACTTCAGTTATTTGTTGGTGGTACATCCCATGTAGGGTCTTATCCTCCCATGATGGTTCCTCCAGCACCTCATCCTCTGGTCCCCATTGTTTGAGACATTCGCTGAGCACATTGTCGGTTGAGGCTTTGACCTTGATGTATTGATGGATCTTGGATGTTTCATCCTGGACAGTGGCTCTCACACTCGCTAGTCCTCTGCCTCCGTCCTTACGGCTCGCGTATAGTCTCAGGATGCTGGATTTAGGGTGGAACCCTCCATGCATGGTTAGTAGTTTCCGAGTTTTAACATCCATGGTCTTTATCTCTTCCTTTGGCCAGCTTATTATTCCTGCAGGGTATCTGATTACTGGCAAGGCATAGCTGTTTATCGCACGGATCTTGTTCTTGCCATTGAGCTGGCTTTTCAGGACTTGCCTTACTCGTTGGAGGTATTTGGCTGTGGCTCCTTTCCTTGTGACCTCATCGAGGCTGCCATTTGCTTGTGGTATTCCCAGGTACTTGTAACTGTCCTCAATGTCTGCTATTGTTCCCTCTGGGAGTGAGACCCCTTCTGTGTGGATGACCTTCCCTCTCTGTGTAACCATCCGACCACACTTCTCTAGTCCGAATGACATCCCAATGTCAGTGCTGTAGATCCTGGTGGTGTGGATCAGTGAGTCAATGTCTCGTTTGCTCTTAGCGTACAGCTTGATGTCATCCATGTAGAGGAGGTGACTGATGGTGGCTCCGTTCTTGAGCCAGTCTTGTTGATGACTTGGCTGAGGGGGTTCAGACCTATGCAGAACAGCAGTGGGGACAGAGCGTCTCCTTGGTATATGCCACATTTGATGGACACTTGTGCAATTGGCTTGTAGTTGGCTTCAACGGTGGTTTTACACATCCCCATCGAGGCTGCAATGAAGGCTCTTAGAGTCCTGTTGATGTTGTACATCTCTAAGCATTCAATGATCCAAGCGTGTGGCATTGAGTCATAGGCTTTCTTGTAATCAATCCAAGCCGTGCACAGGTTGGTGTGTCGGGTGTTGCAGTCTCGGGCGACTGTTTGGTCTACCAGGAGTTGGTGTTTGGCTCCTCTGGTATTTATGCCGATGCCCTTCTGTGCTGTACTCATGTATTTATCCATGTGCCCACCTATCTTAGCTGCTATGATGCCTGACATGAGCTTCCATGTTGTAGAGAGACAGGTTATTGGCCGATAGTTGGATGGGACCGAACCCTTTGAGGGATCCTTCTGGATCAGGATTGTGCGTCCTTCATATATATATATATATATAATATATATATATATATATATATATATATATATATATATATATATATATATATATATATATATATATATATGTCAAGACACTGTTGCAGTAATCAGTGTGGCTAAAGATAAACACTTGGATGAGTTTCTCTTGATCTTGTTGAGACATTAGTCCTTTAATCCTGGAAATGTTCTCCAGGTGATAGAAGGCCAACTTTGTAATTGTCTTTATGTGCTTCTGTAGGTTCAGGTCTGAGTTCATCACTACACCCAGATTTCGGGCCTGATCACTAGTTTCCAGTTGTAATAACTGAAGCTGCACGGCGACTCTAGATTGTTCCTTTTTAGGTCCAAAGATAATAACTTCAGTTTTATTTCTGTTCAGCTGGAGAAAGTTTTGGCACATCCATGCATTGATTTGTTCTAGGCATCTGTTCAGTTCTCAGATGGGTTCGGAGTCACCTGGTGACATTGTAATGTAGAGCTGTGTATCATCTGCATAGTTATGGTAACTAATCTTATTACTTGTTATCATATGATCTAATGGGAGCATGTAGATATTAAATAGGAGGGGTCTCAGGATTGAACCATGGGGTACTCCACATGTGACTTTTGCACTCTCTGATGAGAAATTTCCTATTGACACAAAGAAATCCCTGTTCTTTAGGTAGGATTCGAACCAACTTAATACTGTACCAGAGAGTCCAACCCAGCTCTCCAGTTGCTTCAATAATATCTCATGGTCAACAGTGTCAAATGCTGCACTGAGGTCCAACAGAACCAACACTGTGGTTCTTCCACTGTCTGTATTTGTGTGGATGTCATTGAACACTTTGACGAGGGCAGTCTCAGTGCTGTAGTGAGCACAGAAACCGGACTGAAAGACATCAAAGTAGTTAGTCATTGTTAGGAAGCTGTTTAACTGTTGAAACACAGCTTTTTCAGTAATTTTGCTGATGAATGGAAGGTTAGAGATTGGCCTGTAATTCTGCAGTAGCGATTTATCGAAATTGTTTTTTTTTTAACAGTGGTTTGATAACTACTGTTTTTAGAGCCTGGGATGAGTTTACTATTTTACTGTCTCTGCATTTGTTATGTTTAGGCATAGCATCGTTATTGGCTGAGATACTGCTGCCAACAACCAAATGTTCTCTCTTTATAGATGATCCTCTTGGCCACTGTCTTTCAGTGTTCAATCCTGTCTTGCTGTCCTATAGGACTTGAAAACTGGCTCAGAGCTTATCTGCTTAGCTGTGTTTCTCCCCTAGATAAATCCACAAAAAAGCCACAATGGCAATTTACTTTTTACTTTACACAGAAAGTACTCCTGGATCAGTGCTTCTGTGTTTCTTTTTTTCTGTCTGTCAGCTCTGTCTTCTCAAACCTCCAGTCAGTAGTGGAAGATGGTTGCTCACACTAAGCCAGGTTCTGGTTCTGCTGGAGGTTTCTTCCTGCTAAAGGGGAATTGTCAGCAAGCTTTTTCAACAACAAGCAACGTATTGTGAAAAAAAAGTGCTACAAAGAGAACAACATATAAAATACAGATGAGTGTTTGTGGTGTGATGTGTAGCGAGGTCAACTGGGGTATGCTAGTCTGAATAGATGAGTTTTGAGGAAAGATTTGAAAGTGTGTAGGGATGAGGTCGTTCAGAGATCCAGTGGCAGTTTGGGAGCAGAGCAGCTGAAAGACCTGAGTCCCATGGTGGACAGACAGCTGTGTGGAGTAGAGAGAAGAGTCAAAAGAGGAATGAAGTGTATGAAATGGTGTGTAAACATGAAGGAGATGAGTAAGATGAGGATAGGCTAGATTATGGAGAAGATAAATAGTCAGCAGTGCCCACATAACCTGTCAGCAAGCAGCAATAGCATGCCCCAAGGATCTGTCCTGGGTCACTGCTGACTGAGGAGGGTTGGGAAATACTTTAGTTGATCAAGGTGAGAGCGATCAGAGAGATGATGATTTTGACCAGGGCGGTCTCTGTGTTGTGACAGGGTCAAAAACCAGATTGAAATTGTTCATACACGTTTTTGTCACTGAGGTAATTATGAACCTGGTGAGCTACTACTTTTTCTAAAACTTTGGACAGAAATGAGATGTTGGAAACTGGTGTGAAATAATTAAGATCAGTGGGGTCAAAGCCAGGTTTCTTAAGTATTGGTGTAATTATTGCTGTTTTAAATGAAACAGAACAGGAGGTGAAGGAAAAATGAATGATGTCAGTAATGAGAGGCAAGAGTGAGGGGAGACAAAGTTTGACCCGTTTTGTAGGCAGAGAGTCTAATATACAGGTGGAGGACTTAGATTTATAGATGACTGAGGATATTTCACTGATGGACAGCATACTGAAGCTAGAAAATAAGGAAGAAGAAGGTGAAGAGAGTGGTAAACAGTATTTACAACCAGTTGTGTTGCAAGGATGAGACAGTTGCAGATGAGTGTTTACATTTTAGAGGTAAAGAAAAAGTTAATAAATCTATTGCAGAGGGTAGAGGAATCCATATGAGGGGCAAAGGTTTCAGGGGGCTGGAGAATATTACTGAATTTTCATTAGCAGACTGGATGAGGGAGGCAGACTAAACAGATTTTGCACTGGAAATGGTGCCTTTATTAGTTCTTTTGAATAATCCAAAAAGGACAGACAGTGTGAAGACACTGACAGGCTGCCTCAGTGCCTAAGCTGCTGACAGAGGCTAAATAAAGCAGCTCTTAAGTGGATGAGATTTGAACAGTGCTTTATGGGTCAAAATGGCTTTCCAGCCTAGACCTAAGATTAAGTTACGCCTGCATGCACATAAATCTTCAGCCAAGTGTAAAAGGTGTGGGATAGTATAAAACAGTCTGCTATGAGATTGGGTGGATTTTTATGTTTCTCTAAACACAAATCAAAATTTTGGACATGCATTTTTAAAGCAGTGAAAACATTACAGAATGCTCCCTGATGTTTCCAACAACACCTGGGCTTTTTCAGCTGGAGTGCATCAGCAACAACATTCAGGAGGGGAAGCAGTGAAACAAACCAACCTACCTTAACAAAGAAATCTAAAACTATGTGATGTTTGATACTATGATACCATCATAGAACTTTGAAAAGAAAGCAGTCGATTTGTCACAAACGTAAATGTTTGGCACTGATAGGACATGACTGATTAACTGTGCTCATATTCTAAGTCTTCTTCTGTGTCTCCAAACAGGTAGCAACATAGTTGCTTGGATTAGCAACAAGATGAAGACCACAACAGAAGGTAGTAGCTGTGAATGTCAAACTGTGTTTTTTCCCCACTTTTACATGGGTTTTTCCTATCCGAAAGGGTTAATTAATTAGTTAATTAGAGATAATATCCAAACACAACATTGGTCTATAAATAAATAAATAATAAATAAATGTTATAGATGGCATTATTGTAACATATAATTATTGTAATAAAAATAACATTTAATTATTTTAGCAGCAATAAAAAAATGTTGCTACAGTATATTTCCTAAAGCCTCATGTCTACCAAAGAAGAATGTTTTGCAGAACTGAAGAAATTAGTATTGTTGTTTGTTCATTAGTCTTGTCTTCACAGATCCCTCCTATTTACCTGAATTAAATTACATTATGTACTATGGATGCTACATAATATTATTTCCCAATTGTTTACCACAGTTTAACAGTGCAGTAGGCCTGGCTAAGATCTAATCAGCAAGAACATGCACCACCAAGTGTCCTTTTCCTTTTTTCTGTCTCAACTTTAAAAAGAAAATCTTTGTTTGCATAACATACAAATATGTTTGTAGTGTACAGTTTTGGGGAAGAATATGAACACAATCCAGTATTCACATTTGCTAACGCTGTCCTTGCATTGTTTCATATTAAACATAATGTCTACATGAATCTGAAAACATTTCTATTTGCTTCAGGATTTGATTCAGTTGCATAGTTTATAAGGGGTTTTTTTTCTCAGAAACATAACTCAGAAACATAAGCTATTCTAAAATATGACAGCTTATTGAATTTCAGAAACCAAATAATATGACATTCAAGAATTGTCATCTCATTAGCTTTTTTCTTTGTTTCCCTCTTTGAACTCTCCAGAAGCTCATGTCTTTGCCACCATGTTAGTGGCCTATGGCTACATCTATCCACTGCAGAACCACAAGAAGCTGGTGATGTGCAATGACAGCAGTCTTTACCGCTTCCAGGTACAGCTAAATTACACTTCTGCTTCTCTGCTGACTAATGTCATCAACCCGTTTGCTTCACTAGACACAATCAGTGAATTTTAAAGGAATAGTTCCCATTTTTAAACTGATGTTTTGTTAAAAGGTTATAAGCACTTGGACTCATCATTTAGTAGTAATCCAAATTTGTTGTTCCCAAAGGCTAAAGCTAACGCTAGTCTAAGAGGGGTCAAGACCAAAGCAGATTTCTACTGATTAAAAACATTTTAGTTATCATCAGGGCTCTTTTATGAACCCTAAATTATCCTGGAGACCCATGATTATTTACAAGGAAAATGGGAGTATAAGTCTATGAGCTTCCTGTGTAAAACATGTAGAAAGAAAAAGAATTTATAAAACATTTTTGATTAGAGTAAAAATCAAGTGTCAAAATCGAGAAAGCTTTTGCTTAAATCATATTTGCTTAAATCAATCATAAATGTCTCCCTTGTATTAAAAAGGGAGACATTTATGAGAAAAATGTTAACTCCTACTGGCTATTTTTAAGTCAAATTTTATTTGTATAGGATATTTCAGCAACAAGGCAGTTCAAAGTGCTTTACATCATGAAAACATAAAAACATCATAAACACATCAAAACAGTCACCGGTTGTAAAACTGATAAAACTGAAAATGATAGGCCAACTCCTATCCCATGCAACATATTTATTTTTGCAGGAACAATAAAACACAGAAAATGGCAGATTACAGGAGTTGCTCAGTGCGTCCTATGTGCACTGCTTCATCACATACTGACTAACTTCTTCTGCTTTACAATAATAATAACACAATACATTTGTACTGTAAAGCCCAATAATGAAATAATAGTACTTAAACAGCTCCTATTATTACCAACGATATTACAGTCTCAGTACTTCTCCAGTTTTATATCCACATACATCACTTTCATGAACTGGCTAAATCACCAAAAATATATTTGACTATATAAACAAATACCATAATGAACTCTGATTGGAGTTTTATATTGTTTTTAACAACTGTTTTAACCACTTTTCAATCCTTTTTAAATCAGTCACTCTTATGAATTGTATTTTAAACTAAATCCATTTTAAATAAATGTCTTTTTAATACATTTCTATTGTATTCTATCTCAATGAAATTAACAGAAAGCATTTTACATTTCCTTTAATTACAAGAAAATATGTAAAGCAGCTTTAAACCAAAAACAGCTATATGGATAATACAGACTTTAATCACAGCTGAATAAGTGGACTAGCACAGGTATAAGACCACATGTGCTCCGTAGCTTAGCCTGATGTTTATGGAGGCAAATGTGTCTCAATTTTCAAATTAAAATGGATTAATAGAGATGCTTTATCATTTTCAAAATAAAGCAGCATTTTTGACTCAAAAGTAAAACTAAAAATAAATAATCCAAACTGCATTTTCATTTTCTTCTCCAAGATTTCTGAATTTGGAAATTTATTAAAATGATAAATAAAATAACGTTTAACATTTAATTTTCAAAATATGTCCTGGTAAAAAGTGACCAAAATTCATTTCAAAATGTCAAATTTTAAAATTAAAATGTATTACCAAAAATGCTTTTTCATTTCAAAGCCATAGCTGCATTTTTGACTCATGGATAAAATTACTAATAGGATCAACTAAACTGCATTTTCATTTTCTTCTTCGAGACTGCTTTGTCTGTTACTTAATTAAAATGATTAAGAAAGGGATGTTTAACATTTAATTTTCAAAAGATATCCCAGCAAAAAGTGACCAAAATTCATTTTAAATGTCCTATTTGAAAATTAAAATGTATTAGCAAAATGCTTTTTCGTTTCTAAGTCAAAGCTGCATTTTTGACTCAAATGAAATTGCTAATAGATTATCCAGACTGTGTTTTCATTTTCGTCTCCATGACTGCTCATTGTGCGACTACATAGAAAACTAAGAGGAAACTGCTTTTTCGTTTTCATGCCCGCGCCCGCAAGAAGCGTCCCATAAATAAATTTGAATTCGCAATTCCAAGCGGCGTAGGAGAGTGACATGAGTGGCAACTCTTCCTCTGCTTTGGAGCTGACGTTCGGCGCAGCCGCCATCTTGGATGGGTCCCACTTCATTCATTTGTACAGAGGACAGCTTCATGTCCCTGCATTGTTACTCGATTTTCACACAGTTTGGTTTGTTAGAAACAGCAGAGATGTAGCTATGATACAGGATGCTGTCACATAAGAAAACTGGGCTTTTATACTGAAATACTTTGTTTTATGCTCCCAACCAAAGACAGACTTATGATATAGCTCATTAATGAGTATATACATTTTCTATTTTAATACAGAAACAAGTTTGATTGTTTATTTGAATTTATTTCACTCTCTCACACAATCAACCCTGAGCCTTCGGTACACACCAACAGCAATAATTTCTGCTCTGACCATCTTCACTGTTCCCTCTGAGGGGATCATCAGCCCACCATGATTGAAGCAGGTGGTACCCACCACACCTCACAGGACAGTTTTTTTCCCAATTTTTCTGACAATAAACCCTGAAATGTCTGCAGCTGATAGGAACACAGTCTCATCTTGTGCTGCCACGTTGCCAGACCCATAGATCTCAGTGTGTGTGTGTATATATATATATATATATATATATATATATATATATATATATATATATATATAAATAATGGAACTAACTTCCATAAGGAATATTACTTTAACCCTATATATAGCATATTTGGTTCCTAACTCAATGTTTATGTTGTATATTGACATACAATATCTGTGTTCCCCTTGTAAATTTACTACAGAAAGGGCTAACACCTCAAAAGTTTCAGAAGTACTTAGTTATTATTACATGTTTGTAAGACAAAAATGAAAACTGTGGGACACTTGTGTGTTTGATCCAAATTAGGAGAAAGCTTTGGGACAACAACAGTGATGTGCAGAAAGACTTAGAAAGATGAAGATGAAGAGCAGTGTGTAATCATAATCTTAAGAATGTGTATATTACAATGCTAGATGGGTAGAGCAGATGGGGATACCAATTCTGGCAGAGTGGAATGAAATAAGAAACCTGATGTTAGAACAAACACTGTTTATTGAAGAGAATACAGCGTACAGATATTGTGTGTAAATATACTACACAAACTGTAAGGACTCACTGGGAGGACCCGGAAATTCAACCACACACAGAAGTACGTAAAGGAAAAACAAGTTTATTTAGTATCAGGAACTGGTAGCAGCTCAGGAAGAATCAATGAAGGTCTCCACAAGGGAATCCAACGCAGCACCAGGGGCTAGACGATAATCAGGCAGAGGTTATACACGGAGAGGCAGAGAGAGCAAACTTAACTTGAGGGTCAGGCAATACTCGGTGGTCGTGAAGCGGAGCTTGAGTCAGGGTCCAGAAATCCAGAACCAAAGGAATCCGTAACGGGCTTGGCAGGAGGGGAAGATCCGTGGACGGAAATGGGTCGAAGAAACACAAGAAGACAAGGCATGAAACGCTGGATTTCTACTGGCTCGTGGCTGTCGATAATCTGGCAGGGAGGCAGGGGCTGAGAGGAGTTAAGTAGAGCAGGGCCCAGGTGGCACAGATCAGCAATCAGGTGACACAGGTGAGTAGAATGAAAACTAATTACAGCATGGGCAGGACCAAACATGAATCATAACAGTACCCCCTCCTCAAGGTCCGGCTCCAGAAGGACCACCTGGCTGGTCAGGATTGGACCGATGAAACTCCCTGATAAGGGATTTGTCCAAAATGTGTCGGGCCGGCACCCAGGAGCGCTCTTCAGGCCCATATCCCTCCCAATCCACCAAGTAATGGATGGACCGGCCCCAACGTCTGGAGCGAAGGAGGCGGCGCACCGTGTGAGCGGGACCCCCATCAATGATCCGGGCGGGAGGAGGGGGCCTGGAGGAGGGAACCAACCGTGAAGAGAAGACAGGTTTAACACGTGACACATGAAAGGTGGGACAAACTCTGAGAGTCCTGGGGAGGCGGAGCCGGACAGCCACTGGGTTGATAACCTTGGAAATCGGGAAGGGTCCAATGAAACGAGGGGCTAACTTCCGGTTTTCAACCCGCAAGGGAAGGTCCTTGGTGGACAGCCAGACCTTTTGACCTTCGGTGTAAGTGGGTGCCGGAACTCTGCGACGATTTGCAAATCTAGAACATAAAGCAGAGGACTTTAGAAGGGCCCTGCAGGCCTGGCGCCATACCCGCTGGCACTTCAAAGCAGAGGCATGAGCAGAGGGAACTCTAGTGGGCTTCTCTTGAAGGGACAAGACTGGAGGCTGGTAGCCATAAACTGTGTAAAAGGGAGACAGACCTGTGGAACTAGAAGTGAGTGAGTTGAGGGCATACTCCACCCATGGAAGGTTCTGTGACCAGGAAGAGGGATCATGTTCACAGAGCATGCGCAGCTTGGTCTCCACCTCCTGGTTGACCCTCTCCGTTTGCCCGTCAGACTGAGGGTGGAATCCTGACGAGAGACTTACTGTGATGCCCAGGAGACCACAAAATTCTTTCCAGAATTTAGAAATGAACTGGGGTCCTCGATCAGACACAATGTCAGTAGGTAGACCATGCAAACGGAACACCTCACGGGCCAGAACCGCTCCCAGCTCCTTAGACGAAGGCAGTTTGCGAAGTGGTATCAGGTGGGACATCTTAGAAAATCGATCCACAACTGTGAGGAGGACAGAATGGTTATTGGAAGAGGGTAAACCAGTAACAAAATCCATGGATATGTGGGACCATGGGCGGTGAGGAACCGGGAGGGGCCGCAGAAGCCCAGAGGGTGGTCGACGGGATGGTTTAGCCTGACAACACACTCTGCAAGCCTTGATAAACTCCTTTACATCTTGCAGCATAGTCTCCCACCAGAAACACCTCCTGATCACAGCTAGGGTCTTAGTGACTCCCGGATGACAGAAAAATTTAGAGGCATGACAAAAGGATAGTACCTCAGGTATTAGTTGCTCAGGGACAAATAGTTGATTCTTAGGACAGCTCTCAGGGATGGGGCTTTGCAGATGGGCCTCTCTGATTCTCTGCTGTAGCTCTAGCCTGGAAACTGCTAGCCGCGCAGATGAGGGGAGCACATAGTCCACCTGCTTAGCATCTTGACTCTCCTCCATAGTCTCATGCAGCCTGGAGAGTGCGTCGGGCTTAGTGTTCTTACTCCCAGGTCTGTAAGATAGTGAAAAATTAAAGCGACTGAAGAATAGAGTCCACCTGGCTTGCCTGGGGTTAAGTCTCCTAGCAGACTTGAGGTACTGCAGATTCTTATGATCAGTCCAGACCACGAAGGGTTCCTTAGCTCCCTCGAGCCAGTGCCTCCACTCCTCGAGGGCCAGTTTGACTGCCAGCAGTTCCCGGTCACCGACATCATAGTTGGTCTCTGCAGAAGACAGTTTTCTAGAAAAGAAGGCACATGGGTGAATCTTCTCATCAGTGTTTCTCTGGCTGAGTACGGCTCCCACCCCAGAGTTAGAAGCATCCACTTCTACAATGAATTGGCGAGAAGGGTCCGGTGCGCGGAGGACAGGAGTGGAGGTGAAGGCCTTTTTAAGGTGGTCGAAGGACTCTGCAGCACTCTTACTCCAAACGAACTTGCACTTGGATGAAGTAAGAGAATGAAGTGGAGAAGCAACAGAACTGAAATTGCAGATGAACCGTCGATAGAAATTAGCAAACCCCAGAAACCTCTGAAGTTGTCTACGGTCTTGTGGGCAGGGCCAATTCTTGATGGCGTCCGTCTTGCTGGGGTCCATGGAAATCCTGTTAGGAGAGATGACGAAACCCAAGAATGAAGTGGACGATTTGTGAAACTCGCACTTTTCTGCCTTGACAAACAGGTTATTCTGCAGCAAGCGGAGAATAACAGAACGGACATGAGTCTGATGGGTAGTGAGATCCTTAGAGAAAATTAAGATGTCATCCAGATAAACATAAACAAAACGACCAACCATGTCCCTGAGGACATCATTGACTAGAGCTTGGAACACTGCGGGAGCGTTGGATAGGCCAAAGGGCATTACCAGGTATTCATAATGGCCGGTTGGAGTGTTAAAAGCCGTCTTCCACTCATCCCCCTCCTTGATACGGACTAGATGGTAGGCATTCCTGAGATCGAGCTTGGTAAAAACTGTGGATCCCTGAATCAGGTCGAAAGCAGTGTTCATTAGGGGAAGTGGGTAACGATTCTTGACTGTGATGTCATTCAATCCCCTGTAGTCAATACAGGGTCTCAAAGAACCATCCTTCTTGCCCACAAAGAAAAACCCTGCACCAGCTGGAGAGGATGAAGGGCGGATAATGCCTGCCTTGAGTGCGTCACCGATATAATCCCTCATGGCCTTATCCTCCGGGGCGGAGAGGGAGTATAGACGGCCTTTGGGAGGAAAGGTTCCAGGAAGCAAATCAATTGCACAATCATAGGGCCGATGGGGTGGAAGGGAAGTGGCGCGATGCTTATTAAAGACTTCCCGAAGGTCATGGTAAACAGCCGGTACCTTGGATAGGTCGGGATAGGTCTCCTGTCCCGAGATAGGGACAGAAAAAGGGACCGAAGCTGCTAAGAGGCAAGTGGAATGGCAAGATGGTGACCAACCCAACACCTCGCCCTTCACCCAGTCAATGTGGGGGTTGTGTTTTCTTAGCCAAGAAGCCCCCAAAATGACAGGGAGACCAGGGGACTCTATTATCAGGAAGGAAATAAGTTCATGGTGATTCCCAGAAATACTGAACTTAATGGGACCTGTTTCATGTGTGATCTGGTGAAGTACATGGCCATCAATTGCCAAAACTTCAAGACACTTAGAGGTAGGTAAGAGTTGGATGCCCAGAGATTCGGCAAGACCGTGGTCCATGAACTCAGTATCTGCTCCTGAATCTATAAAGACTGGGAGACGCTTGGTTTGACAATCAGCTTGGAGAGTGGCCTGAACAGAGAACGAAGAGGATTGCCATCGCTTTTGGCTCAGCAGGAGCCTCTTACCTCCTGCTGAGCCTGGCCTTTTACAGGACACCGACTAAGTAGGTGACCCTCTCCACCACAATAGAAACAAAGGCCTCTCTTAAATCTCCGCTCTCTCTCTTGTGGGGACAGGCGAGTTCGACCAATCTGCATAGGCTCCTCTCCCGGAGAGGTGGGTGAAGAACTCAAAGGTGGAGCCGTGACTGGTGGCTGTGATCTGGGAACAGATTCAACATGGTAAGTATGACTGAGGGAACTCCTCTCCAACCTTCTCTCATGGAGCCTAGCATCAATTCTGGCGGCCAGGGTCTCCAGTTCCTCCAGGTCCTTGGGAGCGTCCCGGGTAGACAGCTCATCCTTTATCTCCTCACTGAGACCCTGATAGAACACATCACATAGTGCCTCATCGTTCCAGTCACTTCCTGAGGATAGAGCATGAAAATCGATAATGTACTCAGTTACTCGCTTCCTGCCTTGTTTGAGTCTGAGCAACCCACGTGCAGCCTCCCTCTGAGGCAGAACAGGATCGAAGACCCTGATTAGCTCCTTGGAAAAGTCCTGGAACCGATAACAAATGAGGGAGTCCCTCCGCCATTCTGCAGTTCCCCATAATTTGGCTTTTCCCGAAAGGAGGGAAATAGCATAGGCTACTTTAGCGCGTTCAGAGGGAAAAGATGACGGCTGAAGTTCAAAGATTATTTCACACTGAGTAATGAAGGGACGACACTGACTCTGCTCACCTTTAAACACCTCTGGAGGAGACAGGCGGGGCTCAAAAATGGGCGAGACCTGGAAACCAGACGTAGCGGCTTTGAGGCTGGGAGAAGGGGCTCCTTTAGGGGAGGGAAGGGAGGACATCCTATCAAGCATGCTCATCATTTGTTGCATGTTTGACTCCAGGCGGGTAATAGCGTCTTCAACACTTGAACGCCACTCCTGTGTGGGTGACGGGTCCATAGTGGCCAGATTATTCTGTAAGGACTCACTGGGAGGACCCGGAAATTCAACCACACACAGAAGTACGTAAAGGAAAAACAAGTTTATTTAGTATCAGGAACTGGTAGCAGCTCAGGAAGAATCAATGAAGGTCTCCACAAGGGAATCCAACGCAGCACCAGGGGCTAGACGATAATCAGGCAGAGGTTATACACGGAGAGGCAGAGAGAGCAAACTTAACTTGAGGGTCAGGCAATACTCGGTGGTCGTGAAGCGGAGCTTGAGTCAGGGTCCAGAAATCCAGAACCAAAGGAATCCGTAACGGGCTTGGCAGGAGGGGAAGATCCGTGGACGGAAATGGGTCGAAGAAACACAAGAAGACAAGGCATGAAACGCTGGATTTCTACTGGCTCGTGGCTGTCGATAATCTGGCAGGGAGGCAGGGGATGAGAGGAGTTAAGTAGAGCAGGGCCCAGGTGGCACAGATCAGCAATCAGGTGACACAGGTGAGTAGAATGAAAACTAATTACAGCATGGGCAGGACCAAACATGAATCATAACAACAAACATAGTTAAGCACCAAATATGCTATATTTAGAAGTTTGCTCTCAGTATATATATATATATATATATATATATATATATATATATATATATATATATATATATATATATATATATAGAGATAGATAGATATCTCTATTGAGAGAGAGAGAGAGAGAGAGAGATTTTTGTCTTGTAAAGCAGGGTGAGGCTAGAAAAAGATTTCCCAAGCTTTGAACATCTCGCTCTGTTCAATCTGTCATCCGGAAATGGAAACCTACCAACCTACCAAGACAACTTCCAGGCCGAACGAGGAGAGCTCTGATCAGAGATGCGGCCAAGAGGCCCACGGTGACTCTGAACCAAACGCAGAGACCCACAGCTCAGGTGGGGGAACCTGCCCACAGGACAACTATTAGTTGTTCACTGCACAAACGTGCTCTTCATGGAAGAGTGACAAGAAGAAAGCCATTGTTAAAAGAAAACCACAAGAATTCCTGTTTGCAGTTTGCCAGAGGCCATGTTGGGGTCACAGCAAACATGTGGAAGAAGCTGCTTCGGTCAGACGAGACCAAAATGGAACTTTTTGGCCAAAATGCAGAACGCTATGTGTGGCGAAGAACTAACACTGCACATCACTCTGAACACACCATCCCCACTGTCAAATATGGTGTTGGCAGCACCATGCTCTGGGGGTGTTTCTCTTCAGCAGGGACAGGGAAGATGGTCAGAGAATAATTCAGGGCAATCTTGGAAGAAAACCTGATGGATTCTACAAAAGACTTGAGACTGGGGCGGAGGTTCACCTTCCAGCAGGACAACGACCCTAACTATAAAGCCAGGCTGCAATGGAATGGTTTAAAACAAAACCTTCTCATGTGTTAGAGTGGCCCAGTCAAAGTCCAGACCTAAACCCAATCAAGAATCTGTGGTAAGCTCTGAAAACTGCTATTCACAAATGCTCTCCATCTCATCTGACTGAACTTGAGCAGTTTTGTAAAGAAGAACGTGCAAAGCTGGTAGAAGACTTGCAGCTGGAACTGCAGCAAAAGGTGGTTCCACAAAGTATTGACTCATGAGGGCTGAATACTTTGCACACTGCACTTCTCATGTTTTTTCTTTGTAAAAAATGTTTTGAGTCATGTATAATTTTCTTTCTACTTCACAATTGTATCCCACTTTGTGTTGGTCTTTCACATCAAATTCCAATGAAATATGTCTGTAGTTGTAATGTGACAAAATATGGAAAGGTTTAAGGGGTATGAATACTTTTGCAAGCCACTATATTGTAAAAATGTCACAGCACATAATCAGCAAACCATTAAGCAAACATGCAACAGAAAGGTGATTTAAAAATTGCCTTATTTTAAACACCTAATTCAGCCCAGTTAACGAACGGTTTACTTGTGAGATGGTTGGTCACTTGGTCAAGATGAAATGTCTAGAGGTCCAAAGAAAAATGATGAAAAAGAACAAAGAAACTTGTTATTGTCTGACAGGTGAGATTGGCTGGCATCCCAGCTAAAAGTTTTTGGCAGAGTCATTGGGATTGTTGGTTGAAAAACCAAAACAAGACAGCGTTCTTCAACAGATGCAGAGGTCTGGCTTCAGCAGGGCTCTGGAAATAGACGCCAAAAAGGTTTTGCATGTTTAAAGAACTTAAATGGGATACTCAAACCGCTTTTCTAAAAGTTTTCCTGGTTTTAAAAATCCTTTTTTCTGGCCATCATGTTAGAAGGAGAGAGGGGGGCTGGGGGCGTGCTGGCACTGATGTCTCCAGCATAAAGAATGCGATCTGATCAGTACGTGAATAAAAGTGGAGTACAACACATCCATCCATCCATCCATCCATTTTCTTCCCCTTATTTGGGGTCGGGTCGTTGGGACAGCAGCCTAAGCATGGAGACCCAGACTTCCTTCTCCCCAGCCACTTGGGCCAGCTCCTCCAGGGGAATCCCAAGGTGTTCCCAGGCCAGCTGAGAAAAATAGTCCCTCCAGCATGTCCTGGGTCTTCCTCTGGGTCTCCTCCCAGTGGGATGTGCCCGGAACACCCCACCAGGGAGGCGTCCAGGAGGGATCCTGACCAGATGCTCGAGTCACCTCAACTGGCTCCTCTTAATGTGGAGAAGCAGTGGCTCTACTCTGAGTCCCTCCCGGATGACCGAGCTTCTCACCCACTATGATGAACCACTATGATGTTTTGTAGATTGACAACAGAGGCCCTCACTGGCTCTGGCTCCTCTGAGACTAGCTGTCATGGTTTTGTTTAAGTGTCTTACCCACATGAATGTTTTACTCTCAGGAGACCAAGAGAAAGTTTTAAAAGGTTTATTGAGAACAATGATAATGAATGCAGTGATGGTTGAAGTCCAGGTTCTTGGTGGTACAGGTTGGCTCTGCGTTCTGAGGAGGAGAGGAGAATGTGAACGAGTACATTGATGGTGAAGGATTGTAGGTGAATCTGAAAAGGAGTCTTACTGAATGGATGATGCAGTTGTTTTTGTAGTTTTTACATGATCCATTTTCATAAATAAGTTTGCTGTCATATGAAAAGGAGTAGTAAATGAGAGGGACTTACAGACACGTTCCAAAGGAAGAATTATAGTCCTATGTTCTGTCATTTTCTTGCAGAAAGATTTGGATAAACAAGACTTGTTTTTCTGCTAACATTATAAAATCATTATTCTGAAAACTGCATCATTTACTTGGAGAAAAACACCCCAACACTCCTTAAAAAAATCAGAGCCATGCACTTCAGTAGGATAGTCAGTGGGTGAATGCTATACGGTATACTCAAAACCATTAATACCAGTACTAATGGTTCACATTTTCAGACCCCCTACTTCTGGCCAACACAGCAATGGGTTCCAGAGGACTCTGATTATGGTAGGTGCTGTATTTTATATGAGAAGTGTCGCTACCTAGAACAGTGATGATGAAAATTGTGCAGAAAGTTGTGTCTCTGATTAGTTTGCATAAACTAAACATTTAGTATTCATTAAAGGGATAGTTCAGGATTTTTTTTAAAGCAAGGCTGTGTTTAAAGGTTATCAGCTGGTTTTATCTTCCCTGCAGTAAAAAACAGTCTTTCATGATCCAATGGTATATGTTTTTTTTTTTTTAAATTTTCTTTTGTTTCTTTCCTGAGATTTCTGGGTTTATTATTGCCATTTATGTCTTGCCATATCAAGTTAATTTCTTTGTTTATTATCGTTGTTGGTGTCTTACCATGTGAGTTCATTCCTTTGTGTTTAGTTTATTGCATGTGATTCCCCTCTGTGTGCGTTGGTTTATTCTCTTATGTCAGTGTCAGGCTTTTTGTCTTTTTAATTTGTAGATCCATTTGTGAGTAAATTCAGCTCCGTCTGTGTTCACTGTGTTAATTATTCTCTTTCCCTTAGTTCCCCTGGTTCCTGTGTCCTTGATCATGTCTCCTCTGTGTTTAAGCTCCCTATTGTTCTTCTGGTTTCCACGTCATGCTATCCTCTAATTTTAGTTGGAGGTTCTCTCTGGTGATTAAAGTGAAGTTAAGTTCAGTTAACTTTATAACTATAGCACATTTCAACAATAAGGCGGTTCGAAGTACTTTACATAATAAAAATATAACACCATGAACAAATAAAAAAGAAACATTACATTGCAGTGTCAAAATAAAGAGAACTAATAAAAAGTTATAATCAAGACCAGAATAAATCAGTGTTTCAGTTGTTATTCATCAAAGGCAACTCTAAACAGGTGGTTTTTAGCCTTGATTTAAAGTAACTCAATGTTTCAGCAATTTTGCATTTTTCTGGAAGTTTGTTCCAGATTAGAGGAACATAAAAACTGAATGCTGCCTCTCCATTTTTTGGTTATGGTTCTGGGGATACAGAGTAAACTAGAACCAGAAGACCCGAGTGGCCTGGAAGGATTGACTTTTTAGGCAGACCTGTGAAGACATTGTTGCAGTAATCAATTCAACTAAAGATAAATGCATGGATTAGTTTCTCAAGATTATGATAGAAAATTAATCCTTTTATTCTGGAAATGTTCTTCAGGTAATAGAAGGCCAACTTTGTAGTTGTTTTTATGTGTCTCTGAAGGTGCAGGTCTGAGTTTGAGTAAAGACTTTGCTCATTTCCACCACCATCATTTTCTGCATTTGGTTCTGTTTCAAACTTTACCTCATGACACAGTTTTGGTGTCTTTACTTAGTGTAAATCCAGATTTGTTGCTCCCTGAATCTAAAGGTTAGTCTGAGGGGATCAAAGTCCAAACGTCCACCTATAATTTTAACTCCAGAGTCAAACATATCTTTCTTGTCAGAGTAACTGTTTGAAACAAAGGTAAAACAATGTAAAAAGTAAAAATCTTTTAACTGAAGACTATTTTATTTATTTTACACTTCTATTACCTTTCTGTCCAACAGTTACTCTGACCAGAAATGCATTACATAGACATGCTCAGTACAGGTTTCATCTAGGAAGATTATTGTAAGTGTACTGCCTGTTACTTCCATTTCCCGTGTAAGTCATGTTTAGGATTAGTGTAAATAGCTGTCCAATGGACATGATGGTGTAAAGGTTCATTACATAGTGTTCCCCTAACCTACTTTGATGATTTTGAGACTGGAGTTGTTTTAAGATGGAAGAAATCTGCTTTGGACTTGGACCTCTATGGACTAATTCCTAGAATCAGAGTACATTTAACCTCTGGACTATTCTCTTAAAGAGTGCATTAATTTCCATTAAGTCTGGAGTCCAAGAAATCAATACCATTTCTGTAAGAGTGACAAAAACTTCAATTTTTTGTAGTTACCAATTACCAGTCATGTTTTTCACTTTTTCCAGCCATTTACCTGGCAAAGAGGAACATCCGCAAGAAAGGCATGCTTGAACCCTATGAGCAGGTACCAGTGCTGTGTGAGTCAAACAATGCTTGTGGTTACAAGCACATCTAGAAGGGGCCATAATTCAGGGAACATGTTAGCGATGAATAAAATGTCGGTGTTAGATATTAGCATCTTGAAGCTCATGTCACCTTTCCATCATTAATTGGAACTGTTGAAAACATCACCTTATGTTTAGCTGCTTTAATTTAGTCAGGATTACTGTGTTCTGGCAGAAAATACATGTGTTTAGAACAGGTTATGGTGAGGTTAAGGAATTTGTCCAGGTAAAAGGAAAATACCAGCGCTTTCCCCAACTCCATTCTCCTTTTTATAATGACTTAGTGTCTCAAACTGGAGCGTATTTATAGTAGTTCTGTTTAATGTGTTTTCAGGAGGTTAAAACAGATTTGTTTGATTTACAGAAGAATTTTTTTTTTCTATGAGATGCATCATAAGAGATGATTTTACAGACTCACTTTAGCCATACTGTCACCCTGTTTGTGTTTTAAACAGGGACATTACAACCACCTGCATGAATGGCTGAACCACAAATGGGACTTTATTGTAATGCAAGCTACTGAGCAGTACAAGTAAGTGACCTGGGTATGATAAAAAGCTTTTTCATTCATATATGCTCAAAAAAAAAAATCACACATACAAAGACACATCACCCAGTTCTAAATGGCTATGGTCTTCAGACCCATGTCATATACTGTCAAGTTTCTGCAGCTACCCAGAACATAGACTGCTTTATAATACATTTAGCTGCCATATATGGTTAAAGATTTTGATAAGGCAAACCACTGAATTAACCATTTCAATAGATTTGTTAGAATGGTAAAACTGCATAAACTAGTCTCAGAATGCTTTATGATAATGAAGGTCAAAGATCTTTATCACATCGTCGCTTTACCTTTGCTTATTTCAGCAACAGGACCACTCATTAATGCCTTGTTAAAGTAATCATACCTCTGAATGAACAACAAACATATATTTCACTTCATACATAAAGTAAAAGAAAAATCAAGTATAATCAAGTATAATATGAATCATAATCATGATATATATATATATATATATATATATATATATATATATATATATATATATATATATATATATATATATATATATATATATATATACCAGAGAGCACAAGATATTGGATTTGTTTTATACAAATGTCAAGGAGTCATACATCTCCAAAGCAAGACCTTCTCTGGGAAAATCAGATCACAATCTTGTTTTTCTCTGCTGTGAATATAAACCCCTTGTTCAGAGACAACCTGGAACAATGGACTGTGAGAAAGTGGTCACAGGAAGCTAAAGTTTTAAGGCTACAGACAGGATTACTCTCTGTCAGCCACATGGCGAGGACATCAATGCCATGACAGAATGTGTGACCAACTAAAGAACCTCTGTGTGGACAACACCATCCCCACTAGAACAGAGAGATGCTTTCTCAGTAACAAACCCTGGATCACCAGTGGTCTAAATGAACTGTCAAACAATAACAATGAGCCTTCAGGAAGGGAGACAGGGAATATTTGAGGAGTGTACAGAATCAACTCAAAGTCAACATTAGAGACAAGAAGGATATGTATAAAATGAGGCTGGACAGTAAACTACAAAAGAACAATATCAGAGATGTGTGGTCAGGCATGAAGAGGATCACAGGCTTCAAGCAAAAGGAGGATCAGATAGATGGATGTATGGACAGAGCAAATGAGCTGAACACATTCTTCAACAGATTCAGTTCAGGAACAAGCTCACCATCCTCCCCTCCTGCCTCCAGCCAAACTGACATCCCACCCTCCTTTGACCCACAGCTTTCCTGTCACACCTCAGATGTTTTATCTTCCACCTCTGCTTACACAAGTTTGCCCTTAACCAAATCAGGAGATACTGCTGCTCCCTTTGCCTTCCCCTCCCACTTTTCTGTATCTAGATGTCAGGTGAAGAAGTACCTGAACCAGAACAAGGCTGCAGGTCCAGATGGTGTCAGCCCCAGAGTCCTGACGGCTTGTGCAGAGCAGCTCTGTGGGATTCTGCAACACCTCTTCAACAATAACATGACCCAAGAGAAGACATCCTTGTTCCTTGTCCCTTGTTCCTTGTTCTGGTATCAAAGAAAACTCACTCATCAGTTATCAACAACTATAGACCTGTTGTCCTGACATCTCACATCATGAAGGTCCTGGAGAGACTCCTATTGGCCCACTTGAATAAGCAGACAAGCACATATCAGGACTCCCTGCAGTGTGCTTATTGCTCTGGAGTTGGAGTTGTATGCTTAAAGAAGAGTTTTGCTGGTGAAGGCAAATTAGCTCTAAACTAATTAAGATTAGCTTAGACTAATTACCAGAGGTATGTCTCCAAACAACTAGTTCACAATGCAAAGCAGAAGGGAAGACAAAACATTATTTTGAGAAAGTAATGTTTCATTAATTTGCTGAGTTAGAAATCAAAACCTTTTGGACAATTGATTCCTAATCTATTGATCAGTCACCGCAGTGATGGATCTAATTTAGTATTTTAGGATACCAAAATGGCGAGTTTAGAACATGTTGCGTCTCACAAAACAGTGGCTGAAACAGACATAAAGAAGCTAGTTTTGCTGTTTTAAGCAATCACTTTTAAGTCCAAAGTACCATAACTAACAATATTAATTGCTTATGAGTGCCAGTGGTTTGCTGTGGTTGAATGAAGCTATTATTGGATTGCGGGAGCACAAGACTACTTTTAGCTTTAATAGTAACCTTAGTATAGCTAGTGTTTAGTATTTGAGTGAACTGATATTTTAGCATGTTTTAGAACTACTCTATGTAGGGAAGTGAAAAGAGAGAAAAGGAAAACCACCCATACAGCAGACAAGCAATAGAGAAACCACTGACTCCTACATAAAGTCCATTGCAGTAATCAAGGCAGGAGTTGACAAGGTCATGAATTACAATGTCAAAGTGCTAGTGAGACGACAAACGTAAAGCACTAGTATGTCTCATGCTTGTCGGAAGCAGTGATGTTTTTCCGTCCCCCAATCAATGCACTGTGTTGTGTGACACTTGTAACTCTGCTCTAACCGTACTGGGTGCTGTAGGGGTCAGTTGTAAGGGCTGCTTTTACAATGGAAACAGATAAAAGTTTATTGAACCGCACCAACCATTGCTGTACCGCTAAGTGGAAACAAAGTGCTAGTGTAGTATTGCAAGGAGCTTATCTACCAGGAGAGTTTCAGCTGTATTCATGAAGGACAAGCATGGCAAACATCGGTCTTCAGATGTTGTCCTTTTCAAGCTTTTAATAACATCTATATACATGTAAACACATACGTAGCAGTTCAACATGAATAGACATGGATGCACCTCCTGGTTTTCTGTTTTGGTGTTTTATTACATCAGAGCTCTTTCCATGTCTTCTTTGCTTCTGTGTATTCCAGGGCTGGTAGAGACAGAAACAAGGCAGATCGAGTGGTCTTTGACTGCCAGGAGAGGGCTTATTGGATTGTGAACAGGCCTCCAGTCAGTTTGTCTCACTCTCTTTATATGTGTAGAAAAACACCAATTAGCCATAACATTACAGCCACTCAGTGATGGTTCATGTATAACAGTGCCCTGTGTGAGCCTCTTCTGTTGCAGCCCCACACACAACCAAACATACCCCTTGCCTTCTAACAACAAATGCCATTCAGCAAAACAAAAGGGTTTTGTAATATTATATACAGTAACTTCTGATAAACATTAGGATCCACACCATTTTCTAAAGTTGTTTGATTTAATCAGACAGGCAGATTAATAGAGAGGTGTATACAAAAGAACTCCTTATAAATGTGTTTTCAAAAGTGTAAAATTTATTTTAACTGAACAATATTTTACAACAAAATAACAAAACAAACACTCACCATGACATGTTGTTATTCAGATCATAAACTATATCTAAAGTAAGTTAGATTTTTTTTTTTTTACATTAACATCTTGTGATCTTTATGTTGAAAAAATGCAGAATAATTAACTTCAGGGTTTGACCTACCATACCATACCATACCAAAGCATAACCATAACCATACCATACCATACCCACACTATAACCATACTGTACCGTCCATGCCATACCGTACCGTATCATACCATATCGTACCATACCATACCCTAACCTACCCTACCATAACCATACCATACCATACCATAACCATACTGTGCCATATTGTACATACCACACCCTACCCTAGCCTAGCCTAGTATACCATACCATACTATACTATAACATAACATCTTTATTTTGTTAAAGCTCTTTAAATTGAACCAGGATCCACAAAGTGTAGTTTATGAACAGAGATTTTCTCAATGTGCTCCTAATCCCAATAAATCATTGAAAATGCTAGTTTTGTGTTTTTACAAATAGCATAAAGGTTTAAAATCTCAAATTGTGTTTTAAAGAATTTCTGCTCTGTGTAGAACAGTCCAGTTGAGTTTTGACTTTAAATGGTGGATTTAGAACTAGTTGGTTAAATGCATTCTGCTCCCAGAAAAATCTCTTCAACCTAATGCCGAAGCAAATACGGACTTCAGTGTCATTTATCTCTTGACAGTGCAGATCTGTTTTGTACAAGAGGGACAGCTCTCTCCATTGGCTCCCCTTAGGCAATGCCACCCATGGAAAAAAGCCATAATCCACCTATTGAGAACAACCTCTGCTGCCACTTCCCTACAGCTGAGTAAATCCCCTTCTGCTGCAGTAACATCTCTAGGCTCAAACTCCATTAGATTAAGAATACCACTTGGTCTGATAGAGGTACTTCCTCCCATAATGCATCTTGGGGCCACTTTGCAGCTCTTGGTTGAAAGCTTTTAGTGGTGAACATGAGTTGGCATAAAGATCCACAATGGTCTGCAGCTATACAGCCCTACACAAAACACTCACCACGTAACCTTTTTCACTTAGGTCATCTAAACTGCTGCAGAGCACCCACTGCTTGATTGTCTTTATTTCACCTATCAGTGGCCACAATGTTATGGCTGATTGGTCAATATAATCTTAGAAGAAATAATTATGTTCCTTGTATAATTACTGTGATCTAATCCTGTGCTTATCCAGTGCCATACTCACAGTGCTTTGGATGCTGGCCCAGAAAGGCTTATTAATCCCAATGCAGAAGAGGTAACAGGTCAGTACACACACATATAAACACACCCAAGGACAGCTGAACCTTGAAGCAGAAATACAATGTCCAAAACTGACTGTAAGGAAACTTTTTGACTGAAATCTTCTTTTTCTTGTTTGTTTGTTTTTTCATCTTTCAAACAGATCTTTTTAATATGATGAGATGAAAACGTAAAGTTGACTGTCGACACACTGTGTGGTCCAAAGGTCTCAAAGTGCATCCAAGAATGTTCTATTTCCATTAACATCTTAGCACAATCAAAGGGATCCAGAAACTCATATGTCATTTATGTCTGATAAGGTTAGAACTCAGTCAGTGGCAAAAAAACTGAAAACAAATGTTGAGTCATCCTAAAATGAAAGATGATTTATTCAGATTTTTGAAAAATGTTACAGTGTATATGAAAGCAATATTAATCTTAGACTTTGGGACGTCACTGTGTGCGTATGATGTGGTGCTGTGGTATGATGTGGTGCTGTGGTATGATGTTCTATTTAACTCCTGAAGACATTAAAGCTGTAAAACTTTTATCAACAATTTAATAAGTTACCAGTTTCCTGAGTGAATCTATAATATGATCATGTTTTAGTTAGAGTTAGAAAGATAATAATTTAGTTCTACAGTGTAAATATCATCAGTATTGTTACACTGAGCATTATTTGATGTGTTAGTGCTGTCTGTTTGTCCTGTACTGTAAATGAAGCTCATAGGTTTATGTCACCTATTCCTCCCTATTAACCACAAACTTTAATGTATTTCATTGGGTTATTTTATGACAGATCAACATAAAGTGGGGAATAATTATGAAAGAGACATAAACTGAAAAAGACTGATAAACTGATATTATTGGGACGATGGTGGCAGGAGTTTGTCCCTTAATTAGTGGGTTCCCAGTTCAAGTCCCTGCTCCATTTGCCTCGGTTGTTTAGTCCTTGGGCCTTGGGCAAGACACTTCACCCACCTTGCCTGCTGGTAGTGGTCAGAGGGCCTGGTGATGCTGGTGTATGGCAACCTCATCTCTGTCAGACTGGCCCACGGCAGCTGTGACTACAATCTAGTAGCCCACCACCATCAATGTTTGAATGTGTGTGTGAATGAGTGACTGTAGTGTGAAGCGCCTTTGGTCCTCTTTACTCAATAAGGTTCTATACAAGTATAGGCCATTTACAATGAATTCATTTTTTTTTTTTTTTTTTTTACAAATAAAAATCTGAAAAGTGTAATGTAGATTTGTATACCAGCTGCAGGTCTAAACCATTCCATTGAAGCTCTGGCTGTACATTTATGGACATTGTCCAGCTAGAAGGTGAACCTCCACCCCAGTGTCTATCTTTAATTCCATTCATCTTCCTATCTGATCTGAAATCAGTGCTGAAAAGGGAGCATGCCAACAGCATGATGTTGCCATCTTCATGTTTTCCTGTGGGGATGATGTCTTCATAGTGATGTGCCTGGTTAGTTTTCTTCCACACATAGTGTTGTCCATATGGGAGAAAAGTTGAATTCTGGTCTAGTTGGTCCAGAGTACCTTTATCCACAGATTTGTTGTGTCTTCCACATGGCCTGTGACAAAGTGTAAAATGTTTTTTTCTTTTTTCTTATGGTTTTCTTTTTACCATTTTTCCATCAGGGCCAGATTTGTGGAGTACACAACTTTGTCCCGTTGACAGATTCTCCTACCTTAGCTACTCTCTCCATGTTCAGATGATGGTCTGAACAGAGTTCTGGAGGTGTTCAAAGCTTGATGTAGATCCTAATCCTGCTTTAAGCTTCTCCAGAACATTCTCCCTGACCTGCTGCTGGTTTCCTTTGTCTCCATGATGCTTAGCTGCTGTTAGATTGAGATTAAAGCACACACAGCTGGACTCTGTTTAATATTGAGTGGACTTCTGAAAGCTGTTCATTCAAAATTAAATTTTTTCCATGCCACAATTTACAGATTTTTGCTTGTAAAATATTTCCAAAACCATGTTTCATTTTTCCTTTATGTTGCAACTCTAGACTATTTTGTGTTGGTTTGTCACAGAAATCCTAATAAAGTATACTGAAGTATGAGGTTGCAATATGACAAAGGTGACAATTTGAAGAGGTGTGAATACTTTTGCAGAGCACAGTATTTCAAAATGTTCCATAATGATCTTTTTGCTTTTGCCTTACAGAAAATCACCTTTGACCAATACAGACGGGTCGTAAGTTAAAGCATTTAACATATTTCATTAGTTTGATCAACGACATGGTGTGGGAAATCACTGAAATACTATTGGCTGATGGTTTCAGACAGACAGCAGTTTGGAGTATTAAAAAATACCTCTGATTTTGTTCTCATATGTTTTAGAACATTTTCTACCATCAAGCCATCATGAGATCCAAGGTCAAATCCAGTGTTTCACTTGGAGCGTAAGTTCTTCTGGTGATGCTTTATTGGAAACTTGTCAGAGGGAAACTAGATAGCAAATGATAGAATATCTCCTATCAAGGAACTTTGTAGATTGATTAATATACAGCATCATTATTCGGCTCTGCTTTATTAACCTGATTATGAGAGCTGAGAACTAAAACAGTAAAGAAATCGTTAGACTAGTTGTGACATTTCTGATTGGCATGCAGTCGATTCTTACATAGGAAGGCTGCCAGCTTTGTTGCAGACTGTATGGTTGTTGTGGTCGTTTTCATGAGACATGCAGACTCATTCTAGGTTTGTTCCTATAAAGAAAATGAAGACTCTGCTCACTTGTGCAGCATCAGGGTGTTACATTTCCATTGATACAGGTTTGACTCTGAGCTAACAAATCTCAACAATTACCACAGGGATTTGTTGAGGCACTAAATGTCCATGAAATGCTTCTTCTTTGCATTACAAATGAGATATTAGCAGGTGCTCCTGGATTTTTTCCAGCAGTGTAAAAAGGCTTGAATTGCTGTGGTGGAGAAGGCCTAACAGTGCTACCATTTTTGCAGGTTGGTCAAATACATCACCTCCTACAAAAACCACGATGCTTTCCTGGCTCCTTGTCTACCCAGCAATCCTTGGCAAACAGACCACGATGCGTACTGGACTCTTAACATGAGAAGGTGAACACAATTGGAAAGTTCTAGGCTTCTGTAGAAAACAACAGACATCTCTGACAGGGCACCAGAATCACTACCATCATTGTGTTTTTACTGAACTAAAATATGTTAGTGCATCATTATTGACTTTTTCACCAGTCTAATTTTAAAAGAAAAAATGTGTAAGATGGAATAATCAGCCACATACAGAACTGTACCAGTTCTGTACAGGATACTTGGTACAGTTATTTGGTACAGTTCTGTATGTATAGGATACTTGGGGCAATTGTGGCGACAGTGGTAGGAGTTCGTCCTACCACCAGAGTTCGCAATCAGCGGGTTGCTGGTTCGGGCCCCACTCTGTTCATGTCGAAGACACTTGACTTGAGCAAAGACACTTCACCCACCTTGCTTGCTGGTGGTGGTCAGAGGGCCCAGTGGCACTGGTGCATGGCAGCCTTGCCTCTGTCAGTGTGTCCCAGGGCAGCTGTGGCTACAATCCACATGTGAATGTGTGCGTGAAAGCACTTTGGGGTCTTATGGACTTGATAAAATGCTATATAAGTACAGGCCATTTACCATACTTGCTGTACTCCAAACTGTGTAATTACAAGGCTGACTCTTTGTTTCCAGGGTGGAAGTTCCCACTAAGATGCGAGTGGAGCGCTGGTCGTTCAGCTTGTTTGAGCTTCTGACTGACCTGCGAGGCCGAGACGATTTTAAAATCTTCCTGAAGAAGGAGTTCAGCGGTATGTTGCTGCAGCTTCCGATGCAAGGATTCTATCTTCTTCAGCTCTGCTGCTGAATATTTGCATGTGTTCATATTATTCTTTCAACCTTCGTTTGTGTTTTGCTTTTATTTCTAAGTTCTTCTGTTGCACACTAAAGTGAACAGTCATCAAGCAGAACAGGGATAGTTTCTATTGTTTTACAAATAATTTAAAAGCTCCGTAACTCAGAAAAACTGTAGCAAATGAGATGTGAAAATGAGCTTACAGTCTAAAATAGTATTAGCTGCTCTGAGCATGTGGTAGTAACTTCTCACAGTTCCCTCTACCACCATGGGGATTGCATGTTCAGATTGACATTCAGGTTTAGTTTCCATCACACATTGTATTGTTTTCAGTTTAAATGTAATCTCTAAGGCCAGCTGTAATAATACTGGAGTGTATTTATTAATTAGGTCACTTCTGGAGGCAACTGGGTGGGGTGTGAGATTAAAGGGAAACACAAATGAAAATGTTTACCCCATTTTTCAGACTGGTATTTTAAAATAAAAACCATTTATTACACTTGACAATTACAAGCTTCATTCTGTTTATCATATAAAAGCCTAATAATGTGAGAAAAAGAAAATCCTTTGGCAAGGTGTTGTATGGCATGTCAATCTGTTAAAAAGGTGGCAGCACTGGTAGCAGATGTTTGTTGTAATTCCTGCTGTACTCAGGTTAATCAAGGATTTTCCACTGTGGTGTGGGATGCTTAACGGATTTCTGTTGACAGTCCTAACAGGAGAGTAAATCCAACAACACCTGACAGATCTGTTCAAAGCCCAGCTACATTCTCAACTGTTAGCAGATGTTGGCACAGATGTAGGTCCTGATTGTGGGTTTGTTCTGCACTCCAGGGGAGAACCTGGCCTTCTGGGAAGCAGCTGAGGAACTGAAGTGGGGCACAGCCTCTTCCATGTCAGCCAAGGCTGAAACCATCTTCAAGTAAGCCCAGAAACAGACTATATCTATGTGCAGTAGTTGATTTCATTTGCTCATATATTTTATTCTACATCAAAAGAAGGTGGGTGATTTGTTGGCTTTGTCATAAAATCTAAAGCATCTTGAATTTATCTGAGAATTCCCCTCAATGTGGGACCATGTTGGAGCAGAGCTGTTACATTAATTCCAGTTCATTGTTTAAAAACTTTTATTCCTTCTTTTTTGGTTGAGGTGTTGCTTTGATTGACAGTCAATCCCACTAGTTTTTGTTGCTGTACAGCTGGAAAGATTTTTGCAGCTATGTATTTTTTGAGACTTTTGGACTTTTGTTATGATATGTAAACATGACAACAAGATTGGGATTACAACAGCTGATTAACATATCACAAGCTCAAATAATACCTCAACTACAGCCCCAAAGCCCCAAAAGATGAGTTGAAAAGGAGGCAGAAGAGGAGCAAAGCAGAGAGAGAGAGAGAAGGAAAAAACTCGTTCAAACCATCTCTTTCATCGATCATTACAAGCAAGATGAGACCCTTGTCAAACAAATTGAATGAACTTCAAGCACTGACAATGTCCCAATCAGTAATGTCACTCCCGGCTCAAAGGCTATGACAAAAATAGGAGACCGATGAGCAGATCTGTAAGAAAAATAACTTATTTCTAAAAAAATAAAAATAATAATAACAATATCAGGATCAACAACAGCCAGTCTGAGGAATGAGTTCACCAGCACTGCTGTCCACTCCAACCAGGTCTAATCTGGAGGCCAAACCAAGCAGGGCCCTAACTAGCTGGAAGCCAGCCTTTTAACACCAACCGGATGGGTTCAATTAGACAGCCAAGCCATGCACCTGCTTCCTGAAAGAAAACGAAACAGAGACACCTAGTGGACTAGAGGGGGATGTCACCCCCCGTAAAAATGGAGTTCTCACTAAAACTCCAAAAGCACATACTGCAATTCATCTAATTGACTTGAGTCTCAAGTACAATAATTTATACTAACCAGCTTTGTTGCTTTACCCCAATCAACCCCCATCTCTACAGCTCAACAACTTGAGCCCCTGGAGAAATATTTTGGGAGCTACATAAAAAAAAGAATGAGAATTAAGCAATACATGGTGCTCTGGATAAGGCATCAGCCACAATATTATCTGAACCTTTAATGTGGCAGATATCCAGACAATAGGACTGCAAGAACAACATCCATCACATCAATCTACGATTTGAACACTGCAATGAATGCAAGAATGTTAGTGGATTATGATCTGTAAAGACCACCAGAGGAACACTGCCAGAATCCAAACATGCCTCAAAATGCTGTAAAGCCCAGATGAGTGCAAATGTTTCTTTTTCAATAACAGAGTAATTCAACTGAAAGTGGTTACATTTTTTGAAGTAAAAACCTCACAGGTTGGTCAACCCCACCATCATCACTCTGAAATAACACAGCACCTGCACCTACATCACTAGCATCCACATGCAGGGCAAAAGGACAATCCATGCGTGGAGCTGAAAGAACAGGGGGAGAACAGAGAACACATTTGACATCAAAAGCTTTCTGACAGGAAGGTGACCAGATGTATTTCACCCTCTCCTTCAGCAAGTCTGTCAAAGGAGCAACTACAGTAGAAAAGTTTTTACAAAAACTGAGGTAGTACTCCACAAGGCCAAGAAACTGCTGGAGTTCTTTTTTCATTGCCAGTATAGGATACTGCACAGTTACAGTCACTTTGGCTTCCACTGGTTGCACATTCCCTTGCCCCACCACCTTACCCAGGTAGGTAACAGTGGCTTTCACAAACTCACACTTGGCCAAATTTATGGTCAGGTGTTCTTCAGTCAGTTGGCGAAACAGTTTACAAATATGAGCCAGATGTTCTTTCCAGGTATTACTAAAGACCACAACATCATCTAGATATACAGCAAAACCCTCCAATCCGGACACAACCATGTTCATAAGGCACTGAGTTGTTGCCGGTGCATTTTGCAATCTAAAACTCATAACATAGTAAGAGAACAAACCAAAAGGAGTTATAAGGCAGAAGTCTCCCTAGCCCTCAGATAATAGAACTTGCCAGTAACCCTTCAATAGATCAAACTTGCTCACAAACTGAGCTGAACCAACCTGATCGACACAATCGTCCATGCATTGTAACGTGTAAGCATCTGGTTTTGAAATCATGTTTACCTTTCAATAATCTGTACAAAACCTAAAACTTTTATCAGACTTCTCCATCAACAAACAAGTTGCAGCCAGATGCAAACGGTTCAGCAATACCATTATCAAGCATGTACTGTATCTCCCCGTCCATCACTTAACGTTTTTCTTCGGATATTTCGTAAAAACGCTGGTGGATTGGCTGCGCCTAATCTACATCAATATAATGTTCGATTAGGTGTGTCCTGCTTGGCACGTCACCAAACAAACGGGGGTATTCATTAATCAGACTAGTCAACTCCATGCCTCTCTCCTGAGACAAATGTCCAAACAGTCCAGATTTCTCAGGGTATCAGAATTTTTCAGCCTGCCAGTCAAACTCTCATTAGGTAGAATTACCCCATCATTTTCCAATGCAGACAAAAAACCCAAACCACCCACTCCAGTAGCTACAGAGGCAGCCTTTTCAGCCTGCTTCTTCTCACCTTAGTGGCAGAATCCTGCAACTCTCAATTGTAATAAGGTTTTAATAAATTTACATGGTGAAGTTGTTGATTTCCCATGCCTTGGTGTTGACAGCAGTTAATTTTGATCTGACAGCTGGCGTGGGATTGTAAACAGGCCTGTAAATTTAGCTTGAAAGGGGGAACTGACAACTGGCAATAAGGCAAGTACCTGATCACCAGGACTAAAACATCATTGCTCCTCCTTATGGTCATAAAGATGCTTCATTTTCTCCTGGGAAGAGGTTAGCTTCTCCCTAGCCATCTCTCCACCCACATACAACCAGTGCCTAAAACCACTGACATAATCAATTAAATTACTCAGAGGTTGTAACTGCCCCACAGCATCATGCAACAATTTGAGCATCCCACACATCATGTCCCCAAAAACAAGCTCATTTGGACTAAATCCCGTGCTCTCCTGCACCACCTCACAAGCAGCCAGCAGAAGGCACAGCAAGCCATCCTCCCAGTCCTGGTACACAGCAAGGATTTTAGGGTTTGGTGAAATCTCTCCAGAGCACCTTAACTCTGAGCATGGTATACAGAAGCCTGATTATGTTTTACATGCAACCGTTTCAAAACCAGAGCAAAAAGTGAGAAGAAAAATTTGAACCTTGATCAGAGCCTTCACCAAGGACCAAGCAGTGATAGTACGAAGTGGATATGCAGCCAGATATCTTGTAGTCTGACACATTACTGTCAGCAAATAGTTACTCCCAGCCTTAGAACGGGGCAAAGGACCAACACAATCAATAAAGAGGTGTTCAAATGGTTGCATAATTGCTGGGATTGGATTCAAAGGAACCGGCTTAATGCTCTGGTTCGGCTTCTCTGCCATCTGACATGTTCTGATATACTTTGCTACATCCCTTTTTAACTGGGGCTGAAAAAAGTAGCATAGAATGTAGTTATAAGTCTTGTGGACCCCCAGATGCCCTGACTGATCATGGGAAGCCCCTAACACTTCACTGCGAAACTTAGAGGGAACAATCTGCCAGAGTGGATCACCAACAAAGTTTTCTCCATGTGCCAACCATTTCCGCACCAACATTCCATCCTTCAGCACGTACTCACTTGCAACACTCTCCTCATCAGTGAGAACCTGGTCAAATAAATGACGAAGAGAAGGATCCGCTCTCTGCTCCCTCATCAGGTCACTGCGAGAAACAGACAAAAGGGAATCAGGGATATCTACAGAGGAAAAACTCACTTTCTCCTGCTCCCCCATCTTCAAGGTCAGGAACAGACTCCAACTCAGCATGACACATGGCTCGTGTCACCGCACAGGCTGTAAAAATCCCAGCATTGAGCACTCTCATCTGGCTTCCCTGTAACAGGCGAAAATATTAATATGGGTGAAGGTGGTGGACAATCAGCCCACACCCAGCTTCCAGCAAGATCATTCCCAAGAATAATATCCACCCCCTTAAGAGGAAGTGCAGGGTGCAACCCCATGACAACCTCTCCCTGAACCAACCAACGGTTCAATGTCAGCTTATGCAGTGTAACTGGTAGCACCATTAGCTCCATGCCCCGCATCAAAGTATGGTCTCCAGTGTTGGTTTCCTCAAAAGGGTAATATAGGGCTCACAGTATATGAATTAAAAGCCCCAGTATCCCTCAAAATTTTTACCAGCACAGTAGCATCATTCGCCACTAGGGACACATGACCGTCTGAGACAAAAGCTGAGAAATCCACCTGATCCAAACTGTACCTCCCTCTAACTTCTACCTGTTTAGAAGACAAAACCAACATCTTTTTTAGAGGCAGCAAAAGCAGCAGATTTAGCCCGTTTAGGAAATTCACGCTTCCAATGACCCCTGGCTGTGCAATAGTGGCATATTTCAGTTGGATCATAGTATACATGACCACTTGCACCCATTTCTGACCTACTATTCAGATCAGGACCTCTGACTTCCCCCCTTCACATAACCTGCCATAAAGAATTGACCATCTCTCCTGTAACCAAAATCAGTGCGAGCATGGTACTCATGGCCACCCCTGTGTATAATCACATACTCATCTGCCAGTTTAGCAGCCTCAGCAGCTGTCTTCACATTATGATCACTGATGTACACAGCAATGTGACTGGGAACAGAGTGTTTAAACTGCTCCAAGACGACCAAATTACAGAGGTCAACAAAAGTACTGACTTTAAGGGAAGCACACCACCTATTGAAATTAATCCCCAGCTCCCTGGCGAACTCAACATGAACATGGGTTTGTTTCCCAGCCTTCTCCCATGTCCGAAACCTCTGTTGGTAAGCCTTTGGCACTAACTCAGAAGCTGTTAAAACAGCCTTCTTCACAGTGGCATAAACTTTGCTTTGATCCACTCTGAGAGCGGAGTATGCTTCTTGAGCTTTACCTGTTAACACACTATAATAGCAGTGTTCGATCTGAATCAGACCAACTTCTACCTTCGGCAATGCGCTCACACAGGGATAAAAATGTGTCTGGATCCCATTCAAAAAAACTGAGGAACTAAACGCAAGTTGTTGGCAACATCAAACAAGCTAGAGGTTATTCTACTGGAAGTATCCAGAGAGGCGTAGCCTGCACTAGTTGAACTCAACCTTTGCTCTTCTAGCTCCAATTTTTTTACTTCCAACCTTTTCTGTTCTATCTAATTTGAAATGATCAGCGATTTTTAACAACTGCTCGCATATACGGTGCTCCAGCCCCTCCTCAGATAACCCCCTCAACAGTAGCCATATTATTAACAGTTATCCACACAAACAACAAGACCTTAATTTCAACCGTACCTGTAACATCCTGAGCTCACACAGCCCCGACAAAGCCACAACATCACAGCAACCCCGTCCCTCTAACTACCTAACCAAAATCTAACTAAGCTCCCCCCTAGTCTTTGGATGTTACTTGTGGTGGGTTTTTATGCACTGACACCCAAGAGCCCGGAAAAGCAACCAATAAATGGCAACCAACATGGAGCTCCGGATGTGCTCCCGAGACAAATGCTCTAGCCACGTTCACAGCACACTAATGCCCCCCAACAAACTCCATAAGGGAAGCCGTTAAGCCTAAAAGGGACAGAACTACCGCTACTTACGAAGACAGTCTGGGACTTATAATTCAGAAGCTACTACACAAACACAGATTTACAACAGCTGCATCACTTACCAAACCAAGCACACTCGCCAGTGTCTCCCAACAAAACAGAGTTCAAAACTCAAGACGCACATACCTGACAACAGAACAGTCAGAACAGTCAGTTTGAAACAAGCCTGTTTCAAACTGATGAGCCCCCAATTTGTCACGCCCGGCTCAAAGGCTATGACAAAAATGGGAGACAGATGAGCAGATCTATAAGAAAAAGAATTTATTTCTACAAAAAAAATTATGTGAGGATCAACAACAACAACAGCCAATCTGAGGAATGCTGCCCATTCCAACCAGGTCTAATCTGGAGGCCAAACCAAGCAGGGCCCTAACTGGCTGGAAGCCAGATTTTTAACTCCAGCCCAGTGTGTTAGGCAGCCAAGCCATCCACCTGCTTCCTGAAAGAAAATGAAACAGAGACACCTAGTGGACTGGAGGGGACGTTATAGTATCAACAATGCAGCATTCGGTGTTTGCTGTATTACTGAGACATGGATGCAGAATTATGTTACTGACTCTCACTGCCGGGCTTTCTGACCTTACAAGCAGATATTTAAAGAGGAGCAGCAAAAGCAAAGAAGGCGGATTAGCATATTATTCACCAAGAGAATTACAGTAGGTAGGTCTGTGTGAGGCTATTCTCAGTGGACTCCCTCTGCTGCTCAATAGCTCTGCAGAGTTTGGACAATCAGGGCAAATTTTGAGCAGCTGGTTCCCATCTTATGTGTATAATACAGGTGGGTGTTCCTTGAAAATACCCTTTCTGATTTTGGTAGTGTAAACCTCTGCTACACTTCCAAAATTTCAGTAGTTTGTCAGCTGCTCTACCAGAGAAAACAAAGTGCTGGATTTTTTTTTTTTGGAAATGTCAGAGATGCATACATTTCCAAAGCAAGACCTCATCTGGGAAAATAAGTCAAGTCAAATCAAGTTTATTTGTATAGCACATTTCAGGAGCAAGGCAGTTCAAAGTGCTTCACATCATAAAAACATCAAGTATACAGCAAAATCATCAAAACATCAAAATCATCAAGCAAAATCATCAAAATTATCTAGCAAATACACATGAAAATCATTGGCAAAAACGTTGATCAATGATCCACTTACTTTATTTAACTGATTTACATTCAAATTTCCACCCTTTGGAAAACCACGCTTATCTTACCTGGATTTGTTTGCAGATTTATGGTCCAGACTACTAATCAAAGGCAGCTCTAAGCGGGTGGGTTTTCAGCCTTGATTTAAAGGAATTTAGTATTTCGGCTGTTTTGCAGTTTTCTGAGAGTTAGCGGTGCATAAAAACTGCTTCTCCATGTTTGGTTCTGGTTCTGGTTCTGGGGATGCAGAGCAGACCAGAACCAGAAGACCTGAGTGGTCTGGAAGGTTGATACAATGACAACAGGTCTTTATCGTATTTTGGTGCTAAGTCGTTATGTGATTTATAAACTAACAGAAGTATTTTAAAGTCTATTCTCTGAGCTACAGGGAGCCAGTGTAAGTACTTCAGAACTGGGGTTATGTGCTCTATTTTCCAGGTCCTAGTGAGAACACGAGCAGCAGCATTTTGGATCAGCTGCAACTGTGATTTTTTTTTTTTTAGCCAGACCTGTTAAGACACTATTGCAGTAATCAATGCGACTAAAGACTAAAGATCTTGTTGAGACATTAGTCCTTTATTTCTGGAAATGTTCTTCACGTGATAGAAGGCCGACTTTGAAACTGTCTTTATGTGTCTCTGAAGGTTCAGGTCCGATTCCATCACTACACCCAGATTTCGGGCATGATCTCTAATTTCTAGCTGTAATAGCTGAAGCTGCGCGCTGACTCTTGCGCTGTGTATCATCTGCGTAGTTATGGTAACTGATCTTATGACTTGTTATAATCTGAGCTAATGGGAGCATGTAAATATTAAATAGGAGGGGTCCCAAGATTGAACCTTGAGGTACTCCACATGTGACTTCTGTCCGCTCCGATGAGAAGTTGCCTATTAACACAAAGAAATCCCTGTTCATTAGGTAGGATTCAAACCGTACCAGAGAGTCCGACCCGGCTCTCCAGTAGCTTCAATAATATATCATTATCAACAGTATCAAATGCTGCGCTAAGGTTCAACAGAACCAACACACTGGTTCTTCCACAGTCTATATTTGTGTGGATATCATTGAACACTTTGACGAGGGCCCTCTCAGTGCTGTGGCGAGCACGGAAACCGGACTGAAAGACGTCAAAGCGGTTGGTCATTGTTAAGAAGCTGTTTAACTGTTGAAACACAGCTTTTTCAGTAATTTTGCTGAAGAATGGAAGGTTAGAGATTGGCCTGTAATTCTGCAGTAGTGATTTATCTAAATTGTTCTTTTTTAACAGTGGTTTGAGAACTGCTGTTTTTAGAGCCTGGGGGAAAACACCTGATGAGAGAGAAGAGTTTACTATTTGAATCAGGTCAGATGCAATGACAGGCAGCACTTTCTTAAGGAAGGTTGTTGGTAGAATATCAAGACAGCAGGAGGAGGAGTTTAATTGATTTATAATTTCCTCAAAGCTTTTAAAGTTGAGTAGTTGAAATTCAGCCATTGTCTCTGCATTTGTTATGTTTGGGCAAAACATTGTTATTGGATTTGGTATGGATGTGCAGATTAACTCTAATTTTTTGGATTTTCTCTGTATAAAGTTGGCAAATTCATTGCAGGCCCTGGTAGAGTGGAGTTCTGGTGGTAAAATCACAGAAGGGTTTGTCAACCTGTCAACTGTGGCAACTAGGGCACGACCGTTGTTGATGTTTTTGTTTGATTTCCGCAAAGACTGTTTCCCTTGCATGTTTTAGTGATGAGTGATAGCTTCGCAGCCTTTCTTTGTAGATTTCATAGTAAACGTTAAGTCAGGTTGTATGCCATTTACATTCAGCCCTTCGAAAAAGGCTTCTTTCGCTTCTTACAAGTCGAGCATTTATCCACGGAGATTTCTTCCTACCAGACACAATTTTCACTTTAACAGGAGCAATGCAATCAATGATGTCTGAAATTTTAGAGCACAAGTTATATACCAGTTCATCAACTGGTTTGCAGCATGGAAGTGAGGTGGAGGAGGAAATTTGATCAAAGGTTTCAGCTGTGTTGTCTGTAAGAGAAGGTTTTGTAATATCTGTTTTAGTAAGCAAGTCAGAGATTGTACTTTCAAAAACAACAGAAAAATGATCAGACAGAGTGACATCAGTTACAGAGACCTTGGAGATATTTACACCCTTGCTGATGATCACGTCAAGAGTGTGTCCTCGATTGTGTATTGGCTGTTTAACATGTTGAGTCAAACCAAAGTTTTGAAGTACATTATTCAGCTTTTTTGCCTCTCTGTCCATTAGGTTGTCAACATGGATGCTAAAGTCTGATTTCTCAGGGCATTTTGGTCTGCAAGCTAAACAATGTCTCCAGTAGCTACATTTCTCTTCGCTGAATGCTATTTACATCGGACAAACAAATTTGGTCCAGCCAATTGACTCTACTTTTTCCAGAATCTGTCCACTTCCGTTTGGATAAACTTTAGTCTTTTGAGTGAATAACCTTCAAAGTCAAAACTATAATTATCACCCCTTGGACCAGTTCTTCCCAGCAGCAGAGAGTTAGGAGTTATCTAGTTTATCCAGTCCTCTCGGCTTTGAGTTCTTGCATCTCTTGGTCTTTCATTAGCCAGATTAGCTGCCATATACAGGAATGTTTGAAATTCTCCCCATGTGAGAACTCCATCTCCTCCTAGATTGTGGAGGGCTTGCTTGACAATTTTTACAGCTGCTTCTGCTGCTCCATTTCTTTGGGGGGAGTCTGCAGGATATACTTTCCAGCTCCATTCGGTCCCATGTTCCAAAGTTTCATGTTGAATTTACACTTGGTTTAGTTGGCCCAAAAACTGATAGAAATCAGCAAGAGTGGGTTTAGCTCCAATAAAGTTTTTTTCAGCATCTGACCATAGCTTTTTTGGATGTCCCCTCAGGGCTGTAAATCTTTGGTATGCCAACAAAAAAACCTTCACTTCATTGATCACTTACAAGATCTGTGTGGATAGCTCAAAATGACATGCAGCAGAAGATGATGCCCCACACTTTCAGTTTCACCTTTTTCCGAGCCTCATCCCTCACTTCATATGGTCCAAACAGATCAATAGCTGTGTACTCAAATGGTCTGGCAGGCAGTGTTCGTTCGGGTGGGAGATACCCCATTATCTGCTGACATCTTTTTGCTTTGATTTTCTGGCAGATCACACAGCTATCCACAACCTTTGTAGCCAGTCTTCTGCCTCTCATCACCCATGCTTTTGTTCTCATCCGCAATAATGTTCCAGCAATGTCTTCATGATTTACTTCATGAGCTTCAAGGGCAAGCAGTATGGATACCCATGAGTCACCTGAAGTCCAGAGTCTTGTTCTTTAAACACAACTAGTTTGTTCAAAGTGGTGTCATTGAATAAAGTACTTTCTTGTGCAGCCAGGAAAACATATATCAGTGCATCCTCACACTTTTTAACACTAAGTACAGCATGCATGGCTGTCTGTTTGGCATTTGTGGAGATCTTTACTGTCCTTTTGCTGGCACTCTGCTGAATTTCCAGTGTGAGTTTCCACTTTTCAATAGCTCTTCTCACCCATGCAATAACTCCGACCAGTTCAGAAAGACTACTGTATCTTTTCTCTTGAATTAGTTGCTTGGCAATAAATGTAAGTGGAGGAATCTTAATTTGACTGCCCATTTCTTTCTCCTCAGTGGCTTTTAAGAGATTCTTTTTCTCATCCTCCCTCCTAATTTGCTCCTCTTTAATTTGCTTGGATGGTGCTCTGGTTGTTGCTACTGAGAAAGCTTTCCTATGGAGCTTTGCGACACTTTCTTTTGCAGACATAGGGATATCTTTGGCAAATTTTATCGGCCATTGTTCAATAGGTTTTCACATAAATTTTGGTTCATTTTGCCACTGTGAATCCTCTTGAAGGTACTCAGGAGATGCTCCTCTTGTTATACTATCTGCAATATTGAGATCCCCTGGTATCCACCACCAGTCTGTGACAGGTCCATTTTTCTGTATTTCACCAATTCTGTTTGCAAAGAAGGACTGTTACCCATAACTGTCACGCTGAATGGCTCCGAGCACAGTTTGGCTGTCCAGAAAGATGGAACCAGCTTCCGATGTCCATCCTGCTGTGCTTCCCAATATACTTCCTCAGATCTGCAAACACTGCACCACAAATTTCTGCTTTAACAGGTTCTCCTTTTTGGTCGAGTGGAGTGAGTTTTGCTTTGGATTCAACTAGTCTCACTTGGATCCCTTGCTCAGTCTCCCATCTGAAGTACAGAACTGCACCATAACTTTTGTCACTTCCATCAGAAAAAGTTATTCCCATGGGCTTTCCAATCCAACCAATTGGGGTCAATTAATTTTAATTTGGCCCAAACGCACTTACTCCTGGAACAGTTCAATTGCTTCATTTCTAAGCCCATCAGAAAGTGGTTGATCCCAGGTGTCACCTGTTCTATCTCCACTTCTGGCTTCTTAGAAGGCCTTTCTCACTAGAATGGCGCCCTTTTGTTTGGTAGGTGTAACTAAACCAATGGGATCAAATAGGCTGGCTACTTGGCTCAAAGTTCTCTCCTAGTGAGAGGATTTGGAATATTTGTTTTAACTTCCTCTTCTCTTAGGTCTTGTCTCAGCTTCATTTTTTTCCTTCTTTTTGTGAAGTTGATTGATGTCATCAAATAGAATTTATCTTCTTCCACCAGATATCCCTTTCCCAAAGCCTTATTGTCCTCCTTCAACTGGTTCGGGAACACTAGAACTTTGTCTTTGTTAGGTGAGGGAATTTCCTTCTTTGAAGAAATGTTTTGCCTCCCACTTTGGCCTGATAGGATCCACGGTCTCAAGAGGTATCCCCCAGCTTGCAAGATCTTCTCTACCTTTTTTATGTGTTTCTGCAAATGTTCTGGATCATTATCAGATGTTAAAATGTCATCAACATAAGTCTTCTTCCAGAATTCTCCGCTCCTCTTCAAAGCAGTCAAACATTGGCAGTTTTGCTGTTTCTTGCATTGCTACTTGGGCAATACATCCAGCAGGATGATCCCCCATGTTAACCCTGGTAATAGCAAACTCAACGATCTCCTCTTTTGGGCTGTCTCTCCAGAGGAATCTATGCAGGTGTCTCTCTAGGTCCTCCAACCACACAGAGTTGTACATCTTTTTAATGTCTCCCACGGCAGCGTGTACTCCTCTTCTGAACCTGAGTAAAACAGCAGGTGTGGGATTTAAAACATCAGGACCTTTCAGCAAAATGTCATTCATACTCACCCCTTCGAATATTTGACTGCTGTTCCATACTAGCACACAGGAGTGGTTACAGAGTGAGGATTTGGTGCCACTTGATGGTTCACATACCACACTGGTCCTTTCCAGTGGTTTAAAGTTTCCTCTGAAAGTTTTATTGGTGCTTTTCTTTGCACCATTTCATGCACTTGGGTTGCATAGATAGTCTTCCATTCAGGTTCTTTATTCAGTCGTCTCTCTGTTCTCAGAAAAGTTAAGTCCACACTCTTCCTTTTATTGGGAAGACAGGTAGGTTCTATAATCCAAGGATACTTTGCATCCCAGTGTGGAGCATCACTGTGGACATCCCTTTTCACATAAGTAAGACCTTGTTTAATTTTTTCAAGTTCTTTCTCCTCTCTTAATGTCATGTCTTTTCCCCCTGGCTGACAATTTCCACAGTGACATCACACTTTTGTTCACAAGCTACTCTTACGCTCTCCCATTTCCGCCAGTCAATGAACTCTTTATTGGAAGATGAACTTTTACTTTCAGCTTTGTCTTCTTTGGGACTGCAGACTTCTTCATATCTAACTGCAGCCATACACATGGAGCGAGCAAAGTGTGTTTCTGACCTGTGTGCTGCCATGTCAACATCTTCACAAAGATCCGGATGAGCCCCTCCCACAGTTATGCCAAGTGGGCCGTTCCACAGGACCAGGTCTCAAACAACCTTGACTCTTTGAGGGGCCAGTCTGCCTTCTCTGTGGCTAATTAGTAGTTCAATAGTATCCGGTCTTTTGAGATCATCCATGTCAACTTCTGGGAAAAACTTTTTTAGTTGCTGTGGTTGGATGACTTTGTGCACTTTGGCAATCTCACTGAGCCCATAACAAATGAGTTGGTGAGCTCTTTCTGTTCCTTTGGGTGTCTTAACTTTCACTTTTAACAGATATCTCTTTGTTCTGACTTTAATTGCCATTCCTTCCACACCATGAACGACTAATGTTATGTTCTCACCTTCCAGGTTAAATTTTTGAGCTGCTTGGTGCGTAATATGATTAGTGTCAAAAGCCAAGTCAATCAAAGTGCCAATCTTTTGGCCTCCATTTGCAGTGACTTCCAGCAACATTAGAATAACAGGTTGCTCTTTTAATCCATATGCATCCATAAACCCATGGATTTCACTTTCTGTGTTTGTTGATGCAGCCATATTTGAGAATGCTCTCCTGCATTCTTCTGCCATTTCTGGTGAAAGTTCATTAATGAACTTCTCCTGTTCTTCTGTAAGTCTGTTTCTCCTTCTGGTTTTATCAATTTCACTCTTTTTAAACTCTCCTTTTGGGCAAAGAAGGAAATGGTAATCTGAAAAGCTTCCTTTCTTACAATCTTTGTTTCTACATAAGTGTTTATGCATTCAGAATCCTCTTCATGCTTTCTCAAACACCTTTTACATGTTTTTAATGTCTTCACAATGTTAAGCTTTTCAGGTACATTCACTGCTTTGAACTGTTTGCAGAAGAATATTCTATCTCCATGTCTTGCATCTCCACACACAATGCAGCCATGATTCTTTCTTATAGGTCGAGTAAAAGCATGTCGTTTCTCAAACTTCTTCTCAGTCTTCTCACTAACTCCAAGTTGCTGTAGTTTCTCCAGAACTTCCTCTTGTGTTTTCAGGAATTTGAGGAGGCTGTCAAAATGATTGTCTGGTGTAACCTGTTGAATGAACTGAGGGATGTTGGTGAGATCATTCCAGTTTCATGCAAATTTTATAATACAATTGATGAATAAATGAATAAATAATAATAATTCTGTTCCGCAGAGGTAAAAAGACTGAATAGATAAATGAGATTATAATCTGCACATTGAAATATCTTTCCCTTTTTATGAGTGATTGAAGTAAAAGTGATTAAAATGAAGTATATGTAACTAGTGTTGTGATGATGGGATGATGAGATAATTGATGATTTAATGTTGATTTTAAACATTTATTGATATGAAAATTGATTATAAACCATATTAAACACATTATGATTGTAACAATGAATGTGATCAGTTAAAGATGATAGGGTTAGTACAGGTCAAAACAACAAGAGTGTAAAAGAGGAACAGGGAGTAGGCCTAGGAGTCAAATTGGGGAAGTAAGTCCAGATGACCGTTAAGAGTGGACCCCCAAGTTGCGCAAGAAGTCATGCATCAAGGCACGTAGCACCCTGCAATATACAACAATGGGATGGAAGGGTATAAAAGCCCTCGAAAAGAGGAAGAGCTCGCTTGTTCCCCGCAGCCGGAGTCGAGTCAACTTGGAGCACAGAAAGAGGAACCAAGAGGACCGCACCCAGGAGCCACGGAGCGACGGAGGATTCTGCACCACTGGACCAGGGGAAAAGCCAACGCCCTCAGCCGTGGTTCCAGATCGGGCTGCTGTTCCTGGACTTCTGCTAAAAGACACCCCAGCAACCTCTGACAGATTTGGTCGATGGACTGTGTGCAGCATATGATGGAGGACTGCCTGCTGCTGATCTACAACACCTGATCTTCACACATCTGTCGAGAGGAGGACGTCGTCTAACAAAGGCACCCTCCACCCAGGACTTCAAGAAGTCATCTGTTATGAGGACTGTTCCATTCGGGGTATGAAATTGAGTTGCTCCCCAAAAAGCCTCTCTCTTATAGATGTAAGGTATCAGAGTTAGGGAAAGATAGTTGATTCATTTTATACGAGTAATAATGATGATTTTGTTCATATTTCTGCTGATGTTTAACCCTGCCAAAGCATACTAAAATAAAGAAGCATGAAAAATTCTAGAAAAGTTGTGGAAATTCAAATTAATTGAGTCATTGAGTTCTCTAATGGGTGTAAAACGTGCTATGGTATATGGTTCTAGTAAGATTGGGAGGTTTTTAATGGTTACCTTAGGTGAAATAATAACAATACCCCTGGAACTCATTCTGAGTTATTAAAATTTATCTAGTCGGTGACAAGTGCACGTTGTTTTTAGAAGAAAAGCTACCATTAACAGGTGTGGTTCATGAAGTTGGGCTGCTGTTAGGCTGCTCGGTTGGCCACTTTATGAACTGAAAAGGGGCATGACATCTGGAACAGAAGGTAGTGAGAGGCGAGACGAGTTTTCCTCGACACCAGCTTAAACATATTATCTTAGAAACCTTTGTACAGGGTAATACCCTACAGGTTTGAGGATTTTCCGGACCCGTTGGATGGAGAGCTGGTCATAAGTCAGCCCAACATGTTGAGCAAGAAGAGGGAGGGGTTGGCTTATGCGCAACAACAAACCCCATTAATATGATTGACCATAAAAACTAGCCAGTCTCTCTTTATAACATCAGGTAGTTTGCTCTCCAAAGATTTAGTAACCAGAGGATTTTTCATGGCTCCAGTATTATCTAATTTTGTCAAATCAGCTAGAACCTTTTCAATTACTTGTATAAAGTCTATCACTTTCCGTGGCTGGTTTGCTTTCAGGGGTGGGATTTTCTCAAGCTCTTCAATGATCTCCAAAACAATACTTGACTTGTCTCCATACCTGTTTTCCATCACTCTGAACATATCTGTAGCAGTATCATATGCAGACAGTATGGTGTAATTCACAACATATGCTTTCATCCACACTATCCAACATTTGGAACTTTTTCACTTAAGCTGAACCAGTTGGTTCCCCCTGCTTCTGCAGACTTTCCCAGTCTTTCCTCCATCTGTGAAAATTTCTTTTACAGCCATAAACTTTTGGAAGACTAATGGGTCGGATCTTCACAATGGATGTGGTTTGTGCTTGTGTAGATAAAGATATTGGGTCTGATTGAGGGACTTCAGCTTTACTCTTTTCCTCTGCAATTGTTTGTGCTATGACAAACTGTGATTTTCGTGTTTGAAGTTTATTTTTCATCACTTTAAGATGTCTTACTTTGCCGTCGAAGTTGTCCCTTTCTTCTGCTGGAACCCAGGTTACAAGGCTTTTGATTGCTTCCTGGATCACTTTCTCCACAAAGGACAGTTGCATCTCATAAGCACTTTTGTTCACAGCTAAAACCTGTATCTCAGCAGCATCATTACAAGCCTTTTCTGCCTCCTGAATTGCAGTACAGAGTTCATCTTGACCATATTTTTTCCACAAATTGGACTGAACTATTTTTTTTGACTTCCCCTAATTTTAATTCAGTCATTAATAGTTTTTTTTCCAAATCAGCTTGTTGCTGTTTATCAAGTTCCACGTCAACATAGTCACCAGCTTTGCCTTCCATTTCTGCTAATAGCCCAGTTTTGTAGTCATTTGAATCACTTACATGTCTAGCATCAAAGGTGATATTTGGAGCTCTTCTGCTCAGGAAGTTGGCTTGCTTTGTGAAGGCAGATTTAGCCATGGTTCGCTCCAGCTTTAATTGTTTCAGTGACTTTCCAAATATTTCTTCAGCCATTGTGGACCCTAATGCTGCTATGACCTGATGTCCATCTTGATGGTCCTCTTCTGCGTCAACAGAACTCTTATTTATCAGGTCCTCTTCTGTCACTGGTCATCAACTATCAAGTTTTTTTTTCCTCTCAAGCTACTTCAGCCTTTACCCAAACTTGAAAAGGCTTGCTTCCTCCAAAGAGATGCAGGAACAACTCAACTCAGTCACATTTGTTTATTCATCTTTTCTTTTTAGACAGATCTCACCAACAATGCAACATATGCAGCATTGAGCAGCCAACATAAGTAGTGTTGAGCAGAAACATAAGTAGGTTGATAACCAGTGGTGTCTTTGGGGAAGCTTTTCAGCTGAGGTTCTTTGTCTGAGTAGAGTTCAATATGAGCACAGGTGAAGAGGTTTACCTTATAGATTTGCCTGCTGTGACTGAGCAGTGAAATGGACGGGTGCACTTGATTCTTTGTAAGGTGCACACCAGTTGCGTGGAGATAGCAAAAACATTCAAACTATCAGAATTTTTTTTTTGGTTTAACTTGACAGTGTTCCAGTACTGTCTTGGGTCTGAGAAGACAGGTCCTCCAATAAACAGTCTTGGCTCCCAGTAGGTGTTGATGGGGTGGGGGGGGCTCCCTTCCCTCACCTCTCAGCTCCATTTCCAGCTGGAGTAGATGGCTGTTTATCGGTTTGTTTTGGAACATTGTATGCCTGCTGGGTTTGAGCTTGTCCTTCTACAGTCTTTGCAGGAGCAGTGATGTCATTGTTTACATTGTCCTGTGTATGGAGAGATGTTAACAGCATTGAAGACATTGGCAGTGAAGAGTTTTTTCCCCTCTTTATTTAGGCTGATTCTGTCTTATCTGAAGAGATGATAGCATTCCCAGAAAAACTTGTGATTGCCAATAAAGTTCAAGGATTTGGAAGAGCATTCTTTAATAAGCCATTTATTAATCATAAGCAGTCTGCTGTAATTCTCATCTCCACATCCAACTTTTGGTATTGGTCCACTGATAAACACTTTAGTTTTCAGATTTCCAACTGTGCTTAGAATATGACTAAAGTCCTTTTTCAGAATTTTGCTTGGCCAGATCATTAGCTCCAATGTGAATGAGACTCAATGCTCGGCTGATCAGTGGTAAATGGGACTATCTTCTCTGTTACATCCGACACACAGTGTCATTTGGGAAGCAGATTACCTTCGTTCTCTTTGTGCTACAAAGATGATCATTTCCATTCAAGGCTGAATCCCCGACAATAAGAACTTTTGACATTAATTTTGGTTTCTGGGTCACTTTAGGAGGTGGCTGTGTTGGTCTTGTCTCATACCTCTTGTTGATGTTTGGAGAAGAGGTGTCCGTCATAGGCTCCTGGTGCAGAGCAGCAAACCAGTTTTTCAGTGGAATTCCATCGGGGTTTAGTGGGTTTCCAGCTGGAGACATGATGGGATGTGTTATGGCTCGAGCTGGCTGATTAGGCCTTGGTACCAGAGTCAAGGAAAGTGGAATCATATTGGCCTCAGCTGCTTGTTGTCTTTTCTTTGGTGCTGGTGTTGACGAGGGAATGTTTCGGCTCAATGCTGGCCACGCCACGCTGTATCATCTAGATGAGGGGTCCGTCCCATTAGACGTCTAGTCAGATCCAAATGATGAGATTTATTTTTCGGCTTAGCTCCAAGACAGTTCCAGGTGGGTGTGCTGCTTCTTGAAGTGTTTGGAGGCTGTTTGTTGTTTTGAGGCATCGGTAGAGTTGTTTCATTTTCAGAGCCTGCGTTTACCTGCATTTACCTCCAGTCGAGAAACCCTCAGTTCTATTGTTTGAAGTCTTTGTATAATACTACTAATGTCCCCTGTGTCAATTACAGGCATCTTGCTCTTGCTTATCTTGGAGGTAGAAAAAATAGGGCAAAAAGTGAAATCAAATTAAAAATCCACAGTCCTTAAATCTGAAGTAATCCAGTTGTGAGGGTCGACAATGTAAGAGTAACTATAAAAACTGGAAATATTAAATGACTTTAATAACTTAACTGGTAAAACCATCAAATTAAGACAGGAGAGAGCAGGATAAGATGTTCCTCCTTCCAAGGCTGCAGCAGGAAGATTACAATCTTTTTTTTTTCCTCTCTGCTTGGAATATAAAGCCACTGGTCACAGGAAGTTGAAGAAGCTCTGCTCGGATGTTTTAAATCTACAGACTGGGATGGACACACTATATACTTCTGGATACAAAGTTTCCAGAAGCAAGTCAAAGTCAAGTTTAGATACAGCAAGAAGACCTACAGGAAGAAGCTGGAGAGCAAGCTCCAGCAAACCAATATCAGAGATGTGTGGTCAGGGATGAAGAAGATCACAGGCTTCAAACAAGAGGAGGATCAGATAGATGGGAGTATGGAAAGAGCAAATGAGCTGAACACATTCTTTAACAGGTTCAGTTCAGGAACAAGCTCACCATCCTCCCCTCCTGCCCCCAGCCAAACAGACATCTCACCCTCCTTTTCCCCACAGCTTTCCTGTCACACCTCAGATGTTTTATCTTCCACCTCAGTCATGGACTCTTCTGCTTCCACTAGTTTATCTTCAACCAAATCAGGAGATGCTGATGCAGCTTTCATCTCCTCCTCCTGCCTGTCAGCCTCTAGAGGTCAGGGGAAGGAAAACTCACCCATCAGTCATCAACGACTACAGACCTGTTGCCTTGACATCCGACATCATGAAGGTCCTGGAGAGACTCCTGTTGCCCAACCTAAGTAAGCAAACCAGCACATATCAGGAACCCCTGCAGTTTGCTTATCGCTGTGGAGTTGAAGACGCCATCATACACCTGCTTCAACAAACCCACTGTCATCTGGATGAAGCAGGCAGCACTGTGAGGATCATGTTCTTTGATTTCTCCAGTGCATTTAACACAATTCAGCCTGATCTGCTTCGTCTGAAACTCCAGAACACACAGGTGGAGGCCTCAACAATCGCCTGGATCCATGACTACCTGACAAACAGACCACAGTTTGTGAGACTGTGGTTCGTTTGTCTAACCTGGTGATCAGCAGCACAGGAGCACCGCAGGGGACTGTACTCTCACCTTTCCTTTTCACTCTGTACACTTCAGACTTCCAGCACAAGTCAGACTCCTGTCATCTACAGAAATACTCAGCTGACCCTGCAGTGGTCAGGTGGATCAGAGATGGACAAGAAGCTGAGGACAGAGACCTGGTGGACCGCTTTGTGTCATGGTGTGGAAACAATCATCTCATCTTGAATGTGAACAAAACAAAGGAGATGATTGTAGATTTCAGGAGAAACAGGGTCAGATCAAACCCTATTTCCATCATGGCTGTGATGCCTTCCTGGAGCAGGGCTTTAGCTGAGATAATGCTGCCATCAACTAATCTTTCTCCTTCTCCTGCTATTGACTTTTTACTTTCATGATCATCAAAAATAATCCTACATCAGTGCATCTGTTTTTCTTGTGCATTCTTCTCTGTCTTCTCAAACCCCCATTTGGTCATGGCAGATGGTTGCTTGTACTGAGCTAGGTTCTGCTGGAAGTTTCTTCCTGTTAAAGGGGAGTTTTCCTCTCCACTGTCGCTACATGAATGCTTGGTATGAGGGATTGCTGTAAAGTCAATGACACAACGCCATGCGGTCGTTACATGCTTGTCCAGCAGGAGTGAATGCTGCAAGTCAATGACTCGATGCAATTTACTGGGTTTCCTTTGAAACTTTTTGAACTACTTCTAATAATTAATTGAACTTACTGAACTGTTTGATAACTAGGATCAATGTATGATTGAATTTTATTTTATTTTATTTTTGTGAAGTGCCTCAGGACGACATTTGTTGTGAATTGGCGCTACATAAAAAAACTGAATTGAATCATAGGAGAAGAAGTGGAGGTGGTTGAGGAATGTAAATTTCTCGGTGTTCATCAAGACAACAGACTGGACTGGAGACTCAACAGTGAAGAAGGGACAGAGCAGACTGTACTTCTTGAGGAAGCTAAGGTCCTTCAAAGTTTGCAGCGAGATGTTGCAGATCTTCTATCAGTCTGTTGTTGAGAGCGTCATCTCCTCTGCCATCATCTGTTGGGGCAGCAGCATCAGAGCCAGGGACCTAAAAAGGCTCAACAACCTGATAAAGAAGGCTGGTTCTGTTCTGGGGACGACTGTGGAACCTCTGGAGTTGATGATGCAAAGAAGGATTTTGCATAAAATTAAGAAAATTATGGACAACCCTGGACATCCTCTTCATGAGACTGTCATTGGAAAACAGAGTCTCTTCAGTCAGAGGCTGCTGTAATACTTACTGCTACAGGAGATCCTTCTTTCACACAGCCTCTACAACATTTTGAAGAAACTCAGATAATATGCATTACAACATTTAATTTCTCTCTGGGATTAAGATTTTTGAATTGAATTGAAGGCAGAATTCATGTAGAAATTTAGGTTTACCTCTTGTTTCAGCTAAAGTCAGAAACCGTTTTGGCACAAGACACAACAGAGCAAAAATTCCATATCCATATCTTTTATGTCTCTTATAACTCTGCATTTATTTGACTAGATCTCATAAAGCTGAGCTGGTGTCATCATGCACCACGTGTTCATGTCAACAGGACCTTTCTGGCCCCAGGTGCCCCCCGTTGGATCAACATTGATGGCAGGACAATGGGCCTGACAGTGAAAGGCCTGGAGCATCCTCACCGCTATGTCCTGGAGGCAGCTCAGACACACGTCTTTATGCTCATGAAAAAGGTGAGTTCTTTTTTAAGATCTTTTATTGGTTTTGATTGAAAGTCAATGTTTGGGTGGTACCAGTCTGGCATGCTTGACCAATACAACGACGTTAAGACAATAGTAATAAGATTGAGTTGATGAAAAATACAGTGTCAAATCAGAAACTTCAAATTAGGGCACTGACATGAATGTTGTGCTTGAAATAACAGTTTTCTATTTTTATTGTGCAGGACACATTCTTCCGTTACCTCAAATCACCAACATACAAGGAAATCCAGAAGAAGGCACTGAACCCTGAAGCCCATAACTTCAGGTTTGTATGTTTCAGTAAAGTAAAGCTGTAAAAGCTGCATCCTAACATGGTTATGGTAGATATCACAGATGACCCAACTCTTGACAGAGAATAACAGTTAAGTTCACCCAACAACTCTGTGGGAATCCCATGTTAGTGTGTGTAGAACTGGTGTATTGTTGTTGCAGGAATAACCAGTCTTTGTGACAGACAGACAGACAGACAGACAGACAGACAGACAGACAGACTGACTGCTGCTAACAAAGTCCCTGAAAATCTGATTGAAAGTTTGTTCTTTGCCAAGGTGCTTGTTCTGTGTCAGCATTACCCTAGTTCATCCGCTATTGCAGTAGCATGATGTTTCACTGAAAATTAAGAAACAGAAACCTTTAATTTGAGATCATTTATTCAGTAGGTGTAAAAATCAAATGGTTATTTTTTAATAGAATCACTGGTGTTACAGTTACTGGCTCTACAAACAATTCCTACAAAATAAGTTTCCCAGTCAGTTTTTCCACTTGCACCGTGCCTGAGCCACCAAGGGTCGGAACTATAAATACAATTATTTAATTTAATAACTGGAACTGTGACAAACAAGGATGGACAGAGATCCATATTTCTGTTGCCATCACACAGGTTGAGCTGGATGAAAAGGGGAGGAGGGAGGATACTCTGCACGAGAAAGCCTTTTATGTCCCACCATCACATGAAGGCCCCCCCAAAGCATTATTATGTGTGTGGAAAGGCAGCTCATGCCCAATGTTAAATAAGGTGGTGTGATGCTCTGGGACCCATAGTTCCTGGCACCCTTGTCATAGTGGATGTTATTCTGGATTCTTTGAGACACTACTTTGGTCTCTACCATAGATTACTCTGTTGCTGATGACTGTGTCCTTCAGCTGAACAATGATGGTAAATATATGGCAACTCTGACTTGGTTCACCAGACCTGAAAACCAACCTTCATCCATGGCTGTCTCCGTCCATAAAGCTAAATGCTTTATGGAGAGAAAGAGAGGAGAGAGGAGAGTGTAGAGAGAAGCCAGAAGCGTGGATGATGTGGAAAGATTGTGCTTAAGATCCTTCTCTCTGTAGAAAACTGAAAGCTGTCCAACTGGTTCCCTCGGAACATGTGAGCTCAATTTAAAGGCTGGATTTCTCGCTCTCTCTCTTCTGAACCAGAGACAATGTTACAGCAATAAAAGATGATTTTATGTTATTTTATACTTTACTGTAACTTTTTACACATCCTTACCAGAGGGAGCAATAAGTGTGGACATAATATAGGACTGACAACTTTATAGTACAAGAACTGCAAGTTAAAACACTGATTAAAAAACTACCAAATGCCTAAGAAGAGACATTCTGGGTTTCTGGACAACTGTTATCAAGACTCCTTAAAAAAATCTATTAAGAGCTTACCTGACTGCCCACTTAACCTCCAATGAGTTCCTTCTAACGTTTTCACTTTGAACTTACCATGTTTGCATTCCCACCCCAGTCCAGCACAGCTAGAGGAAAATGCTCGGAACCGGAGCCCCGGCATCCATCCCATCATCCTGTGGCAGCAAGAGGAGGAGGAGAAGGCCAAGGCTGCTGCTGCTGCTGCTCCAGTTGATGTCAAGGCTGTGATGAGCAAAATAGACAGAAAGAAGTAGAGATAATGGAAGAGTGTGGATTTCTGCATCTGATGTTGAACTCAGTGTGGACACAGGATCCTTGTGTATAAAAAGGGCTTTGCTTGGGTAATCAGTTATGACTTAGTAAGTATTTTACGTCCACATGTTGACAGGGCTGTGTTGAGTTTAAAGTATAGCGTAGGGGGCAGGAGGTCTATAGAAGCAGTGAGTTTTGAAGTGACTGTAATAAAGGCCAGAGGAGGTATAGGCTTGGGTCAAGAGGTCATTTGTCTGATCGCTTCAGAACTTTATCATCATTTATACTCTTAGCTTTTTCACGCAGCATCCAGTAAGAACAAAATAAAACAATATCACACTGTAACATTACAGCATAAGCTTCACTACATTTTGTGTCATAGTAAAATACATGATTATTAAGTGGGGGAGAAAAACGAGACATAATTTTCAGTTTTTCTAATAGAAACCTGAAAAATGTGCTATGAGTCCAAACTCTGTAGAACCACCTCTCTCTTCAGGTCTTTTAGGCTTCATCTTCTCCAGGTTTGAGCATCAACTGACTGACATTCCTCTTTTCAAAACAACTCAAGCTCAGTCAGATTGGCTGGAGAACATCTGTGAACATCCGTTTTCCAACCTTACCATGGATTTTCTATTGGATTCAAGTCTGGATTTTGACTAGGCTGTTCAAACAAATGAATGTACTTTTCAGTTTAATGTAATATATTTATCCAGCTCCAGTTCACAACAAATGTCTTCTCACTGCATTTACAAGACAAGCAGACCCAGTTTCTTTACAGAACTACTCAAGTCAACCCAGGTATAAAGACACATTAAAAATTGGATACTGTGCCCTTCATCCTACATGATGCAGTCAAACTCAGTTTACAGTGCCAACTGATCAAAAGTTATCCATCTAATGAGGCTCAGGTACTATCATCAGGAGCATGCTGTAGTGATGCTCTCCCTGTTTACAGGAAGAACATCCAGCAAAACCCAGGTTAGTATGAGCTCCCATCTGAGAAATCTTTTAGGTGGATGTCAATGTCTTGGTAGGTCTGCAGGTGGTCCACCTTGATCAGAGCTTTGGGATGTTGTTCTAGAACTCAATCTAACCCTACTTGAAGCTACTCCAGAACCTCCTCCCTGACCTGCTGCTGGGTTCCTGGGTCTCCATGATGCTGCTTGTTCTCTAAGGAACCTCTGAGGTCAGAAACAGCGTAAAGAAATTTAACCCACAGCTGGGCTTTACTTACTGATGAGGTGACTTCTGAAGGCAGGTGGTTTAATTGGATACTATTGAGGGGGACATAAAACCATTATTGTCCTTCCTGCTCACTGTTATACTTTGGTCACATGAAATCTAAATAAACCAGTTTAAACCAGCCTTAAACTGGTTTAAATGACAGTTTAAGACTGTAATAAAACTGATAAAAACAATAGTGTGTAAATTCATGGGGATGAAATAGTCCCTATAATCTGAAAAAGACATTAGATGTAAAATATTGCTCACTATTTCATGCAATAGATATGTTCTTATTCACTGTGTCTGATTTTAAAATGAGGTGATTGAATTAGTAGTGAAGCTGGTTAATGATTTTCATGCAGAATACAATAAATTACAGAAATGATCAAACTCTGATACCATTTTAATTATCAACTCCAATATATTATTGCTGCAATATGTCCGTAAAACATTTTACCCGCAAATGCAGCTGTGAAACAATGTGCTTTTACAATTTAAACTCTATTGACAACAGTACTCTTGTATTGCATAGCTAAGATGTTTAACAGCATGTTATTGCATTTACATTTCAGATTACTGTCCTGTTAATTATAGGCTTGTACAGTATAATAATCTGCAAAATGTTGTAAATGTAATAAACTGGAGAGGTACACCAGATATCTCAAATGTTGTTTAATAGGAACTTCTAATCAGACTGGTTGAGGTTTTCTCTCCCCAAGATGACACTAAAACGACTGAAATCAAAGTACATTAATCACACCCTGTTAAGGTTTCCTCTCTGGAGAATGATGGACTTCAGATAGTTTGCTGTTGAGCTTCTAACCCTTCCTATATTGATGAGAAAGGAACAACTCCCTCTGTAAGGTCACTGCTGAGATCTGGTTTAAAACACACACCTGTGTGCTCCAGAGCAGCAAACTGCTGAAACTGTGTGCTGGGCTGCTCACACTCATGGTGGTCAGTATGAGTTATCAACGACACCTGGCTGCTCCTTTCTCTCCTACGTCCTTTGGAAGCAGCAGGAGTGTAATTAGCTTTCATAGTTTAGCTTCCTTTAACCAGTTCTTGAGGTTAGATTTAAATAACTTCAGAATGTGACAAAGATCAGACCATCTCTGTAGCATTCTGAACTGAGAGAGGGTGTACGCTCTTTCCTCATATTCCATCAGTAGAACACAGCCAGCTGTTTGAACAACAGAGGCATGGTTGCTTGAGTAAAATGAATGAAATCACAGGAGGCAGATCTCAGAAGACAACATTTCATTTCTAATACAGAGTTTTTATAAATCCCCAACGCCAACATGAAAAGCATCACAAGGCTACTTGGCCATGCCAGACAGCCAGCTAAGCTTGAACAGAGAGGCCGATGTGGAGTCCTCATCCTGATCCGCGAGCTGTCTGAAGAGACTGCCTGGCCGGAAGCTGTCATCACTTCCTGCTGTGGAGGACTGAGGAGCCTGGGAGAGGAAGGAGAGAAGGATCAGCATGTTTTGGGGGCGGGGGGGGGGGGGGTCTGAAGCCTGCTTAGTGTTAATGTTTAATAGAACCCAGAACAACTCAGGAGTTAGTGGCTCCACATGGATGTTAGATCTGATGAATGCGTTCATTTCTTCACTTTCAACCCAGTTTTCATGGCTCTGCTTGGTTGAGCCATAAAAAGCAGGTGGTAAGAATATTTTGGTTGCCCCCCCCAAAAAAAAAAAAAAAAAAAAAAAAAAAAAATATTGAGTCAGATGTGACTGGTCAGGTTTGGATGATTCCTAACTTCAACTGTTCCAGTGTTTGGATCTGCTGCTCCAATCAACAGCCATTCTGCTGTTTCCTACATAAGCCAGGATGAAACCAGGAACTCATGACGTGCACCCACACTGCCACTGTAGCAGCTAAACCAAAGCACAACCAAAACACACCCAGACACAAGGCCACTCTGATGAACTTGCCTGAAGGCTTCACGCTCAAAATCTCTGGGAGGGGAGAGTGACAGAAAACGCTTTACCCAGGTGGAACACAAAAACCCCATTACTCTGTGGCTGTCAGCAAATAAAAATGTCCTCCTTCAGAACACGGTCAGACCCAGAGCAGCTGCAGATCTTACCAGGTTCTGAGACACGTCCGACCCCCTGGAGGACGACTTGGGTTTCCGAGCGTTTGACATGCTGAGAGGTAATAACCCGAACCTGCAACAGACAAAACAGTCATGGCAGGTGTTTGAGTCCACAGGACCTACTGATCAGACAAACCATTCTCCCCACCTGCTGACAGACCAGAACCACAGGAAGGAGATTAACACCGTTTATCATGCAGTGATCATGTAATACCCAACTGATGTGAACATCAGCTCTGATGGACTCAATTTTTTTAAGGTAAGTTTTCATCTAATTCTGGACATTTGAGTATGAAACATCCGGATGGTGGAGTTTTATCTGTTTCACTCCCAAAAATCCCAAAACACCACAATGCTCAGACTGGCTTCTGATCTGGTCATTTCCAAGGGTTCTCTGGCATCCAGACAAACACAGATCAGTTCCACTTTATAAGAAGAAAAATCTGAACTGAATCACCCAAGATTAAATGCAGATAACCTTCATTTCCAGTTTTTGATCAGTGATGCTTTCATTTCACAAGAATCAAAAGCGGAAACTTTAGAGCTTTGTTTGGCATTTTAAGCGAACCCTGCTGGAGAACACTGGGTCAAGTTTAAAATCCAGAACTAAAAAGATCTAGACTCTAGATTCAAGATGCTAGATGATGCAGTCAAATGAGGCATTTTGGGATTTTCAGTGAGTATTCATCTGTTAGCAAGTCAAAAAACAAACTGACTGGGAAAAACGCAATTATAATGCAGCAAACCAAAACTAAAGGTCATCATCTAAAAATAAGTCATTATAGAAAGCAGCAATTTTAGAAAAGTCGATTTTTATTGTTTACATAACAGATTTAGGAATAAAGATTGGAAATCTAAACTTTTTCCATGCCTAGTTTTCCTTTTTATACAATGATCAAATCAGTTTCCCTACATCTCCAGACGGTGTAGAAACCCTGGATTAGGAACATATCCCTTGAAGTCTAAATGGGAACAATGTTAGAATTTATTTAGTTTCTGTTTAATTCAGAAAACACAGAAAATGGTTTGTGCAATAGGTTTGAAAAACAAACTTTGAACTCAGTCACTATCAGAATCTGCAGGTCAAACCTTAAAGAAAACTGGAAATCTATATCAGCCAACAAAAGCATGAGTGGTGCATATCTGATTTAGAAGAGAGAATAAAACATCTAACCTCCTCTTTACTCATGTTTAAGTCTGACCTGATCTGACTGCTGGCCAGTGGCAGAATGTTGTAAGGTTCTTGAGAGTTAACGGTGCTGCTCCGTGGGGAAAACTGCTTCTCTGAACCAGTCAGGAGCCCAAGCAACACCTGAAACACATCATTACAAGAATTCAAGCAACCCTTATATCTGAACAACAGACGCACATCGAAAAACTCATGAGCTTCTATGGCCATCAGATTGTTTCATGATTGTGTTGTGCTGTGTGCAATGGCTATAAAATACCGAGGTCCTCTGGGACAGCCGGTTGAGATTGACATTCAGTGGAGGTGTAAACACATCCAGGTCAAAGGGGTCAATGAAGCTTTCCAGCCAATCACAAATCTTGTGGAATCTAGAAAATAAACACAGCACACTATTTAAATACTTTTAGCTCAACTTTGCTAGTTAATGACTTGATTTGTGATAATCAGACTGATTTGTTCTGTCTCACAGAAACCTGGCTGCAGCAAGAGGATTACGTTAGTATAAATGAGTCAACCCCATGTAATTATTTACATTTTCTAATTCCTCGTAATACAGGAGGGAGGAAGAGGAGTAGCAACTATCTTTCAGTCAGATTTAATCCCAGGCCATGGATTTAATTAATAGCAACATCTTTTGAAAATCTAAGCCTTAGTTTTCCTCATCCTAGTTGCAAATCAGTAAAACCACTTTTGTTTGTTGCTTTGTATCGTCCACCAGGCCCTTACTCTCAATTTTTAGATCATTCCTCAGATTTTTAATCTGATTTAGTGTTAAATACTGCTAATATCATTATAGTGGGAGATTTTAAAGTTCATGTTGACACTGAGTGTTATCGCCTAAATGTAGCCTTTAATGCTATCATGGACTCAATTGGCTTTACTCAAAGAATAAACGGTCCTACCCACTTGTGTCATCATACTTTAGACCTTGTGCTGACATATGGCATTGAGTGTGAATAAATAACTGTAATTCCCCATTACCCTGTGCTGTCTGACTATTTTTTAAATAACCTTTGAATTTATTTTAACTGAGGATTCCAAACCTGAGAGAAAATTTCACTATAGATCTTTATCAGATAATGATGTAAAAACGTTTAAAGAATCTGTTCCATGTTTAATTTCCTCAGAATCTCAAAAACACAGCAGAGGGGAGCAATTAAATTTTTACCCTCTCAGAAATTGATGTTCTTGTTCATAGTGTTACTTCTTCAATGGATGTGGATAATTACCTAATTATACATAGGATATGCACTAGGAAATTTAAGAGAAAATGGTGCTCTACACATTTAGAGGAATCCTACTTAACTTGGAAAAATAGTCCACTGCTGTACAAAAAGACCCTTCACCAAGCTAGAACATTTTATTTTCCATCATTAACAGAGGAGAATAGGAATAATCCTCGGTTTCTTTTGAGTACAATTGCCAAACTTACACAGCGTCATAGCTCTGTTGAGCCATCAATTCCCCCAGCTCTCAGCAGTAATGACTTTATGGAATTCTTCTTAAATAAAATTGATTCTATTAGAAATAAAATTGTTGGCATCCTCCCAGACATGATTACTTCATCCTCAGTAAGTGAGGCTGCACTGAATGTAACTCTAGAACCTGATATGTGTTTGGACTGTTTTGAGTCAGTCGAGCTTTCTGAGTTATCAAAAATATTAGCTTCTTCCAAACCTTCAACTTGCATGTTGGACCCCATCCCAACCAGAGTATTTAAAGAGGTGTTCCCTTTGATTACTGCCTCCATTTTAGATATGATTAATCTGTCCCAAGTAAATGGACATGTACCACAGGCTTTTAAGGTAGCTGTAATTAAACCTTTACTTAAGAAACCTTCTCTCAGTCAAGATGACTTAATAAATTACAGACCTATATCTAATCTAATCTTTCTTATCTACAATCTTGAGAAAATAGTTTCTAATCAAATGTGTCAACATGTAAAAAGTAATGACCTGTTTGAAGAGTTTCAGTCATGTTTCTGAGCTCATCATAGCACTGAAACAACAAATCTGATTTGTCTGACAACATAAAAACCTTCAAGTCAGTTAGATGGAGTGCCTTTTCACTGTGCAACATATCACGTAATCTGACAATGTTTTCATGCTTTAGTTCTTTCAGAAGATAGATAGAAGATAGATTTGTCTTAAAGCAGAACTTTGCGCCCCATCATCATGGTTGATAAGTCTGACCCATTTTCAAGACATGATTTCACGTCTTTCTTTGTTTTTAGCTTTGAAAACAGTCTCATATGTTCTCTTTCCATTTTTTTCAGGCATTTCATATATCTTTATGTTTGGTCAGTGAAGCCAGCCTTGAGCTAGCTAACAAGCCAACGACAACCACCAGAATGGGGCAGATGTTGTCACTATGCCTTACTGATACTCCTGGCCAACCAGTGTTGCATCCTGCCAGCTGCCGGGACTTCCTACCTTGGGTCTTGCTGGGATCTAGAGGTCTTGCCGTCCTCCAGTCTGCTGCTCAGTGTGGTGTTAAGGTAACGAAGGTCGAACAACAACTGCAAGGCTCGGTTCTGAGTTATGGGGAGAGCACCCTCCTTGAAAAAAAGAGAAATTCAGAGAAATTATGAAATTTCTATCTTTTGCTTCACCTCTCATGCCTTTTGTCTTCTCAGAGTTGCTACTACAAGTTACCTTCTTAAAGCACCTTAACAAAATATTTATACCTACATATGTAGCAAAAAAGCTGCACATAACCCTGAGCACACTAACAGCACCGACCTGTGTTAGTGCTGCGGGGACACTTTTCTTCAAAAAGGGAAAAAGGAAGCTGGTCAACAATGTTAAAGCTGCAGTATGTAACTTTTATAAAAAAAAAACTATGTTTGTTACATATTTGTTAAAACTGTCACCATGTCCAGACACTATGGATGAGCCAGATAATCTGTGAAAAAAAAAAAAAAAAAATCAAGCCCCTCCACCTCTTCCCACTGATCCAACTGCCATCTGCAGAAATGCACCACTTGGTTAGAAACAACCAATCAGAGCCTGGAGGAGGATCTTAGGGCTGTCAATCATGCTTGTGTACGTGCTGCTCAATGTTCTAATGCTGGAGAAACAACTTAACTATTATGGATGTATGATTTTGTGGCCTTTTCTAATCATCTCATTGCTGCTCTAATTAAACATATCTGCCCTACTTAATTGCTTATCTGCTGCACAGCTCACTGCTCCAGCTCACACAAACATAACCCCTGATATCACATAAAGCGCAACACAGTCAAGGATAAACGGATACCAGAGGATGACACCCTTTAGGAAGGTTGAGAGTGAGGCAGAGGTAAAAGCAGGGCTCAGGTTCCATTCTTGGCTCCTCTCGGTTCATCCTTAAGATGGGCTGGGGGGCCCGGTACCGAAGGTGAATGTCACTCTGGATCTGCTCATTAGTATACTCTGGACACTGATCATTTTGACATTAAATCTTGATTTTATACTTAACCTTTTCTCATTATTTCACAAGGTAAACACTTTGCTGGTTTTAATGGTTGGGTCTGAGAACTGGAGAGAAATGAACTGGGTGGTGCAGGAGGGGAAAGAGGGTGAACCCCAGCATCAACAGTGGGGGCTCGTCCAAACGTCCAAGTTCTAAACGAGACCAGAACCCCGTAAGAAGGACTCCAGACTGCTGACAGGGGGACCGAGCCTTCAGTAACGACCATCTCATCATAGGCAGAAATACCTGTTTTAAACAAAACTTTCTACAAGGCGGCTGTCAGCCAGACACCTTTTAATCAAGGCTCGGTTCTCACGTTTCCTTTCTGGACTTCCACTCATTTAAGGTACGGAGGGACATTGACATCGGCTATACTGTTGTGGAAAATGGTGAAAGAAATGAAGAGATAAAGACGTCATGAGATGGTGAAATAGAGAATTCATCCATGAAGTAGAGAACTAATCAGTGATTTAACAAGACGAGAGAAGAGGTGTAATAAGATAGAGAATTCGGCTCAACGAGTAGCGGGGATCGGTTGCCGGCCTGGAGTTGACTGATTGATGATGATTTAATTACTTAATTACCTCGGCTCACTCCGAGAAGAGGCTAGACAAAAACATAGTCCCCACCTGTTTCTGCAGGCACGCCTCGTGGTGAACAGTAGTATTGTGAACGATGAGTAATTTTTGCATAACTTGTACCATACTGAGAGAGACTGGTGGATTGAGGAACCTAGCGGTGATGACAAGGACTGCACGCCGAATCGATGCTCTGCTGGAGTGAATGTGTTCTGGTGCCGGAGCTCGGAACATAGCGTGTCGTACGTCCCGGTTGGCCAGAACTGAGTGTTGTGAATAAAAAGCAAGTCAAGGGGACGGCCCCGTGAGAAACCAAGAGCGAGTATGAATGAGAGCAAAAGCCCTTATCCGCCAGGGCCCTTGGGGGCCCTGCTGGAAAACAGCAAACAATGAATCATAAACTCAAATCCAGCTAAAACCACAAAACATGAACTGGAATCTTAACAGCTGGTGCAAACACATGCAGATTGTGGGAATGTTTTGGAAATTCATGGAGATTTTACAGGTAAATCACTTTCTCCCTCTCTGTCATTCAGCAGCCGTGGTGATGCGATTCCAGAAATAAACACAGGAAATAGTTTTATAACTCTGTGTGTGCCTCCCTTATGTTCGGTTAAAAACTCAAAAAAAAAAAAAAAAAAACATTGCTACCCAAGCACAGTGTTAGACTTGATTGCAAAATAGAACCAAATAAGGATGAAAATAAAGGACGGAGAGAACAGCAAGAGCAGCCTTTAACATGCCATAATGCTGAGGCGTGTAGAAAAGAACATGGCAGAACTTTCAGCTCAACTGAAAGACAAAACAAAAAGGGGGCACACTGCCACCCATCCCGGTTCAGAACACCAAGGTGGCTCCAAATTACTCACGAGGAGGAACTTAAAACTCAGGCCAGTGGCTAAAACTAATCAAAACTCCCACGAGGTGAAACAGGTGCTTTAAAATCATTCTAGGGTGTTATTCTACCAGCGGCACTATAATAACATGCAGAAAATTCGTTTTACAGAAAATAATGCCATATTTGACCCAGACTGTGTGCATTTTGTTCTCTTTTGAGAGAAGTTAAATTCTCTGTTCAGCTCTGTGAAATGACTGCAGCATTAGACCCTGACACAGACATGCAGCTGCCTGAAAACAAAGATAAAACTTCTGCACACAGCAGAAGCCTGTCTCTGCTGAGCTCTGATGAAGATAGTAACTCTACCCTGCATGTGTCCAACTCAAGGTCCCCGGGACAAATCTGGCCGTTGGAAGATTTATGTGACCCTCTAGAAACAGAACCTTTGATTTGGCGATTGTGTGCTTGAATGTTATTTTGTCAATCAATAAGCAGTTTTGTCTGTACTCTGCCACGTTGGATCAGGGTGGGGAATGTTTAACATTAGTTGGTTTCAGGAGGTGCTTGTTGAGTGCAGAGACAGCTACTTATTCAGATCTTAACTGCTTGTTAATGGGTTTCATCGGGCCTTTGAAAACATTCTGGATCTTGATGTGGCCCAAGGTGAAAAGGAGTTTGTCACTGTTGCTCTTTATGTTGACAAAAAGAACAGACTTATAAAAACACCTTTTCCCTTCTCTCTCAACAGGGGGGAGTAGAAAAACAGCAGAAGTCAGTGTGCTGGCTCAAAAGTAGCAGGTCTCATTTCTCAAAATGTATAAATTGAAGGATAATTTGAAGAATATCACTATATATTTTGTACAAGCTTGAAATCTGCAATCAGGTTAATCCAAAGGTTTCATTAAAAGCAGGACTGGGCAGCGTTCCAGTCCACAGTGCTCCATGGAAGCAAACAGTGACTGATTCCACCAACATGGGAGCAGAACACAGAACTGAAGGAAAAAGGTTCCGTCTCAGAAGGGAAAGACCAGAGAAATCATAGCTAGGAAATTATGTCAGAAATTATGAGATCTGACAATGAAACTCATTTTCTCCAATAAAGAACCAGAAGAAGTTGAAAGATGTGTGGAATTAAAACCTAAAATTGGTGCAGGTTATCAGACCAGCATCTCACGGGTTACTATGGAGAACTAACAGAACTACGTATACAAAACTGACCTTGTGAAAACAAAAAGCGTTACGAGGAAACAATGTATATTTTAAGAATATAAAAGGAAAATTATACTCAAATTTTTGCAAATGAAATTGCTCTGACAGGAAAGACTAAAATCTCTTAAAAATACTTTAAAACATGTATTAAACCAATGTTTCTGGGGGAAGTTAATGAAATAGATGTTATTCAGATTGTTAGAGTATTTTCAAAACAGATGATCAACTAATGTAAATATTCTGGAGCAAAATTGATTAAAGGTTATTGTTTTCATGTTGCTGAGAAAGGCCGATGGCCTATGGAGCCTCGCTTCTGTCAGACTGCCCCAAAAAGCTGCCGCCCCGATCCTGCAGCTTGTCATCATCAGTGTGTGAATGAGAATGACTGATTTCACTGTCGAGCGTCTTTGAAGGTCAGAAAAGCGCTATATGAAAGTCTGATGTCACTTCATTGCTAAACTTATAACTCACATATGTAATAAGTTTTCCAGAATTTTTCCAAATCGTGTAAAGATAGCAACGGTTCTGCCTGTAATGAAAATACTGATACACATGAGAAAACTCATAGACCTGTCTTCCATTTTTCACAATGTTAAAATTTCAAGCGATCTGTTAACAAACAGAAAATCTTTTAGAAAAGAATAAGATAAACCTACTGGGGGAGTAACAATATGATTTTAAAGAAATTCAAACCACTACACATGTGGTCATGCAGAGGTTAGAGGGGGTTCACTCTGCATTGGATAAATAACCTTGACAAAGGGATACACTGCAAAAAAGATCTCTAAAATAACAAAACATAAATCAATCATATCTTTGAAACAAATTCTTAATTTAAGCAAAGTTATTTACCAGTATAGTAAGAAAAATTTAATTAAGATTTCCTGAAAATAAGAAAAACAACATTTATGGTTTTGGAATGTTACGTAATAAATGCTTTCGGCTTGAGGTTAATTTTCATAATAATACTTTTGAACTAAATTATGACACACCTTGTTCTTATTTTGGAGAATTAGTTCTGTTAATGGGGATGAAAAACAGGAAAACAGTTTATCTGTCGTCATCGGTGGCCATGCTAACTAGCCTGAGCATTCGTGGCAGGCTCTGCTATGGGAGAGAAGCTGCAGCGTAGCAGAGAGCGGGGGGAGTGTGTGAGCCACATACACAAGAATGGTTGACAGCGCTAGGACCCTCCTCCTGGCTCTGATTGCTTGTTTCTGACTGATCAGGGTATTTCTGCAGTGAGCACTGGGAGCGCTCAGAGAAGACAGAGGAGCTCAGTTTTTCTTTTTTTTTCACAGATTTTGTTTTATGCCATACTGTCATGATGTTGTGACAGTTTTAACAAATATTTAAAAAACACATCTTTTATAAAAGTGACATAGTGCAGCTTTAAAGTTTGATTGCTCAATTGAGCTAAATCCAGGACAATCCTGGAAGACAACCTGAAGGAGACTTGAGACTGAGGAGGAGGTTCACCTTTCTGTAGGACAACGACCCTAAACATACAGAGAGAGCGACAGCGAGGTGGCTTAGATCAAAGCACATTCATGTGTTAGAATGGCCTAGTCAAAGTCCAGACCTAAATCCAACTGAACATCTGTGGCAAGGCTTGAAAACTGATATTTACAGATGCTTTCCATCCAGTCTGACTGAGCTTCAGCTGGCTGGTAGAGACAGCCTCCAAACGACCTGCAGCTGGAAGTGCAGTGAGAGGCGCTGACTCAGGGCTTGTATATAGACACACCCGACACTATTCAGAGGTGGATTTTCCTTTTTGATTTGAAAACCACGAATCGCTTTCCTTCCGCTTCACAACTAAGCTCTACTATGTGCTGGTCTAGAAAATAAAAGGCCAATAAAAACAGTGATGTTTGTGGTTGTGATGTGACAGAAACGTGAAGCTGGCAGACAGTTTCCAACCTGAGCTTCTAGCAGAAGATGAACTCCATTCATCCCAACATTTGTAACACGTTGCGTCTGTGCATCGCTCACCGTGTCCTGCCTCTGCTCTGTGAGGATGTCGTAGTGATGCAGAACCTGAAGAACGCAGGACTGAAGTAGCTCCTGCAGGGTGAGTCGGGGAAGAGCATGACCCCCCACCTTGTTCACCTCCACACATAGCTGGAACAGCAGAGACTGCACGAACCAAGATGGCTGCACAGCAGACAGGAGTCAGAGCCCATCAAACAAAACGTGAGCGATAGAAAACCTACTTCCTGTGACCTCTGACCTGAACGGGAAGACGGATCTTAGATGTGACGCTGTTCCCTGATTCAGACTCTTCCTGGATCTCCAGGTCCTCCCAGCTGGTTGCAGTGGTCAGGACCGCACCAGCAGACTCTGCCAGCAAAGATGCACTGAACGTCTCCACTAGCCCCTGTCAGCAACACATGAGCACATCATTATCCAACAGTCCAGGCCAGCTGTGGCTGAACCAGGGGCTCTACTACACTCTGGACTACAGACTTTGGCAAGGGCGGAGCTCCAGATGCGGTAAGCTTCCATGCTGCAGCCCAGAAGCTCCTCCTTCAGCCCCGCCCACTTGGCCTGTGCTGGGCTGACCTCTGGGGCAGCCTTGGATTTGCCCAGCTTCTTGCCCTGCCTGGGGGTCCCCTTTACCATGGCTTCCCCTGTGCCCTGTCTTCCCAGGATGCAGTGCTTCAGGCTGGGGCAGAGTTCACCCACAGACTGGCACAACCTGGCCATGAACAGGACAGAGCCGAGGCGGGTCGGAGCGGAGTCCAGCTCGGAGCGGATGGAGGCCAGAATGTGGCGAACGCAGGCCACGCAGCCTTCACGCAGAGCTCCCTCCACTTCCGGGGAGTCCGTGTAGCGGTTAAATGCAGAGGGAGAGTCCGGCAGTCTGGAGGAAGACGCAGTGGCTGGGATGGAGTCGGATCCTGCCGAGCACAGAGTGACACACGGAAATTGGTGTTCCCCGCACACTTCAGGTCATTTATTACAGCTTTTCTGCTGTGTTCACACAGATCAGAGACGAGGTGTCTACAAAGTATTCACACCTTCGAAACAGTTCACAATGTGTCACTCTACAAAACTCTTACACCTAGAGATCATTTGTCTATGTCTATACCAAAGCATGGATGACATAAAGTCTATTTCTACACTGGCACTCTTCAGGAAGACCCCTGCGTGTCATCTGTTGGAGCCCTTTTCTTGCAATCGCCACTTGGTATCTACCTTGTAAAGCTGCTTCTCCTATTTTTGTAACTGTAATGTCTATGTGTTCAAAGTGTATGTTAATGTGATGTAATGTTGAATTTTTGTGAATTTCGTGTCCTGGAGAACAAGAACCTGCTGGAAAACGGCACCTTTGCTGACCAGGCCCGATTGCTTTTCATCTGTTCCTCTCCGAAAGATTAACTAAATCAATAAAACAAACTTTAGTAGATTTTATTTGAGTCGCAAACACAAATGAGAGCAGAAATGTGAAGTGGAAGCAGATTCTCAGTCTGGACCTTGACTAGACCACTCTAACACACGAGTATGCTTTGGTCTAAAGTACTCCATTGCAGCTCTTGCTGGGTGTTATTGCCTGAACCGTGTGATTATAATATACCGATGATTATTATAGCTCATGCAGCTCTAATCCCAGGATGACGTGATCAGAGCGGATTTAAGCAAAATGAGTCAAGAGTACCTGTGTTTTGGGAAGGGAGATAGTGCTGGAGGTCATCGAGCCTGGCTTTAAGCTTTGCATCCAAAGAGGAGCAGAAGTTCTGAACACAAGGCGTCAGTGCCTGTGTTTTCATGGCCAGCCCGCTCCTCTGCTGCTGGCCCCGCTTGGCCACACTGACCCAGGCTGCATCACTCAGCAGGTCCCCTGGAGACTCTGACCACAGAAAGGAGGCCACGTCCACCTCAAACTGAGCACCACGACTGGAGACCGGGTTGCTACCTGAGGACGACTGGAGGGTTTGGCCCTCCAGGTCCCTCACAGCTGAGGTTAGGAGCTGCACCGAGCTCATTGCGATAGCCTCCGTTTCCTCTTTGGTGATGGTCTTGGGAGAAGAAAGAAATGTAAAGATGGGCTTACATCAACAGGCCTGTTCAGTAGGTGAGCAGCACACAGATTCCAAATAAGAAGAAATAATGCTTTAATATTCTTGAAATTAGAGAAGAACCTACCTCCAAGCGGTGAAGGAAGAGCTGTTGCAAGAAGTCCTCCCACACAACCAGGGGGCGCCCTAGCAGCTGCTGACATACATTACCCCAGTGCTGACTGATGGAATCTGTGGACAAAAGATCCCACACAGCATCTCTGATGGCTGCCAGACCCTTAAGGCTCTTCACGTAGACCAAGAGGGTGGCAACACCGTGACAGATGTCCTGTTTGCAGCTGAGAACAGAGAAGTTGCAGGAAAAGCACCGATTACCTAATTCATCTGTGACAGTTGGGTTGAAGCATTAAGGAGCACACTTTTAATTAAAAACATCACAAAGACGTTGTGTCTTTAATGAGAACTGTCATTAACAAGCTATAATAATAATAATAATAATAATGATGATAATAATCCATTTATTTGTATAGCCCTTTAAAATAACCACTAGGTTAACCAAAGTGCTTTACAATGGGGGAAATAAGATAAAACGTGTAAAACACCAGAAATAAAACAGGATAAAACAAGAGAGCTTATAGAATAAAGTAAAAAGATCATTTTAAAACTGTCACACCACTGAGTATTAAAAGCCACGTTGAACATGTATGTCTTGAGTCTCGACGTGAAGAGGCCCAGGTCAGAGGTCAGTCTTGTTTCAGCCGGGAGTTTATTCCAGAGTCTAGGAGCTGCCACAGAGAAGGCTCAATCAGCCCAATGCTTATATTTAGACCTGGGCTCTTCCAACAGGCACTGATTTGAAGCCCTGAATGCTCAGCCATGGACACGAACAGTTAAAAGATCACATAAATACAACAGGGCCAGACCATGAAGAGCTTTAAAAACAAACAATAAAAGCTTAAAATCAACCCTAAACCCTATGGGGAGCCACTGAAGGGATTTAAGTATTGGTGTGACGTGATCATGTTTCTTAGAGCGTGTTAGAGGACCAGCATTCTGTATGGTTTGGAGATGACTTAGTAAAGACTGGTTTATGCCAAAATAAAGGGAACTGCAGCAATTCAGCCGCGGAGTTATGAAGGCATGAACAGCCCTTTCAAGGTCGTTATGTTTTTAAAACATTTTGGTTTTGGCCAGGAGCCGTAAGGAAAAGAAACTCGTCCTAACCACATTATTTTTTTGTTTGTCAAGTTTAAAATTCGAGTCAAGAAGCTCACCAAGATTTCTGATTGTGGGGGCTGGAAGAAGTATTAAGGCTAGCAACTTCACTTTTCCCAAACAGCATACATTCAGTTTTGTCCTTGTTTAAGGATAGAAAATTGTGAGGTAACCAGTGCTTAACATCTGAAATACAGGCAGACAAAGCTTCATTTCTGTTGCAATTTACTGGCAGATATATTTGTATGTCATCTGCATAGCAGTGAAAGGACAGGTTGCGTTTGGTAATAATTGATCCAACTGGCAGCAAGTAGAGAAAAAAAAAGTAAGGGACCAAGGATGGATCCTTCTGGGACTACACAGAAAAGAGGGGAGGTAGAAGAAGACAGTTCGCCAATCATTACACAGAATGCCTCATACCTAACTGGGAGATCAAACTATTTAAGTGCCGTGTCTTGAATGCCAACACTGTGACTTAGGCACGACAGTAGGACTGAGTGGTCCACTGTATCAAAATTTTATAAAGAAGAGGCAGGTGAGATACAGATCTAAAGAGATACAGGGCGGTCCAGATTTAACTTTTTGAGTAGAGCTCTGACTATAGCATGTTTAAAAGCAGCAGGGACAACTCCTAAAGAAAGACAGGTACTGATAAAAAAGAAAAGAGCTGGCCAAACTGTATCAAAAACACATTTAAGCACTCTGGTAGGGACAATATCCAAAGGGCAATATGTAGGTTTTAAAGTTCCCACAATCTTGCAGAGATCTATAGTCCCGCACAACAGGTATTCACAACCCTAGAACTGCCGCCTCCTTTTTTAAAATTTTTTTTATTTACAAACTTCGGGTTCTTTTCTTGAGCTTTTAAGCAGCAGCCCAACAGAGCAGCACCGGACTATGAAAACGAAGGAAAACGATATGCTGCATTTAACAGTTTTCACATATTAAATCTGAGCCTGGAGGAGCAGCACAGACCCAGACCTCAAGAGGGAGAACCTGTTCCCAGGACGTTTGACAGTCACACGCTCCACAGACCTGGCCTGTATGGAAGAGGAAGGAGAAGAAACCCGTTGTTGACAGCGATTCAGGATAGGTCCCTCTTTGCAGTTTGCCACAAGCCACGTAGGGGGCATCCCAACCACAGAAGGGAGATGCTCTGCACAGAACCCTGAACACACCATTATACAGTACAACGTGATGGTGGCAGCATCATGATGGGGGGGGGCGGGGTGCTTCAGCAGGTCAGAGTTGATGAATGGAGCTAAATCAGGACAATCCTGGAGGAAAACCTGTTAGAGGCTGTGGTGGAGGCCTGCTAGAGGCTTCCAGCAGGACAACCACCCTGAACATTCAGACAGAGATATTATGGGATGGTTTAGCTCAAAGTTGATTAATGTGTTAGAATGGCCTAGTCAAAGTCCAGACCTAAAACTAACAGATAATCTGTGACAGGACTTGAAAACTAATGTTCTCAAATGTTCTCCATCCAGTCTGACTGAGCTGGAGATGTTTCTTCTAAAGGATAACAGAGAATCATTTTCCTTTCACTTCTTCGTTCTTCAGTACTCTGTGTTGTTCTGTCACATAAAAGCCCAACAGAACAGAAAGAAGTTTGTGTTTGTAAAGAGACAACATGTGAAGAGTCCTCACGTATTGATCCACTGCTGCAGGGTGTCCCGGAGCTGCTCTGTCTGGATGGGCTGAGCGAGGGTGCGAAGGGTGGGCTGGAACTCCGTGATGGATGGAGGCAGATACCTGAACCAGCTGCCTGTACTCCACTCCTCCTGTAGCACCTTTCTGCCTTTACCTGACAACACATGAGAGCAGCACATCTGAGGCCAGGATGTCCCTTTGCTCAATGAGCAACAACTCCTTCACAACCTGAAGGGTGTGAAGGTAGAAATACAGCGCAGAGAGTGTAATCAGGTTCTGTGGGACAACAACTTTCATCTTCTGGGCCCAACAGAACCAATCAGAGCAGGAAGAAGAGGGGAGGAGGTCTGGTTGTGTCAGTGAACCATAGATGGAGCAGTTCTGGACATCTACCTATCTCAGCAACAGAGTTTAGATTTATGGCCTGAGCCCAACCCGAACCAAAATTCAGGCCGGTCTGATTTTCATAGGGGAAATTCTCTTCCCCTATGAAAATCTGTTCCCCCGTAATGGGAGTGTGCACTGGAAGGAAGCCTACAGCTCATCACTCTCCCAGCATCACAGACTAGGGAACACTGCGCTGCTTTTCTTTCTCCAAGAAAAAGCCCCGAAAATAAGGCTCTCCTTTAAAGCAGCGAGGCCAAGCAGTATCGCTGCGCCGCATTGACAGATGTGCAGTGGGTGCCCGGAAGAGGGGCATGCAGGGTCTTAAGACGAACCTGAAAACGGCCCTGCCCCCTCATGGTAATAACATATCCAAAGCCAAATCAACCTGAACCTAAAATTAGAAACTGCAGAGTCACGAACTGGCTGTTAAAAGTGCTGTGTATGAAAACAACAAAAATAAATAAATGAAAATAACTAATTGTGCTGAAATATTTTGCTGACAAACTGGTCCCCCCTCGCTAGTTCAAAAATCTTATCTTTGCCCCAGCCCACTCCACTGGTGTGGTGTAGAAGAGCATGAAGACCATTTCAGGCCACATATCAAACTCCCACACTTAAGATTAAAAAGCCTTGGAAGGGGGAACATCTTATCTTGCCCTCTCTTGTCCTAATTTGGTAGTTTTACCGGTTAAGTTATTTAATATACCCAGTTTTTATGGTTAGTCTTCCACTGTCAATCTACATAATTGGATTACTCCACTATAATCTGCATGCATTTAAAATAATATTTGACCCTCAAATAGTCAGTATCACACAAGTTACAATTTATGATAGCCATTATAATCCATAACTTTACTGTAAAACCCTAATTAGGCCCTTCGCAGCGCTTTCGCTGAGAAGGCCTATTGTAAATCAGCGTTTCTTATCATGATTCTGGACACACAAGAAGCGCTAATCTGGAGGCCTAAACATATGAAAACTCACCAAATTTCACCCAAAATTGTCCCCCAACTGAAATTTTAGTATTTTAATGGAATCAAAAGTGGGCGTGGCCAAACAACTCTACAGCGCCCCCTAGCGTGAGCTAGACCAAGTGGTAAATCCTAGAGAGCTGAGACTTGGTACATAGGTAGATCCCCCTAAACAAGAAAACAAAAGTCTCTTGGGAGTATGCCCTGAACCCAACAGGAAGTCAGCCGTTTTAGGTCAAAGGGTCAATTTTGGCCGTTTTTCAATTTTCATGCATGTCGAACTTTAACGAACTCCTCCTGGGGATTTTGAGCTATCGGCTTCAACTTTGCTCAGTACACAGTTAAGGGATGGGAGAGTAAAAGTTTTCAAAATCTTGAGTTTTTGAGCATGATGAACGGGCAGGGGTAGGCCTGAAAGTTGCCTAATTCGCCATGAATTTCGAACCACTATAACTTTCACATAAAAAAAGTCAATTGCCATCAAACTTCATATGAGTCATCCATGTGGGATGCCCAGTGATTCCATGTGGTCACATGCTGACCTCATAAAAGCCACGCCCCCTCAGAACAGGAAGTCACTTTTTTTTTCTTGGAAAGCTCCATCTCTGACCCTTTTGAGCTAATCAAGACGATCTTGTGTCAGAAGACAGATATGTTGGTCTCACTTGCTTTAAAGCGTCGACAGTTTACGGTGGAGGGCGTGGCGTTGGCGCCATGGCGAAGTCAAATGTCATGCTGTTGCAAAACGTTTGGCTCTAAATTCAACATTTTTCAGCTGAGCTGCAGCAAATTCACTATGATCGATCCTAATCCACCCCCTAACCAGAAATGCAGTCCAATATTTTGTGGGTGTGGCCTACATCAAAGCATGTGGGTGTGGTCAAGCCTCAAAGTCTGAACCCTTTGCCATAAAACATCAAGGTGGAATAACTTCCACATACAAGGTTGTGGCTTAATGAAACTTTGTGAGTCATAACAGACCAGCACTAATCTCATTCTCATCATCATTTGGTGCATCACCTTAGCTCTGCCCCTTGTGAACAGAAAGTCACCCGCTTTGCTGCTGGTTGTCTTCATTTTACTCTTCAGTTCCTACAGGTTTAAACCTGTGTTTGATGATATTCAACAACATGATGCTGAATCCTTCTCAACACTGGCTGGTGGCTGGAGCATGAGGCCATGGTAGAATGACGAATTCCAATCCCACGCCGTTTACATACGGTTGGCTCTAAATCTCACATGCATCATCCGATATTCACCAAATTGGATAAGAATGACCTTTGTTAACCTTTAAAGAGGCCAACAGGATTATGCTGGAATTTTACTCCAGTGCGCCCCCTACATTATTCCAACAGCTATATCCCCCTGATACAACATCTGATCTGCACCAGATTTTTTTGTGCATCATCAGGGAGCACTGCTTGACACATTGGTGTGGTACATTAATGACATCACTAAAAGCCCCACCCACTTAGAGAACTTAGTGAAGATTATTGGGTGACTCCTCCAGTCTCTCCCTATGTATAAGATTGAAACCATATTCACTAATTCTTGATAACCACATATGATATGTTGAAAGGCCTTCAGGAAGTCTTCGCCAGTCCGCCGCCACAAAACAGGAAGTGACAATAAGTCCTGTGTGGAAGGTCACTAAAACTCTGAAGACATGCCGCTTGTCTCATACTGATGTGGACTGAAGACAATATGGGAGATTCGCCAAATGCTCCACCAAGTGAACAGGTAAAGGAATGGCGTCAGGGTGGCAGTGTCAGAGCTCCTGCGGTCCCAAGGCCGGAGTGGCACTGAGCTGTGAGGGCCACCCAATGCTGCTTGCAGCTTTAATTCATTATTGATATTTGTACCATCCAATTACAAGTTAAGTCTGATCCTGTTAGTTTTAGATATTTCTTTGTATTATTCATTTTATAGTTTGATTTCTAAAAGCCTGATCATGGACTGGTTCTGCAAACTAGTCCTTACCTAAAAAGGCCTAGAAAAAAGAAAACTGTTCCTTTTAAATTTATCGTAGTCTTATGTCACATCCCAGCAAATTAATTTAGATGACTAACTTTACTCTTCCATTGTTAAACTTGAGTCTCCAGCATAGAATAAATGAGAGGTTTATTTATTTCATACTAACAAAAATCATGAAACCTAAAAGTCCTGGCCTTATTTCTTACACTTGTCCCAACCCTGGGGTTGCAGCACAGCTGCAATAGACAATCACAGTTCTTCTCTGTATCCTCATAATACACTAATCAGATTTAAGAAAGAAACATTCTCAAACTTTTTAAAGGATTGTATTCGACATTAATCTGGAAAGAATAAAACTTTCTAGTTATTCATTATCAAGGATAAGTAAATAGTATTTAATTAATTATATAATTAAGTATATAATTAATTATAAAACATTATGAGAATGTTTTCTATTAGAGCGCACACACCCATACATACTTTCCCAAATACTTCAACATTCAGGAAACTCCAATTTTCTCAATGCCCCATCGACATGGAGACTCACTGGTCGGAGGCACCTGAAGTTCCCTTTTTTGTGATTTTACTATCTCCTATTCATTTTCTGTTCATATGCCCAAACATAAATGCAGAGAAAATGGCTGAATTTCACCAGCTCAACCATGACAACTTAGAAGAAATTATAAAACTATTAGGCTCATCCTATTGCTGTCTTGATATCCTACCTACAACCTTCCTTAAGAAAGTTCTACCTGTCATTGCATCTGACCTGATTCAAATAGTAAACTCATCCTTCTCATCAGGTGTTTTCCCCCAGGCTCTAAAAACAGTAGTTATCAAACCACTGTTAAAAAAAAGAACAATTTTGGTAAATCACTGCTGTAGAATTACAGGCCAATCTCTAACCTTCCATTCAGCAGCAAAATTATTGAAAAAGCTGTGTTTCAGCAGTTAAACAGCTTCCTAACAATGACCAACCGCTTTGATCTGTCTTTCAGTCCGGTTTCCGTGCTCACCACAGCACTGAGACTGCCCTCGTCATAGTGTTCAATGACATCCACACAAATACAAACTGTGGAAGAACCACAGTGTTGGTTCTGTTGGACCTCAGTGCAGCATTTGACACTGTTGACCATGAAATATTACTAAAGCAACTGGAGAGCTGGGTCTGACTCTCTGGTACGGTACTTAATTGGTTTGAATCCTACCTAAAAACAGGGATTTCTTTGTGTCAACAGGCAACTTCTCATCGGCGCAGACAAAAGTCACATATGGAGTACCCCAAGGTTCAATCCTGAGACCCCCCCTATTTAATATCTGCATGCTCCCATGAGCTCAAATTATAACAAGTAATAAGATTAGTTACCACAATTACGCAGATGATACACAGCTCTATATCAAGATGTCACCAGGTGACTCTGAACCCATCCGAGCTTTGAACAAATCAATGCGTGGAGGTGCCAAAACTTTCTCCAGCTGAACAGAAATAAAACTGAAGTTATTATCTTTGGACCTAAAGAGGAACGATCTAGAGTCAGCATGCAGCTTCAGTTATTACAGCTAGAAACTAGTGATCAGGCCTGAAATCTAGGTGTTAGTGATGGATTCGGACCTGAACCTTCAGAGACACATAAAGACAGTTACAAAGTCAGCCTTCTATCACCTGAAGAACATTTTCAGGATTTAAGGACTAATGTCTCAACAAAATCTTGAGAAACTCATCCATGTGTTTATCTTTAGTCGCATTGATTATTGCAACAGTGTCTTTACAGGTCTGCCTAAAAAAAAAAAAAAAAATCGATCACAGTTGCAGCTGATCCAGAACGCTGCTGCGCGTATTCTCACATAGGACCAGGAAGGTAGATCACATCACCCCAGTTCTAAAGTCCTTCCACTGGCTCCCTGGAGCTCAGAGAATAGACTTTAAAATACTTCTGTTAGTTTATAAATAACTGAACGGCTTAGCACCAAAATACATTAAAGACCTGTTGTCGTTGTATCAACCTTCCAGACAACTCAGGTCCAGAACCAGAACCAAACATGGAGAAGCAGCTTTCAGTTTTCATGAACACAAATCTGGAACAAACTTCCAGAAAACTGCAAAACAGTCGAAACACTGAATTCCATTAAATCATGGCCAAAAACCCACCTGTTTATAGCTGCCTTTGATTAGTAGTAAGTGGAAAATGGATCAATATTTTTGAACTATATTTGCTTGATGATCTTTATGATTTTGATGCATTGGTATTTGCTCAGTGAATTTCATGTATTCTTGATCGATGTCAAGTCAAATTTAAGTGCCTTGATCCTGAAATGTCCTATACAAATAAACTTGAATTGACACTTGGAAATAAAAAGTAGGTGAATGATCTGGATCAGTTCTTCAGCAGGTTTGATTGTATTCTATTCAACTTATTTATTCATCACAAGTCATATAATCCATTATGACATTCACCAATCTTGTCACATAGTTTCCCTGTACCATATAGGGGCAATTGATGTCTTAAAGGTAGATCCACTAATGATTGTTTGGCTTACCTGTTGGAGTGCAAGAGGTTACATTCTCCAGGGTGGAGAAGAGTATACCACAGCTCAGGGCCCCCTCTCCTGGCCTTGCCCCCCCCTCAGGAGGCATGTAGAAGACTGCATAGGCCTGGAAGAGCGTGGTGACCAGCAGCTCCACCAGGCTGCACACCTGGGCCTTGATCCCTGCACCTGAATAATAAAACTCCCCCATGAGTAGGTTATTTGCCAAAACAACAACAATAAAAAACAAACAGGTAATGATCTGAGTGCAGCAACAGCAGAGTGTTTCAGCTCTGTGGTCAGGCTCTTACTACAAGGTTCTTTCCTCAGTCAGAGGAGGGTGGCTCAGACTGCTGGAGGAGAAACGCTTTCCTCCTGTTGCTTCAATCAATTGCTTTTAGGTCAGAGTTTAGTGACGGAACAAGTAAAACAAAGTAAAGTAAAAAATTCAAATTACAGGTGGATTACTTTAAGAGTGCATCCTTGCAAATTGTAGGAGAGGAGGACCAACTCAATCCAGGGAAAGCTCTCGATGTTATCCAGATATGCAGCCTCAGACAGACGACTTTCATGGAGGTTCTGGAGGATGAATCTGCGCTCTGCTATCACACTGGAGACTGGAATTACAAGCTCCACTCCAGGTCTGAGATGATGCTCAGATGTTCTTATAAGAATTTTTTGTTATTTAGTCACCTGTACCCTGTGCATAAATTTGAAAATGTCTGCACCAAGTGGTCGGGGGAGTGAACTGTAATCTGGCAAAATGACAGATGGCTTTCAGATTTTTCTATCACCGTTTTGTTTATAAAAAAAAATGGTCAAAGAAAATATTCAGTTAACCCCGTGATCCCTGATCTCCACCTGTTAGAACAAAAAGTCTACAAAAAGATTTGAGGGAAAGACGATGGTGTTCTTATCCTGCCAGTACGGCAGACTATTAACGACCCTTACTGCCAATGCACAAGTGCAAAGATATCATCCACCTGGTCCTACTCTTACCCCCCATGAGCTCTGGTTCTGTTCTTTGCTTAAATCATTAACAAAAGATAAGAAGTTCAAAAAGCAGAAGATGTAACCATGCCTGGGCTAGATTAAGGTCCCAGTGTTTCCGGATCCTAACAATACCTCTGAAGGTAACTATGGTGCACCAAAGGAACAGTACCATGTTGTGGTTGGTTTAGCAGCTGATGGATGGAGGCTTTCCTAGCCAACAGGAAGTCAGCCAGGGCCTGGCGTGGTGAGCTGTCCTCTAGCAGCATGGTGGAAACCAGGGCCTCGGCTATAGCTTGGTCTGACACAGCCCGACCACGCAGCAGAGCTCTGCTGTCCAGGAGAATGGTTGACCTGCAGGAAGACAGCGTTTAATCACTGACGACAGGAGATGGCCTGAGAAATCTGCTGTTAGCAGGAATCTGACGAGTTTCAGCTTGATGTGTCCTGACCAGGGATTGACTGATCCTTTTCTATTGGAAACACCAGATCTAAGCGCTATCATGTTGTGCTAACCATAACATTCTTCAGTGAGAAAGCTGTTCCTGAGGGACAGAGAGGCAAAGCTAGCCGTTTTTAGGATCAGATGTAAGGATCTACATTCTCTGGGGCTCATCCAGAGACTGCTGTCTAAACTCAGTAGCGCTATTGCTATTGCTAAAACGCTAAAGACAGTTATCATTAGCATCCTCTTTATTTTGATGCTGATGTTACCAATATGAAAAGAAAAGATTTTACAAAACCTGGAAACTACAAATCTCCACCACAACACTACATTTCTACTTCAGACTGGTCCTTTCCTATCGCATCAGGTGAAAAACCACTCTGAGGAATGCAGTTTGACCTTTTGACGCTTCCAGTACCTGAAGTGTCCAGTGGTGGCGACCTGCCGGACCAGAATGGGGAAGCGGGCCAGGACAGGGCTGTAGAGCCCCCCTGTTGCAGCCTCCAGCTGCAGCAGACTGTGCAGATGGCAGCAGAGCAGGTACAGCTGGGTGGCCTGGAGGTACTGGGAGGCCTCCATGGCGCTCCAGATCCGCTCTGGGATCTCCAGGAGCAGCTTGATCTGGGAGGCCATGGTGTAGAACTTCTCCTGCCACTGCCTCTGGTTCTGGTGCTGCAGCAGGACACAAACAAACAGCAGACGATGGAAGGATCAGATCTCCAGACAGAGAGGACCATCACCTGAAACTCTTCAGTCATTCACATGTAGTGACAGGGCTGCTTTGGGGTCTGCTCTTCAGTCCTGTCAGGTTGATGATAGCAGATTTAGTCTGGATCAGGTGTGGATCTACAGCAGTGATCGGTACCTCCTGCCTGGAGCCTCCCGCGCTGGTTCTGCCCTGCTTCAGCGTGTGACAGAACCGTTGCATGTCCTGGATGGACTCCACCACGCTCTCGGAGCACTGGCGCATCTCTCCGATGGTGTCGGCGGCGTCGATCAGGTCCCGGTACCGCTCCCCGACCATCTGCCTCAGCTCCTCCTTCTTCTGCTCGATCTCCCCGCGGACCTTGCGTTCGACCCGGCGGATCTCCTCGGTGCTGTAGCGCTCAAAGAGAGCCGCCGGGTCCTTGATCTCTGAGACCCGGAGAGACAGCATAGGGTCCCCGGCCATCATCTCCCAACAAGTTCAGCTGGTGAAGAAAAGCCAACCCGAAAACAGGCGTAGGGGCACTTCCTGGTTCCACGTAGCAAATCTCTGTGACGCCATCTGTGTGCTGTGTGTTCATTGGTCTGCAAAGCTGTCTATCAAAGAATATTTCCGTTCAAGAACCACCGCATCCAAAGCTAAATAAAAACCTGCCAGGGACGTTGCTAAAGAAAATATTCCAATATTAATATTTGGTTGGAATATTTTCGAGCCTTTTAGAGATTAAAATTAATATAAGAAGTTCAGGCCACATAGTCAAGTCAAGTTTATTTGTACAGCACATTTCAGCAGCAAAGCAGTTTCAAAGTACTTCACATCATAAAAAACATCAATCAAGTATACAGCAAAATCATCAAGCAAATACACATGATAATGATCAAAACCATCGAGCAAATATCAATGCATCAAAATCATAAAGATCATCAAGCAAATATAGTTCAATGTTCAACTTACTTCTGATAGAGCAGACCAGAACCAGAAGACCTGAGTGGTCTGGAAGGTTGATACAACGACAACAGGTCTTTAATGTATTTTGGTGCTAAGCTGTTCAGTGATTTATAAACTAACAGAAGTATTTTAAAGTCCATTCTCTGAGCTCCAGGGAGCCAGTGGAAGGACTTTACAACTGGGGTGATGTGCTCTACCTTCCTGGTCTTATGTGAGAATACGTGCAGCAGCGTTTTGTCTGATTGATGTTTTTAGCCAGACCTGTTAAGACACTGTTGCAGTAATCAATGCGACTAAAGATAAATGCATGGATGAGTTTCTCTAGATCTTGTTGAGACATCAGTCCTTTAATCCTGGAAATGTTCTCCAGGTGATAGAAGGCCAACTTTGTAACTGTCTTTATGTGTCTCTGAAGGTTCAGGTCCGAGTCCATCATTACACCCAGATTTCAGGCCTGATCACTAGTTTCTGGCTGTAATAACTGAAGATGCGTGCTGACTCTAGATCGTTCTTCTTTAGGTCCAAAGATAATAACTTCAGTTTTATTTCTGTTCAGCTGGAGAAAGTTTTGGCACCTCCACGCATTGATTTGTTCAAAGCATCTGTTTAGTTCTCAGATGGGTTCGGAGTCACCTGGTGACATTGTAATATAGAGCTGTGTATCATCTGCATAGTTATGGTAACTGATCTTATGACTTGTTATAATCAGAGCTAGTGGGAGCATGTAGATATTAAATAGGAGGGGTCTCAGGATTGAACCTTGGGGTACTCCACAAGTGACTTCTGTCTGCGCCGATGAGAAGTTGCCTATTAACACAAAGAAATCCCTGTTCGTTAGGTAGGATTCGAACCAACTTAGTACTGTACCAGAGAGTCCGACCCAGCTCTCCAGTAGCTTCAATAATATCATAGATGGAGCCAGAGCTCTCTGTTGTTCAGTCTTATTCTTATCTTTGTTTTCATATTTTTACCTTTGGGGGAATTTGCATACTGAACTTCCCATCTGTGGGACAATAAAAGGATATTTCTATTATATTCTATTCAGTTTTTATTATTAACAGCCAGAGTAAAAAAATTTTAATTTCAACTATTTGGCTCTAATTCCAGTCCTTCAGGGCTGGGGTCCTGCACATCTTAAATGTTCTGCTCCGGCACACCTGAACCTACTGAATGCTTCATTATTCTGCACCTGTGGAACTTGATGAACTGGTCCAAAATCTAATTTCTTATAAAAGATGTTTGGCCCCACACCCTCCTCAGCTTCCTTGCAGATATATGCTTTTTGTCACACTTAGATGTTTACGATCATCAAACAAATATAAACATAACATGAGTAAACATAAAAAAGCAGTTTTTAGACTAAGATTTTATTTATTAAAGGTTAAAAGCATAATAATCCTTAATAGCTGGCAGGAATGTGCTGCTTTTCCATCGTTTAGGAAGGAAACTGATTCCAGAGATGGTAAAAGAGTCTCATCATCAACAGGGAAATGAGTCCTGTATTCAGATGGACTGAAAGGCCACTCAGAGAGGAAGAAGCAAGGACTCTAAAAGCAACAAAAAAAGCCAAAATAAAGTTTGTTAATGCTCTCAGAGTCAAAGAGCTTCATTATTGGTGTGCTCTGGGCTGCCCAGGGGCACAGTTAGCCCTGTCTGGCTCTGCATGGGTTTGAATCCTGGCCTGGGGTCTTTCTGTGTGGAGTTTGGATATCCTCCCCATGCAAGCATGGGTTCTCTCGGGTACTCCAACTTCCTCCCACAGTCCAAAAACAGGACGTGGTCAACTGGTCTCTCTACATTGCCCTTGTGTGTGTGTGTGTGTGGTTGTCTGTCCTGACTGTCTCTGTGTTGCCTTACAATGGGTCGTTGACCTGTCCAGGGTAGACTCTGTCCCTCTTAGAAAGAAACCAGACATCAGATGCCATCAGGAAAACTAGCTTAAACCAACTTTTTGGTATCAGAGGATGAAGTAGAGGACACAGAGATACAAGTGAGGTTCAGGGAGGAGGATGTGCAACGTTTTGTTGTGGAATTATCTTACTAAAGAAGGAGAGACAACTGTTCAATAAACTAGAGAAAGATCAATCTTTGTCTTTATGAGCTTTATTCGAAGCCACACAGCGTTTGAAGACTCTGTCACTGAGCGAGTCAGAGAGGCAGATCCCCGAGATGAGTTACAGACAGTCATTTATACATATTTCACCACATCCTGGTTTACACCTATGGAGGCAGAAAATACGTTCCACTGAAAGGCAGCCTTACATATGAAAGTTCAGCCTTGTCCCAAGAAGTAGAAGCGAGCACTCTGTTCTTGGAAGATAAAGATCGCTATGCAGCTGCAGTTCTGGGACAAAGATCAGCTGCACTTCAATGCAAAGTTCAGCTTTGCACACATCCTCCACAACTATTCTTCACCTTATGCTCACTTTAACTTCTCCAGGTACAAGCATAGTCATGATCATAAAATTTTCCATCACACATCACACACTCAGTTTAGGCTTTTTGCAAAAGAAACACATTTATAATATATGGTTAGTGAGATTTGGAATAGGAAAGAAAGCATCAAAATTTCAATTATTAAAACCCACATAAAAGGCTTTTATCAGAGTCGATGGATGACCTTGATCTTCAGTATGTTGGTGTAGCAATTTTAAAGCACACAGCTCATTATGGGGTACCAATAATGATCAGAATAAAACAGTAATTGGAGAATTAATGGGTAATAAAAATAGGTGACGTGACCACTATCCTATAATAACTGAAATAAATATATGTATTGAAAAGTATGATACAGGAGATTTGCAGAAATGTTTCATTAGTGCTGACTGAGAAACATTCTGACTGATTAACAACCAGGAAGTGGACTAAAATACTTTAATTGTGAAAGTTAATCATTTAAATTTGTTTGTCGTGCTATTTTAATCGCTGCAAACTTTCCCATATAGAAGAAGGAAGGATTACCTCCTTTATTCTAAATAAGATCACAAGACATATTCTAGTTTATTTAGTATGACTGTATATTGTAACGTTAAAGTGGTTTCAGGTGAGGTAGAAGCACTATGGATTCAGTTTTATGTTTGGAATAGGAAATTAGAAAAGCCCAAGTAAACAAAAAAAAAGTGTTGCAGCACTGTATTTTCATATTAAGACAGTGTATGATATGGATATGATGGGGAGAGAAGGTTTATTAATGAGGAAAATATGCATCACAGGGTGAATGTACATGATGATGATGATAATGAAGGATTCTCTTTCTGGAAGGCAAATACAAGTAAAGTTAGGACATAATTATTCTAAGTGGAACGCAGTAGAAAACGGAACACCATAATGCAGTATAGTGAGCCCCCTATTATTTTCAATAAGGATAAATGATGTTTCATAAGTAACGGCCAAACCCATGGCCACACCCTAATGTCCGAGCTCTCATGCACCTTTGTTTATTGTTTCTAAATCCAAACACAGTGACACGCTTTACTTGGCAATAAAAGTTTATTTTTGGGTTTAAATATATTTGTTCTATTTGTAAGCGGCAACATTTAATTTACTTTCTCATCTTTGGTTGTGATTATGACTAATTCTTGTTTCTTTAATGGGTTTCTTACCTGCCGTGATACCTTGGAGTTTGGCCAGACAACAGAGGGGATAATTGGACCGCCAGTTCCTGCTGGAGAGGAAGAACTTGGATTTTCTTTTGTTAAAGTATCTTTTAGTATTTAACTAAAGGATTTGCATTCAAAAAACATATATTTTTGATTTCTTTCCTTGGTGTTTAGTTCATGCATAAACTTGACTGTAATGTGAAGCTTTCTAGCAGTTAGTGGTTGTAGTGCTTAGATACCCTTATTGTGTTGTAATGGTCTGATCATTACTGCGGTTCATTCCCAACTTAGTCCAAAAGAATATTGTCTTCCTTCAACATGTGATATCCCTCTGAAAACACTATGTTCCCGATCTTAACTGGAAGAAAGTCCACATGATTTCCCACAAATATTTATTTTCTTAATTAGATGAAGGAAGTGTTGCAAATTTCACTCAGCCAATCAATATATGTTAAAATGTAAAAGAGACATAATTGTACCTTCTGTGGGGATCCTCCAGAAACTGTGAAACATCTTTATTGGTACTTTTCCAACTAACAGAGATTCTGGACAGGATTCAGCACATTTATTATCGACCATGTTGTCAATAATTTGTCATAACAATGAGAAAATGTTTTAGTTTATTTTTTCCTTGTACCCAAAAAAGGACAGCATTTTTTACAAAAATAAACCCATTCTTTTAACTTAATTTTTCAATATCAAATGTACTTTTATCAATAAAAGGCCATATTTTACATTTTTCCTTAAAGATGTGCTGCAGTATATACAATCTATACATGACTCAATCAACCAAAATGCTCTTAGAACCATTTGTATATAAAATCTCAGCGTATCTTTGCATTTGTTGGCATAATGTACATTTATGTCAACAAATGCAAAGTGTCAGGCACAGTCATCACAGAGCCCTGATCATGCCACACCCACTCCTTTACCTTTACTCCTGTTTCAGTCAGTGGGTGGAGCACCAACAGGTGCCACGCTATTAAAGAAGAAGAAAAAAGATCTTTGTACCCGGAAGAAAAATAATCCCATAACAACAAGCGACTCTTCGTACAGGTGGGTTTGACTCTGTTTCAATAATACTGTATCTACTGAAGAGACGAATATTTCAGAATGGTTCCGGTCTGTTTCACTGTCAGCTTTCACAAGAATGATAAGAACCTTGAAGCGAGTTTCGGGTCGGCTGTCCGCGGGTCTCTTGATGGCTGCTCACGCCCCTCGCCGTCAGCGACGGCGGGCAGCTCGGCTCGGCGCTCTCGCTCCAGAACCAAGAGGTTCCTTTAGGAACCATCAACAAATTTCCCGTCGGTCGAAACAAGAAGATAAAACAAACGACAACTGGTTGCTTCCAGGTCATGTGACCTATCGACACCAAATCTGCTGAATTGTATTAATATACTAGATTAATAAAACACACGAACTTTTTTTGGTCATTTTTGACCTCCTCAGTAATTCCCCAAGAACAAAGACCTGATCCACTGTTGTACGACCAGGTTGAAAGCTTAAACTTTCCCAAGAAAGCGAAGGTATCATCCCTTCAGTCTGCTTTCTCCCAACCTTGATAGGCCACTGTCCATCTGACCTAGATATGCTACATCAGCCAGAACAGCCCCACAATGTCCAGAGCTGTCAGCATTTACTGATAAATCTGATGAACATCCACTGGACATAATGATCAGAGATACGAAGTTAATAAGCAACCAGATATTTCTCAGGCTGTTTTGAAGCATAATCTACTGTAGTTCTGTCGCTCTGCTCCCCCACCTGCTGGTCAGGTGGCTTAGAGAAGGCTACTCTACGATTCCTCCCTCTCTTACAAGAAAGAAAAAAAATTGTCTGCCTGAAAATATTTACAGTTATGAAAAACACACTCATGGTGCGGAAAACAAACAAAAAAAAAAAAACGTAAGGTGGTGGCAGTATCATACTTTGGGAATGCCAACCATCTTCATAAAACACTTGTAATAATCAAGGTGTTGATACTGAAGCATGAGGACAACTCATTGTTGATTTTATTTATTTTAAATAAAAACAATTAAATCATGTGATACATTTTATTTGGTATTTATGTGGAACATTTTGTATTTTTACTCAAAGTTATCAGTTAAAATCTCATACTAGCCCACGCCTAGTTCTAAATAGTTAATGCAGTAACAACAATTCATATGTCTGGCAGATTTAGGTTTAAAGAGGGCAATCCTCATGTTTTTCTGAGAGCAGACTGGGAGATGGATCAGAGAAACCTCCATCAGGACTTTGAGGACCAGTTCAATGATGTGGTCTCCAGACTGCAGTCAAAACAGATGTTCCAGTCTGACTGGGACATTGCTTCTTTTGGTGTCTTCTTCATCTTCATCGGTAAGAATTGCGCCGCTCAAGGTGGCAGCATGTTGGAGTAGCTCTGTTACTTTCATTTTGATTTATTCTTTTTTTTTTTTTTTTTTTTTTTTTTTTTTAACTTCAGTGCCTCCTTTTTCTGACTGAGAAATAATCACCCAAAAAATTACTTTTTTTGGGTGATTATTTCCTCTGGTTTTGGTTGCTGTGCAGTTTAAAGATTTTTTTCAGATACTGTTTTACTTTTGGACATTTGTTACTATAACTATAGCAACAGCTGATTAACATCTCAAAGGTTCAAATAATACCTCAACTGAAGCCCCAAATCCCAGATGAGTTGAAAAGGTAAAATGGTAAATGGTCTGTACTTGTACAGCGCTTTATCAATTCCAGAGGACCCCAAAGCACTTCACACTACATTCAAAGGAGGCGTTGTGGATGCAGAGCAGGAGCAAAGAGGAGAGAGAGAAGGAGGAAGTTCAAACCACTGATTACAATAGGCAACGTGAGATCGTTGGCTAACAAGTTGGATGAACTTCAAGTCCTGACAAGGACTCAGCAAGAGTATCAGGAACGCAGTATTATGTGTTTTACTGAGACACGGCTGCAGGATCATATCCCCGACTCCAACGTCTCTCTGCTGGGCTTCCTGACTATACGGGCGGACAGAGATTTAAAGAGTAGCAGGAAAAGGAAGGGAGATGGATTGGCAGCGCTTGTCAACAACAGATGGTGTCACCCAGGACACGTTACTGTGAAGCGTCGTCTCTGCAGTCCAGACATTGAACTATTGGCAGTAAGTTTCTGTCCATATATTTTACCAGACAAGTTCACCAGTGTTATTTTGGCAACTGCTTTCATTCCACTATGAACTGTTGCTAACACAGCATGTAATGTCATCAGCTCAGTTATTGCTAAACTACAGACACAACAACCCCATGCATTTGTATCTATATCTGGAGATTTTAACCTTCCCTCACTCTCTGCTACTCTTCCAACATTTTAACAGTTTGTCAGCTGCTCTACCAAAGAAAATAAAATGATGGATTTGTTTTATGCAAATCAGGGATGTCAGATTCTGTACTTTTTGGATTTTTGCTTCATTGTTTTCCCTGTTAGTCTAGTTCTCAGTTTAAGTATTTCAGTTAATTTTAGATTATGTTTGTTATCCTGTGTTATTTTGCTTAGATGAGTCTTGTTTTTGTTTTTACTTTGGTTCAGTCTTTTCTTAGTTATTCTAGTTATCTCCTTGTGTCTAGTTATCCTCTGTTTCTGTTAGCTTCTTGTTCCCCTGTTTACTCTCCCTCTCCGCTGTTGCCATTCTCTCTCTCTCTCTTCAGCCTTCCTTTAACTCCTTCCCCACACCTGCAAACGTTTAGTCAATCAGCCTCAGCCATTGTTCCAGCGGTCACTCGCCTAGTATTTAAGCTCCTCTCTTTCTCCCACTCCTCACTGGTTCCTTCTGGTATTCTACCTGCTGTCAACCTGTTTCCTTGTCTGACTTCTTCCCTGTTGTGCTCACGATTTTGCTCCCTGGATTCATGCTTTCGTTTTTGCTTGGGCTTCCTGTGTCCTCCAGTGTTTTTGTAAGTTTTTTTTATTGTTTACTATTAAATCATGAACGACTATTTGCTGCCTCTCTGCATTTTGGTCCTCTGCAACCACCACAAATCATGACAAGGCATGCATACACCTCCAAAGCAAGAGCTCCTCTCTGCAAATCAGATCACAAAGTTGTTTTTCTCTGCTCAGAGTATAAAACCTCTGTTAAGAAAAAAACCTATAATGAAGAGGACTGTGCGAAGATGGTCACAAGAAGCTGCAGAAGGCGTATTCTGACGTTTTGCAGTTATAGACTGGGAAGCACTGTGCCAGCCACATGGAGAGGACACCAATGCCATGACTGATTGTGTGGCAGATTATATAAAGTTTGGGTGGACAACATCGTCCCCACCAGAACAGTGAGATGCTTCCACAATAACGAACCCTGGATCACCAGTGACCTGAACGAACTGTTAAACAGGAAAAAAAAAGAGATGGAGACTTAGCATCTACAACTTTTTGAAGAAAGTTGTATATTAGTTACTATAACATTTAATTTCCCTTTGGGATTATTATGTTTGAATTGAAGTGAAGGCCAATGCGACATGTCAGATTATTTCACATTCATATTTTGTTTTATACTGAAGAGAAAATTTAAATATTTGTTTCATCTTCATCCATCCATCCTTAAAGGCACTTCTAACTTTTTGATATACAGATTGATATGAATTGATATTTTATAAAAATATTTCTTAGCGTGATTAAAAACATTAGAATTCACTGTGTTGTCAGCGTTCAGATGTTGGAAAATTCCCATCCATTGAGGTGAACAGGTCTTTGCCCCAATACTGATACCTAAACTCTTTTCTGCTTCTTCTCACTGCTGTGGACAGGTGTAGTTCTCACACTGGTCGTCCTGGTTCTCATCCGCTGCTGCTGCTGCTGCTGCTGTGATGATGAAAAGGTAAACACAGAGAACTGGTGCCTCTGGGGCCAACCTCATAGGACAGCAAGAACTCCACCAAGAACTTGTTTTAGAGCAGGGCTGTTCAAAGTATTGCATATCTTCAGGTTTCTATCAAATAGCTTAGATACTGTATGGTATTGAGCAGTGTATACAACTAAAACCTGATACTTACATGCCCTTTGTAAAAAGACACCTAACCCTGTCTGTTCTGACTGTCTGACATTAGATCAGTCTAACCTTTTCCTGTTTTTGGTCAGTTAGGATGACCAGCAGTATTTTTATCTGCTAAACAAAAGAATAATCAAATATTTTTATTTTTATTTTCTTAAAATTCATAAGTTTACGTCCTCTAAAGTTGTTATTCCTTTGCACAATTTGGGAAAATCCAGATGATGATGATGTCACTGCTACTGATAGGTTAATTCACAACATTTCAGACAAATTGAGGCACACCTGAGAATGTATCTTAAGGGAAGACCTCTGCTTCTTTATGTGACATCATTGGAAAAATAAAATAAAATCAGAGAAATAACTGTGGACCTCCACAGTTCTGGTTCATCCGTCAGGTCTACATTATTCTGTTTAAACAATTATATGCAAATATATACATCATGGGAGTCTCCTGTCCTTATACTGTTCAGGAAGGAGATGGGTTCTGTGTTCCAGAGATGCACAGGTTCTGGTGTTAAATGTGTGAATCACACTCAGAACAAAAACTAAAGTTAACCTCTGAAGATGCTGCACAGGCGTGTAGGAGAGCTTTATTATCCACAGTGAAACGTGTCAGTGAGGAAGAAGCCAATATTCCAAAAGCAACATTAAAAAAACAGACTACAGTTTGCAGATGTCCACGGGGACAAAGACCTTCAATATTGGAAACTTATCCTTTGGTCTGATGAAACTCAAATAGTGGCAGCACTAGGGTGTGTGGATATTTTGCTGCAGGGGGGACTGGTGCACTTCACAATATAGAAGGTATCATCAGGAAAGAACATTATGTTGAAACAACTCAAGTCATCAGCCAGGAAGTTAAAGCTGGAACAAAAACAGGACTTCCAGATAGACAACGGTCCTCAGCATACCACCAAATTAGCCACAATGTGGCTTCAGGACATCAAAGTCAATGTTTTGGTGAGGCCATCACAAAGTCCTGATCTCAGCCCCAGAGAACATTTGTGGGCAGATATGAAAAGGTGTGTGTGTGTGTGTGTGAGAGAGAGTGAGGCGGCCTATGAACCTGACTGAGTTAGACTGGTTCTGTCAGGAGGAATGGACCAGAACTCCAGCAAGGAAGGAAACCCAAAATATTTGACCCAAATCACACCGTTTAAAGGCAAGGGTACTAAATACTGAGTAAATGTATGTAAACTTCTGGTTTTGAAGCAATATTTAAAAAGCTAAAAAAAAAAAAAAAGTTACATTACTACTTAGTAATTAAATTACTTGTTTGGCATTTAGCAAATAGAAATAATTCTAGTCATCCTGACTGACCTAAAAGTTAGTTAAAGCTGCAATATGTAACTTTTATAAAAAGTGTTTTGTTTTGTTTTTTCAGATATTTATTAAAACTGTCACCATGTCGTGACAGTTTGGTATGAGACAGATAAAATGTGAAAAAAATCATGCTTCTTCACCGCCTCCCTGAGCTACTATTGCTGTCTAAAGAAATGCACCACACCCGGTCAGAAACAACCAATCAGAGCCAGGAGGAGGGGCTTATGGCTGTCAATCACCCTCATGTATGCGCTACTCAATGTTCTAATGGTGGAGAAACAACTTACTGTTACAGGAAAACTGTTTATCCGCCATCATCGGTGGCCATGCTAACTAGCCTTAGCATTCGTGGCAGGCTCAGCTATCAGAGAGAAGCTGCAGCGTAGCAGAGAGCAAGTGGGAGTGTGTGAGCGGCGCATACACAAGGTTGATTGACAGCGCTAGGACCCTCCTCCTGGCTCTGATTGCTTGTTTCTGACGGAGCGGTGTATTTCTGTAGTTAGCACTGAGAGACGGCGGAGGAGCTTGATTTTTATTTTTTTTTCACAGATTATCTGTGTCATGCTATACTGTTACGACACAGTGTCAGTTTTAACACATTTGCAAAAGAAAAGTTACATACGTTACATAAGTTTTAAGAAAAGTTACATACTGCAGCTTCAAGTCAGACTTGTCTAAGTGAGAAGAAACAGTTGTTTTCCAGATGGTTTCCTCTGTAGTTACAGTATCTCCCCAGATATAAAACCATCTCAGTTATTCACTTTGGCAACCAAAGTTTAAAGTATTTGATTATCCCTAAATAATACTGTTAATAATAATACTTTTTTTTCTTCTGCTTTCTGAACAGCCACGCAGAAGAAAGGTTGGCATAGAGAACTATGGTCTGGAGCCCTGACTGCTGACCCATCCCACTGTAGGAGATCGAGCAGAACTCTTCCTCTTCCTATGCCAAAACACACACTTTGCTCCTCAGGTCATCCAACTAGAATCAAAATGTTTCTTCTTTCACATTAGATAGAACTGTTTACTGAAACCTATGGAAAGGTAGCACACGTGATCTTTTTCCAGTCACAGCTTTGTGGATTTCGTCGGCAGGTTACCACAGAGCAGCTGGGAGCCCTCAGCTGCCTGTTGTTTAGACCTGCATAGATTTCTATACATTCTTTCTTTGTCAGCTTTCTAAAATAATTGTAACTTGACTCAGTTTTTACTGAGTAATAAAGCAGTTTAATGTTTCATTTTGTGTCCTCTAGTGGTGTTCAGTTAGTAGTGAGTGTGTTCACTGAGCCACAGCAGAAGATGCCACCAGGTTTCTGAACATAACTGGAACAAAACTTCATGTCAAGCTGCCTGATAGGAAACAAAGGAGAATGAGCCAGAAAGCATTTCACTGTGAAGGAGTGAAATAGGATGGCAGGGGCACATCACCACTTCATGTAGGACTGCATGACGAGTTGTGTTTGATTCCTACTGAAGCCAAATACCCAGCCTTTCTCAGCTTCTAACAACCCAGAATAACTCCTGAGCTACGGGAGATTCAATTCAGATTTCTCACATTGCTTCTGTTTCTGCAGAACTTGCTTAGTTGGAAAAATAATAATGAAAATCAGGACAAGTGTTGATTCAGCTTAAATTAGGAGTTTAAAGAACATAAGAAAACAAAGTCACTGAGGTCTATCAATCTGGGAAGGTACAGTTGAAACCATACATTTACATACACAGAATAAAAAGACACATTTTTTTCTTACTGTCTATAGTTAAATCAGACCAAACTTCTCTCGTTTACTAGAGAAGTAAATGAGAGAATCAACAAGGTCAGAATGACCAAAATTATTTCTGTTGCTAAATGCCAGAAAACTTAGCGAGAACATTTTTTTTAAAGATTTTTTTTTCTTCAAATTCAGAAGTTTACATACATTGGTCAGTATCAGGGATAATTGTCTTTTAAACTGTATGACTTGGGCCAAACCTTTTGGGTTTCCTTCCACAAGTTTCTCTCAACCGTTTGCTGGAGTTCTGCTCCATTCCTCCTGACAGAACTGGTGGAACTCAGTCAGGTTTATAGGCCGCCTCACTTCCACATGCCTTTTCAGATCTGCCCACAACTTCTCCATAGGACTGAGATCAGGGTTTTATGATGGCCATGCCAAAGCATTGACTTGTTGTCCTTAAGCCACTTCATAACCACTGTGGCTGCATGCTGAGGGTCATAGTTCATTTGAAAGACCCATCTGCAGCCAAGCTTTAACTTCCTGGCTGATGTCTTTAGATGTTGCTTCAATATTTCTACATAACATTCTCTCCTCATGATGCAAAACAGACCCACAACATGATGCTCCCACCCCCGTACTTCACAGCTAGGATGGTACCAGCATCTCCATTTTTCCTTCAAATGTAACAATGGTCATTATGACCAAATAGTTCCACTTTTGTTTCATCAGATCTCCAGAAATTAAGGTCTTTGTCCCTGAGGACATTTGCAAACTGCTATCTCGCTTTTTGTGTTTGTTTTTTTTGTTTAGTAATGGCTTCCTCCTCACAGTGTCTTTTCAGCCCACTTCAGTACAAAGCACACTTCACTGTGTATAATGACTCTGTCTGACCAGTTTCAGCAGCATCTTCACAAGGTCTTTGGCTTTTGCTCTGAGCTCAGTCTACACATTTTGGACCAAAATACTTTCATCTCTGGGACACAGGACGCATCTCCTTCCTGAACGGTATGATGGTTGGATATTCCCATCATGTCTCTACTTGTGCATAATTGAACAGATGTACGCGGCTCCTTCAAGCTTCTAGAAATTGTTCCCAAGAATGAACCAGGCTGGAGCAGCTCCATGATCCTCTTCCTGATATCTTGGCTGATTTCTGTTGACTTTCCCATCGTGTCAAACCAGAAAGTAGTGAGTTCCAGGTGTGGCCTTAAAATACATCCACAGGTGAGCCTCCAGTTAACTTACATGTGTTAGTTAACCTATCAGAGGTTTATGGAAGGAAACCCAAAAGGTTTGACCCAAGTCATACAGTTTAAAAGACAATTATCCCTGATACTGACCAAATGTATGGAAACTTCTGAATTTGAAGAAAGTGACAAAAAAAATCTCTAAAAAATGTTCCACTAAGTTTTCTGGCATTTAGCAATAGAAATAATTTTGGTCATTCTGACTGATAAAATAAGAGCAGTTTGGTCTGATTTAACTTCAGACAGGGAGAAAAAATGTGTAGGTGTCTTTTTATTCAGTGTATGTAAACTTCTGGTTTCAACTGTACATTTCTAAGGTTTTGGGACTGCAGAGAACCACAGGGAGAACCAATATGGAACCATGGAGAACCTTCTGGAAAGTGGCTGGCCAACCAAAATTATTTCAAGAGCACATTAGGCTGAAACCAGAAAAAAAAACACATCTACTGTACAATAGATTAAATATGGCTAAAGACAAGAGTACCTCCACACGTTTGTTGTATTTGAGTAAAATAACCTGCTAGTGCTTTTTTCTTTTTTTATGCTCTTAAGAATGACTTCAGGTGGACTAGTGACACTGATGCAGGTCAGAACAAATGAAATCAGATCAACTATAAGACCAAACACACATGTTTTAGTTGGACTTTTACCCATTCCTGATTTTACAGCCTTTCAGTGGTCTGTTGTTGGTCCATGCAAAGATATGAACATGTTTTAGTGAAGAAGTCCTGTTTCCAGTTTGCCACAACCCATGTAAGAGATACAGCAGATATTTGGAAAAAAGGTCTCTGCCCTCATCAGGCCAAAACATGCAAAATGCAAAATGTTATGTGTGGCATAAAACTATCTCCATGTCATCCTAAATGAACCATCTCCACAGAGAAACATGGTGTTGGCACTATCATGCTATGGGGAAGTTATTCTTCAGCAGGGACGAGAAAGCTGTTCAGAGTTGATGAGAAGATGGATGAGAGCTAAACCCAGGACAATCCTGGAAGACATGTTGTTGTGGAAAGACTGATAGCCGGAAGGGAATGCCCTACAGCAGGGGTGTCCAACTCATTTTCATGTTGGGCCACATCAAGATCAAGAATGTCTTTAAAGGGCCGACCATGACAGAATGTATTAATAAAACTACCCAATAGCCTGCGGGCCTTGAGTTTGACCCTTTAGTCACTGAGTCAGTGTGTTTGATATGAATGAACTCCTTCAGCTTAAAGCAGGTAAGACAGACATTACTGCTTCCACACAGCTGTAGCTACTGTTTCCTAAAGGAAAATACATATGCAACTACCTGATAGTATAAACACATTAATCACATTAATCATTCTAACACTAAAATACTGTTTTAAAAAATGCTTTCTTTGCATCCTTTTTTTTTTTTTTTTTTTTTTAAATAAAAAAGAAAAAAAACCCTGGCATCCTTTAAAAACTATGCAGCTCAATAACTGTTGTGTTACAGTTATTGCAAGTACACCTGTACATGTTTGAGTAAATATCATAAAAGAAATATGTTAGTGCAACATTAAATATCTTCTCACTTTTCACTTTAAATTAGTTCAGCTCATAAATTTATTAAACCTGCTCCGGCATGCTAATCAGCCAGGACAAAGTTCTGTATTCATCAAAGTAACTAGAATTTGGTCGACTGCAGGCCTTGTTGAGGAAGACTATTAGAGAGGGAGCTGGTTTATCAGATATTTGCTGAGGCTCAGAGAAAGAAAAGGTGGCACACTTATAAAACATGGATAGATTTGTTTATAACAAAAAACTATTCTTTTTTTATTTTAAAAAATAATTATATACTAATATTCCTGTTTTTTAATCAGATATAAGCTGGGAACGCAGCTGAGCACAACACAAGTTTTCAGAGCTGCTTCTGTATACTCCTCAATAAAGGCTCGCTCACTAAAGGCTCTTGTTTTCTTGCTTAACTGTTTTTTTTTTTTTTTTAGCTCACTGGTGATCCAGGGTTTGTTATTAGGGAAGCATCCCACTGTTCTGGTGGGGATGGTGTTGTCCACACAGAAGTTTATATAGTCAGTCACACACTCAGTCATGGCATGAATGTCCTCTCCATGTGGCTGGCAAAGAGAAATCCAATCTGTAGCCTCAAAACAACCCTGTAGGGCTTCTTCAACTTCCTGTGACCACTTTCTCACTGTCCTTTTTGTTTATAGGTAATTTCTGGACAAGAGGTTTATATTCTGAGCAGAGAAAAATAAGGTTGTGATCTGATTTACCCAGTGGAGGTCTTGTTTTGGAAATATATGAATCATTGACATTTGTGTAAAACAAATCCAATGTCTTGTTTTCTCTGGTAGAGCAGCTGACAAACTGTTGAAACGTTGGCAGTGTAGCAGAGAGTGAGGCGTGATTAAAATCACCAGATATCGCCACAAATGAATTGGGGTGTTGGGTCTGTATCTTAGCAACAACGGAGCTGATGACATCACATGCATTGTCGGCAACAGCTGAGGGTGGAATGTAAACAGCTATCAAAATAACACTGGTGAACTCTCTTGGCAAATAACATGGACGAAAACTTACTGCCAATAGTTCGATGTCTGGACTGCAGAGACGACACTTCACAGTAACGTGTCCTGGGTGACACCATCTGTTGTTGACAAGCACTGTCAATGCATCTCCCTTGCAAAGTGTGAAGCATTCACAGTGATTTCTGTAAACACCTAAATTAACGTTGTGACACCTGGGTGTAACGCTGCGCCATGGGTGCATAGCTGCTGCTGGAAAACGTTCTAAATGGGAGAATCAGGAGGGAACGCGTTTTCAGGGATCACCAAGATCTTCTGGCCCATTATGATGACTGGCTTATAAGCTGATTTAGACTCCCTGGAGCATTGCTCTAGGATCGATGTGCTGAACTGGGTCCAGTATTGGAGAGACGCGACCTGCTGGAACCACACCATCCCTGGCTAATTACAGGTATTAACCACTCTGGGGTTGCTGGCAACAGGATCCTACCAGCGGGAGTTAACAGACAGGTATGTGTTTGAACCAATCAAAAAAAAATAATTAACTCCAGCTGAGCATATCGTTTTCCTTCGTTTTCATAGTCTGGTGCTGCTCTGTTGGGCTGCTGCTTAAAAGCTCAAGAAAAGAACCCGAAGTTTGTAAATAAAAAAAATTTAAAAAAAGGAGGCGGCAGTTCTAGGGTTGTGAATACCTGTTGTGCGGGACTATAGATCTCTGCAAGATTGTGGGAACTTTAAAACCTACATATTGCCCTTTGGATATTGTCCCTACCAGAGTGCTTAAATGTGTTTTTGATACAGTTTGGCCAGCTCTTTTCTTTTTTATCAGTACCTGTCTTTCTTTAGGAGTTGTCCCTGCTGCTTTTAAACATGCTATAGTCAGAGCTCTACTCAAAAAGTTAAATCTGGACCGCCCTGTATCTCTTTAGATCTGTATCTCACCTGCCTCTTCTTTATAAAATTTTGATACAGTGGACCACTCAGTCCTACTGTCGTGCCTAAGTCACAGTGTTGGCATTCAAGACACGGCACTTAAATAGTTTGATCTCCCAGTTAGGTATGAGGCATTCTGTGTAATGATTGGCGAACTGTCTTCTTCTACCTCCCCTCTTTTCTGTGTAGTCCCAGAAGGATCCATCCTTGGTCCCTTACTTTTTTTTTCTCTACTTGCTGCCAGTTGGATCAATTATTACCAAACGCAACCTGTCCTTTCACTGCTATGCAGATGACATACAAATATATCTGCCAGTAAATTGCAACAGAAATGAAGCTTTGTCTGCCTGTATTTCAGATGTTAAGCACTGGTTACCTCACAATTTTCTATCCTTAAACAAGGACAAAACTGAATGTATGCTGTTTGGGAAAAGTGAAGTTGCTAGCCTTAATACTTCTTCCAGCCCCCACAATCAGAAATCTTGGTGAGCTTCTTGACTCGAATTTTAAACTTGACAAACAAACAAATAATGTGGTTAGGACGAGTTTCTTTTCCTTACGGCTCCTGGCCAAAACCAAAATGTTTTAAAAACATAACGACCTTGAAAGGGCTGTTCATGCCTTCATAACTCCGCGGCTGAATTGCTGCAGTTCCCTTTATTTTGGCATAAACCAGTCTTTACTAAGTCATCTCCAAACCATACAGAATGCTGGTCCTCTAACACGCTCTAAGAAACATGATCACGTCACACCAATACTTAAATCCCTTCAGTGGCTCCCCATAGGGTTTAGGGTTGATTTTAAGCTATTATTGTTTGTTTTTAAAGCTCTTCATGGTCTGGCCCTGTTGTATTTATGTGATCTTTTAACTGTTCGTGTCCATGGCTGAGCATTCAGGGCTTCAAATCAGTGCCTGTTGGAAGAGCCCAGGTCTAAATATAAGCATTGGGCTGATTGAGCCTTCTCTGTGGCAGCTCCTAGACTCTGGAATAAACTCCCGGCTGAAACAAGACTGACCTCTGACCTGGGCCTCTTCACGTCGAGACTCAAGACATACATGTTCAACGTGGCTTTTAATACTCAGTGGTGTGACAGTTTTAAAATGATCTTTTTACTTTATTCTATAAGCTCTCTTGTTTTATCCTGTTTTATTTCTGGTGTTTTACACGTTTTATCTTATTTCCCCCATTGTAAAGCACTTTGGTTAACCTAGTGGTTATTTTAAAGGGCTATACAAATAAATGGATTATTATCATCATTATTATTATTATTATTATTATAGCTTGTTAATGACAGTTCTCATTAAAGACACAACGTCTTTGTGATGTTTTTAATTAAAAGTGTGCTCCTTAATGCTTCAACCCAACTGTCACAGATGAATTAGGTAATCGGTGCTTTTCCTGCAACTTCTCTGTTCTCAGCTGCAAACAGGACATCTGTCACGGTGTTGCCACCCTCTTGGTCTACGTGAAGAGCCTTAAGGGTCTGGCAGCCATCAGAGATGCTGTGTGGGATCTTTTGTCCACAGATTCCATCAGTCAGCACTGGGGTAATGTATGTCAGCAGCTGCTAGGGCGCCCCCTGGTTGTGTGGGAGGACTTCTTGCAACAGCTCTTCCTTCACTGCTTGGAGGCTTGAGATTACCAGAATATCAAATGGAAATGGTGCCTGAGCACACCCCAATGTTGTCCACTAACTATTGAACACAAAGTGACGATGTGGATACCAAGGACTCAGTCCAGTATGATGGAGAAATCATGATACTGTGCTGTGAGGAGGAGGATGAAACCCATTGTTCAGAGCCAGCCTGAAAATGAGAGAAAAATTAGAATCACAGCCATGACCCCAGGAAGCGACACCAGGCCTTGCCCAAGGCCAGCCTGAACGGGATTAAGGAAACTATACCAGGATGCTGAGCTACCAGGAGGATGCCCATCCCTTTCCTTCAGCCTGGAGGGGGACAGAACCAGACGACTGCATTAGATAATTGAACAGGGTCTATGATATAGGGTCCACAATATACTGATACACATTTGCTCATTTCTGTGTGCTTCTAGGTTTTTATTATTTTAACTTTTTCTCAACAGGGCATGATTACATTAATCGTTTGCAATGTTTTTACCATGTTTAATCATTTCAACCTTAGAGACACATCAGTGTAGGACTGTTCTATGGGAAACACACGTGTTGTACACACTGAGGGCTGCAGGCAGTTACTGGAGATTTGGCGTTGTTGACGGGGGGGGGGGGCGGAACTACGCGACGGCCGGAAGGAACTGCCTGTCATATTTTAGCTTAGGGTCCAGATGCACTAGACACATTGGTTGATGTGAGGTGGGTTTTTCCCGCCTCAACAGGGGGATTGTTATGGATTTTGTGGCCTTTTCTAATCATCTCATTGCTGCTCTAATTAAATATATCTGCCCTTAGTTGCTTATCTGCTGCACAGCTCACTGCTCCAGCTCACACAAAGATAACCCCTGATATCACATAAAGTGCAACACAGTCAAGGATAAACGGATACCAGAGGATGACACCCTTTAGGAGGGTTAAGAGGGAGGCAGAGGTAAAAGCAGGGCTCAGGTTCCATTCTTTGCTCCTCTCGGTTCATCCTTAAGATGGGCTGGGGGGCCCGGTACCGAAGGTGAATGTCACTCTGGATCTGCTCATTAGTATACTCTGGACACTGATCATTTTGACATTAAATCTTGATTTTATACTTAACCTTTTCTCATTATTTCACAAGGTAAACACTTTGCTGGTTTTAGTGGTTGGGTCTGAGAACTGGATAGAAACGAACTGGGTGGTGCAGGAGGGGGAAAGAGGGTGAACCCCTCTCAGCAATTGTTAACATGACCTGTCGATACATCAGATTACCTACTCTGTAGGAAAACAAGAGTTAAAATAAAACTAATGTGAGGAGTTCTTACAACCCCACCGCAAAAAAAAGACCCAGCGCGCGGAGGAGGTGAGCTTTAATAACGCGCACACCGTGCGCGCTCAGTTGTGAAGCGCGGCGGTTTCTAAACTGTCGCTATCAGAGATTATGTTTTCAGCTCTGCACCTCAATCACATCGCTTTCGGCCTCGGAGGAATTGTTTTTCCCCTCTTTCCCTGTTAATCATGCATAGCATTGGTCAGCTGGCTCATGCAGTGGCCATTCATGGCTACATCTGGGTGTGTTGGCAGAACCTGAGGCGGGATCTTGTGCGCAAACTTTGAAGTACAGCTGTGATTTAGGAAAGAAATTTGCGTGCTTTTGTGCATACTCATGGTTTTAAAAATCAGATTTTTTTAAATTTTTTTGGCTTATTCCATTTTTGCCTTTTGGGTATAGGTACACTTTTACTGTGAATCCTATGCAATCCTTTATAAATGAGACCTCTGTTCCTTATTTTACTGAAACTTTAAGCCACATGTCTAACTGAAATTTAAGGTCTGGAGCACGTAGCAAAGAATTTGATGATGTAGCCATTCAAAAGGGATCTAATTTTTTACTTGGTTTAAATATTGTCGTTACATCTAACAAGCAGAGGGCAGCATATTAACTACACAGGGGTTTTTTTTTTTTGTTTTTTTTTTTTACCAGTTTCCAGGAAAGAAATCCATTGAGATTATTAATCTGATTTGCAAGGGTGTCAGTATACAGAAGGTGTTCATCTGGGCAGTTATGGAAATAAGTTATTTTGACCAAAATTCAGTCAAGCTAAATAAAAGAGGAAAAACAAAATCCAACTTGCATTAAAATACTTTATTGACAGAACTTGCAGTAAAAAAAATAAATAACTGCATACGTTTGTATCTTACTTGGTACATATTAAGTTTTTTCATCATGTGTTTTTCAATCGTGGTCCTCAAGCCACGCTGCCCTGCATGTTTTGGAGGTTTCCCTGCTTCAACACATGTAATCATCTGAGTCAGGAATGTTAAAGCAGGGGGACATTACCAACATGCTGGCCAGTGCCTTGAAGACCAGGGTTGGGAAACACTGGCCAAGATCACCTGTGACAATGAGGCCATTGCTGGACTCCAACCTTTCACAGAAAACACTAATGATGGGATGTCTTCAGCATTTGTGAACTTTAGAAAACTCTTTAAAGGCTGCTGCTTCTTACTGGTGCTGACCAGTTCAGAGAAGTGGGAACTTAATCAGAAGCCCCCGTCCCTTTACTCGTTTGGAATGTACAAACGAGTAAAGGGACTATTAAACGAGTAAAGGGACAGTTATTCCTGCTATCACAGTATATTATTGGGAACAAGGCCGAGGTCCTGCATGGGAGCGTCTGAAGGTGACGAATAAAATATCAGGGATGAAGCAAAAGGCAAAATACAAAAGCTCCCTTTGGGTTTGCATGGGACACTTCAGACTCACTGCAGACAGGTTTTATTTTAAAGCTGAGATGAGAATCTGATACAAATATACTTTTTTCCTACAGATTCTAAAGTACATGAAATACCAAATCGAGATGTGGAACTTGAAGTTCTCTACTGTAAGCAACAACTTCAAACTTAAAGTTATCCTCATATTTCATCATCCACCCTGATGGTTCAGACTGGTAACAGTCAGATGAAAGAGTGGTGGACCCAAACACAATGCAGAACTGTAGCATCCTAACTCAAGTACAGACTGTTCCACAAACTATGAATGTAAATGTTTTAGTATGAAAGTCAGTAGTTGGGCATACCTCTGACCACTAGATGAAAATAATATAATCCTTGGTACATGTGGAATCTGCATCACCAGGCATTAATGGTATACATACTCCACCTTAGCCATTGTGCTTTGAGGCCAGTTAGCAAGAATAGTCAACAAGGGCTTGAAATGTAGGACTTTTCACAGCCAGCAAAGTTTTTGTAAGGAACTCCAAACTGTCTATATTTAAAAAATATAAAAAACCCATATATGATATATATATGTGTGTGTGTGTGTATACACATATATATATACATACACACACACACACACACACATATATATATATATATATATATATATATATATATATATAGAGAGAGAGAGAGAGAGAGAGATAAACTTTTTTCCCCTCATTTTTCCTATTGGTCAGGGGCCCTTGGAATTGTCCTAACTTTCTCCCCCTATAAGCCGCCCCTGCCCCAGGTTTGTGCTCGCTTTACTGAGACCAGCAGCAGCACCACTTCACAATGAAATGAATAAATAAACAATGAAATAAATGAAAATAAACAAATAAGGTAAAAATGTCTTTTTAAATATTGTTTTATTTCATGGGGACATTTATTTCATGGAATATTTATTATTAATGTATTAATAACCGTATTTGATTTAGAATGAAACGGCTCTCCATATGGAACAAGCTCCCTGAAAGCCTTGCCTTGTGCATGGTTTGGTGCTGCAGACACAGACGTGCTTCGCCTAAAGGCTGCGGAAGACTTGAGACTGGAGTTGAAGTTCACCCTTCAGCAGAAAAACAACCGTAAGGATGCACCTGAGCTGCACTGGTGCGGTTGAAATGAAAGCACATTCATGCTGTGCTTCAATGACTGAGACTTGAGACAGTCTGCAAAAAAATGGAGGGTTTCTGAAGGTGGAGAAGGTTTAAGAACCCTGAGCTTGGACGGTGGATGTGAGCTTCTGTGCATTATGATGTCAGAAGCTGCATAACCAAAAAGCTGAATTTGTGCTGTGAAATACGAACTAAAACTCAAACATGTAAAATCAATGTGAGCTTGTGTATAAAATGTTCCACCTGTGAACATTTCTCACACAAACTTGCTCTGAATGTGAAGTTGCAGAAAGGAAATCACAAATGATTAAAATGACATTTTGACTAAGTAACAGCTTCATCACATCTTTGTTTTTGAAGTTGTCAATTTTCCCACTATAACTACAGGTCAGTGAATGCAACTTCTTCTACTCAAGTCTTCTCTTTCAGGGTGCTCAACTCTCCTTCCAGGTTGGTGGGTTGTATCAAAACCCAGCAGTGGAGGAGGAGAGCTGTGGGGGCATCGTCATGGCAACAGACTAAAACAATCACAGTAAAAGCTTCAGTTCGGCCTGGTTTTTCCAGACGGCCCTCATCCCTGCTGCTCTCAATGTCACAACTAGCCGAGGGAAGAGGGCTATGAAAGAAAAATTAAGAGCTGGCCCCCTGCCACATAAGGGCAGGCCTTGGGATCATTGTACTATCCAACCACAAAGCAACAAGCTTACCTGCCCAGCAACGGAGTCTCAGTGTGCTGGAAACACCAGTGAACGTGAGCTTGGGGGTGGGTTCATTAAACGACCAGGGTCACTATGTGGCAGAAACAGCACGGTGCCTTCCAGACTTGTCTCGACATATAGAGGACATCTGCGTTGTTAAACTTTGTTCTTCCTTTGCTCAGCTGCACCTCACAACCAGAAGCGAAAACAGAATGAGAATAAAATCAAACGTTTTCCAATATTCCAGTTGGTTTGTTTTCAGAGCCTTTAGAAGCTCCTCTCAGGAAGAAGTACAAAGAAGCACCTCGTCTGATACGCCTGGCTAAACCAGTTGTCCAATTTATGGCTCAGTGATGCCAAAAGTATTGACTCAGGGGGGCTGAATACAAAAGCACACCACACTTCTCAGATTTGTAGAGCAGGAAACCATCCATCCTCCTCCTTCCACTTTCCCATCCCTCTCTGCTGTGTGTTGGTCCGTCACAGTCCTAATAACATCCATGCGGGCAGAGAGGATCAAGGAGAGATCCACACCAACAGGCTCATTGACAGTTTTATTGCACAGAGGAATCATTTCCACATTTCCATATTCAACAGGCAGCTTCTCATAACAGATTAACACTTAGAGTGATGAAGTTATTTGCTCATGATTAGATTCATGTTCCACATATTGACCACACAAGAAATATAATAAATACCAACACAGAGCAGATGAACAGAAACAAATAGCTTAAAACTGGGTTAAGTCCAGGGAAAGTGTGCAAAGCGGCCATTTTCTGATGAAAACAGGAATGGAAACATGAAACATGGAATAAAAGTGCTCCAGAGTTTTCCTTGGGCTGCTGCTCCTGATTCTGCTGCCTGCTTAGCTGCCACCCTCGAGTTCGCACTGCAGAACAATGAGTAACCTGAAGACGAGCCTTTCAGCACGGAGCAGAACACCAGCCGGGTGGACCCTGAGCTGGGCCTCGGACGATCAACGGGTCTGCTCAGTAAAACACCTCGTTTCTAAACACACTGAATTCATTTCCTCACAGCTGGGTTTTACTTCCTGTTCTGATCGAACCAGCCGGCCTGCCCCCGCCCCACAGACACTCCGAGGAACTGGACCGGACCTCGAGAAGGTCTCAGTTGAGCTGGCATGGTTCCTGATCATCAGGCTGCAGTCCCCTTACCAGCAGAGATTAAAGCAGCTCCTCCCACACAGCCAGGGATGCTGATCGCTGCTGTGGGAGGAGCTTCCTCCTCTCATATAATGACCAATTAATGACTACATTCTTTCTAAGTGTCGTGTTGGTCATGGCATGAATTTCAGCTTATTTCTGTGACATAACAAAGCAGCAAAACATGAAAAAACGACTTCCCTAGGATCAAAGAGTCTTGAGATAGAGATGCACCAATCAGAAATTTTTGCCCGATTCCCATTTGAAAATCTTTGTAAAGTTCTGACCTGCTGATATCAATTTTAGCCAAAATCTGAAGCCCTATAATCAACAGTCCTTCCTGCAATTGGTCAGTTATTATTACTACTTGGAGCAGATGTGATGTCACTGGTTTAACGAGATGCAAACCAGAATCATGCAAAGAAATATTTTATACTGGCAACTTTAAATACATTCTATAGCAGGGCAGCCATATTGGATAAAGAGCTCAGGGCTGCTCAGCAACCTCGGACTTTCCCAGCCAGGATTCTGCCTGCAGGGAGAATTCTGGCTCCTTTTCCCAACCAGGAGCTGTCGCTGGAGTAGTCTTAATAATAATAATAATAATAATAATAATAGGTTGACGTTGGTCTGTGTCTCTGCAACTAGAGAGCAGACGAACATGAATCAGCTAGTTGGAGGAGCTGAGCAGCTCTCACCACGGTGGAATAGTGAGTTGAGTGTGTAAATCTAAGAGCACAACTGAAGCCTTGGAAGGGGGAAAAGCAGAAACAAGAACTATCTGAAACAGATCAGAGGACGTTCCATGTTTTCAGGAACATAAACCCACTGTGATGCTCGTTCCTTCCATCCTGAGAGGAAACATTAGTGTTCCACGTGATGAGTGATATGGACCTACCTGGGTCAACAAGCAGCACATCACTTCAAGAATTCAAATAGTAATCACATTCATTCATTCACTGAGAGGTTCAACTTGGTATCATGAGTTGGAACACACACACACACACACACACATTAAAGAAATACAAGTCAGCTGGCCTAACTCAAATGCATGGCAAATATTGGTATCTGGTTTCAGCTCGTCGTGCAACACTTTGACTGACTGCATGGTAAATACACAGAGCAATAAAAGCTTCCCAGCGTTTCCCTTACACTCGATCGGTTCGTTTGGTTCAGATCAGTTTCTGGAGGGCGGACGGGATTAGAACGGCCTGTAGTTCCAGAAACTGGAGAAGACGGAGATCTGCAGGGAAGAGAGGACAGAAGCTCCAGTAAGCAACTGGACCAGAACCAGCAGAGGCCTAACAGAACCAGAACAGACACCAGTCCATTATCTGAGCCCACGAGAGCATCATCAGTGATGAATAGTGACTTTCAGCAGAGCTGTTTCTGGGCGGTGATGAGCTCTGAAACCTGACTGGACCCCCTCCAGCAGCTCATCTCTGTCTCGACGCTCACACGGTGGATGAGAAGCCGGTCCGGGGTTTTCTGTAAAGTGCCTCCAGATGACATGAGTTGGGAATTGTTGCTATTTAAGTAGAACAGCTAAAATTCTAGAGCAGTTCAAAGTTCTGATCTGGAGTAAATGAACCTCGTTCTAAGGATTCATTTCTGTGGAACCTGACGGTTTGTTTCAGTTTGATCCTGACGGAACCAAACTCAGAAATGTAAGGAATGAATAAACGCCTGAATTCAACTGCAGCAAATGAAACACTTTAGGACTGATTTGCTGTTGCTTCTTGGTAGAAATCTTTAGCTGCTGAAGATGATGGAAGCATGCCATTAATGCTACGCGGTCATTCCTCCACAGGCTATTCCACACCACAGTGATACTGTCCCAGAAGGATGAGTTTGGGGCAGGAACAGAAATATAGGTGATCATGGTTCTGGTTCAGTCTGGAGCTCAGAGTCTGCATCAGAAACCAGCTGCTGGACTCCTGGCTTCACAGCTCGATTCAAAACCAGTTCCTTTCCCACTCACCACAGGCTGATGGATAAAACATGCTATCATTCTATATGTTCACCATAGAACTTATTCTGGAGTTTTCAACTAAGAATGAAAGAGGAGCATAAAAACTAACAAAGCCTTGGCTGACATGCCTCTGCTTTAGGAGATATTCCAGGGTCAGGATGAAGCCTGGGTGACACCCACCTTGTCCTTGAGTTGCTGACACAGCTGCAGGGAGATGGTGAAGAACACCAGCGTGTCGCTGAGCCACGGCACCACACACTCCACCTTGTGAACATGGCTCACTTCAAAGCGGTTGTTGTTGAGTTCACTGTGGAGGACAGGGTTAATGAAGCACGCACCAAGTCCACCGACAGCAGCTGCTGCCCTGATGTCCAGGCTTTTATGACAATGTTTCCTCCTGATGAGTATTCATTCATGCATGCAGCGGGCAGACTGAAGAACCCTGCTTCAGTGTTTGCTGTAAGTTACTCAGTGACCTCTTCTATGGGACTTTTTCATTCTGAGGAAAATGTTTATCAGTCAGGGAAAAGAACAAGGATGTTGGCAATAAGGAAGCACCGCAGTGTTGTCATTACATGGCTTTATGTTCTGCCTACACATATGAGACATCTACACATGGAAATATAAGCACAGTGACCACATCTCTCTGACAGCGGCTGCAGCTACAAGCCTCTAATCTGTTGCTGAGAAACTGTGGGTGTGAAGTGAGAAGGCTGTAGCCATTTTTCACTTTAGACAACCCTGTAGGGACTTTGATCTGGACCAGGAATCCTGGGCTATGGAACGTTAATGAAAAACACAGAAAAGGGCATCAAGGAAGAAAAGCAGGTACAAAAGACGCATTAAAGAAAACCAGCCTTTGAATGGGAAAGTCGACACGGCGAAGTGCCAAAACAGCTCTACCAAACGAAGGCTAAGGTTGACCAACCAAACGGGGGCTGAATTTGACCAATGAGGACTTTTACTGACAAACTTGCGTTGCTCTTCACTGACATCTTCAACTTCTCTGTACAACAACCTGCTGTCACCTGCCTCAAACCAAATGACGTGTTTTGAGAGGACCATCTTGTCCAACTTTGCAAACAGAGCCACTACAGACTGGAACAGCCACCAGTTTGCCTATCAGGGAACCAGATCTACAGAAGATACTTTTTCCAAGGCACGTAACCTGGAGCAACCAAAACCAGATGTCAGGATGCTTTTATAGATGTCAACTCTGATGCCAGTAAAAACACTGGTACACCAATCAGTAATTGTGGTTTTGCCTCCTCTCTCTGCTTGGAATAGAGAAAGTGACTTTGGCCATAGAATCATGAACCAAGGAGTACCGCAGGGTTGTGTGCTGAGCCAGAACTTGTTTACTGTCTTCACTCAGGACTGTGTCTCCATCTACCCTAAAACACCATAATTCATTGTCTTGAAGACACAGCTGTAATGGGTCTCAGTGATCAGGACAAGAAGGACGTCCAACATTTGGAAGTCCTTCAACAGGCCAATAGGTGTTTAGACAATCACACGATTTTAAACACCTCAAAGCCCAATCAGGTTGTTGTGGACCTTAAAGGTCTAGACAGACCATACAGGCAAAATACAGATAACTTGCTGCTGTCTTGTTTGCACAAATTATTGTAACTGTTATATGTCTCTCAATATTTCTATGTAATTTGTATTTAGTATGACTTCCTAATGTTTTTATCCAGTTTTGAACACAGGTTTTTCTAACATGTCTGTTGTTGTGTTTTTGAAATTTGCAGCTGGTTTCCTGTTGGGATCCCAAACCGGAGTTCAGGGGACAGATTACAGCAAATCCTTCAGTAACTCTTTAGAAACACAGCCCATAATCCTTCTCAAAGCTCTTTGGCTGCATTAAACAACCAAACAATATTACAAGTTAGAATACAGTGAAGTGAAAAATTATTTACCCCTTTTCAATGTCCTTTTTTGGGTCTATGTCACATCGAATTGAGGCTAATTTGAATCAAACAAAGCTAACCTGGAGGATTTAATTTAGAATGGTGAAAAGGCTATTGAAACTAACCTGGCCTTAGGTGAAAATATTGTCAGACCTGCAGAATTAAAAAAACACTTAAACAGAACCTATGTGCAGGTTGTGAACACCTTTTTCATCCTCTCTTCCACTGTGAGATAGAGCAACGCTGCCAGGCCGGCTAACGATCCAGGTAACAAACAAAAGAAGGGTATGTGCCTCCTAAACGTCAGATGCAAAACTTAAAACCTCACTTGTCCCAATTTTGTCTAAACAGAGCAGGTCAGTCGATGCCATACCATTCCCACTGTTATTTATTGCAACCACCTTAAAATGTAGCTCTTAAATTAATAAAAAATGTTATTCAAATGTCACACATACAGTGGCTTGCAAAAGTATTCATACCCCTTGAACCTTTCCATATTTTGTCACATTACAACTACAGACATATTTCATTGGAATTTGATGTGAAAGACCAACACAAAGTGGGATACAATTGTGAAGTAGAAAGAAAATTATACATGACTCAAAACATTTTTTACAAAGAAAAAACATGAGAAGTGCAGTGTGCAAAGTATTCAGCCCTCCTGAGTCAATACTTTGTGGAACCACCTTTTGCTGCAGTTCCAGCTGCAAGTCTTCTACCAGCTTTGCACGTTCTTCTTTACAAAACTGCTCAAGTTCAGTCAGATGAGATGGAGAGCATTTGTGAATAGCAGTTTTCAGAGCTTGCCACAGATTCTTGATTGGGTTTAGGTCTGGACTTTGACTGGGCCACTCTAACACATGAGAAGGTTTTGTTTTAAACCATTCCATTGCAGCCTGGCTTTATAGTTAGGGTCGTTGTCCTGCTGGAAGGTGAACCTCCGCCCCAGTCTCAAGTCTTTTGTAGAATCCATCAGGTTTTCTTCCAAGATTGCCCTGAATTATTCTCTGACCATCTTCCCTGTCCCTGCTGAAGAGAAACACCCCCAGAGCATGGTGCTGCCAACACCATATTTGACAGTGGGGATGGTGTGTTCAGAGTGATGTGCAGTGTTAGTTCTTCGCCACACATAGCGTTCTGCATTTTGGCCAAAAAGTTCCATTTTGGTCTCGTCTGACCGAAGCAGCTTCTTCCACATGTTTGCTGTGACCCCAACATGGCCTCTGGCAAACTGCAAACAGGAATTCTTGTGGTTTTCTTTTAACAATGGCTTTCTTCTTGTCACTCTTCCATGAAGAGCACGTTTGTGCAGTGAACAACTAATAGTTGTCCTGTGGGCAGGTTCCCCCACCTGAGCTGTGGGTCTCTGCGTTTGGTTCAGAGTCACCGTGGGCCTCTTGGCCGCATCTCTGATCAGAGCTCTCCTCGTTCGGCCTGGAAGTTGTCTTGGTAGGTTGGTAGGTTTCCATTTCCGGATGACAGATTGAACAGAGCGAGATGTTCAAAGCTTGGGAAATCTTTTTCTAGCCTCACCCTGCTTTAAACTTCTCCACAACTTCCTCCCTGACCTGTCTGCTGTGTTCCTTGGACTTCATGATGCTGTTTGCTCCTCAATATTCTCCTAAGCAGCCTCTGAGGCGTCACAGAGCATTTGTACTGAGATTCGATTCCACACAGGTGGACTCTATTTAGTCATTAGCAAACAACAGGCAACTTCTGAAGGCAACTGGTTGCACTCAGAGAAAAGGGGGCTGAATACTTTTCCACACCGCACTTTTCAGTTTTTTATTTGTAAAAATGTTTTGAATCATTTATAATTTTCTTTCTGCTTCACAATTGTTTACCACTTTGTGTTGGTCTTTCACATCAAATTCCAATGAAATAAATTTGTTTGTAGTTGTAAGTTAACAAAATATGGAAAAGTTCAAGGGGTATGAATACTTTTTAAAGCCACTGTAGATGTAGTTATTACATTTCCTATAGTAATCCCTGATGACTTCTTTTTGATCCATGTCTTTTTTTTATTGCGAATACAGCAGACAAGTTACCTCTGTCTATTAAACATTTCATGTAAACACATAAGGCCAAATGAGCTGCATAACATTACGATCGCTTTGCTACTAAAAATATTTTTAATAAGTTCTGGTTAGTAAAAGTGGGGCATGTAGATTACATTGTATTTTCTATTTCTGTGTGTGTAAAAAATATGATGTGATGATCAGTTTTTTTAATATGTAAATAATATCTGCAGGCATCTTGTTATCAGTTCTCAGGGCTTGTAGTTAATCTCATTAATCCTAACTCTAAGAATAATTTCTGTCATATATCCCACTGGCTACATGCAGAAGTGTAGATGATTCTTCTTATGGACATATTCTGTGCTGCTGTTTTCATTTTGAAGCTACATGGGGGTTTGTACTCAGGTACACAGTAGAATGTAGGAGGACTTCATTACTTTGTTATTAGGAAGTAGTTGTCGTTTGTTTAGTAATAGAATTAGTTATGTAAGTTGCGCATGCGTTCATTTTGGTGAGCGTATATGAAACACTTGTGTTGCACTCAACAAGTACATTGCACTATAAAGCTTTCCTAACTCTGCTTCTGGGTATAGTTGATTTAAGCTGTAGACGAGTCACTGGTTACTCAGGTTTATGAATATGACTGGTTTAGTGTGACCTAGCTGGGAGATTTATCAGAGCAGCCAGCTTTGTCACAACATAAGGTTATATGGTGGAGAGGATTTGTGATAAAAGTACAGATGCTCCTTTACAGCAGGAGAAAGAGAATGATAATGCTCAGTGAAGTCTGAGCAACAGTCAGTGTAAGTCAAGTCTCTGGTCTTTGAAGTAATCTATTTTTTTTACAAGTTTGCTAATAAATGTGTGGATTTGAAATGTTTACATTATAGAAACTAACATGGCATTGTTATACTTTGTTCTGTTGTTGCCAATTTGATTGTTAGAGAAACCAACCTGTAGAGCACATGTGTCAAACTCAAGGCCAAATCTGTCCTGCCATAGCTGTTGATGTGGCCCTCTCGAGTCTCGAGGGCCACATCAACAGAACTTCAAGATAACAACTGAGTGCTTAAATATTATTTACAGATCAGTCAAATCAAATCAGTTTTTTTGTATAGTGCCAAATGACAGCGTACAATGATGTTAAATATTATTTAATTTTAAGAAGTACTCAGCGAATACAGGGAAAGCTATAACATTTTTACAGTTTAATAGGTAGTTTTATTAATATGTTCTGCCACATTGGCCTTTTGAGGACAATCGTGATCTTGATGAGGCCCGAAATGAAAATGAGTTTGACGCCCCTGGAACATTATTAAACATCTGCATCAGACAGCATATGGCTGTGTTTCTATGTGCTGCACAAGGTGCCCTTTTTTCCCCACTTGAGCACCTGCCCCCCAAAATGTCTATGCACGCCACTGGCTTAAGTTCGCTGATGATGGTGTGATCAAAGTCCAAACAGAAGCCTGACTGAAATTATTTGACTTGGTCTTCAACAAGCCGTTCATGCTGGAACCTGGTTGTGCTATACCGCATATATACCATATTTAATATTTACTCAGCTCATTTTTGTTCGATATTAAAAATTATTTGATGATCTAAAACATTTAAGTTTAAGTGACAGATGAGTAAAAACAGAAGAAAACCTGTAGGGTGAAACATCTTTGTCACGGCAAGGCAACATCAAGTGAACTGGGTGAAAGTGGCTATAGACTGACTGAAGTAGCTCTGTCTGACATGCACTACAGAATCCTTGCATCTCGGTTATGACTTGATATGTGATCACAACTTTTTCTCTTACTGATTAGAGCTTGCTAAGCTTGTGTTTGTAGATCAGCACTTTATTTCAAGCTGAACTCTACTGGCTTGGTTGTTGTGCAATTAGCCTGCCTAGCTCACTAAACTGATTGCTAACTGTTCTTCCTGAAGCTCAGAGAATAAAAAAGGATCAGCTTGGATAGACCGTATCTGGAATCAAACTTACAACATGGCTCCAGGGTTGTGCAACACTGAGCTTCCTGTTGGCTTGAAGTTCTAAGAAGACAAGAGAGAAACCAGTAAAGCAGCGGTCAGGTGAACAGCAGGCGGGTCCACTGGAGAGCTGCAGGTTCTAACCTTGGTGGTGTTGGGAGGCATCACATGCAGCTGGTAGACGGTCAGACACAGTTTGCTTAAATTGATGTAAAAGTTCACCATCACATCACCAGGCATCGGGGGCGTGAACATTTTCTGGTGTTAAAATGACAGATAGAAACTAGTGTGAAACAGCAGAAAGCTGACACCTGTCCTCTACATCCTCACACCCCTGGAACAACGGTCCACACGGTCCCACCACAACCAAAACCTTCAGTGTTTTCTACTGTGGGACAATTAAGGGATTTTTATTCTATTCTATTGGGATTTGATGTGACGAGCCAGGATAAAGTAATGCAGAAATGTGAAGAAGGAAAGTGTGGAGAGGGTTTCTATTCAGCTCCTCTGAGCTCTACAGGACCAGCTCTGGCTACAAAGAAACAACTCAATCCAACTGGGATTGTCCTGATTTAGCTCCATCCATCGTCCCACCAACTCTGAACAGCTTCCTGGTTCTTGCTGAGGAACAATAGCTCCATAGCATCATGGTGCCACCACCATGTTTTAGGGTGTTCTACAGCATGTAGGCCAGAAAATCACATTTTGCTCTCTTCTTAGCAGGGAACCTTCTCCCACATGTTGGCTGTATCTCCTACATACTCGTGTCAAACTCCAAACAGGACTTCTGGCTGCTTCTGTTAAACAACAGATTTCTTCTTCTACTGTCCACTGGTGCTGGACACGCTGGACTTGTCCTGTCTGTTTCGTCAACAGAGCTGTGGATCTCAGCAGCTCCTCCAGAGTCACCATGGTTCTCCTGGCCGCTTCTCTCCTGTCAGTCCAGGTGGACGTCCATGTCCTGGTCGGTCTGCAGCTGCTCCATCCTCTCTCCGTGTCCAGAGCTCTGGGAGATGTTCAAAGCTTGACGTATAGTTCTAGAACCTGAGCCTGCTTTAAGCTTCACCAGAACCTCCTCCTGACCTGCTGCTGGGTTCCTGGGTCTCCATGATGCTGCTTGTTCTCTAAAGAACCTCTGAGCCCAGAACCAGAACAGCCTCATTTAGACTCAGATTAAATCACACCCAGCTGGATTCTGTTTACTGATTAGGTGACTTCTGAACCAAACTGGTTGCACTGGATTTATTTTACTGCTTTTATAACTATGCACTACTTTTTGTGGCTCCACCACATAAAATCCCAATCTAACGAACATACTGAGGTGTATGCTTGAAATGTGACACCACGTGAAAAGTTCCAAGGAATATGAATACTTCTGCACGGTATGGCGGCAGTCTTCAAAACAGAGCACGTCATTCTCATGCTGACCCATACCATCAGACCACTGGTAGCAAGTTCTGGAAGAGTCAAGGAAGCAGGGGTGGTGAGGCGGTTTCGTGCTCGTGTCAGCTGCAACATCACAGCGTCCATGAGCTGCAGTGTGAAGAGAAACATGTGGTCGTTATCACTGCAGCTCTCAGCCACACTCAGCCGTGCACCGAGGCGCCACCGAGCTCAGAGACACTGACCTTATTCACCTGGGCGCCGCTCTTGAACTGGTAGGTCTCATCACGGCTGCTCAGAAGCAGCAGAGCTTGGTTTACATGGTTCCTGGCATCCTGGACCTGAGGAAACATGGAGAACAGAGGCGCTATGGGAGACATTCACAACGAGGCCCGTCTTCTTCCACGTCCATCTCTGTCTCCACCTGCTCTTTTCTCGTTAGATGCTAAAGGTACATTTTCACTTTATGTACATTTAATGGACAATAAAGAATCTTCCCTTATCAAACACAAATTTAAAAACAGTCTTAAATGAACAAGTGGCTGAGTTTTAAACGGCAGTTTAGTCGAGTCTGCATTTAAAGACGCAGTGTTTATTTGCATAAACCAGGTCAAACATTAGATTGTTGTCTGCTGAGACAGAAACAATAAAGTTTAGATTAAAGCCTACATCGACAGTCTCAAATAAATATTAAACTCTCAACATGAGTAGAACAAAGAACACAGTCAACAATATTCAATTTATATTCATCCATGGGATAAAATATCTTCAATTTCACCTCTTATTTTTTATGGGAGGTTGGAATAAAAATCCGTATATCTGAGACTCTTTTCTGTTAACACCACCTGCTGGCAGGCCAGCTTCGCCTTTAAACCTCAGGAGTTTGATGTGTTCAGTTGGCTTTAGTTGGTCTGATCAGTCCTGCAGCCCGTGATCCTCGGTTAGTGAATGAAAAGCAGTCTGATAGCAGGGAGTCCAAGTCTTTCCTAAACCAGTGAAGAATGTGACACTGGTCCAGACTGGTCCAGTGTGCCCCAAGCCTCAGTTCTGTTGGCCACAGGCAATAATGGAAAGTATTAACAGCAATAATTGTGCCGTCAGTGATTTTTTTTAAGAAGTGGTTTTTATATGGAATTTCCTCCACTGAAAAAAAAATCTAATTAAAGGCTGGACTCCAGGGTGGCGGCACGTTGGAGGAGAATGTTTTCAGCTGGAGGCTTCTTCAAATTCGTTGTCATACAGACAACGTGGGAGGTCTTTCCTGCCCACAGCCTTCACCATCTCCAGTAACTCTTCAATGAAATGATTTATAACATTTAATTTCCCTTTGAGATCTAAAAAGTATTTTTGAATTTGAATAAAAAGTCTTGCTCAAAAGCAGAGAGGAAACTTGAACTGCACCAATTGCAGATAATTGTAGTTTACCAGTGTGCTTATGGAATTGAAATGGTAAAAAAGTATATTATATTTTATTATATTATATTTTAAGAATAAGAGCATAACTTTTAGTTTTTAAATAAACATGAAGCTGGACTAATTTTTCAGAGTTAAAAAAAGATACATTTGTGAGGGTTCCCTTTTGGCATTTGCCTGTGAGCGTACCTGCTCTCAGGGAAAGAGATTAGGAAGCCCTGACTGAACCAAACATGCTGGTCTTTTAACTCTGGAAGCAAACTGGAGCTTCCAGAGACCCCAGACAGGGAGAACATGCAAACTATTCAGGGGAGGAATAGGAAGTGGGACAGGCACAGCTAACCAATACATCTACAAGGTATATGTCACATTATTACAAGAAGGTTTGCTGTGGGACTGATGCTTGACTCGGTGAAAAAATGCCAACATCTCCCTGAATGAAATAAGCGGTTTACTTTGAAACTTTTTTGAACCATCTTAGCTGAATGTGATGAACTGATAGTGAACAATGGACACTAAGTAACTGTACCTGCTGCAGTTTCCACTGTTTGTCTTCTCTGAACTGAAAGTGCAGGACTTGGCTGCTCTTGGCAACTTTCAGGTTTATGTCCTGTTGAGAAAAGTTAAACATTAAAAGATGCCATTCAGCTGAAATCAGCCTTTCTGGGAGCTATGACGCAAATACAGCTCACTCACAGCCTGAGTCAGAGCCTCTCCCTGCAGAGTCAGCACTCCTTTCACCTGATCCATGCTGCAAACAGAGAAACAAGAGGTCAGCCTTTTACAAGTGTTAGCATGACGCCACGCAGAGTAATGCAAACTGGGACACTCCAGAAGCAAGTCAACTTCCAACATGTCCAGTGTCTTAGAAAAGTATTCACACACTTTGATCACTGTATTACATTAAAACCATGAAAGAAAAATAATGCATAGTTTTAAAGCGTTTTTTTTTTTTTTTTATATATAAATACACATCTGAAAAGTGGACAGTTATTTGCATTCATTTTTCTTTCCGCTGATACCCTGAAATAAAATCCAGACCAGCTAGATGTCTCCAGAAATCCCCCAGTTAGTAAAATGAGTCCCTCTGTGGGTCAGCAGTCCTGTGAAGGCCCCAAGCAACAGAATGCTCAAGAGGTATGAATACTTCTGCACTGTAAGGCACAAACAGCTTATGGCCAGATTTCAGAGAAAGACAGGAGAGCAGATACAGTAAGACACAGAGACACCCATTTATGGTCAAAGTCAAATTATTTTATAGTCTATACTGTTTTAGATCGGCTGAATCTTCGTGTCATAAACAGACAAAACTAGCTTAGTTTCAGTTATGGACTTATTATTTGAGGTGACAACATGCACAGTGACAGACAGCCACTTCCTCACACAGAAAGCCACTGTTATCTAACAAACATTGCTTACTGTAAGCTAAAGCTGACCTACTGGAAGACCACGTAATTGGACACCATCTAAAGAGTTTGGCTTTAAACAAACAGGTAAGGCTTTGGAAATATTACGTTGAGCTGCCCAGGATGAAGTTTTCCTGCTTGAGCTGACTCTCCAGGCCTGGGGTGGGCATGGAGAAACGTCTGGACGCCTCCTGTTAACAAGAAGAAACATTTGACTCTTGATCACAGCACTTCACTCAGTCAATCAACTGGATGTTTCTGCTTTTGAACTGCACCACTCAAAGTGACAGCACACTTTCATTCTGATTTATTCTTTTTAAAAACTTGAATTCCTTCTTTTCTACCTTAGGAGAGTTGCTATAGATGCTGATGGTTGTGCATAGGAAGGACCTCCTGCAAAGGTCTGTATTACAGCTGATCTGAAGAAGCCTTTTATTGAAGACACTGCTGTTGTATGATAGTTTAATGAAATTTAATAAAGAGAATGCTCAGGATTGTCTGCAATGTTCTTTATTTTATGAAGAATCTTTCTTTGCTCACTCATCTCCAGAGGTTCCATGGCTGTTCCCAGAACAGATCCAGCCTTCTTTATCAGCTGTGATTGAGGTGGTACTCTAAAAGCCTGCCACGTAGGGTACCACAGGGCTCAGTCTTGGGGCCTATTCTCTTTCTTTTATACATTTTCCCCTCAAGCCAAACAATCAGGCAGTTTAAATAGAGTTCCCAAGATAAAGAATTAGAATTCATCTTAAATCTTTAGTCTTTACATTCAGAGTCCTTTGTGGTAAAACCCCAGCCTGTCTCCTTGACCTTCTGGAGCCCTATACCTCTCCTTGCATTCTGATTTCTTCCAGTCAAAGGCTGTTAATGGTTCCATGAACACATTTTAGAACAGGAGGGAACAAATTCTTTAGAGTGGTAGATCCCAGATTATGGAATGCTTTGCCTCCATCTTTGCGCCATCTTGCTTCTGTTGATACTTTGAAGAAGCAGCTAATAACTCATGTATTCAGACTAGAGTTTAAGTAGCTTTATGTTGTATAATGTTACATGTATGCTGTTTGAGCCAATCTTTTCTGTTTTTATGCTCATTTCATTTGTAAAGCACTCTGTGATTTTTGATCTGTGAAAGGTGCTATATACATAAATGTTTATTTACAGATCTACCCAATCATCTTTCTACTTGAAGCCTGTGATCTTCCTCATTCCTGACCAAACATCTGTTATATTGTTATGCTGGAGTTTCCTCTTCAGTTTCTTCCTGTACACACCCTTGATGTCTCTAATCTTGACTTTAAGTCGATTCTGTATACTGCTCAATAATTCCCTGTCTCCCTCTCTAAAGCTCTTTATTTCTTGTTTACCAATTTCTTCAGATCACTGGTGATCCAGGGTTTGTTATTAGGGAAGTATCTCACTGTTCTGGTGGGGATGATGTTGTCCACACAGAAGTTTATATAGTCATTCTCACATTCAGTCATAGCACTGATGTCCTCTCCATGTGGCTGGCATAGTGCATCTCAGTCTGTAGCCTCAAAACATAACTGCCTCTGGGCTTCTTTAGCTTCCTGTGATCAAATTCTCCAAGTTGGTTTTTTTTTTTTTTTTTTTTTTTTTTTTTTAAACACCACAGGTTAAATCTGGACAAGGGGTTTATATTCCAAGCAGAGAAAAACAAGATTATGATCTGATTTTCCGGGAGGGGTCTTGCTTTGGAGATGTATGCATCACCGATTTGCATAAAACAAATCCAACATCTTGTTTACTCTGGTAGGGTAGCAGACAAACTATTAAAACATCGGAAGTGTAGCAAAGAGCGATGCATGATTAAAATGACCAGATATTGCTGCAAACGCATTGTGGTGTTGTGTAGCTTAGCAACAACTGAACTGATGACACACGTATGCTCATATAGCATAGAATGTCAGGCAGAGAGATGTTGGAGTCGGGAGAATGATCCTACAAATCCACTCAGCAACAAAGACCTTAAACATTGGAGACATTTCCTGAGGTATGGTAAAACTAAAAGTAAAGTGTTTGGTCATAATGGCCATTGTTACTTTTGGAGGAAAACAGGAGAAGCTTGCAAGCCTGAGAAAACCATCCATACTGTTGTTGAGGCATACCTTTTCAGTAAACAGCTTTCTCTCACAGTTTTTGTTTTTTGCTGCACTGTTTGAAATAACAGTACTTCTCCATAACCCTGTGCTGTCTGACCATTTTTCAATAACCTTTGAATTTATTTTAACTGAGGACTCTTTTTAGTACAATTGCCAAACTTACACAGCGTCATAGCTCTGTTGAGCCATCAATTCCCCCAGCTCTCAGCAGTAATGACTTTATGGGATTCTTCTTAAATAAAATTGATTCTATTAGAAATAAAATTGTTGGCATCCTCCCAGACATGATTACTTCATCCTCAGTAAGTGAGGCAGCACTAAATGTAACTCTAGAACCTGATATGTGTTTGGACTGTTTTGAGTCAGTCGAGCTTTCTGAGTTATCAAAAATATTAGCTTCTTCCAAACCTTCAACTTGCATGTTGGACCCCATCCCAACCAGAGTATTTAAAGAGGTGTTCCCTTTGATTACTGCCTCCATTTTAGATATGATTAATCTGTCCCAAGTAAATGGACATGTACCACAGGCTTTTAAGGTAGCTGGAATTAAACCTTTACTTAAGAAACCTTCTCTCAATCAAGATGACTTAATAAATTACAGACCTATATCTAATCTAATCTTTCTTATCTACAATCTTGAGAAAATAGTTTCTAATCAAATGTGTCAACATGTAAAAAGTAATGACCTGTTTGAAGAGTTTCAGTCATGTTTCTGAGCTCATCATAGCACTGAAACAACACTTGTGAAAGTTACAAATGATATTATCTTGGCCTCAGATAATGGACTTGTGTCTGTTCTGGTTTTGCTTGATCTCAAGGCTGCTTTTAATACAATGGACCACAATATTCTCTTAGAAAGGCTTGAACATGTTGTAGATATCAAAGGAACAGCACTAGGCTGGTTTAAATCTTATCTGTCAGACAGATGCCAGTTTTTCATGAGAACGATAAATTGATAAATCATCTTCTCACTCTAGGGTTACTTGTGGAGTACCACAGGGCTCTGTGCTTGGACCAATTCTTTTTACTATATATATGGTTCCAGTTGAAAAAAATCCTCAGACAGCATAGGATAAATTTCCACTGTTATGCTGATGATAGTCAGCTATATCTATCCATAAATCCTGATGAATCCAATCCCTTAAGTAGATTACAGGCCTGCCTTGAGGACATTAAAACTTGGATGACACTAAATTTTCTTCTTTTAAATTCTGACAAGACAAGTTGTTTTTGGACTAGAACCTCTGAAAAAGACACTGCTTAGTTAATCACTTAATCTAGATGGCATTAAATTGGCCTCAGATAATAAAGTAAAGAACCTAAGTGTTATTTTTGACCAGGATATCTCATTTAAGTCCCATATTAAACAAGTTTTTAGAATTTCCTTCTTTCAACTCTGGAATATTGCCAAAATTAGAAATATCCTGATCAGGAGTGATGCTGAAAAACTAGTCCATGCATTTGTTACTTCAAGGCTGGACTACTGTAATTCTTTACTATCAGGAAGTCCACAGAATGCAGTTAAAAGCCTTCAGCTGATCCAAAATGCTGCAGCAAGAGTTCTGATGAAAATTAAAAAGGGAGATCATATTTCTCCTATTTTAGCTTCCCTTCATTGGCTCCCTGTTAAATCCAGAATAGAATTTAAGATTCTCCTTCTCACATATAAAGCCCTTAATAATCAGCTCCATCAGAGATCTGATTGTTCCAGATGTTCCTAACAGAGCACTTCGCTCTCAGACTGCAGGTTTACTGCTGGTTCCTAGAGGCTCTAGAAGTAGAATGGGAGGCAGATCTTTTACTTATCAAACTCCTCTCCTGTGGAACCAGCTCCCAGTTTTAGTTTGTGAGGCAGACACCCTGTCTACTTTTAAGACTAGGCTTAAAACTTTCCTTTATGATAAAGCTTATAGACTGGCTGAGGTTATCCTGAGCCATTTCTGAAACTACGCTGCCATAGGCTTAGGCTACTGGAGGACAAACTGACCACTTTTTCACACTTTCTTCTTCTACTACTCTCCAGCCTGCATTATTTGCAGTTATATCAACTGTTAACATTTTGTTTTCTCTCAGTTATTTTCTCTCCATAGAAGCTACACTTGGTCTGGCGTTCTGTTTGGCTGTGATGCCTTCCTGGAGGAGGGCTTCAGCTGAGATAATGCTGCCATCAACTAATCGTTCTCCTTCTCCTGCTTCTCCTGTACTTTCATGATCATCAAAAATAATCCTACATCAGTTCATCTCTTTTTCTTCTGCATTCTGCTCTGTCTTCTCAAACCCCCAGACCGTCGTGGCAGGTGGCCACTTGTACTGAGCCTGGTTCTGGTTCTGCTGGAGGTTTCTTCCTGTTAAAGGGGAGTTTTTCCTCTCCACTGTCGCTACATGCATGCTCGGTATGAGGGATTGCTGTAAAGTCAACGACACAACGCCATGCGGTCGCAACGTGCTCGTCCAGCAGGAGTGAATGCTGCAAGTCCGTGACTCGGTGCAATCTGCTGGGTTTCCTTAGAAACTTTTTGAACTACTTGGAATAATTAATTGAGCTACTGTACTGTTTGAAAACTAGGATGAACTGGAATGTATGTATGATTGAATTGATTTTTTTTTTCTTGTAAAGTGCCTCGAGACAACATTTGTTTGAACTGAATTGGTGCTATATAAATAAACTGAACTGAATTGTTTCAAAAATGCAAAAACATTGCATATAAAATATTGAACACCATTGGTAATTTTCAAATAAAATATACATTCAAATGGCACCGTTGGGACCAAATTGGGTATTTTGGAGACGGGAGTCTGTATTGTCTAAATATTAAAACCTCTATATTTTTCTTTTCTTTTGCAGATACATACTTGCAGAGACAATGTTCACATATTATACTGTGATTTGATCAAAGTTTAGAGCCTCATCAGAATTATCCTCAAAGGAATACTCATCCTAAAATTGTTTTAAGGCAAACCTGAATTTTTTTTTCATTTGTGCTGTGTACCATCTTCACTATTTACTTACTCATACTGCCTGTAAGACCACACGTATTGTCTATTTAAATTTCAAAGCCGACCTTCGTTATTCTTATTCTTATTTTTATTTTCTGTTTCTTGACAAGGTCTTGAAATTGCTTTATTGCCCAGCACTAAGCTCAGCTCTTACCTTCAGGATCTCCTGGAGCTGCTTCAGGACCGCATGGACTTCTTCTTTCAGCAGCCAGTTAAACTCCTCCTCCTAACAGACACAAGAGAAACTCGGTTGATACCTTCAAGATTGATACGAGAACCTGGACGGTACTTACAGAGCCCTGCAAAAGTATTGATACCTTAAATTTTTTTTTTTTACATTTTCTCACATTTCAACTGCAAGCCTCAAATGTGTTTTATCAGATTTTTATTTTCATTCAGGTTTTAAAACAAAATCCTATGCCTTGCATATCTCACAGAGCTCTGTTCAATTCATCATCTACACATGGAAAGAAATCTTCCCAGTTTCTGCTAGAAACTGGGAAGATATCTGACTTGAGACCGGGCTGCAGGTTCACCTTCCAGCAGGACAATGACCCTAAATATACAACCAGAGCAACAATGAAATAGTTTAGATCTGAGCATATTTATCTGTTAGAATGGTTTAGTCAAAGTCCAGAACTAAATTCAACTGGGAATCTGTGAAAAAATGTGTTTAGTAATGTTCACAGATGCTTTCCATAGAATCTCTGGATGTGCAAAGCTGGCAGAGAGCCACCACAAAACACTTGCAGCTATAACTGAAAGGTGGTTCTATATTGGCACAAATGGAGCCCCGTAGATCTACACAGTACTGACTCAGTGGGGATGGGGTCAAATGCAAATGTATGCCACAACTTTCAGATTTCTGTTTTTAGAACAACTTTAAAACCATGTGTCCAAATTGTGCACAGCTTTGTGTTGATCTATTCCATAAAATCCGAATAAAATACAGTGAAGATTGCGGCAGTAATGAGAAGAGATGAGGAACAGTACCATGAGTGGGAATAGTTTTACGAAACACTAGAGCAAAAACCAAATTGGGTCCTCGTTTCGGTCTATCACGTTTTGTTTTTCGCTGAGCTTTTATTGGTCTCATCTTGGCCCATGGAAAAGAACAATGTTTTACATCAACTCTACCCCTGCGCGGGCACACACACACACACACACACACACACACACACACATCTATACAACCGTGTCTAATTAAATTCAGCCTTTTCATCCTTTATGACCTTCTCCAAAGATTAACATCAGTTTATTCGAAATTTTTGCCTCTTCAAAATAAAAGCCAAACATCTTAGCTCTGCATCTAATGTATTTTGGATCCGTTGTTTTCATTCGGTGATGGAGCAGCCTCCATGTTCAGTGATGCTCTGCTACCGCACGGGCCTTCCGTCTGGCAGCGCTGACAGCGCGAGCTCCTGCTCCCCTCGCGCCTCACCAACATTTAGTGTGGTCTCGCGCTGTTCTGACCAGGAGCTGAACCATAAAATGTTCCGACGCGACACATCGGCTGGGTAAGGATGAGACCGCTAGCTGAGTGTCCCCCAGTCGGAGGCGCTTACCAGCACGGCTCTTTCCACCTGACTGGCCGCGGACATCTTCGGCAGCTCGGACAGGGATCTCTGCGGATGCAGCATTTTTCTGCGGTCAAGAGACAAACCCTGGTTGAGGAGTTTAGCGACACTGTCCTTTCTCGGGGATGAAGGCGTTTTTGCAGCCAACTAGCTAACTCGACGATGCGTTGCGTTCATAACGGTCGAAAATAATATTACCAATGAGAGAGAAAAATCGTCTCATAATAAAAGTTGGAAATCAACCCTCTGTAGTGGACAGTAACGAGTCTGACTTAATTGGCTTTTATGAACATGTTAAAAATAAATGTAACTTTAAGTACCACTGAAAACAGGAGGTTTAAGGAATCTGTTGTTGTGCGTATTCAGGTCATCTTTTTTCTCAGATCTTAGAAATATGAGATTGTTAGCCTTTAGGTTGTCTGCAAACAATCTGCTCGAGTTGACTGTTGAGTTTAAAATTCATGTCACCCAATTCATAGCAAAAAGAAATAAACTTTAGTCTTTACGAGACGCATGTGAACGCATCATTCCCCTGGTCACGCACTTGCTATTAAGATGGCCCCACCCACTAAGCCTTGTATGGTAAGCCCCGCCCATTTCCACACAACCGAACTCACCGTGCAAAGTTCAGAGGTCTTGTTAAATGTTAGCTGTGGTCAGCAGAGGAGCGGAGACGCTCTTTCAGGCTGCAAACCACAGAACGCGCTATGTGTGCACTGTTTATGCTGGTTAGTTTGGGACATTCACTGGTAACTATAAACGCTCACAGTAGCAGTTTGTCCTACAATAGAGACCGTATTTTCAAAAGTGGTATGGTTTTTCACTAAAAAGTGAACACTGACAAAGTACAGCTGGCTAGTGAATTATTGCTCTCCACTGCAGAATCGCACAAAATACTTCATTCCGAGACGGAAAAAACCTGCCTGTTCTGCTTTGTGTGTTTTTGGGTCAATGGCATGACAAGAGGAACCAGACTGGAGCTGCTGAGCTGCCAAACACTGATGGACAAGAGTCTTTCCACACATTTCTACACAGATTCTGAAGCATTCGAGTTGCAAAGGGGTCAGTGCTGTTGGAGCGAGAGTTTGACTCCAACAGCCGGAAGACCAGAAGGGTTCTGCAGGGTGGAGCAGTCTCCATGACAACGTTAACTGGGGCAAATCTGTTTATATTCCTGTTTGAGTTTTTCCAACTGGCATCCACACCAAACTTACACTGTATCTTCCCCGAAACAACTAATGACTAGTGAGCAATAGGATTTATTTATTTTTGCTTCTTCCATTTTTTCTTAATATCACAAAATTACTTGTTTGAAAAAATAGGTCCAAATGTTGCGGAGAAATAAATCACCAGTGGAGTATCGCTATCCAGTTCCTTTTAATTTGGCAGTTTGTTGCTGTGCAGGATTCAGCAGTGCGTGACATTACAGAGGAGGAAGAATATTCAGTTGTGGTTTTAAGAATATTTATGAACTATTTGGGTTTCCTCGTATCAGAACGAGAAAGTTTAGTCATAGGTGAAACACCTTCAAGACTTTTAGTCTGAGGTCTGTCCGGCCAAATTCTTAAGCATCCAAGAGCTCCATCTTCATCTCTACAGGCCTCAGCAATCGTACAGTCAATGACAGACTGGGGACTGTAGAAGAAACCATCACTGACTGTGGAACCATCTCACTGGACTTAAAGCCACATGGATTCCGGCCCTCTCCAATCTTCCTCCAGATGTCTGCAGCTCATGTGGCGGATCCATCTGTGCGGTGGCTCTTGATTTGCTGACTCCAGCCTCAGTTCACTCCTTGTGAAGCTCCCTCAGTTGCTGGAATGGATTTTGTTTCCCAGCCTTCTTGAGGCTGCTGTTATCCCGGTGGCTGGTGCAGCTCTTCCTACCACACTCTCTCCTTCCGCTGATATGCTTTTGAATACATTAGTCTGTGAAAAGCCAGATTCTTTAACAATGACCTTCTGTGGCTCTAACATATTCAGATTTTATGAGTTTTTGTTCACTGTAAGCCATCATCAAAATGACAGGAAATAAAGGCGGGAAATATTTTATTGCAATTCAAAAATACTTTGAGCCTAAAGGGAAATTAAATGTTGACTTCACATGTATTGTCAGAAACAGCTCAGGGTGAACTGTCAGCTGTTGCCCAGATAACACTTGGTAAATAATGTGGACGAAAACTTACTGCCAATAGTTCGACGTCTGGACTGCAGAGACGACATTTCGCAGCAACGTGTCCTGGGTGACACCATCGGCTGTTGACAAGCACTGCCCTTCCTCCTCCCATCCTCTTCCTGCTGCTCTTCACATCTCTGTCCAGCGAGAGACGTTGGAGTCACTCTGTGTAATGAAGCTATGAGTTTCATTTTCTGAAATGACAAAGTATTGAACTTCAATGTTATCTGAGCTGTACCTGGATACTGTATGTGATGGACAGATCCTCGCTGGCTGACGAATGGTGCGCACCAACTGAGCTGATCATTCACCACCATATCCCAGAGTGTTTCAGAGTAATGTGAGACCTTCTGCCCAACAGCTGCAGAATGATTACATACATGGAAGCAAATCTAACAGCATGGTGTGGGTGAGCGGCCTAGTCAAAGTCCAGGTCTTAAACTGAAATGCTTTTGCTAGGACTGTAGATGTTAACAGACCAAAACCGAATCACATGAAGCAACCGTATAAAGACTGGGCCAAGGTGGTTCTGGTCCACTGGGCGCCAATCAGAGACTGATTCGGTCAGAAAGACCTTTTCTATCTTTGTTCAGTAAATACTGACAGCTGTGTTACTATGTCACTTCTAACCTTTTAGCCACCAGAAGGGGTGTACTTACATTAGAGCCACAATCCTGATGAATGAGCATGCATGGAAACTTCTTATTCATGATGAAAACAAAAAAGCAGTAAATCTGCATCAGTAATCAGGAGAGGATTTATTAAACAGCACAAAATTCTTGGTATTTCTACATGTACACAAAATCATAAATAACCCCAAAACCAAAGTTGCGTCCTCTCTGTACTGATGGGATCCAAATCCTTATGATTCAATGCAATAAGCCAGACGGTAGGAGCCACATATTTATAAACCATTTACAGTTGAACCAAACCATCTACAGTATCAAGAGATAGAAGTTAGTCATTCTGCAGAGTAGTTGTCATTAATTCTGGTTATTGGAAATACAAAAGAAACCCTATGTAGTTTCATGTGCTATTTACAGCTGTCTTCTAAAAACAGGTTTTCACCCTCACAAGTGTCTGGAAAAACTAAATCTTTACCATGGCAAACAGGAGGTTTTCCAAAATAAAACAAGTTTCTAATACAAAACTAAAAGAGTTCTATTTGAAGAGAAACCAATTCATTTCTACTGTCCACTGAAGAAAGCATAAAAGAACAAAAACACGGGTCTTCTGGTGGCCACCTACCCAACCAGGGGGCTGATTCTTCGTCATTTCATTTCATACCATCTGATAGAAACAAGTTAGCTTGCTTCACATCCCTCTTGTTAAAATCTGTCTCGAAGTTTTGCATCAATAACTTGGTCATTTGGTTGCTTTTATGTTTCATTTCGGATCAGTGAGCTGTGTGACATCATCTGGCGACAGCATCCTCCACGTTTACCGCTGTGGGGGCCTCACATCAATCTTATTAGCAGCAGCACCTCACAGGAGGGGATTTTTTTGAATCATTTTCTCTCTCTGACTGGGAACATTTAGTCTAGTATATAATTTCATTTCTTACTTCAATACTTTGTTCTCTTGTCTTTTCCATTTTGAAGAGTGGCTAAAAGAAATGGGCCTTTGTCAAAAAACTTTTAGAACCCAGAAGATTTAGAACAGAAGATGGGAAATGCTAGTTAGTTACCAGAAATGTTGATCAACTTTAAACAAAATGATTTCTGACTTATTTGATTAGGATTGTTAACGGTGGGAATACCTGTAACACCTGGGATTTTGTGAAAACAACTAAAAGAAACGTCTTCATGTGGGATTCTTTTTCACTCTAAATAATAAAGGTGCTGAAATTAAAAGTTTCATTTTCCTCCTACTACTGCGATAAAAGGTTCTGGTACATGCGGACAGTGCTGTGTTTCAAAGCTGAAGAACTGGGAGCACAGATCAACAATTCCTCAAATAAAAAGTATTAAGAAAAAGAAGAAGGGAAGGCCTTCTGATGTGGAAAATGAACTGGACAGAGCTTACCAGGCTGTGTAATTAATATGCTGTGCAGTAATACCAGATGAAAGTAGTATTTTGCTTTCACCGTTATTTGTCCCATTTCAAATGCTTCAAATGTTTTGCTTCCAGCTGAAGCATGAAGCAGAGTCCATGTGACATGTGACAACTCCGTGGCTCAGTGTTTGTTTTACTGGTTCATTGGTGCAAAGGAAGAAATCACCAGAAACAGAGCTGTTCAACCTTCATTAGTCACCCTCAGCGGGGAAATAAAGAAATGTAACAAGCCACCTAATGGAGGTGAACTGTGTAACAGTTAAGATCCACCGAAAACCAGCTCAGGACTCAAATAAGGATTTCATTATCAGTTGGTTGACTTAATATTCTTCCACATCTTTTATAAACTCCCCAAGCAGACCACCAACACTGGGAATCCTTAATAAGCTTCCTTTAAAAACACAAATCAAAAACAGGATTCACCTTCTTTAAGAGCAGAAACTAAACTCAACAAAGCTGAAGATATGAGAACTTTCCCCCAAACCCTCCGATTTTATACGTGGGACTCGTGTTCTGGTGAAAACAGCTTTTACTGCAGTTTAAGGCCTCAACACATCTGTTGCTCTGTCCTTACAGATCACAACCACTAACGTATGAAACAACGGTCCTGACCGAGCTGCACGAGGACACATGCAGACCAACAGAAATAAATACATCTAGGATTGAAATACTTGAAGGGTTTCAATATTAAGGCAATGCAGTGGCATGTTCTTGGTGGTTTCTGTTACCAATCTGACAGTAAAAGAAAAAGGAAAAAAAAAAGCAAAGATTACACTTAAAACACACAGATGGGTAAAAACGTTTAGCTTCATGTGTGCACAAAACATGACAGCAACACCTCCAACCACACAGTGGGGCTGCACCCCTAAAACTCTCCACACGCTGCATTTTGTTGACCGTTTTTCAAAAGGGTGTCTGAAACTGGGGCTGCTGCAGCAGCATAGTAGCAGAACCTCATTTTGGAGCCTTCTGTCAATGGTTTTCCTCCCAGTAGAGTCAGTGCAATGCTCAAGGTCGCCTTAAAAAAAAAAAAAAACATCCCAGACTTGGGCTGGTGTGGGGTAAACAATGTGGCTGGCACTGGGGCAAAACCAAATAAAACCACTAGAATTTCTACTAAAAACTCATTAGATGACAAAGAAGAGAAAACTGATTAAAGACTGCGTGGTCCAGAGGATGGGTCACCTCTCCTCTCGCTCTAGTGAATGTAGGCTCTGTAGACGGCAGAAATATCGTTGTCCGACTGGTCCAGTGCTTTCGCCCTCTTGTATACCTGCAACAGGAACAGAGGACGCTGGTGAACAAGGCGACGGCCCCCTCTGTTAAACATGCCACCCCTCAGGGTCCGCTAAAGCACCACTAATCGAGAGAAACAAACACATCAATGTCGAAAATCTAAATACAGAAATCAGAATATCAATGCAAACTTGAACCCTTTAAATAATTCCATTCAGAAAGTGAAACCCTTATTAAATCATTCCAGACAGACAGATTCATCTCAAGGGATTACTTCTGTTCATTTGGATGATTCTGGCTTTCAATGTCTTGAAAAAGTATTCACTCCCTTGGAGGTTTTACCCTTTTATTGCTTTTACAAATCAATTATGAACATGCAGTTTTTTAATGAAAAAAAACAACAAAAAAAAAAACAAAACTTTAATGTCAAAGTGAAAACTGATTTCCATAAAATAACAAAATGAAAATATGTAACATAAAAATGTGATTGTGTAAATATAAACGTTCTTAAAGTGACTGACCTAATTAAACAGAGGTTCAGCCAACTGGTACCAGTAGTCTCTCAGCTAAGTGCAGTGAGTGTGTCTCCAGTCATTGTAATATAAGGACAGCTGGTTCTGGAAGGTCCATTCACTGGTTCATCAGGATTCCTGGCTCCCATTACAGCATGAAGGCTAAAGAACACTCCAAGCAATCAGAGAACGAGATGGAGACAAAAAGATCTCTAAAGCACTGAACATCCCTGGAGGTCAATTAAATCCATCATCAAAACATGGAGAGAATGTGACCCGTGTGTAAACCTGCTTAGATCAGGCTGCCCTCACTGTAGTATATAGTGCTGTGCACTAATACATGAGTCAGTTGTGATCTGTGGGAGCGGGGTGATATGTGTCATGATGCTAAGGTGTTCAGAAGTTGATGGCTAATAAATACAGCTCACGATGAGTCCGTCAAGCTTCTGTCGTCATGTAGTAAAAGGAGTACATCACCATATATTACACTCACAACCTGAGTGACCATGAAGGAGACTAGTGAGAGAGGACACCAGGTTACCATGACTACACTGAAGGAGCTCCAAGCTTCAGCAGCTGCGATGGAGAGACTCTGCAGACAACAACTGTTGAACTGGTTCTTCACCAGTCAGAGCTTTATGGGAGAGTGGTGATGAGAAAGCCACTGTTGAAGAATATTCAGATCAAGGCTGGACTAGAGTTTGCCACAAGGCACGGAGGAAGAGACTCTGTGGTCAAGTGGAAGAAAGTTCTTTGGTCTGATGATACCAAAACTGAGCTTTTTCACCATCAGACAAGATGACACCAAACACATCATCCCCACTGTGAAGCATGGTGGTGGCAGCATCATGCTGTGGGTACACCTCTCTTATAAAGGCAGAAGGTAAAATGCATGCAGCAAAATATAAATAAACCCTGGAGGACAATTAGTTTCCATCTGTCACAGAACTGCTGCTTCACAGAACATTGACTTTCCAGGAAGACGACGACTAGAAGCATCCAGCTGGAGCTACACAGAGATGGTCTGAAGACAAGCTGGAGGTTCTGGAGCGGCCCAGTCTGAGCCCAGAGCTGTTCACCGCTGATGCCCACCATCCTGACAGAGCTGGAACAGTTTAGCAGGAAGACTGAAGGAAAACTCCAGATGAGCAGCCGGACTGAGACCTGTCCACACTGCCGTCCCAGCAGAGGAGCAGCTACTGATACTGACTGGAGGGCGTTGAAGAATTACACAATCACTTATTTCATGCTACATATTTTTATTTAATTCACATTACTTTGTAGAGTTTTTTTATTTTGTAGATTGTACATTATTTTTACTTAGACATTAATGGGTTTTTGTAAAAGAAAAAATGTTAGACAAAATTTTTTTTTAGCAGGACTGATTTGAAAAAGCAATAAAAGAGTAAAACATCCATTAGTTTTTCTAGACACTGTACAGCAAACAAGAACCCAAAGTTCACTTTTCAGAAAACTACAATATTATATCGGAGTCGGACCACTAAAAACAATTATTTTCAAGTATAAACGTTTGTCCATGTACGGTACAGCGAGGCCTGTCGGGATAAGCAATAACTCAACGAATCGCATGATCAATTAAAATGCGCTCGATAATTTCCGGGAGCTTGTTTGTTTGTTTACGTCGCGTCTCTCTCTGTTTCCACCAAAGAGGCTGGATGACAAAAAGCTTCACTCGGATGCATCGAGTTCCTCCTCCCCTCCCGTTTCCTTGGTAATGGGCTCAACACACGGGGAGCGATAAACGGCGGCGAAAAGCGTGGGTTTTTCGCCACTCGGGGTGGACCCAACACACGGGATGCGACGACGTCGACAAAAGTTGAACAATTTTCAACTTTTTCGTGTCGCGTCGCTAGCCCGTGCGTGCACGTCTGCGTGTACGAGCTCGAAATGTGACATTGTTGAAGTTCCCTAGGAAACGAATGGAGGAGGAGCGGCGCTGCCTCTCGTGTGTCGAGCCCGTAAGGAGTGAACCGTCCCTCGCATGAGTTACCTGCCAGGCTCATGGGCTCTTAGCACAGAGAGCAGCATGAAAGCCCGTGAGGACAGGACCGGAGCCGCAAGCCAGGGAGACGCTGGTTTAAAAGCCGAGCGTGACAACTGCAGGCTGGGAACACTTTGAATGCGAACCGAATGACCGAGGTGAAACACTGAACCTGTGGAGCCGCTATGCTGTAAAACATAGCGGCTAAATACGGCAACACGACAGTTTTTCCAGCTTGGGGGGTGGACTACAACCAACTGGCTGTCTCCGTCTTACTGACAGTCCGCAATCACTGTGGTGTTTAATCGACCAGCGCAGAATGGTGCGCACTAAAACTGTTCGATGCTGCCCGTTAATCACACTGAAAAGCCAGCGTTTCGAAAAATGCTGCAAACATTTGACGCCCAGTACACAATAGTGGGTTTATACCCCCCTGCCACAAAAGTCCTAACTAGCAGTATTGCCTGTCTTTCTTGTCTGAACCTAATGATTAATACATTTTGAAGGGCAAGTTTGTTTGCAGACACTTCATTTATTTATGGTTTGGTTATATATTTTGGATCTTTAAAATGTCTTCCAGTTCCATTCCAAATTAGTTTATTGATCTTTGAGAGGGTGTATTTGGATTATTATGCCATTTTCATACTATTAGTTAACAATGGTCTCAAAACCACTACAATAATTTCTGGGACAATTAATCACCCAGCAAAATTGATCATGGCAGGTCTATGTACAGTATCTGCACCCAGGTCTTGGTCTGGGCTCCTTTAGCATGAATTCCTGCATCAGTGCAGCGCAGCATGAAGGAGAGCAGCCTGTGGTTCTGCTGAGGGGTTCAGGAAGCCCAGATTGTTCTGATAGCTATGATCTGCTCATCTTCATCGTTGGTTCTGGTGTCTCTCATCTTCCTCCTGACAACACCCCATAGACGCTCTCTGGGGTTCAGATTAGGCCCTTTGCTGACCAATCAGGTTCAGTACCACCATGGTCACTGGACCAGCTTCTGGTACCTTTGGTACTGTCCTGGACTTCAGGAAACCCAGTGGACCAGAACCAGCAGATGACATGGTGACCCATCACTGACTGGAAACGTCACACTGGACCTGCAGCAACATGGATTCTGGTCCTCTCCACTCTTCCTGACTCTAGAAGCTTCTGTTTCCAGATGAAACGGAAGCTTTACTTTGGACCACTGAGCAACAGTCCAGGTCAGGTTCTCCTCATTCCAGGTCAGATGCTTCTGATGCACATTGTAATATGTACATAATTTTTTTGTAATCTGATTTTGGGGTTTCATTTTAGTCCCAATTATTGAAATGAACAGGAAAAAAAAGTGTATAAAATCAATCTACATACATTATGAATTTTACTTTTTGAAATGAATTAGAAAAATAATTTCACTTTCAATGATATCCTAATTTAGAGATGAGCTGTCAAACACAGGAGTACCTCATTGGCTGCTGCAGCCATCGGAGTTGGATGGTTGGCCATGTCGCCCATACAGATGGCTAGCCTCAGGTCCTTCTGAATGTGTTTCAAATAGTAGTCTGGTTTAAAGTTGCCCTGCAGAATATCTGGAAGAAACAGAAACACCATTGTTCTGCGTCTGCCTGAACAGCATATGGCCGTACATCTGTTTTAAAATGTCGCCCTTCATGCGAGTCTTTTTACAGCAGAACTTAGACTAAAAACAACAAAAAGATTCACGTTGTCAAGAACCAAAATCCATGAGTCAGAACAGAAAGACTCTTGCAGAGACTTACTCTGACACTTCTGGTCCACAAAGGTGCTCGCCATCTGGCCCTGGCACAGGATGTCAAGGAAGGTCTGCTGTGATTGGCCGGTGGCCTGAGCCAGAGTGAGACCCTCTGCGATGGTGGCCATGAAACTGCCCTGGACCATGTTGAGGATAAGCATCATCCTCGCTGCGTTGCCTGCTTCACCTTGAGACACAAAGCCACATGGTCTTAAGTCACACACTTCAAGACATCCACTACAGTAGAAGCTGCACTGCAATATTCTTCATATCCCTTGGACATATTTTATGTGACAACTTAAAGTAAAGTAGTGCCTGTTCGTATAGAAGGAAAATGATTCATGATTTTCAACTTTTTTTTTTTTTTTTTTTTTTTTTTTTTTTTTTTTTACACAAAAACTGAAAAGCGTTGAGAGCATTTCCTTCTTTCATTCTAACCCCTGGAAATGCTTTGATCTGAACCATTCTTGTGTTAGTTTTTCCACAAAAAATAAAGCTGTCGGTCCACAGCTGTACTATATGAGAAATGTTGTTTGGAGTTTGCAGTGATGTAAATCACAGGCCAATCAACAAATGCATCCAGCTGTAAATTAAATCGCTTCCGTGTAATACAATTCAAATTCAAAAATACTTTATTCATCCCAAAGGGAAATTAAATGTTGATGTAACTCATTAATCAAGGAGTTATTATAGATGGTGATGGCTGTGGGCAGTAAAGACCTCCTATAGCAGTCTGTTTTACAACCAGTCCATAGAAGCCTCTGACTGAAGGGACTCTGTTTTCCAATGACAGTCTCATGAAGAGGATGTCCAGGGTCGTCCATAATTTTCTTGATTTTATATAAAATCCTTCTTTGCATCATCAACTCCAGAGGTTCCACAGTCGTCCCCAGAACAGAACCAGCCTTCTATATCAGGTTGTTGAGCCTTTTTAGGTCCTGGTTCTGATGCTGCTGCCCCAACAGATGACGGCAGAGGAGATGACGCTCTCAACAATAGACTGATAGAAGATCTGCAACATCTTGCTGCAAACCTTGAAGGATCTTAGCTTCCTCAAGAAGCTTCTTATAGACGGCTTCACTGGTGAGTCTCCAGTCCAGTCTGTTGTCTAAATAAACACCGACGTATTTATATTCCTCAACCACCTCCACTTCTTCTCCCATGATGGAAACAGGGTTTGATCTGACCCTGTTTCTCCTGAAATCTACAATCATCTCCTTTGTTTAGTTCACATTCAAGATGAGATGATTGTTTCCACACCATGACACAAAGCGGTCCACCACCTCTCTGTACTCAGCTTCTCGTCCATCTCTGATCCACCCGACCACTGCAGGGTCAGCTGAGTATTTCTGGAGATAACTCAGCGCGGCTTGTACTTCCCCTGAAGTGAGAACGGAAGACAGAGAACAGCTGTGCAGGATCTGTTAATGGAGCTGAATCTGGCCAGGGCAGACTGAGGCAGAACCGGTTAGAGGCGCTCTAGTGGAAAAGCGGCTTTAGACCATGTAGACTCTTTTTTCCGTCCATTCTTGTGTCGGGATGGGAATTGAGAACCAGTTCTCAGTGGTTCAGGTCTTTGGAATCATTAATCTGTTTGTTAACGATTCCGCTTGTTGGTTCCAGTAACATGAGATGCATTTGTGTGATGACGTATTGTACATGCTCTGTATGTTGATTTAGAAAATATCCAAGATGGCGTCACGGCAGAAGCGCTCCAAAGTATGATTACATTTCACAAAAAAGACATTACGGTCAGTTGCACCATGTGCAGAGCTTTAAATCACAATAAAAGCATGAGATACCTCCAGCGTCCTCAAACAGTTGACTATACAGCATGCAGCTGATTGGCACGAAGGTAAAGTGTTTGATACGGCGGTGGCTCTTGGAGGGGGCCGTGGGGGCTTCCAGTCTCCTGCCATAAATCTCGCCGGTAACTTTCAACTCCTCCACGTCTTAAGTTACTGTATTAATGTTAACCCCATACTGTATGAATAATCTCCATCTCAAATTAACATTTACAGTCATGTTCAATAAATTAGAATATGGGTTCTGATGAGGCTCGTTTGTCAGATTAAAAGAACCTTTTGAAAACAACCTTTAAGCTGGTATTTAACATCTTTCATTCGACCCACTGCATTAAGAATGTTTTTTTTATTGGTCTGATGTAATATTCTAAGCTTAAATGTCAGTTTAAGAAACTGTCATGAACATAAATGCTTTAAAACATCAGTCTGTGTGGAATTAATCTATATAATGTGTTTTAACTTGTGAGCTGAGTTACTGAAATACATGAACTTTTCATTAATATTCTAACTTATTGAATATGACTGTAGTTTATGAGAGTGAGGCTGGTTCAGAAGTAAGCTCTTGCACACTTATCTACCTCTTTCATCGAGGCAGGAAGGAGTATGCCAATGACAGAGGCTAAAATAAATAACATCTGAGAAGGTGTTTTCCACAGCTGGACACATCAGACCAATGCCTGTGCTGCTAGCTGAAGCCATTTACGCCAGACGAAGTGGCAACTTTCAAAAGCTGGAATTGCAAGGCTAAACCAGCTGCTGGTAGTCGATCAAAGCTTGGCTACCTCCTACCTCTGACTAAATCTTTTGGTCAGAAATAATGGGACTGAAGCAGCAAAGAAATACTGATGAGGAATGTGCATCACTCACTCAGGTAAATGATTTGCCAAATCATCAGAGACATGTTCACAGCTCTATTACAGCAACACCAAGACATTTTTTAAACACTTTGTAAAAATCGTGATGGACTCAACTAATTCCAGGTTGGATATAATTACAAGGGAGGTGCAAGATCTATAGTCAAGCATACAATTCACACAGAAAGATGTTGATGATCTGAAGATCACTCAAGCAAAACAGTCTGATCATTGTAACACAATTCAAACTGATATTATGAAGTTATGTGAAAGCTTACAAATCATCCTGGATAAGCACGAGTACCTGGAATGTCAGTCAAGGAGATACAATATTGTAATTGATGGAATACCTTAAGTCCCGGGTGAATCCTGGGTAGACTGAGGAGAAAGTGAAAGACATACTGAAGCAGAAGTTGCAGCTACAGAGGGAGATTGAGGTGGAGCAGGTACATCGCACAGGTAAACCTGAGGCTGCCAAACAAAGACCACGATCTATAATTGTCAAGTCTGCGTTTCAAGGACAAGGTTGGAGTCTTACAAAGAGCCAAGAACCTTAAGGGCACGAAAATATTTATTACGAAGACTATACAGACGCTGTGCGGTCAAAAAGCAAAAGAACTAATGCCAAAGTTGAGAGCTGCACGTGAAAAAGGAGATATTGCATACCTCAGACATGTTAGGTTGATCATCCATCCTTGCACGAGCACTCCAAGTTAAGCTCCGCATAAATGAAGGTATGACTACACAGAAGACTTGTCTAACACTTTCATGGCTAACACATTACAAACAACTAAAGACAGGATTATGTATTGGACACATTAATATAAACAGTCGCTAAACTGTTATTTGAACATAAATTGCACATTCTTGCTATCTCAGAGACCCATCTTGACTCTTCCTGTGAAGATACCAAGTATTAAAGGTTACAACGTTTATAGAAATGACAGAAATAGATATGGTGGGGGAGTAGCTGTTTATGTTCAAAATCATGTACTTGTGAAAAGAACTGATATGATGCAATATAGAACTGAAATATTGTGGTTTTTATCTTACCAGAAGCCTATACTATTAGGTTGCTGTTACAGACCACCCAGTGCTAATAATGAATATCTTGATATAATTTGTGAAATGCTAGATAATACTGTTGTGGGTCAGGATATTGACTTCATGGGAGATTTTAACATTGACTGGTTTGCTCAAAATTGTCCCCTGAAGATGCAAGCTGTCACAAACATGTGGACTTACTCAAGTCATAAATAAAGCTACTAGAATATGTGTAAAGCATGATGGAACCAAAACATCTATGTGCATTGATCATATTTTCACAAACTCTCCAGAGCAGTGCAATAACATATTGTCTGTGCCCATTAGCAGTAGTGACCACAATTTGATAATAGTTGTTAGAAATATTAAAGTGGATAGACCCTGGACCCACAATAATATTCAAAAGATCATAAATCCTGATTTAACAATCTATATTTGTTAATGATGTAAAAGAAATCTGTTGGTTAGAAGTGTTTGCAGCCAACAATCCTGAAAATGCTTTGTTGAAGTTTAACAACTTAATTCCACCTCTGGCAGAGAAATATGCACCATTAAAGAAGTTTACTGTCAGGAATGCCATAACACCCATGCCAGATAAAGAACTAAAAGATGTAATGAAAATGAGGGACCAAATGAAAAAAAAAAACTACAATTATTACAGGAAATAATTATGACTGGGGACTCTACAGGAAAATTAGAAATGCGGTTACCAAACTTAACAGGAAAAAAAAAAGAAAACGTATTTTGAAACTCAAGTTACAGAGGTCGAAAATGAAAAAACGATGGAGTGTTTTAAATGATTTGACAGGTAGAAAAAACAAAACCTAGCCAGCCTGTTTGGAGGCAAATGATACATTCATTACTAAATCAAATAAAATTGTAAATTATTTAAATGATTACTTCATTAGCAAACTAGATAAAGAGAAAAGTCAAATTTAAGGGATGATATATCTCATCTATTGATAAGAAATGAAATTATGTATACTAACTAAGTTCAAATTGGTAAGTGTGAGCATAGATAAGGTAAAAGGATTTTCTGATAAATTGTAAAGACAAACCAGGTGGAGATGGCATTGACAGCAGGCTACTCAGATGAAATTGCTCCTGCATTGGCTCATATCATTAACATAAGTTTTACATGCAAAAACAAGCAACTTCCCTTTTCTGGCTTTAATAGTCATCCTATAAGTTTATTACCTGTGCTAGGAAAAATGACTGAAACAATTGTATATGAACAAATAAATAACTATTTATCCACTAACAACAATTTGCAACTCCCAACATGAATACAGAAAGGTTTACTCCATGGCAAAGGCATTGACTTGCATGTCTGATGATTGGCTTAGAGAAACTGAAATGGAAAATGTGGTTGGCATTGTATTTCTAGATTTCTCAGCTGCTTTTGACATAATTGATCATAGTTTATTATTTAAGAAAAAAAAAAGAAACTCTGCTGTTATGGGTTTGAGCAATCTGCACTTACTTGGTTTTACAGCTATCAAATAGGACACCAACAGAGTTCTTTAAAGGAAGTTACTCTGAAACCATATTTACAACATGTGGAGTACCCCAAGGGAGTTGTCTTGGTCCTTTATTATTCAATATTTTCACAAATGATTTACCATATGTATTAAATAAAGCTAACATAATAATTTATGCAGATGATTGCAAACATATATACAACAGCATCAACTAATAAGGAATTAGACAGTTTTAAATAAGGAATTTAAAAAAGTGACAGACTGGATTAAAGCAAATAAGATGGTTCTCAATATATCTAAAACCAAAAAAAGGAAAACTTTACCATATATAAAGATCTAACACCATCAAACGCACTGTTTTGTACAGAGGTATAACTGAATGGAATGTACTACCTAAACATATCAAACTCACTACTAACATACATCAATTTAAAATATTAATAAAACAACATCTATTTAAGTTGGGATCGCATGCATAGATAGTATGATGTGTTGGAACAAATGTAGGTGGGTATGTGTACAGGTGTATGAATCCATCCATCCATCCATATTTTATATATATATATATATATATATATATATATATATATATATATATATATATATATATATATATATATATATATATATATATATAAAAAAGGGAACACCGAAACAAAACAACTCCAAATCAGTAACACCTTTGTGGAGTCAATGTCACTAGTTAGGTGGTAACACTTATTGTGAATCAATTTCACCTGCTGTTGTGCAACTCAAATGGAACATACAACAGGTGGAAATATAAGACTACTGATGTGACTGCATAACTCAGTGCAGCATACATACCCAGGAAGAATGAGGTCTTGCCCATGGCCTGAAAGCAGCTGCTGCAGTCCTCATAAACTGTTCTGTCGCCAGCTGCCAGGATAACCAGCATCCCATCATTAGAGAGCTGCTGGCTTCCTGCCACTGGAGCCTCCAGGAATCGGCCACCCCGTGATGTGATCACCTAGCATTCCAACATTCCAACATACAAAACAGTAAGCGCATCTTTCCCAAGATGATAACTGCTCCCACCGTTCCAGAGGAAAATTCAATTTCATTCGCTGTTACCTGTGAGAGCTCTGTGATGGTCTCTGGATCTACAGTGGACATCTCTATATAGCATTTGCCTGGCCTGATTCCCTGGAGCACTCCACTGGGTCCCAACACCAGCTACAAAGAATCAGATCCAAGCAGAAGAGCCATGATCAGACATTAACATCTTGAAATAACTTTCTGGAAGCAGCTGCTGCTCAGAGCATGATGCAGTTTTAGAGTTCAACTACTCCTAAATGAGTGAGCTGATCGACTGCTAGCTGCAGCAGCTGACTAGATACTCACATCCCTGGCAGCCTTGGGGTCTGAGACACATGAGAAGGTAATGTCACACATGGAGGCCACCTCTGCAGGAGTCCGGCCTAACCTGGCTCCCTCCTGGATGAACAGGTCACACTGAAACATAGCAGAGTAGAGGTCAGCACCCACAGACGACCTTCCACTATCTGACACTGCATGCCCACTTTCATGAAAGATGTTTTACATCAATACACTGAGACATTACAAGCCTCTACGTGTCTAAACCTTTATTTCCTCACTGTCAGTCCTGAAATTAACAAAACTTCTCCGGGTTTAGCTCAGATAGATTTAACAACATTATTCCCATTTACGTTTTAAAGGAAAGAATAATGAGATAGAATATTTAGAGAATGTTAATATTCCTTCAAAGTCAGAAGTTTTCATACATCTCCTCAGTATTTGGTAGAATAGCCTTTTAAACTGGACTGTTGGGTCAAATGTTCTGAGTTTCCTTCCACAAGTTTCTCACAACCATTGCTGTAATTTTGACCCATTCCTCCTGACAGAACCAGTGGACCTGGATGAGGTTTGGAGGCCTCCTTGCTCACACACACCTTTCAGCTGCACCCACACATTTAACATTTTAACCCACTGTCACTGTGCTTTTGGAAGGGCCATCTGTGTCCAAGCTGACTTTCCTAACTGAAGTCTTGACATGTTTCTTCAACATTACATTCCAGTTCCTCCTGCCGCAAAACATCCACACACTATTATGCAGCCACCGCCGTACTTCAGCTGGGACGGCGTTTTCATGCTTACGAGCTTCCCACTTTTTCCTCCAGAAGTACAATGGTAGCTGGCCTGCAATTTTAGTTTTATCAGACCACAGGACATGTCTCCAACAATGTAGGTTTTTATCCTAGAGTTCATTTACAAACTGTAATCTGGCTCTTTGTTGCTTTTGGTGTAATGGCTTCTTCCTTGCCAAGTGGCGTATCAGCCTACGTTTGTACAGGAACAGGTTTCCCTGTGGATAATGACTCTAACCATCTACAGCAGCAGATATTACTACTACAACATTCAGGTGGAGAGCAGATGGAGAGGTCTCTGTACTGACTCTCTCAACACTTTAGAACTGATCTGACCAACTTTTAAAGCCATTCATGGTTTCATCAGCTGTTTCATTACCTTTTCTGCAGTGCGATTCCACACGGTGACAACATGACCCATTTTCAACAAGTTGGAAACGATGCCACTACCCATGAGTCCTAGACCCAGGAAGCCTATCCTGCAGGGTAAAAGCCATGAGGGGTACATCAGCCAAAATCAAAACTGTTACCATTAACCATATGGATTAAGGATGTTAGCAGTTTCCAAATAAAAGCATCCATTTGGCCTATAGATTGGAAATCCTGCAGTCAAAGTGTGTCAGTACCTTTTATCTGTGGGTGTGATACTGCCATTAATAGCTGTGCTGTCTGCTGCTTGGATAGACGTTGAACCTGTGACCTGAGGAAAAATGCTCCTGTTAACATCACTGTGAAGAAAATGTTGAGTTTTTTTTTTTTTCCTTTACCCTTTAATCTACTACTTCCTTTACCTCTTCAATGATTTTCAGCCGCTTACTAATTGGTTCCATTGATGAAGCTGGCTGTAGGGAAAATACACAGGATGAGGAGATCAGTATGCACAAGACCAATGCTAACCTGTCAAGTCAAATTCAGAACAGAGTTACCAAAGGTAAAACTGCTCAGGCTTTCACGTAAAGCAGCTCAAAATGGACTCATGGGATAAATGTGTAAAAATTCATCCACTCTTTGTATTTATAGAGATGAATGTAAAACAACATAACAATCCTCTGCTCTATACCAACATCAAGCAGATAAAACTACATATGACATACATAAGTCATCAAACTGGAACACAGAGTCAATAATTGATGGATTATTAGTTATGCAATTTATTCTGAGTGTCAACGCAGCTGTTGGGGTTACATTAGTAAACTAGAAGCATCATGAAGACCAAGGAACGCCACAGAAAGGTCAGGGACAAAGTTGGAGAGGCAGGAACGCCAAGAATCTATTGGTATCTGACTGAGAATTAAATGTGTCATTTCCTTGTTTTTTTTTTTTAAAGATTTTTTTGGGCTCTCGTGGCCTTTATTGAACAGTAAATTGACAGGAAACAGGGAGGAAAGAGAAGGGGAAAACAGGCAGCAAATAACCCAAGACAAGGAACAGAACCTTGGACAACCACGCCCAGGACCACAGCCCCTGCACAGTGTGAACACTCCCCCAACTGAGCCAGTCATTTCTGTCATATCGATGATGTGAACAAAAAGCTGGATTTATTTTGAAATTGAGACCTCCAGTTATGCATAGAGGTGTGTGTGTGTGTGTGTGTGTGTGTGTGTGTGTGTGTGTGTGTGTGTGTGTGTGTGTGGAGGGGAGGGGTGGCATCAGATGGTATCAGAGGCTGAATACCAATGCTCACTATAGCTTTGGGATTCTTACTGTGAAAAATAAAATAAAAAAATGATAATAAAAAACCTGCTTCATTTTTGTCTTATGAATTCAAATACCAACAAAAGAACTCAAGCTGAAGGGGTATGAACACTTTTGCAAAGCAAAGTAAATAGAAAAGAATGATGAGCCAGTTTGTTTCCTCTTACCTTTTCGGACTGGCTAAGCAGGAAGTGATGGAAATGGGGGTCATCCTTGACAGGCTGGAAAGCAAAAACAGCTCAGTGAGAAAGTGTTTGTGTGACCAGAAGAAACACTGAGCAGAGAGAAAACACAGGGTTAAATCAGAGCAAACCATGGTGGGGGTTTTGTTAAATCTCAATTTGTCAAAAATATTTCTCAACTTGCTCTCCTAATCATTCAGAAAAAAGTCCAAGATGAGCAGAAAGAGTGAAGATGTGTGTGTGTAATAACATGGGAGCCAGCCACGAGACATGGAGCAACACGTGTTCCTCCGGTGTGCAGCTACGCCTGCAGCTTCGACACCATTACAGTCCTGCTTGGAAATGCATTGCTTCATGTTTAAAGCTCTTCTACAGAACTACTGGTTCCTGCTGAGGCTCCAACACTGATCAGTCCCCACCCCACCCCACCCCTTTACAGCCTTCAGGTCTTTTCCACCAAGCAGGGTCTGGGTCTTAACTGGTTCTGTAAAAACCCCTGCTTATTTGAAGTGGGGGTGTTGTGGGGGGGGGGGCTCACGCTGTGTGGCGGGTGGGAGGGGGTTGGATTGGTGGGAAGGTGGTGGGAAGTTGTTAGCTGGCACGGAGCCGGGGGTCGGGGTCCGGACTGGTGTCATTCGGGTTCGGGCAGTGCCCCACCCCGCTCTGGGCTGATGGCCTGCTCCGCTACTGCGGGAGCTTGGGCGGGCTGCTTCTCGTCACCCAAGAATGAAGGGGCCCACCTCCTGGGTCCGGCTGTCCCTCTGGGGTATCGCTACCTGGACCCGGGAGTGTGGAGTATCTTCATGTTGGGCACGTTGGTATGAGTGCCTGTTTATCTGTCAGGTTGGATTCAAGATCGTGATGCACTGATGTCAGAACCACCAGGAGATGTTTAAAGCTGACACTGATGAAGAACAGAGTAAATCATAAAGTTGACGGATTCAGGGAACGAGCAAGTTCACCTACTGATTTCAATTACTCAGTTAAGCAATGGAACCGCTTTGGTGGAAAAGGCCCTTTTGTAGTTTTGGACATTTAACCACTTTGACAACTAATGTTGTCAAGTCATTTTCCATAATCTCTTCACAGGCTCTTGTAGGGAAACGATGTTATATGACACCAATAAATATCATCCAGGTCAGTTAGGAGTTACTTTGGTTTGATCAGGGGCCCTAACCTGTAATATTTTACAAGACTTACCTGGTAAGGATCAGAAGCAAAAGAATTAGAGCATCTGTACATTACATTAGATTTCACAAGAAAAACAAACCTTGCGAGAATCAAAACATTTCTAAAATGTATTTCTGGGATTTGCCGGAAGTTTCTGAGCAATGCAATGAGTTTCTGCATTTGTTTGGAACAAACGTCATGCTTTCAGATTCTCGTTATAGGTCAGCAAAGTCTCGTCCACATGGAAATGAACGCGGTAAATTTTTGTAAACAATTAAAAGGGATCCATTAGCTTTAACAGACTAGCTGAGAAACATTTTAGATGTAAAAACAATACAGTAAAAATACTGTAGGTTGTTTAGCTTTTCTAAACTTAAAATATTGTCACAAGGACGTCACCATATTGTTTGCACTGCAATACATCCTGGGTCGATGGCGTATGCTAGGTGCTACAGCTCTAGCTCCATCCAGCCAGAACAGTAATTTCTATGTAATACTTAACGCTTAACCCTTTCAATTTGAACCAGAGCGTGTTGCTATACAGTGGGTCAAAAAAGTATTTGATCAGCCACTGATGGTGCAAGTTCTCCAACTTAGAAAGATGAGAGGGTAATTCTCATCATAGGTACACTTCAACTATGAGAGGCAAAATGAGAAAAAAAAACCCAGGAAATTCCATTGGAGGATTTTTAATGAATTTGTTTGTAAATTATGGTGGAAAATAAGTATTTGGTCAATAACAAAAGTTCAACTCAATACTTAGTAACATAACCTTTGTTGGCAATGACACAGGTCCAATGTTTCCTGTGAGTCTTCACCAGGTTTGCACACACTGTAACTGGGATTTTGGCCCATTCCTCCATGCACCTCTAGAGCAGTGATGTTTTGGGGCTATTGCTGGGCAACATGACCCATCAACTCCCTCCACAAATTTTCTATGGGGTTGAGGTCTGGAGACTGGCTAGGCCACTCCAGGACCTTGATATGCTTTTACAGAGCATCTTGTGTTTTGTTTAAAGACTCGAGTTCACAATAACCTACCCCCATCATCAGCCCAGCATGCATTGCGCAGATGAAAAAAAAAAAATTAAAAATAGTGACATCCTTAGGCAAAAAAAAAATATATAATAAAGATATACAGTTTTTGAATTATGAGTTTTTACGTATCACAAATAACTTTGAAGTTAATAGGACAATTACATCATATTTAGGCCAACATGTTCAACTAGTCATGGATCCCTTTGAGAAAAAATGTGCGTTCAAATGACAGGATGCAGAACCACGGAAAACACTACTGTAGGTATGCAAGGCCAATCGGTGGCGCTGTAAGACTGCTACAGAACGATGCAAAAAAGAAGTCATGTGACGTAAACATGTGGTACTCCTTAGGCAGTTGAGCTCATAGTTGAAGAGGAGCAGTAGATTCAGCTGAACAGCCACAGCAAAGCTAATTTTGGTCTTAGCATAAACGCAACACTGAACGGTGCCATGTTTATTTGTGAGAGTGAGGCGCATCCGGGTCACAGTGAGAGGTGGAGCTACAATGTCACTGTATTTAAAAAAAAAAAAAAAAAAAAAAAAAAAGACACTGACATGTACACACTGAAGCATAAAACAGACTTTTTGAAATTTTTCCACTCTGGGACTGTGCCGGATCCGTGAGGGCGCACAGCCTAAATGACAAAACACCTTTGCTAATACACCTAACCTTACACCTTTGCTAAAAGCCACAATAATGGGAGAAAGAATATGTCAGAGATTTATTGATTAATATCCCCAAAATCAGAAGTTTACTCAACATTTAGTAGCGCTGTCTTTGAATTGGATGATTTTGGTCAAAGGTTTTGGGTTTCCTCCCTTGCTGGAGTTCTGCTCCATTCCTCCTGACAGAACTGGTCTAACTGAGTCAGGTTTATAGGCCGCCTTGCTCAAACATGCCTTTTCAGATCTACCCACAGCTTCTCCATAGGACTGAGATCAGGACGAGTGATGACCATACCAGAACATGGACTTGTTGTCCTGAAGCAACTTTTGAACCACTTTGGCTGCTGAGGGTCATAGTTCATCTGGTAGACCCATTTAGACCCAAGCTTTAACTTCCTGGCTGATGTCTTTAGATGTTTCTTCAATATTTCCACATAATGTTCATTCCCCATGATGCCATCTAATTTATGAAGTGCACCATTTCCTCTTGCAGTAAAACAGTCCCATAACATGATACTGCCACCCCCATATTTCACAGATAGGATGGTACAAGCATCCCACTTCTTCCTCTCCGTGTTCTGGGCTTAGTCTACACATTTTGGACCAAAATACTTTCATCTCTGGGACACAGGACGCATCTCCTTCCTGAACGGTATGATGGTTGGATATTCCCATCATGTCTCTACTTGTGCATAATTGTTTGAACAGATGTACGCGGCTCCTTCAAGCTTCTAGAAATTGTTCCCAAGAATGAACCAGGCTGGAGCAGCTCCATGATCCTCTTCCTGATATCTTGGCTGATTTCTGTTGACTTTCCCATCGTGTCAAACCAGAAAGTAGTGAGTTCCAGGTGTGGCCTTAAAATACATCCACAGGTGAGCCTCTAAATGTCTCAGTTAACCTGTCAGGAGTTCTCACAGCCATGGCATCACCATTTGTGCTTTCCCTCGCTGTTTAAAGAGACAGTATTCATTCCGTATGTAAATTTTTAATTTTAAAGACAGCAGTAAATAGATCTGACATATTCCCTCGTTATTGTGGCATTTAGCAAATAGAAATAATGATGGTGATTGTAACCGACGTAGAACAAGAGAAGTTTGGTCTGACAACTTCAGACAGGGAGAAAAAAAAAGTGTCTTTTTATTCGGTGTATGTAAATTTCTGGTTTCAACTGTAACACCTATGCAAGTAACAAAAAAACAAAAAACAGCCCTCTCCTTCATGCTGGCACATTTAGGTTTCTGAAGCACTGAAGGACTAAAGTAAGGCTTTCTGCCAACATGTTCCACAAAGAGGAAACGGTTGTTTTTGTTCAGATTGCGCAGAAACGAGGAAATAAGTGGATTCTGCTTAAACACAGTTCACCACAGCAGCAAGGCTTCGTCACCGTGGAGACGAGCACACACAGCAACCTACTCCTAGTTTAGTCTGTGTGAAACTCATTGAAATGGAGGGAAACTCAAGTCTGTTATAATTACTGTAGAAAGGTTTCCAGGAAAAAGACATCTTAGCTCATTTACTACTCCAGGGTTCCCCATTTCATTACACACACATACACACCTGGGCTCGAACTGGCCTGATACTCCTTCATTCAGAGAGCTCACCCCTTCTCTGAGGGAGCGTTCTGGTTCTCTTTACTGCCACATGATCAATAAATCAGGACCCGTTCCTGAAGCTCTGCTTCCACAGTCGCTGACCATCTCATGATCACACAAACACCCAACACACAGCATCAGCAGTCAAAGGTGAGCACCAAACAGGTCAGAAGGGAAAGGTCTGCAGTCGGTGGTGATTTAAAGCCAAAGTTAGGGTTAAAGTCAGGAAGAAAAACAGCAAGGCAAAGCAGGCTTGGTAGCAAGGGGAGGCAGGGAGGGGTTCACCTACACTGCTTTCCCATTTGAATCCTGAACCAGGTCCAGCCCCCAGCCTCTCAATAGCGGACGGCTCAGGGTCAGAATCAGTTAAGTCCTTAAAGAGGAAAAAGACACATGTTCACCTTTAAAATAAAAGGAGTGGGTGAATCTGTAAAGGTCCACAGTTGCTGAGGAGAGGGGTGCATTTTTTATTTATAGAGCAATGTTTAACAGCAAAGAAGGAGCTGCTGTAACTCAGAGTGTGTGTGTGTGTGTGTGCGTGTGTGCGCGCGCGCACCAAGGGAAGGCATCCAAAACCTGTTTGAATATCAGGGAACGTCTCTGCATTGTTAGAAGACACCAAGAGGAGGCCTCCTAAAAACACTGCTGGACTGCAGCCAGGTACACACTGACACTACAACTAGCTGCACACACACCTATGATGGGAGTGTGTCTGAGGATAGAGTGGAGACCAGATGCTTCAACGGTTCATGTCCTAACAGGATGTTTCACTTGTACGGGACAACGATTCCTAGGATTCTCATGAATTATCAGGAAGTTGTTGGAAAACAACTGACTGGACTTGAAATGAACAGTGTCCTGATATAAAGCCACACATTTAGCACACTGTGTCGGTTGATGTGGACTGAAACACACTGCTGGAGTGGTGCCACATCCTGCGTGGCAGCAACCCAATCCAGAGCATTTCCCCATCACTGAATGCTGTTCACAGTGGGATTAGTGCACGTGTCTCACCAGCAAGTCAGATTTGGACCAACCGCACAAAATGCTCTCTGAGCTCCCTGACATCATGGTCTTCATCTTTAGTTGAAAAACATTCTGCTGTTTGAGATCACCTCAAGCCCCCAGTGCTGACCCCTACTGCTCTACTGTTCTCTAACATAGAAAGTACTCCTGAATCAGCTCCTCTGTTTCTTCTCAGAGGCCCAGTCGGTCGGGCCAGATGATGGCTCACACTGAGCCAGGTTCTGGTTCCGCTGGAGGTGTCTTCCTGTTAAAGAGGAGTTTTTCCCTGTCCACTGTTGCTACATGTATCCTAGGTAGGAGGGACTGCTGTAAAGTCAGCAACAACGCCATCTGCTGGTTTTCCTTAGAAAGTGAATCACAAACATAAGATTGATTGCATGAATTTATACCTAGGATTGAAATGCAATGTATGTAACTGACTTCGACTGTCTGTAAGACGAGATTGAAAATATATTTCGGTATATAATTTTTTTTTTTTTTGTTGTTGTGAACTGGCACTAGATAAGCAAAATGAATTCAATTGAATTGCTCCAGACAAACAAATAAACCTTATTTGGTTTCTAACCCAAATAAAGATGGAAGTGGTGGACGGGATCACACCACATGAAAACGTGTCATGGATGCCAGAATGAGACCTGGCATGCCTAATCCTGACAAAGAAAATCAATTATTTTTAAAGATGAAAAAAGACAAGAAACACAAATTCAAGAGGACAAAAAACAGGAAAAAAAAAAAACCTGGAAAATGGAGACTTATTTACTCCCATTTGAACATGTATTTGAAAAATTATAGATTTTAAGCAAAAGGCATTTTCTTTACTACACACTGTGAACTTTCTGGGGCACCACTGACCTTTTCAGAAGGGTCCTTCAATGCACTGAGGTCCTCATCGTCCTCCTCTAGAATTTTCAGTGGTTTGTTGGATGTTTTTTTCCCTTTTGAATCTCCTTTACCATCAGAGTTCTGTCAAAAACACACACTGTCACTTCAAGCTTCCATCCAAACACATCTGAGGGTCTGAGCAGGTGTCCGGTCTACCAACACAAGAGCACCGTCACCATCCAGGTTTTGACTTGTTACCACAGGGCTGACTGGTTTAGAGCTAAGTCTTTTACATGGCCTCATTTCTAATCTGAAGACCCACTTTAACCTGCAACATTAGTAGTTTTCCATCTGAGCTGAGACATTTTACTACTACTGAAGTGCCTTGAAAAAGTATTCCCACTCTAAGCTAACTCACATTTTGTCACTTTGCAGTTAATGTGACAAAATATGACAAAGTCGTGATGGTGGTGGAGTGTAAGAACAATGACTCATGGTTTATAACCTGCTACGATACAGAAACGTGGAAAGGGCAGAGCACATACGTATTCAGGTGAACCTGCACCCCAGTCTCACGTCTGCTGCAGCCTCTAACAGGTTTTAGCTCCACCCACCCTCCCATCAACTCTGACCAGTTTCCCCATTCCTGCTGCACACAAGCATTCCCACATCCTCTCTCTGTGTCCAGATGATGACTGATCAGAGCTCTGGGATGTTGCTCTAGATCCCAACCCTGCTTCAAACTGAACCAGAACCTCCTCCCTGACCTGCTGCTGGGTTCCAGGGTCTCCATGATGCTGGTTCCTCTCTAAAGAACCTTTGAGGTCAGAGGTCAGACAGCTGTGTTTAGACTCAGCTTCAGTAACACACAGCTGGACTCTGTTTACTGATCACTGATCTGAAGGCAGTGTCGGTCTAAAAATGGTTGACTACATATGCACACCACACTTATCAGCTGTATCATTTTCCCTCTAGCGGTTGTATCACATCAAATAATTGAAAGACTGTTCTTGGCCTTTTGCATGTCAATAATATGACAAACCATAGTATCTTGTCTTTTATATACTAAAAGACAAGATACTATGGTTTGTTCCAGAAGTCGGTCCAGGCCCCCCTCCCTCCATCACCTGCTCCTTTCCTTTGGCTTTCTTCAGGTAGTCTTCCACAGCATCGACAGCCTGCTGGAAACGCTTTCCTTTATTTATCTTGATCATGTCTTCTTTGTGGGGGTGGTAGGGCTTCAGCTGTTCTACTTTGATCCAGGCGCTGGTCAGACAGACACAAGAGCAACTCTAACACATCTGCCAAAGAATGTAAAGCGTGTTCAAATCAGAGCAGGTCCTCATACTTACTGGTCTTCAGTTCCAAAGAATTTCACAAAGTGGCATTTTTTGCCTCTGGGCTTTTTCAGGTCCTTGGGGGGACTTACTATCTGAAACCGAAAGAAATATTTCACAGTAAATAAAGAATCATATTGCATTGATTGACTGAGGTTAATGTAAAGGTGTTGTCCCTTACCTTTCCAGGCCATGGTGGGTAACGGCCCAGCTTGCCCCTGAAACAACCACAGATATTAGCAGAAGTGTTCCCTCTAGTGCTGAAACATTAAACATTAAAACAAATAACTCGAGAAGTTGCTGCAGGCCTTGGTCTTAGATTGGAAGAATCGCTCCACATTGCCTCCCTAAGCTCAACATTTGAAGCTTCATCTCTCTTTAGCCATCTGTTGAACTAGACTGTTATTTAAGGACCCAAGAATGTCATTAAGCACCTAAATTAGCAATGTTACAGCAATACAACAGAAACATCAGCTCTGAGACCCTTTGTTTGTTCCAGTAGATATAGCTTAGTTCCACTCAAATCTATAACATAAAGTCAAAGGTTTGTTGGCTCCACCAAGCTCCACTTCCAGCTAATCCTCTTTCCTCCAAGCACACAGTTTTCTTTTGTGTTTGTTTCAGGCCATCAAATAAAAACTTTAATATCATACAAAGATAATCTGAGTGAACATGAAATGGATGGGCCACACTGCCAGCAATAACTGCCCCCGAGGGTTTGTGATAACTGGCAATGAGTTCAGATTACATACAAGAACAGCATGTTTAAGTTCATGTCACAGCATGGAAAGAGATTTAAGTCCAGACTTTGACTAGGCCACTCCTAAACCTTCCATTGGTCTCATTCCATTCAGAGTTGTAAAAACAAAAAATACATACTTTCTTTTACACCAGTTCAATAAAAACTCCACACATCACAAGATGATTTTCAGCAACATCTGTTAAGAGTATGAAGACCAAATTTAGGTGTGACTGTTGGGTATGTGTGATTTTAAGAGAGCAGACTCAAATTATTCCAGAATTTAGAAAAAAAGTGAAATAACCCTTTACTGATGGCACCAGATCTAAGGCTACTTTCATGGTAGGCATGGTCTGTTTGCTGCTGTCAGGGTACAGAAAGGTTTGAAAAATCCAAATATTATTAATGTTGCAACAGTCGTACGACTTGCAACAAATAAATTAATAATTTAAAGGTGTTACCGTCGTCGTGTGCTGGGTTCAGAACAAATACAGAACCCTAGAAAATAAGTGATCAATTACGCTGCTGGAAAAAAAAAAATCATTTTTCTCCACATCAACAACAGGTTTTAAAGAAAAGGTTGGTTCTGGGATGGCTCACCAGTGCCACCAATATATTAGAGCCTGAATGCATGGTACTTGCAGTCCAAGCATTAATCTATGTATGAATATCAAAATAAAACAAATAAATGATACAGATATTTTTCAACAGTAATACTCATATTATACTGTAGAAGCAGTGAGAATAAGCAATTATATGTTTGTTTTCATGGTCTTGTCTAAAACTTGGGGTGAGTTGCCAGTTCAAACCCCTGCTCCATCTGCCTTAGTTGTTGTGTCCTTGGGTCAGATACTTCACCCACCTGCCCTGCCTGCCGGTGATGGTCGGAGGGGCAGCCATGCAGCTGTCAGTGTGCCCCAGAGCAGCTGTGGCTACAATGTAGTAGCTCACCACCATCAGTGTGTCAATGAAGAAATGTAGTGTGAAAGAACTTTGGAGTCCTCCTGACTTGATAAAAGAGCTAGACAAGCACAGGCCATTTGTTGTCATATCATATTTTTTCTGAAGTTCATATTTTAGGTGATATACCTACTGAAAGTAAACAAAAACAGAGCATGGTTCTCAAAGGTGCAGGGTTGTATGAGCAGTCTGGTGTCAATGAGAACTTCATAGAGTTTTAGGAGCTAAAATTTAACTGAATGTGTTCTAATGTGCTGATCCACGGTTCTAGTGGATCTGGTGTTTCTGTCCCACTGGAAACTAATCATGTAGAAAATGTGTTTGCAGAAGTCTGGTCAAAGTCTAACTATTTCACAAGGCCGTGTAGGCTTTAATTGAGGTTTTACTACTTTGGGTTGTTTAAATACCAGCACAGCCGATTAACTATAGTTGAGATTAAGAGACCTTGGCTGCCTAAAAACAGTACTTCACTTTTCCCGGTAAACATACTGGTTTACCCAGGCGCTGAGATGAAGGAACTCGGAGGCTTGAAGGGACTAAAGACCAGTCAATGTTGTCATGTTTTCAGTAGCATGTGATCCACTCCGGTTGGTTGCTGACCGTTTAAATCCAAATGAGAGGAAACTATCTGTGGCTCTTTACGTCGTTTTCTGGTTTATCACCTGGAAGTAGTTATAAACGAAACGCCACAAAACAGCTAAAGAGACGCATGTGAAGAAAACAAGAGCTAATGCTAAGTCAATAACACGGAAGCCGAGCAGGCGCACAGTCTAACGAAATCCGCTGGGAGCTATGATACTAGCACAGCTAGCACAACATGTCAACAAGAAGAAACTCAGTCAAAGCTTTACAAATTCAATCAGCAGTTCACGGCTCTGGAGAGCAAAAGGACACTTTGTGACCGAATAAAGTAACTCTGCAAGCTTTAAACCCTGATCCAGCAGTTGGTCCGCTGACAGGGAGATAGCGGCAGCTAACTCCGCTTGGTTAGCAAGTTGTTTGGATCGAACACCAACTAAGCCACTCCACTCTGTTAATTCCCCCTAACACAAACAAAGCGGGATCTTTTTTTTAAAATTGGCAGCTACAGCAGCATGGTATGCAGTTTGAGCTGAAAAGGGAGCGCATAGTAGTGTTTAAAGGTCATCTCACCACACTAAATCCCCGATCCTGAGATGCACCGCCGCCATCTTTCAACTTAAATAAAACGTCGCACTGAATGAGAGGAAAAGACGACACACACCCACTAAACCCTTCCTGCCTGCGTGGGCGTGAAACATCCGCCCCCTAGTCTGACAGCATTCAACAAACAGCATTCAAAATAATCAAATATGAACATCAAAAATCACGGGTTGAAATAGTAAGAAAACTTAATTATTTCTAAGATCGAAGTTAAAATTTAATCACAGCTATGGTCAAGTTTTTCTTGGTTCCATCATAATTAAGTGATTATTCTAGTTAGGTATTAGTATTTTTTTTAGTATATTTTTACCATGAGAGACCAGCTCATGGTAAAAATATACTAAAATTATAATTTAATTTATAAATAAAAATTGTGGTTTTAACCACAAGGAAAAGTAATATTTGATGCTTTGTTAATGGCTTGCCTCATTTATATACAGTGATAAACATATTTATCAGAACTAGCAATAAAGATGTGCAAAAGTCTTCAAATAAATGCTTTAAAAAAAAAAAAAAAAAAAAAAAAGTAACAAAATCTCATCCTGAAAAATGTTGAAAATCCTTACTTTAATTTCAGTAAAATTTTTCAGCGAGGAAAGACCTCGTGTTAATACGTTATTTTTTTACCAAAGGGATTGGTGGAACATGTATTGGTCCCCTTGTTTAATACTTAATTGCCCAACCTTCTTTTTCCAACAGGACAGCTCTTAGACTTCCTCTTTCACATTTCACCAGATTAATGCATAAAGAGAAAAGGATCTTTGATCATTCCTCTATGAACAGTCTTTCAAAATCATCATGAGTCCTGCTCCTTCTCACCTTTTCATCCCACAGGTTTCTCTATAAGATTTGGTTTAAAAATCTCCTGTTCAAAGAGTTCATGATGATATGCACAACAAGGTTCCAGTGCCTTTAGGAAAAAGAGAAACAGGCTCATAGCATCACACATCTTCCGCTATGCTTAACAATGGATGTGAGGTGTACTCTGTTTGTTAATAAGTTATTTCACAAGAACATATTAATAACAATTAGTCCACATTTTCTTGACTCTTGTTTGTTGTCCATCAGTGCACATGGAGTCAATTCAACAGGACATATACAGTATACACTTGGCATGCAGAGTGTGAATGCATGGCACTTGAAATATGATATCCTCCAAAAACATCAAATAGAAAAATATCAAATAGCTTCTTGCGCAGCCTGGTGGCTAAAAGAAATGAGCCTCTGTGTTTTTACCACATTTATACCCCTGGGAAATAGAAAGTCAACATTAAATCTTTCTTCAGTATACAGGTGGGAGCGCTCTTTAGTCCTTGATTTTAGACAGAAGCATTATCATCATGACAAATTAATTTTTCATCAGAAAAACCTACCTTGGATCAACGGAATGAGAGGAGTGTTTAAAATTCTGATGTTTGAATGTATATTTCTTGTACCATCTGCGCTGCTCTTTTGCTTGACATGCAGCCAACATCAGTAGTAACTATAGAAGTGTTCCTGCTTTCCTCATCTAGTCATCCATGTTTCATTGAGATTGCATCAAACATTCCGGCATCATGATCTCTTTGGCCAATGCAAATTCAGCAGTCCTTACTGAATCTCACCTTCATCTGTCAGTCTATGACTGCTTCCCTTAAGCCCAGTAGAATCTTGTTTTTTTTTTTTCTGATAAGGGACCTAAAAAGGCTCATTAACCTGATAAAGAAGGCTGGTTCTGTTCTGGGAACAACATTGGAACCTCTGGAGATGATGACGCAAAGAAGGATTTTGAATAAAATTAAGACAATTATGGACAACCTTGACCATCCTCTTCATGAGCCTGTCTTTGGAAAACAGAGTGTCTTCAGTCAGAGGCTTCTGTAGGCTGGTTGTAAAACAGACTGCTAGAGGAGATCTTTCCTGCCCACATCGATAATAGCTCCTTAATTAAATGAGTTACATCAACATTTCATTTCCCTTTGGGATAAATAAAGTATTTTCAAATTTGAATTGAATTTAAATAAGATGTGAATTGGTTCGAGATGGACTTTTCAAGCATTAATCCAATTTCCTTGACAAACATTGACATTTTCCATTTTCATGACAGACTGCTTTGAGTGTTCAGAGCTGAAGCTTTGATGTCTTCCTCGGTCTACCTAAACATTTTGTGTGGATTAGTTCTCACCCAGCATCTTCTGCTTAACTCCACGTTTCACCTCTTAAAAGAGGTCTTGAACGCTTTCCATTGTTTCAGCTGATAGCCTTCTTGTTGGCACCTTGTTTCCTTTCAATCAGCCAGGTACAACAGCTCATTAAGGTCTGCTAGCCCGCTCTTATGAGTGTAGACACATTTGCTGGATCGTTATATCTGTTTTAGAGACAGTTTTTTGTCTTTTCTTCTTCTTATTCATAAAGTCTATGGTGGTAAATTATTAATTTATTTTTTGGCATCAACTCTGTGTCCTTTTGCTTTTAACAGAAAGTGTTCCTGAACCAGTGCTTCTAACTTCTGGGTCTTTTTTGGGTTGCAGCAGATAATTACGCATACTGTGCAGAGTTCTGTTAGAAGTCTCTTCTTGTTATAAGGGTGTCGTTTCTTTCCACCTTTGCCACATGCTTGCCCAGGAAGAAGGGCTGCTGAAAAATTACTTGATACATTCAGCTAGTTACTTGGCTCACTTCTTACCAACTGCCATTATAAATTGAGGGGTTCCACAGGAGTCAATGCTGGGACCCCTATTGTTCAGTCTTTACATGCTTCCACTGGGCCAGCTAATTTACAGCTACAAAGTGTCCTACCACAACTACTGTGGCTTGAAAAAGTATTCATACCCCTTGAACTTTTCCATATTTTGTCACATTACAACCACAAAGATAATTAAAGCTGCAAGCAGCGTCGGGCAGCCCTTACAGCTCAGCGCTGATCCGGTCTTGCAGCAACCGCTTGACCTCCGACACTGCCACCTTGTCGACATCGTCAACGCTCTCATGCCTTTCTGGACCTGTCCACTAGGCAGTGGGTAACAAAGGTCATTTATATCCAGTGATGTCATTAATGTACCTCACCAATGTATCTAACAGTGCTCCCTGATGATGCACAAAAAATCTGGTGCAGATCGGATGATGCATATGGGATTTAGAGCCGACCATATGCAAATGGCGAGGGATTGAAATTCGCCATTCTGCCATGCCTACATGCTCCAACCACCAGCCAGTGTTGAGAGAAGGATTCAGCATCATGTTGTTCTGTCATCAGACACAGGTTTAAATCTGTATGGATGAAAGAGAAAAAGGCAGACATCCAGCAGCAAAACAGGTTACTTCCTGTTGGAAGGTGGCGGGGCTAATGTGATGTCACAAATTGACCATGGAAATGTGATAAGTACTGGCTTGTTATGACACACAGAAAGTGTCAGAACTGTGACTTTGTATGTGGAAGTTATTCCACCTTGATGTTTCATGGCGAATGGTCAGACTTTGAGGCTTGGAAAAAGTAGGGTTAGGGTTAGGGGTTAGGGTTAGGGTTAGCACTAAACCAAGCACTAAACAGATACTTAGAACAAATCATTGCGTGGATGTGCCAAAACTTTCTCCAGCTGAACAAAAACTATACTGAAATCATTATCTTTGGACCTAAAGAGGAACGATCTAGAGTCAATGTGCAGCTTCAGTTATTACAGCCAGAAACTAGTGATCAGGCCTGAAATCTGGGTGTAGTGATGGACTCAGACCTGAACCTTCAGATACACATAAAAACAGTTTCAAAGTTGGCCTTCTATCACCTGAAGAACATTTCCAGGATTAAAGGAATAATGTCTCAACAAGATCTAGAGAAACTCATCCATGCTTTTATCTTTAGTCGCGTTGATTACTGCAACAGTGTCTTGACAGGTCTGCCTCAAGTCAAATCAGACAGCTGCAGCTGATCCAGAACGCTGCTGCTCGCGTTCTCACTAAAATCTTGAAAATAGAGCACGTCACCCCAGTTCTAAAGTCCTTCCACTGGCTCCCTGTAGCTCAGAGAATAGACTTTAAAATACTTCTGTTAGTTTATAAATCACTGAACGGCTTAGCACCAAAATACATAAAAGACCGGTTGTCTTTGTATCAACCTTCCAGACCACTCAGGTCTTCTGGTTCTGGCCTGCTCTGCTCTGCTCTGCATCCCCAGAACCAAACATCGAGAAGCAGCCTTCAGTTTTTATGTACTGCCAATCTGGAACAAACTCCCAGAAAAATGCAAAACAGCCGAAACACTGAGTTCCTTTAAATCAAGACTGAAAACCCACCTGTTTAGAGCTGCCTTTAATTAGTAGTCTGGAAAACCAATCTTATCTTACCCAGATTTGCTTGCAGATTTATGGTCCAAAGGGTGGAAGTTTGAGTGTAAATCAGTTAAAGTAAGTGGATCATTGATCAATATTTTTAAACTATATTTGCTTGATGATCCTTATGATTTTGCCGATGATTTTGATGATTTTCATGTGTATTTGCGAGATAATTTTGCTAAATGATTTTGATGTTATTGATGTTTTTGCTGTATACTTGACTGATGTGAAGCACTTTGAACTGCCTTGCTGCTGAAATGTGCTATACAAATATATTTGCCTTGGTGCTATATAAACTAAAATTAATTTAACTGAATCATTGGTCACATTATAAAGACATTTATTAAAGACTAAAATAAAAAAACAAATTATGATCAGATTAAAAGGAATTTATTTCAAGCTCGACAAGTACACAGCTTGATGAATAAACAGCATATAACCAGAAGGATTCTCCATGAATAAAAAGAAACATTTTAAACCCACTACAATGATCAATTGAAAGACATGTTGTCAATCCCTTCACCTACTTAAAGAAATTACAGATTATTTTAACCAGTCTTCTCCAAAACCTCCAGTGGCTGTAAGGTAAAGGTACTTCATAACCAACCATGTATTTAACTGCAATAAACCCTAAAGATGCATAAGCAAATAAATACATAGCTTGGAAATTTAAGGCCAAAAGAAGGCCAGCTTGCTGCAGTATTAATATCAGAGACAGACAACAGAATGAAGATTGTTAAACTTATGAGTACAGATGGTGGTCAGTGTAGTATGTGAATGTTAAAGTTTACTTTTGCTTGCTCGACACCATTACACCAAACTCCTGAATGGATATTTCTTTGTTATTGTACTGCTGAAGCTGGTGTTTTGTGATGTGGCCAAGACGTAGCGCATCATCGATGGAGAACTTCTTCCCTGATTTTCTGTCATGTAGCACAGAAGATTCTCCATTTGGGCCTTTAACTGTGATCTCTTCCCAATCGCACTCCTGGCTCTGCAGGTTAACAAACATCTTCCAGTCGATCAACCCTAGACGGTATGCCTCTTCAGGTCGCATCTCTTTTCCTGTATCAGGATCAATGACAACAATGGATCTGCGGAGGTGACTTTCTCTTTGCTCTCTCTTCATCCTCACTGCTGCCAGGTTCTTCTTAAGCTTTTCAATCTCCTCATCTTTTTGGGTTGTTATGTTTCTTAGATCTGCAAGTTCCTTCTGAAGTGAGTCAAGCCTCAGCTCCAAGTTCCTGCCACCCTCCCTGGGTGCAGACTCAGTGATAAGTCGAGTCTCTTTACAGGTGATATCAATCTCTGAACGAAGTTTGCGGATCTCATTCTGCAGCCTTTGGTTTTCTTGTTGGAGGCGGCTACTTTCGTCACGGATGTAGTCCAGCTCTTTAGTGGACTTTGTGTTAGCAAATTCCATATCAGAGAGCTTGGAGGTGAGGATAGACAACTCCTGGTCAAGATCATGCCTTCTTCTCTTCTCACCTTCCAGAGTTCTCCTTAGGTTCTCAATTTCAATCTCAGCCTCTGGGTCCCTCTCCACTTGGACTTTCTCAGTGCGGACGACTCTTTCCTTCACATCCATTTTCTCCAGGGTAAGTTGCTGCTGAATGAGAGCGTTCAATTCTTTCTCAAGCAGGCTGCGCTTGTGTCGCTCTTCATCAAGCTGTAGCTTGAGGATGGAATGTTCCTTCTCCTGTTGGGGATCCTGCTGCAGTACAACCTTCTGTTTTACAGTCACTTTTTCACGGTTCTCTTTGTCCCGAATCTCTAATTCATTAAGTCTGACACGAAGTCTCTGGATCTCCAGCTCTGCTTCACGCCTTGCCCTGCGCTCTCGCTCTAGTTCCTCCAGTTGTAGGTCCAGGTCAGCAATCTGTCTCTGCAGTTGGAAGAGCTCTGATTTAAGGTTCTCTTTTTGTTTTTGCTCACTGTTAATACTTTGTAGGAAATTGTCACACTCTGACTTGAGTACAGGATCTTCTTTCATCTTGACTACTTCTTGCTGAACAAACTTCTCTCGTACCTGAGACAGATCAATCTTCTTTAGTCTAATCTTCTCTTCTTGAGATGACCGTTCTCTCTCAAGATCAAGACGTTTTTTCTGTTCATCAGCCAGCTTCCTTTTCAGAGTCTCAATCTCTTCCTTAGTCTTGGGATCTTCTCTGTACTGCACCACTTCATTGACCACCTCTTTAGTCTGTATTTGCGGTTTGGTTGCCTTCCATCTTTCGATTTCATCTCGGAGTTGACGGATTTCCATCTCCGATTTTTCTGTTAGGTGAGTTTTATCAACAATTTCATTGCGAAGTCTCTCCAGCTCTCTTTCAGTCTGTGGATCGGTCTTGTATTTAATTACTTCTTTAATAATCTCTTTGACTTCCACTTGAGGTCCTCTGTTCTTTAACATAGTCAGCTCATCCTGGAGGGATTTCAGTTGGAGGTCAGCATCTCTGTAGCGCCGCTGTTGCTCCACAACTTCGAGACGGAGGTTGGCCACCTCATTCTCAGCCTTTGGGTCAGGGCGGACAATCTCACGCACCTTCTCCTGAACCACAACCTTAGACTTCTCTTCTTCCAGGCTCTGAATTTTCCTCTGTAGGTCTGTCTTCTCCCGTTGTGATGACCTTCGTTTGGCCTTCTCATCCTCATACTGTCTTCTGAGGTTTTCTACCTCTCTTTCAAAGACCACATCTTTCTCCACTTTCAGCACCTCCTTGATGGAAATCTTCTCCTCAGCAATTGCTTTCTCCTTCTCCAACCTTCTGAGCTTCTCCTGAAGGAACTGCAACTCATCCTCCAACTGTTTCCTGTTATCCATTTCTTTCTGTTTCCTGTCAAGGAGAAGTCGGTACTCTGACTGAAGTTGGGGGTCATTCTGGACCTTGATCACTTCCTCCTCAGTTATCACTTCCTGTTCCCTGTTTTTCTCCTCAGCCAGTAGGGTAACCTGTTTTTGGATCTGAATCAGCTCATTGTCTTTCAACATCTTGTGTCTTCTTAGTTCTTCTAGCTCGTCCCGAAGCTTGCGAACCTCTTCCTCCTGACCACGGTCTCTTTCGATACGCAAGACCTCTTTGACTGTGTACTGCTGTGCTCCTTCTCTGAGCTCTGTCTCAAGGCCACGCAGCTTCAGCTTGAGCACCTCCAGGTCATTCTCCAGCACATGGGTGGTGCGACGCTCCTCTGACAGCTTCTGCTGAACCTTGTGTACTTCCTCATCCAACTGGGGGTCTGGAACCTTTTTAATGAGCTCCTTCTTGACGATTGTATCTTGGGGCTTTTGTCCTTCCAGGTGGTAAATATCAGTCTGAATGGTCTCAATTTCTTTTTCTAGCTGCTCTCTCCTGTGGATCTCATCTTCCAGCTGCTTTCTGATTCTCCATGGCTCTCCTCCTGGGGCAGCAGCATTGACTGACTTTACACTGGTAGACTGGATAAGAGGAATTTCAGGTTGCTGTAGACAGAGATCCATAATTATTATTTCAGTTCAGTGTTTTTTTTTCCCTCAATGTCAGTGTAAAATATTTTCACCTGGCTAAGAAGACTTTGGGCGAACTCAAGATTCTGCAGCCTTTGCTTGTTCACAGCATTCACCTCTGTGAACTTTGCTTCAATAGCAGCTTCCTGCAAATAGTGAAACACAAAGTCAAAGAGGACACATAAGAAATCGCCCTAATTAAAAACCTATGTTCAATTTGATAATGCACGCACTAACTTTGAAAATAATTTTTTTTTTTTTTTTTTTTTTTACATGGGCTGCACTTGTCTATAAGTTGCAGGTGTCCATGTTGTGCATGAGGATTTCCTTTTAGTTTTTTAAAAAAGATTTTATTATAATTATTTGACTTTTTCCCCTTTATTAATAACAACATTGTGGGAAAAAAAGGTCTTTGTGTCACCAATTTGTATTTGTGTGTGTCTGTGGGGGTGGGATTACGTACATCCTGAACAAAAATTAATTAGTTAGTTTAGATTTGTTTATTTGGCGGCTGGCACTTTTTACATAAGGTAAATGTGACAGTGCGGTGAAGCTAACTAAAAATAAGTAAACAGACATTTAAATCGTTAAATCTGGTCAAAACATTTGCCAAAAAGAAGAGAAATGAAGCAAATGTTGTCACCTCCTCCTCTTGATGTCAGACAGGACCTGAGCCTAGGAACCCGTAAGAGGAGAGTCCTCTTCAAACAGGTCGGCCTTGTTTTCCTTTTTTAGTATTTAGTGTCATTTGTAACAAATAGGCTGTGCAGGCATGTATGTGTGTATGTGTGTGCGCCTGTGTCGCATTGTAAGCGTTGGGCTTTGTGTGGGCCAGATGCGCTGTTCTGTGTGCCATATGCATTGTGCGCATGTGGCTGTATTTGTGTGGGTCAGGTGCATTGTGCTGGTTTTGTGCCCCACACAGATAAGCAATAGGGATTTCGTTGTGTTCATGTGGGCCAGGTGTGGGGATGGTTTTTGTGCGTACTCTCCAATAATATCCTACAGGCATCCCTGGCCTCACACACACACACACACACACACTTCCTCAGTCTTTCATTGTTGCTCTCAATAACACTTTCATCTTGCTCTTGAGCTGGTGCTGTCCTCATCACATAGCAGTCCAGCCTTTTGAAACCCGTTGGTAAAAAAGCCATATGTTAGCCGCATTGCAGTGTTCAAAGTGTGGGAAAAAAGGAACAGCTTCTAGAAGTTACAGTAACTAAAATTATGGCTACAATTCTGATTTACTGTTACAGTTGTATGAAAAGGTTTGAGCACCCCAGATAATCTTAATTATTTTAATTTCCAAATCTTTGGGTGTTTGGATCATTTATTTCAGTTTGATATACTACATAACTGATGGACACAGTAATATTTCAGTAGTGAAATGAGGTTTGTTGGATTAACAGAAAATGTGCAATATGCATGAAATTTTTTTTATTTTATTTCAGACAGCAAATATGTTTTGACAACTTGTTTCTGGAATAATTTTTCATAAAAATATATGGTTTGGATTTTACAGACGTCTGAACTGTTTTTCTGCCTTCCTACATGGTGTATTTGCTTTCTATATCAGTCATGTATGTAGTTGGTTTTGTGTTTTCAATTGTTTTTTATTTTGTATTAGACAATTCCTAGGTGCAATTGATTAAAGATTAATCAGAGAACACTTTTATTTTCTGAATTACATGCCAGAGTAGAGGATCTGAGTCTTGGTTCACTACACCATGTCAGTGACAGATTTCCTGTTTTAAACATTACCTCTGCCTTTACTGCCAGAGCAGGTGATTCCAGTCTGTTCCTCTTGTAGGACTGAGGGACAAGTCCATCCTCAAGATCAAGAATGGATCTAAATTTTTCAGTCTCAGTCTCATAATCCTAGAAAGAGAAATTGGTGAGCCATGAACTGAATTTCTACGTGGTGTTTTCTGGTAGTCATTAGTGGTCACCTTGACGGCCTGTTGGTAAAGCTGGGCATTTTTGGAGACATTGTTCAAGTCTGATTCCTTTCTTGAAATATCAGAGAGCAAGTTCTGTTGAAATAGTGTTATTTTTAGTATAAAGATAACATATTTACAGGACAAGAATAAAGAAGGGTTCACATCAGCCCACTGCTTGTCTCACCCTTTGATTCTTCAGCTTGGCGTCTAGTTGTCTTGGGTCATCAGTTTCACGGGGCTCATAATTTGGGACCCGGGACAGCCAGGTGTTCAGGTTGTCATAATCATTCCGGTAATTCTTGAATGCCATCTTGGCTCTCTGCAGGTTTTGAGACCTTTGCAAGCAGCAACATAGATCATCAGCTAAATGTTGCTAGCATGTGGTGCTGGGTGCACAGGTTATGAAAAACCTCCACCTTACCTGGTGTCAATCTGCCTGGTGAGGTTGTTGTAGCGCTTGTTGAGCTTCTGAACATCAGCCTCCTGTCTTTCAATATTAGGACAATGCTCCTGAAAACTGCTAGCCATGGTGTCACAGCTGCTTTTGGCCAAGCGCAGATTCTGCTCCGTCTCTGAGATCACTTGTCTCTGGGCCTTCAGGTCTGATCCCACATCCTGCCAGGATATTAAAGATTTACCAAACCATATATGTTCCTGTTGGTGATGTTGACCGAAGTTGTTTGTCACTCCAACTGGAGACATGATCTTCTATTTACTAGCATAGTGGAAGCTTGAAAACCAAACTCATCTCAATACAAATCTTTTCAATCGCAAACAGAGCATGAATGTTTCTAATAGGAATGTGTAGGAGGATCGAGTCAGTCACCCCAAAGAAATGTTATGGTCAGTGTAGGTCAAACATGATAAAGATGACTGGACAACACACATGGGGACAAAAAGGCTTGTTTAAGCTAATATAATGACGGCAGAGAGCAACAAACTGGGAAGGCATAGCCATGCGTTTTCATGGTGGAGTAAGAATTAGCGAAGGGCCAAAATGAGGCCAAGGCATCGCTGCTACAGTCTCTAGCTCCTGTTTTCCCTGCTTTTCCCTGAGCTGGCCCCAACGTCTGAGAAGAAGGGAGAGAGATGGACAGGAGCTCACTTTCACAGCTATCAGGGAGTTAAATGTGCCATGTTGGAAAAAGTGCAGCTCTTCCACTGATCACAGAAACAAGGTGTCTCATGCCACATAATTCTGTACAGTAACAATGTTGTGGTATATTCGTGTAACATGTTCATTATGCATGTTTTTATTGTGTTAGGATTGTATCATTTAAAGCACTTTGAACTGCTTAGTAGCTGAAATGTTCTCTACAGATAAACTTGACTATTTCTTCTTTGTTTCAACACAGACGTGATAAGTGTGATGGAGAGCAACCCACAATAACGTCATTAGAGTCCTAACAGAATGGCTCTGTCCTTCTAAATACAAATCCGTCCTCCTCCATCTCACAATCATTGTTTATAGTTGCATTAATATTTCACCACACAATCCTATTATGTAGAAAAAAGGTCCATTATGCTGAAAATGGGTATGAGCATTGAGCATATTTTGTTCATTTCCCTTAACTTTAATAGGAAAGATTATTCCTACATACAAACCAACTACACACAAACTGCCTATATGAACGAATGAAACCTGTATTCAAAGGTTTCAGTGTATTTAGAAACTGTAAAAGCCATCTCACAGCAAGTTCTCGCTGAATTTTCTCCACTGAGGGTATGTCAGCCGGAACAACCTCCTCCCTGGCCATCTTGTTCTCGTAGGCAGACAGTAAAGTCTTTCCATTCTGAATAGACGTCTCCAGCTGGTTGGAATTCTTCAGTCTAAATGAAATGCAGAATTTAGATTCAGCTAGCTGTAATTACAACCTGGATTTAAACAACTCAAATTAGACTGAAATTAATTCAGGAACTTAGAAAAGTAAGGGATAGTCCACACTTCAGTTAATCCTGAGAAAAACAAAAGCTCATCAGGTCACGTACTTCTCCTGAGAGCACTGAAGAAGCTGGTCTATCTTGGTGTACTTCCTGTTGGTCTCATCCACCTTGCTGTAAAGCTGAGGAGCACTGGCGGTGTTTGGGTTTGAAGACAAGAAGCTCTTTGCTTCTGCAACTTTCGAGGTCTTCTCTGTTTCGATCCTGCGCACAGCTGCAGTGATGTCCTGGAGAGAAACGCCTTAATACACCTTGTCTCCCCTTAGAAACATGAATGAAGACCTGACATTAGGAGACAGAATGGAGCTGAGCTTATTACCTTCATATCCTGCAGGCGGTCAGCACTGTCCTGCAGTGCCCGGTTCTGCTCCAGTGGTGGGCGCACTTGAGCATAAATGGCTTTCTCCTGTTTGTCCAGGTCACTGACCACCTTATCGAGGCTGGCCATCAGCTGGCGGCACTGCTGTTCCTCCTTGTCTGCAGCCACACAGTCACATCACACAGCATCACCAAACTGCGTGAGAGCTCAGCAGGTGGGAAAACAGCATCTCTAACTTGGACAATCTCCTCTATCATCCTTCATGTGTTAAAGCTAACAGTTTTAGTTAATAAGATGATGTATCATAGATTCAGTCGGTGGTGAACAGCTTTAACCCAAAACAGCCATATTCACAGCTTTTATGCAGCATCTGTGACTTTGCCTGCTTGCTCATTTATTGCTGTTAAAAGTCTGACAAGAGCCTGAAACATATCTGGACACACAGATGAACTGACCTTGTACAGTCACAGCTACACACAGAACACACTCTGACCAGGACTGGGACTAAAGGCCTTCATCACCACAATATTAAATGAAGCTAAATTAATCTTTTATTCCAGAATATGTGATCATGTGATGAATAAACCACATCCAAACACAACAGTAGAAGCTGTTGTGATAAACTGTTTATTTAGATGCATGTCAGAGTGATGCTCCTATTCTGCTAGTTTAAGCCTCTCACCATGAAAGAAATGCTGGATTTCCTTCTGGATGTTAATCATGTGTTTGGAAGGAATATTTGATAAGACTTTTTACACAGCTTTATCTGGAAAACACTCCTCCATTGTCCATGTGTGATGACATCATGATGGGGCGACTTCTGTATGCTAGGGAGAGCTGATTAATGCAGGAACAGAGCCAGGGACAAGCATTGACTATAGGACCCACAGAGCCATCAAACTAGCTGTGCCCAAACCAACAGAATGAACCTGGCCTGGCTCAACCTGGGAGATGGTGGCTGGTGTTTTATTCCCCATAGCTCTGAACCTTTGTTTCTTGTCTTCCATTAATGTACCCTTTTGACTTTCTTCTGAACTTCCTAAAACCTTTGTGTGAAAACGGTAAGTTTACCTTCCAGATGGATAAAGTAATTATAATTTATATAAGACAATTTGAACAATCATCCTCAATTCCCTTCAGAATAACCCTTTAATAGTTAGAGTTCATGTTTCTTTACTTAATTTATTACTGAGCTATATTAACGTGATTACTAAAAGGTTAATTATTGACCATGAGTGGTTAGATTTAATTATTAAATTTTATTCACAGTTTGAATATTGTGATTCTGAGAATATTTCTATGATAATTTCCCTCTTGTTTCCATACAGCGAGCGCTCCCCTACTGATTTTAGTAATGAGACTGTTGAGATTTTATAACACAAATGTAATTAAATAGCTTATCATATATGCTCCAGGTTATTGATCGGAAGCGTTTATTAGGCATCCATTCCTCGGGCTACTGTAAATGAACCCATAGAGAAGGGATGTCTCCTGTACCTGTAGCTGTTCCTGCTCCACTTTCCTTCTTCAGCACATCATATCCTTTCTGTAGAGCCAGTTTGCTGGACGCCATCTTCTGTTTGACAGCTTTTTGCTGACTGACCAAGCTGCAAGCACATAATACAACATGCTGATTTAGCTTCCCTGGAATAGAAGTCATGTTGGCCCGTTTAAAAAGTCAGGTGAACATGCTTACTTGTCAGAAATGGCTATCGCCTCTGGGTCAGTGGGTGGGATCATGAAGCAGATGCCTGGAGCAGTGATCTTATGTCCTGCCATATCCTTCACATCCCATTTGGTTCCATTGTTCCGGAGCAGGGTGTACTTTTGCCCACGTGAGATTTGCCCCTGCCGGAGAATAAGAAACTGTCACCTTATCTGGATCTCATAGACCCTGTTTAGAGCTGGCACCAGCAGGAGTCCTGCTGAAATCAGCTTTAACAACAGATTTTTAAAATCCGTCATATTCAGCCTGAATGGAATCAATAACAGTTCAAATTCACATATTGGTGTCACACTCCTAACAGGAGAGGCCTCATAGGGTGAAGCCTCCAGTGATTTCTACATGATTCACTGTGAGTATAAGCACTGTCATAGAGTTTAGATCTATAGCCAGAGCCTGACCTGAAATTCAGACCAGGTTGGGCCACAAGTATTTGCTTGATAGTTGGATCATGTCAGGCTTGGGCTTCTGTGGGCGTTTTTAAATTGCCTACAATACATCCAGAACAGAGAAACCAAAAGATGCACGATATAAAGTTGTGTTAATCTCCTCATTATAATCTAAACAGAGGAGGAGGCAGCTTACCCTGTTGAGGAAGGACAGAAAGTGAGGTGAAGACGTTCATTAGACTTTAGCGAAGCGCACTGCACAATAAAATGTGCTTTCATGCCATTCCCGAACCTGTCCACAAGGCAGAGGCTTGACCACGCCTACATGCTTTGATGTAGCAAAAAGTTTTTGATAACTTTTGCCCTTCATTGCTTCAAGTCTCTGCAGGGTGACTGTGAAGTTTCCATGTTAAAAGATGTAGGAGGTGTTTGCTCAGATACAACAGGCATAAGAGACAAAATGGCGTCTTTGATCCAAAATGGCTGACTTCCTGTGGGGTTTGGGCCAGGGCTCCAAGAGACTTTTTTGTAGGTCCTGAGATGATACACGTGTGCTGAATTTCATGATTGCAGGTCAAAGCCTGGTTTGGGGCTGATTTTTAAAGATTTCTAGGGGGTGCTGTGGAAGGACTCGGCCACACCCACCAACTATTGGACTGCATTCCTAATAGGGGGGTGGGTTAGGATCGATCATAGTGATTTTGGTGCAGCTCGCCTGAAATGTGTGAGAGTTATAGCCAAACGTATGGCAATGGCATGACGTATGAATTCATCACGTCGCCACGGCCACGCCCTCCACCAAAAACTCTTGATGCTTTAAAGCAAGTGAGACCAACTTGTTATCTGTCTTCTGACTCAAGGTCATCCTGATTAGGTCAAGGGGGTCAGAGATAGAGCTTTCCAAGAAAAAAACGTGCCTTCCTGTTCTGAGGAAACGGGGCTTAGATGACGTCAGCATATGACCACATAGGATCGTTGGGCATCCAACATGGATGACTCACACCAGGTTTGGAACAAATTGACCTTTTTATGTGTTATAGTTTTTTTTTGCGCTGGCGAATAGGCCAAGTTCGCCACCTAGCCACACCCCCTAAACATGCTAAAAAAAATTAAGATTTTGATCACTTTTACTCCCCCATCCCTTAACTGCATACTGACCAAGTTTGAAGCCGATAGCTCAAAATCCCTAGAGTTTGTTAAAGTTCGACATGTATGACAAATTGACCCAAAATGGCCAATTTCCTGTTGGGTTTAGGGCATACCTCCAAGAGACTTTTTTTTTTTCTTGTTTTAGAGGGATCTACCCATGTACCGCGTTTCAGCTCTCTAGGATTTACCAGTTGGTCTGTCTCTCATTAGAGGGGCGCTGTAGAGTCGTTTGGCCATGCCCACTATTGATTCCATTAAAATATTAAAATTTCAGTTGGGGCACAATTTTAGGTGAAGTTTGGTGAGTTTTCATACATAGGCCTTTCATAGGCCTCCAAATTAGTGCTTCAAATGTGTCAAGGATCATAAGAAACACTATGATTACAATAGGCCTTCGCAGTGCTTAGCTGCTTGGGCCTCATAAATCGGGGGGCACTAATGAGCCAGTGTTATGCCGAGAAATGCATGCCCTGTTGCAGGAACGCGCATCGCTCAAACTCCTGCATATCGATGAGAAAACGGATTTCAATATGATCGATGTGGCAACTTTTGAAAATATTGACAACATAATCATGTCACTTATCTATGAATGCCCTGTAAAGGTAGAGCTTTATGGAAGATTAATTTGAAAAATACGGCTTTGACTACTTTATCTAAACACATTTGAGGCACATGTTTTACAGTCACACTGTCTGATGAATATGCGCTCTGTTTTGTGCTTTGCAATTATGGGTCACATTCCTCGCTTTTTCTGCCAACACAATAATAGTTTATAGTACAAAAACCTGCATCCCTTGGTGCAGCTCCTCCTTAATACAAATGGTCAGACATCAGTCTGACCATTTGTATTAAGGAGGAGCTGCTTTCAAAATCCCACAGCTAGAAATTACCTTTTCACCAGTTCATGGGACATATTCCCATATAGATTTCTTCTTGGACAAAAGGCATTTTCCCTCTTGCAAGTAAGTGAGATTATCAGGCTACAATCATCTCGGATCATGCCCCGTTGTTGATGACCCTATGTATATCTACCTCCCATATTGGCTATCACCCCTGGCATCTTAACATGTTGCTTCAGAAAGCTGTGGATAGAACAATACCTCAGATAAAGGATGAATTGGGCACTAAACACATAGACCAGTCACAGATCAACTCATCCTCTCACAGATTCTCCATGCAAGCTGGAAAATCCCCAGGACCTGATGGGTTCCCGAGTGAATTCTTTCAAAAAAAAAAAAAAAAAAAAAAAAAAATTTGCAGACCAACTTGCCCCTATACTGCTTAATGTATTTGTAGAGTCACATGCCACCGGGTCCCTCCCTTAACCATGCGACAAACGGTTATCTGTCTTATCCCTAAAAAAAACAGATAAAAATCCATTAGCCTGTGGCTCATTTGGTCCCATTTCAATTCTGAATCTAGACAGCAAAATCTTCTCTAAAATGCTTTCCACTGTTTTGAAGGGGTTCTACTTTTAATTATAGTAGATGACCAGACAGGCTTTATTAAAGGTCGACACTCCTTTTTTAATATTAGACCCCTACTGAATATACTTCATGGTCCCACTCCACCTGAGAAGGCATTTGATTGGGTGGAGTGGGACTACCTCTTCTGTACCCTCACAAAATTTGGCTTTGGTAACGGACTCATATCATGGATCAAGGTCCTGTACTCTGCCCCCTTGGCAGCTGTTCAAACAAACCATAACCTCTCCCCATACTTCTCTCTTCGCCATTACACCCGAAAGGGTTGCCCTCTGTCTCCTATTCGCTATTGCGATTGAGCTTCTGGCATTAGCGCTGCGTGGTGAAGTTAACATAAGGGGAATACAGAGATATGGTTTAGACAAAGTGTCTCTATATGCAGATGATTTGCTTTTATATCTGTCCCACCCTTTAACTGGTTTACCAAACGCTTTGAATCTTTTAAAACATTCAGCAAGATTTCGGGATACAAAATTAACCTACAAAAATGTGAAATTATGCCTATAAATACAGCGGCTAAAATGCTTGACTTTGGTTTATTTACCCTTAAAATAAGGCCACACAAATTTAAATACTTGGGAATTTGGGTAACACATTCCCTTTAAGATATATTTAAAGCAATTTTTTTTGTTACTATTAACTAACCTCAAACAGGACGTTGGGATTTACTCCCCCTGTCATTTGCAAAGCAGAATCAACACAATTAAAATGAATGTTCTATCGAAATTTCTGTACATTTTTCGATGTGTCTCTTTGTTTCTATCAAAGTCCTTTTTTATATCAGTGGATAAGCTAATATTGGGATTCATATGGAATAAAAAAAAATTCTTGAATACGTAAAAAGATTTTACAGAGACATCGGGAACATGGAGGGCTCCCAATTTCTAATATTATTATTGGGCCACCAATATTAGTTCCATGCTATATTGGAATATGTCCCCATCTGGTGTCATTATTTAAATCCATCATGGAGTAATCCTCAAAGTTACATGGCTGCTACTGAGCATAAACCCAAGTGAGGAGAGGTGCTTATGCAAGCAGTCAGATCATGGAAAACGTGAGGATTAAAGGCCTGACAGCATGCAGGATGAGGCGAGCTGTTTGGAACGGAGAGAAAACTAGATTACAGAAAAAGACAACAGAGAGAACAAATTAAAATATGGGAATAAAAAGAAAGAAAAAAACTGAACCCATAAAAATATTGAATGTAAAAGAGAGCTGAGAAGAAGACTAAACAGGGTGTCCTAAAGGGGAGAAACACATGCAAATTATTACGAATCAAGATTCAAATCAGTAACTTAACAGGAAACATGAACAAGTCTGGGCTGATGTTGCCTTTAACGGTCATTTTTAAGTGAAACAAACCAAAGAGCCAGAAAATCATCATTAACAATCAGTAAATTGATCCATAATAGAAAACACCTGGATTTCATTACAAAGTCATATTAACCAGTTACAACACTACAAATCTGCTCCTATAATATTTCATGAGGAATTTCAGATCAGTGAACAAATCCAGTTATTAACACAGCTGTAGAAACATGAATTTCCTAATCCAGTGGATTTTATCCAACAGGATTCTGGTTCTGCTCTCTGCCATCCTGACCTGTTCAGGTTCAGACTCAAAGCAAAAAATATGGACACAAACATACAGAAATAATCAGAGCAAATAATTCAATCTGAATATTGGAAATACTGGTAATATCACTATTTAACTTTGTTATTGTAAGGTTAGCAGATTGCTGAGCTGAACATCTGATTTCAAAGCCAGTCTGTCACCTATCTGGGGAGATATCTGGGTCAGAACCTAACTTTAGTAACAAATGAAATGACATTTATTTCTCGGTTAGATCTGGGAGTTATGGATATGGACTATAATCTGGCAGGCTTAGAGCCTTTTGCCCTGGGTCCATCACCCAACACGAAGCCCAAACATTTATGGCTGCTCTGGCATCCCGTACTTTATCCTGGCAGCACTGTCTCCAGGTTTGGAATTAAGGATTGGTCCTGAGATATTTCCTTCAGACTGCATTTAAAAATGGGACTGAAAGCACCTTAACGCTATTCTACAGTTCTTACTAGAGTTATGCTGCTTAGCAACCTAAGCTTTGTCTGGGTGAAGCACACAGCCAGCGCTGCAAGACAGGACCTCTCCACCACCCTCAGAGTTGCTGCTGCCATGCTGGCAAATGGTCAGCGGCACACAGCCGTCTGGATGGCGCTCCTGGCTCTGTTTGTTGGACACGCCTTAAGTTAAGTCTTTTCAAGTCAAACGGCTCAAGTCCAGCTGAAGTCACAGGTCACTGGTGTGAAAGCCAAGTCAGACCGTTTTGTGATTTCATCAAGTCGGGTCTAAAGTCATTACATTTGTGACTCGAGTCCGACTCGATTAGAAGTCACATGACTCATGACCACACCTCCTGCAGCTGGTAAGACTGCAGTTTACACATGCTCAGTTTGGATCTGATGAACCTTGAACTTGAGTTGTGATGGAAGCTGAAAACTACGTACCTCCTGTGTGTCAAAGTCACAGAGAGCTTCGACGGGCAGCAGCTTCTGTGGGGTTTCTCTCCGGTACTTCAGAGGCAAAACCTGCACACTACGCTTCTTAAGAGCCTCGACCCGCTCATCAAAGTGATCCACAGCCTTAGACTGGTCCTACTCAAACACAGGCAGATGGAGAATAACCATCGTTCCACTGCAGAAATGTTTCAAACAGTTCTTAGGTTAGTGTCAAATGAAGCTCACGTCCAGGTCGGAGATCAAGCTCTCCATCTGATAAACATCTTTGAACTCTGGGTTGTACTTCTGGTTGACGTCTGTATCCAGCCGCTTCAGCAGGTCCTGAGTGTCGCGGGCTTCCTTGTGGAACTGAACATGAACAGATGCCAACAAACATGAATTAGCTTCAGCTTTTTGACTCTCTGTGAAAGGCTCCCCGTCCTTCAAGCCTGACCTTGTGATATTCATCCATTTGCTTGAGATGGTTTTCCTCACAGATGAGCAGGTTCAGGTACTCCTTCCAGTCAGCATGGACCGCTTCCATATGCGCCTGACAACATACATGACAACGTATGGGTTATTGACCAAAATCATTTCATTTCAGAAACAAAACAATCTGGCCAAACAAGTGAACTGAAACATTGTTAGATTTCTTTAATCAGTATACAGTCTCAGTTTTTTCTCTTTGAAAATTCACAAACTGTTAGAGTTTATCCATATAATATATGCAAGAATTTGCATACATTTTATTTAGGTTAGTTTTAATCAATATTTCTGAGTGGAACTGATAGTAGCTAGATAACATTGAGCTAAATAGCTGAATTTCTAATGAGTAATTGTGATCATTTTGCTCATCTGATTGATCCTCTCATGCTAGAAAGAAACCAAAGTAAGAATTGGTTTGCGATTATAAAGGTGTGCGACTAAAACAGTACAAAACTCCAGGTCTATTCTAACAAGGTGCCATGGGAACCGTTTCCCTGACTACCAGAGCTAACAGGTGTCAATCACTGACAGCGTGCCTCAGAGTCAACATCATCAGCTCGCTAGCAAGCTGGATGTTGGCCTCTAAATTTGTTAAGGCAGGAACCAAATTTATATTCTTACTCCAATAAAAAACAAAAACAAAAAAAAAAAAACAACATTATGATCAAAAATCTAATGACAGAATAAATCAACAATAACACAATCCAAATTCTAATCAAAATGTGGAGGATCTGTTATTAAATAAAGAGGTTAATTTTATTTTTATTAAATGTTACATTTACAAACTTAAACGCTTGATTAAAATGTCATTTCTCATTTCTTTCTTTGAGTAAATTTAATCTGATGCAAACCCATTTTTTAATAGCGCACCTCTATGACATTCTTTCCTGGGTGTTGTGCTGCAATCAGACTCTGTCCGTCATCATTCAGCTTGGTGATGGTGGCCTCCTTGGTCTCCAGACATTTACTGATAAAGTTCTGTTGGAGGGAGATAAATTGGAATCATATATAACCGTCTGTGCTCTTATTTTACAGGTACAGTGTGGCTCTGTTCCTCCAGCGACCTCATACTGCCTCCGCCGTGCAGGGTAGTCCAGGTTGGCGTCACTCCAGTCGTAGTTAAACCTCTCCTCTGCTTGCTGGTCCATCCAGAACAGTTCATTGGTGCAGCGTTGCATGTAGTCCCGCAGGCTCAGCAGATGGCGCTGACGAGCACTAGAGTTGGCCTTGTTTAGAGAAAGAAAGACTTGAAATCCTAAAGAATGTGTGTTGTGTGTAAATGAGTGCAGTCTGACCAGGCGTGTGTTTGTGTGGATTTATTACCAGCAGCTTGTTGTACTTGGTCTGGAGACTGCTGATGTATTCCTGTCCCATCAAGACAAAATGGACAAGGTGTTGTTATACCAGACAGACATGTACATTCATTAAAGAGCTATTACAACTTACACATAATGGAACCACACTAAAACTGGTGCAGATTTTTTAAATAATAACAAGAATAATTTAAAAAAAAAAAAAAAGCCAAGCCTAATTATCCACAATTTGTGTTTGTTTTAACTTTGCTGATTGTTTGGTAGAAGTCAAGCTACATCTGGAAAATTTTCCTTTAGTCAGGAATGAAATGTCCACTGAGGTGGCAATAATCTTCTACATTTTAGGATTTTTTGCCACCTTAGTTATTGTTGAACTGGCTGGTCACGGGCCTCTAATACAATGAAACCAGTCGAAATATTGATCTAACACGCCATTAAGGTGATGGATAAAAAAACAAACAAACAAACAAAAAAAAAAAACCAAGACTCTACCATCACTGTGATATATTAAAGATGTCTGGTTTTCTAAACTGGACTGGCCTTCACAAGTTTATGCTTGATTGATAAGGTGAGTCATAATTTATGCCCAGTTCCTCTTTCAGAGCCCGTCAGTCAGAGAATCCCCAGCGAGCGTGACGACAGGCTCTGTTACCCGTCAGCCAGCCAGCCTGCCTGGCTGGTCTGGGACAGCTGCCCGGGAATGGAACTCACAACCAGATGAAACCACACAATCAGCAACTTTTAAGGCTTTCACTAAACATATGGAAAAAAAGGCTTGATTCATTCAAACACCTGTCAACACTACAGTGTGGATCTGTAGTGCTGTATTGTTTATTTGTATCATATCGTCTCTATGTTCTGAACAGTTGTCTTTTTAGTGTCAGGTTTTGTTTAGATGGAACTCATGTCTTGACTGACTGTGTGTCTTACGTATATTCTGATATTTTATTGCTTTTTTACCATCATAAGCAGAGGACTACAGATGAAAATAGCCTTCTGGTTAATTCTGGCTCTTAACCTATGAACTGTCATGTGTTCGTTAAATTGGACTTTCCCTTTTCAAATCAAAAATCTAATCAAAAAAGCTAGTCTCCATTATTCAGGTTTGGAACGAGTTTATTAGTTCCACCAGTTTACAGCTTATATGAACAGATTGAATATAATCATGCATTATAGCATTAAAAGAACCAACAGTTATTAGAAGTGATCCTTCCCTTGCTTTCAGGGTAAGGTCTCTACCTTGTCTCCACCAGCAGAGATGTGGGGAGCCAGAGCCTCCACCTCGCTGTGGAAGATGTTGTGCTCCTCCACCTCCCTCTCCACCGTGGTCAGGTCCTGGCCAAAGCCCTTGTTGTTCAGGTTCTCCTGAGCACAGAGACAAACAGGAAGCTTGTTAGGCTTTTCCTCCACATGTCAGTGTGGTCTGGAGCTCCTACACATCTTTCATGTCCAAATTCAACACTCCAGATTCAAATTTACAGAGATTTCACTTCTTTTTAACCAATTATGGTTTATATATATTCTTCTGTATTTATGCATTTACTGTTAATTCACAGCAGATATTTCTTGAGTGATCTGGCTTAATATAAAACCTGCAAGAAGGGACAGACCGATGGACGGTATAAAGTCTTGAAATAGAAATATTCATCCACACCATTTTGTCATATTAATCCAGACCTGAAAAATACTGAAATGAAATGCCAAAGTTCTCCCCATCTTAAAGCAGAACAGCTGTGGGTTGGGCTCAGTCTTGCAATATGAAGGTTGGAAGTTTAATTCCAGCTTCCTCCACCACCTATCACTGTGCCCTTGTGCAAGGCATTTAATCCCAGGTTATCTACTGATTCCGCATATTGGTGTATGAATGGGTGAGTGTGAGCTGACTGTGTAGGAGAGATGGAGAAGTTTGTAACAGTGAAAAGAAAAACGGGAGCAGAGACATGAGAAGGTAGCCTGCAGAAAGAGACCAGCAACTACACAGCTCCTGGGTTTATTGTGAACGCAAAATGTTCTGCACTTTTAATCTCTTCTGATAATATTGTTGCAAATTTTGCATGAAAACATTAAAAAGTTATCAGCAGTTTGAAAAGGAATAAGCTGATGAAGCTGACAAGTAACCAGTGTTTACAGTGTAATAAAGTTTTACTAAGTTTAGTCTGAAAATACACGTCCCAGTGAATCATTCTGCTGAATCCTAGCCTGGTAAAAATCAGGCCCTTGCTCTACGCTTCTGGACCCTCGGCTGTTGAGAAACGATTGCTTGCTGGAGGCATGGACTCTGTTAAAGTTTAAAAATGATTGGATCTGATTTTGGCCAATTGCTAATGTTTGGCTGTAATGTATGTAATGCACCAGCTCCATAAAGCTGGGCTGTAAACAACCCTGTGGGGAGCAGGGACACAACGTCTTTGCCAGCAATAAAATGCCTTAATGCTCTGACTTTAATTGCTCAGTATTTGGAAGCGTGGCCAACACGGACTGAACGACTTTGTTCACTTCCTCCACTGCCATTGACCATTAACTACAGGCAGACTAATTCTACAACGGCGCAGAAAACCGACGTCATCATTCACAATTTCTCCTTCTGTTCTCTAACTGGCCCTGTTGAAATTCTGCTGGAGAAATCGAGCTCAATGGGAGAAATCCCAGACGGAGCACTGAAGGGAGATGAGAATCAAGCGAAATTCCGTAGGAAGGCAATGCCCGGCCAGGCAAGCTGTATACTAAAGCAGCAGGTTGTATTATGAATGTCTCGCCATTTTGTCGTCCATTATGTTGCCCCAGTTAACGCTAGGCATCCCCTCAGTGCGGCTCAGGTGGTAGATTCGATCATGGTCCTCCTTCAGCCTTGTCACTCTCTCACGCAGCTGACGCATACTGAACATAAGAGAAGACAGAAGAAGGTGTGACTAACATTTGGAGAACAATCTGGACAAAAACAAACACTGTTAAACAAAAGCAAGCATTAAAAAATAAAACACCTGGCACAGTAAAGGCAGAGTGTTCTGGTAACACTGAACAGCAGTATTCAGTATCAGGAGTGCAACATGGTGCTGTTCTAAATGTCAGAAGATGGACTCACTCTTGTTCTATCATCTCTGCCTGAGGATGCTGGAGGCGCTTGGTGTTGCGCGCGTCTTCATCCAGGCTATCAAGCAGCTCCAGAGAATTAAGGATTCTCTTATTAGTATCATCCTGATACAGAGGCTGCTTCCCCTCGTTGATCTTACTGACATCCTGCAAAAAAGATTATTATTAAACAACATGAAGACTTTGGAGTGGCCTAGTCAAAGTCCTGACCTGAATCCTATTGAGATGCTCTGGCATGACCTTAAAAAGGCCATCCATGCTGGGAAACCCTCCAGTGTGGCTGAATTGGAACAGCATAGAGCATTTTGTGTTCACTTGTGTTGTCTTTGACTAATATTTAAATTGGTTTGAAGTGTAAAAAATATGCAGAAAAATAGGAATTCAGGAATGAGGCAAACACTTTTTCACACCACTGTACTCCTGAGTGCTTGGCTTCAATCTCAGCTGTTATCAGCTTTAATATTTGCTTACAATAACCTGAGGTGGACTTAAAGGCATGTCTGACTGCTTGGTGAATCCAGCTGGAGTTCCTGATCATCAACGTCTGACTGCAGGTAGAACAGTAGGTACACTAAAGAGTGACGTATGGCTGAGCCTCTGTATGCAGCCAGTCCTGATATCAGTGTGCTCAGGTGTGATTGTGTTTGTGGTCTGTGTAGTACCTGGAAGAGCTCAGCTGCACTTGTGTCATTACTTAAAACTGTAGTATGCAACTTTTATAAACAATATGTTTTTTACATATTTGTTAAAACTGTCACTATGTCCTGACAGTAGGATAAGATAATCTGTGAATAAACTGAGCTCTTCTGCCTCCTTCCTGTGGTCCTACTGCCATCAGCAGAAATACACCACTCCATCAGAAACAGCCAATCAGAGCCAGGAGAAGGGTCTTAGCGCTGTCAATCGCCCTCATGTACGCAGTTCTCACACACTCCCCCTTGTTCTCTGCTATGTTGCGGCTTCTCCCCGGTAGCAGAGCCTGCCATGAATGCTCAGGCTAGTTAGCATGGCCACTGATAAACAGTTTTCATGTAACGGCAAGTTATTTCTTGCCATTATTGTGTGGAAACAAGAATCTCATCTTGAATGTGAACAAAACAAAGGAGATGATTGTAGATTTCAGGAGAAACAGGGTCAGATCAAACTCTATTTCCATCATGGGAGAAGAAGTGGAGGTGGTGGAGGAATATAAATGCCTCGGTGTTCATCTAGACAACAGACTGGACTGGAGACTCAACAGTGAAGAAGGGACAGAGCAGGCTGGACTTCTTGAGGAAGCTAAGATCCTTCAAGGTTTGCAGCAAGATGTTGCAGATCTTCTATCAGTCTGTTGTTGAGAGCGTCATCTCCTCTGCCGTCATCTGTTGGGGCAGCAGCATCAGAGCCAGGGACCTAAAAAGGCTCAACAACCTGATAAAGAAGGCTGGTTCTGGTTCTGTTCTGGGGACGACTGTGGAACCTCTGGAGTTGATGATGCGAAGAAGGATTTTGCATAAAATCAAGAAAATTATGGACGACCCTGGTTATTCTCTTCAAGAGGCTGTCATTGGAAAACAGAGTCCCTTCAGTCAGAGGCTTCTTCAGTTTGGTTGTAAAACGGACTGCGACAGGAGATCTTTCCTGCCCACAGCCATCACCATCTATAACTCCTTGACTAAGTGAGTTACATCAACATTTAATTTCCCTTTGGAATAAATAAAGTATTTCTGAATTTGAATTTGCACATTGATCAGCATGTACACAAGCATGATTGACAGCACTATGACCCTCCTCCAGGCTCTGATTGGTTGTTTCTGATGGGGTGGTGTATTTCTGCAGATGGCAGTAGGATCAGTGGGAGAGGTGGAGGAGCTTGACTTTTTTTTACAGATTGTCTGTCATGTTATACTGTCACAGCTTTAACAAATATGTAAAAAACATTGCTTATAAAAGTTACATATAGCAGCTTTAAATAAAGGCCTCTGCTCTGGCTAGGATGCTCAGAGCTAATTTTGTCCTCGCTAACTGTTCTGGTTTTCACTGAAAGGAGCTGCTTGCAGGCTGATAAACTGTTGCAGTTAGAAACAAAATTGCCTAAAGATTTGGTAATATTTAATATTTAGCAACTAAACTTGGACTATATTTCAGCAGCGGTTCTTGTATCAACTGCCCCTCTCCTTCTGCTACCACTGGTGGTTGGACTCCTTCTGAATCAAATCCCTTGAATACTCAAACAATTCAGGATTTGATTTTCAGCTAAATGAAATGTGCAATATAAACTTCCACTGTAGCTATGGATTCAAGGATTTTACCTTGTTGAGGTTCTGCTCGATATCGTAGATGTTTCTCTCCACCTTATCGGCGCTCTTCTGCAGCTTCTCAATAATAGCAGCCAGTTCTGCAGAGATACTGGGAGACAAACAGACACATTGATGAGGTATGAGTTATTAATGATGGAAAATCATAATTTCCTCTCTGGAACACATCAAGTCGGCCTAAGGCAGAAGAGAACTAAACTGCTGCCTTGGTTTTAGTTACTTTTAATAAGAATATATCTCAAAAATATGAAAATAAAATTTTGTAGTACTTGTCAGACAGAGGAAACTACTTGTAGTTTGGTAGACATGTTAACAGCCATAATTTAATATTGCTAGTTCATCAATTGCTAATCAATGAGGCTGGCTGTGTCTGTGTTGGGGTCATAGTTTCTGCACATTTCAAACAACAAATTAATCACTGAGAATTTTTTTATGTATGCTTGTAAGCACAGCTGATTTAACTGTCCTCACCTTCTCAACTCTGGGTTAGGTTCAATTATAGTTAAATTCATTTCTGTAGTGGCAATTCACAACACGTTGTCTCAAGGAACATTACAGAAAAAACTATTTCAATTCCTTCATACATACATTCCAGTTGATCCTAGTTATTAAACAGCACAATAAGCTCAGGTCATTATTCAAAGTAGTTTAAAAAGTTTCTGTCTCAGGAAACCCAGCAGATTGAATCCAGTCACTGATTTGCAGATCATTTAATCATCCCAGAAGTGGAAATATTTCACCACAGTTGTTTCACACCACATCATAAAAATGAAAAACAATAAGCATGAATATGAATTAGAATAAGGAAATGTGAAATATAAAACATAATGTCAAAGAGCAGTACTCAAAACAACAGAGTAGTCTACCAGGTCTGTTGTAGACAGCACAGACCGGCTACAATGATAAATCAGAGAGATAACCTTGTCTTAACAACTTACTTACTGATATTTCTTTAGGTAACAATGTGAAGTAAATGATCATTTTATTCATTGTTGATGTTATCTATAAAGAACAATGTTTTGGACAGTGTTTTAAAGACATTATTATTCTGTGGTTGCTGGTTGGTGATGGGTTTAAGTAGTAGAGAGGCACCAAACCAAATTCTGCTTAGGGCCTCAGATCAGTTTTGGTTGGTTCTTCTAAGACTTGATGATCCTGAACTGTAACAGATGTGATTTCATAAAGATAAACTTCCCATCAGGTTGACATCTTTCTTTACAGGAAGGCAAACTGGCTGCCAGGTTTCTTCCTTATTCCATCCTTCAGACACACTTCATCCTGTTGCTATGACAACCACTGAGCAACTATGCTCCTCAAAGCCGAAATGCTGGTTTACATCTTCCTGTTGAACACAGTTGAACTCAGCACCTGTAGCATCACATTTATTACGATGTTACTTCTATAAAAAAAATTAATGTCCTTTAATAAATGTTTCATACTTTGTAAGACTTGATTTCCCAAGGTTCACCTGGAAAAACTACAGACTGTGAGAGAGAAAATGGATGGATGGATGATAAATGAACCCTGTCATTAGTGTCTCAGGTCATTTGTAGGGTTATTTTCTCATTCGAAAGCCTAATTTTTGAGGCTGATCTGATCAATCCAGCCAATTCCATAGTTTGTCCACCAGAGGGCACTCACACCTTCATTCAACCCTGTCTGCACTTGGATTTTCTGATCAGAGCACTTTGGGAACGCGCTGCAGAGCTTTTACTGCCCATCACACACACAAACACACAGGTTCTGAGTGGTTTCTGTCACTGCTAAGCTCGGTGAAAATGCAGGAAGTATGCCAAGGCAAGTCTGCTGTCATCTGCTTGTGCTTCTCATGGTCTCTCCTCGGTGCGAGTCCTGGCATACGCAGTGCTAAACGTCTCCTCACACTGCAGCAGTAAAGTTGATAAGGAAAGGCATTTATTCCTACAATCCACCCAACAGAAGAAGTTAGTCACTTCTGTACTCAATCTTGTCTGTCTGATGAGCTCTGAACTCAAAAACTTTTGAGATTCAATAACAACAACAACTCAAAAGTTTTCCCATTGTCTTCTCATAAATCCACAAAGTATGATCATATTACCTATACATGAATGATGAAAAATACATGCAACAACAGGCCTGGAGCTTGAGATGAAACTGAAAGTGCTTCTGCAACTGAAAACGACTGATCGGCTCACATCCACCCCCCAGCTCCTCACACACAGCTTACAGAACAGCTGCAGGATGAAGGGTGCAGTGTGGAACTCCTCGGCAACTGGTTGAAATGCTGAAAGAGCAAGTTTGAACTGGCGCCCACTATGGAGTTCAGCAGAAGCACCTGGCAGGGTTCCAGGTGAGACCCACCTGAATGAAACATTTCCTGAGGGGATGGAGGTGTCGTCAAAAAACAAGTCTACAGCAACACAGCACAGCCTGACCCAACAGGTGAAACAGCATATCCCTCACAGAGACCGCTACAGTCCACACAGGTTTGGATCCAAACCCAAAGCTCAGTCTTCGAAGGAACCAAAGAATGTCACCCAGCTGGAAAATGCAGGCATAACCGCTGCCACTGCTTTGTCCTGGCATGACTCTGAATATTTCTGCTCAACTCTTCATCTTTAAAGCAGAGATGATGTGCTTAGTTTGAAACAGGCTGTAATAAGCCGGGCCGGGCCAGAAACAGTCCCAGCAGCCATGGAGTCCAGTTCTTATCAACATTTGGCTTCTAGCAGCAATATGATTCCAGCTATGACACCGGCACTGAAGCATTATGTTGTGAAAGACATGTTGCATGTTTACACAGGGGAAAGGATCCAATTGGAACCAGAACTCTCCAGGATTAGGTCATAGAGGGTGTGCCGGGCTGCTGTCACTGAGCTCCAGCTCTGAGGCCGGTTCTGGTAGCAGTCTGGACATGGACCCGTTCTGAGACTAAAACTGAGGAAGGAGTAACGAATCAAGGACATTCTTTCTTCTGCTTTTTGTCCTTATATGTATAAAACTCTTTGTGTTAGAGAGTTTTTACCATTGCATCATAGTCTAGATCAGGGTATGTTGGAAACAATCTTCTCAGTTTTTAATGTAATAACACCTGAACAAGCAGGACTGTATGAAAAACCAAATAGGGTGGAGCTGCATTATTAGGATTCCTTCCCTGTCAGTGGGTGCTTCTGAGGCTCCTGGAGTTACCCACGACAGCAGAAACCATGGCGACCCACCAGCAGGGAGAGCAAATCATTTACATGAATAGTAGATGGTTCTGAAGCAAGGCGGCTCGTTATGTGACAAGACTGCATCCCCAGGACCTGACACCCCCAGGGCACAACAGCTGGGTGTCTAAAAACTACATGTCAGTTCCCTACACTGCTTCCTGCTCATGAAACACATCAGCACAGAGATCTCCACAAACGATGTCCTGGAAGCTGATCCAGTAACACTTTGAATTTCTACCCTGGAGTTGAATAAAAATGAAAGATTACAAGCAGAAATGGGAAAACTCATTATCAACTTATGTATTAAGGTCCTTAATAAAACATAAACATAAAACATCCTTAATAAAACATAAAAAAACAAAAGAGAATAGATCAGAATTGGAAACAGCAGGAAACCAAAGCCTGATCGGTGCAGCTCCAACCGCCCATCTAATAAAGCTCTTCTCTGGGTCCCATTAGTTTCACCTCCGCAGAGAAACTGTCAGCGATCTAAAGATGGTAACAACCAGAGGGGATGGGCTTTGGGCTATAGGTGCAGCACTATGATGGGAGGGGCAGCGAGGAATTCTTCTCAGTGTTTCAAAGCAGGACAGCTGAATACTTATCAGACCTGTTGGTCCAACTTTATGACCCAGCTTATCCGCCACACCCTCGCTGCTGTTAAAGCACAAGACCTGAAACTGATTTCTCTGAATTCTGTCTGAACAGCAGATCATGGCGACCAGATGCGGTTGAACGAACTCCTCCAGGAGGGAAAACCGTCTCCACACACCGATCTGCTCAACCAGAAAGACAGGAGCCGGAGCTGCAGGGCGCGCAACAACACCAACTGCGTCATTTCAAGACTTTCCCTTCTACGTCACCGTGTTTCTGACCATCAGTCCCACGAAGGAGGACTGCAGAGTCTGAGCTGAACAACGAAGCACCAAGAAAAGCAACGACATAAGTTGGTAGAACCCAAGGTCACCGCGTTCCCACTGACACGGTTTCCTGTACAACACCTGGCGCGAAAACACACACACACACACACACACACACACACACACACACACACACACACACACACACACACACACACACAGTGAGCACACGTCAAACACTAACTCAGTTTTTTGCTGCGTCGTCGGGGTGATGAAGGCGGTCTTCTTGCTTTTCTTGAACATGGTGGCAGGTCAGCTGTCTGCACCTTCCTCTGAGGATGAAGTGGTGAAAAGCAGCAGGACAGGTGGAGCTCTGCTGCTCGCGCTGCTGCTCGCGCTGTGGAAGCCTTGAGAGAGAAAAATGTCCTCAGAGTCTCAGCCTGCCCCCTCCCGCTGTCACTGCGCTCACAGTAATGGACTCAGCACCTGTAACAGACACTTTTAGTGCTCCCACGCCCACTCTGTACACCTGGCAGCCAGCACGGGATGGGCGGGGCATTCCTCTGTGGCCCCGCCCTTCCGCCTGCAGCCCCCATTCGTTGCTGTACCTGAGCTGGTTATATCATACTGGTCCATGATATGTGAACCAGTGCAGAACTTCTTAAAGCAGCGCAAAGGGTGGACCAGTTTGCATCGGTGGATTAGATGGTTGCCAGTAGAAATCCAGATGATGTTTATGCTGACATAAACACACAGGAACAGGACCCTGTTGGAACTGTGTGTTGGTGTTGGTGTGTTTGTCAGTGCGTGAGCTCTGTAACTGGGGGGTGTGTCAGCCAGGACTGCACAGGCTCAACCAGTCAGACTTGAAACAGGGTGTATTTACTCTTGACTGAAAGATGGCCCTCTATGTGTATACGTCACAGTGATACTACAACTCTGCACATAGGTGAAAGTACAGCACTGTAAAAGTCGACTCGAACCACTCTAAAGATCCGATTACAAACAGTTCCTCTAATTATTCCACCAGTTAGATTCATAAGCTCTTATGGATGGTTAAACAAAGTCTATGTAAGAACAGAGCAGATTGGATTAAATCTTCCCTTCTGTATAATCCCCCATCCTGAGCAAGCATAGGGACTGAGCTGAGATGAAGGATTTCCACAGAACTGGAAGCAGGATCATTTGAGCAGCAGGGGGTTCAGAGGTCAAAGCAGAGAGTGTTATGACTGCTGTTCTCAAGTTCAGTAACTTCTCCTAAGAATAATGATACTTCAGTGATTTTTCAAGAAGTATTAACTTCTTTATTTTCCATATTCTGCTGGCAATTTATTATTGTGTTTGAGATCATTGCAGAGCTGTATGATCCTGCCATGATCCATGGGTGTTTGTGTTTTCCTTCATGTCTGGTTTCTGTTCATTTCAGGGGTCATAGTTCGTTATTGTTAGTAAGGGGCCATCCATACCCATTGTTTCTGTTAGGATCTGGTTTTCAGACCATAATAGTGTTTTCTGCTGTAATAATGTGATTAAACCTAAACTATAGCCCTCCAAGCATTGCATTTGTAACATATCAATTAAACCTAAATAATAAAGACAAAGAACATGGAGATATTAAATCAGATTTTTTTTTTTTTGCAGATTTTTTTTTTTGTCTTTATTTTGTTTTATTTGTTTTTTAGGACAAAATTTATCCATTTTGACTTTAAGAAAGACACCATGGTTGTTCTCTGTCTTAAAGAGTCCATCAGCCAACACAGTGGCCACACGTTTATGGCAGCTCTGGCATCCCGTATGTAATGCCAATACAGCCACTGGCAACACTTGCATCAGTGTTCCCAGGGTTGTAATTAAGGATCAATTAGAAACACTTGCTTCTGTCTGGATTTAAAATCCTCTTCAAAGTGCCTTAATTTGAGTTATGCTGTATAGAATCTTACCTGCTGGTTGGGTGATACCACACACAACTTTTGTTTTTCTTTTGTCACTTTGTGCACACCTCCCTGATGCTGCATGCACCACAGTCAGAGTCTTTGCTCCATCGTAAGATGCACAAGAAAAACAGGTAAACAACACAGTAGAAGAAGCCATCATATTGCAGCAACAGGAGGAAATATTGGTAAATGGCCACAGGCTAGATGATGGGCCTGGCATACAATTCCTTTGCAACACTCTTTCTGTTTGGTGTAAAATATCAAGTCTTTTCAAGTTGAAGTGAAGTAATGAGTGTGGGCACCACCAGGTTTCAATGTAACTTGTTGGATTTTTCTATTACTCTCCTCTGGGTTACATGCCCTGCTGTCCTCGTGTCAAGCCTGTAGGTTCTCCTCGTTTAAGATCACTAAAGAGTTAGCTCATCTCCACCAGCGACTGTTTATGCTTTGGGGTCATCCTCTACACTGCAAACCAGAACAGATCCAGTATGGGTCAAGTTTCAGTTGTCAGGCAGATAGCCACAACCTTTGACTCCAGAATAATTTGGTAGACAGTGAGTTCATAATTTATTCAACAGCCTCTCAAACAAAGCAGTTCCTTAATAAATTAGAAAAAAACAAGGCTCTATCGAAGCAGCCTCCGCGCATTCATAAATCTGCATTGATCACTAATTAAGCTGACAATATTCAACATTTAATCTTAACTCTTTGGAATCTGGATAAACTACCCATGGGTAAAGTCCAAAAAGTGCTGTGTCTCTGCACACTTCGCTGTGACCTGTCTAATGTGTGTTAATGGTAAGAAATGATGTGCAGGACTCTGGTCCCAGGGAGTTTCTGCCTTAAATCTGCCAATCAGCTGGATGCACAGACTTTCTGTCATTGTTACATCATACCCTCAGGCCTTGAAGTCAGCTCACCTTTACATTAGAAGAGTGTGACTTCCTGTCTTTGCAGCTCAAAGGCGTGGCAGTGGTGACTTCAAAACAATTTCCAGACTGATCAACAGAAACAAATGTTTCTCTGTGATCATTGCTGATGTGCTTCCTTCTAGGCAGCGTTTTAAACCAAACCGTAATGCTGAAGGACATTATAGTGCCAATGTGCTTTCAAAGGGCTGCTTACTTTGAATGACTATCAGTTATCCAGGAGTGTGGATAGGATTAAGTAGGAAGAATAGTTGACTGGGAATCAGAAGACTGTGAGTTTAACCCCAACCTCTAACACCATACCACCACCTGCTGAACTGTGCTAAGGTTAGAATGAACACCAAGTAGCCTTCCTATACTGAGTATTCTTGGGTCAATGTTTAGAAGTGTAAATGTGACTCAGAGCTTTGAGTGATCTGTCTGACTTTAGTCTGTTTTACAGTTTAATTAGGAGCAATTTAGCCAGGTAAAAACCAGCCCCTTGCTCTATGCTTTGCTTCGTCCAAAGGATCTGGACGCTTGGCTGTTGAGAAACAATTGCTTCCTGGAGGCGTGGACTCTGTTAAAGGTTTAAATGATTGGATATGATATGATTTTACCCACTGCTATAAGTGGGATGGTACGGACCAGTACACAGTACCACCACTTCTAATCTTTACCGCTCAGCATACTGGGACTTACTTCCAGTGTTCAGTGCATACCGGTACTTTCCTGTGTTGTAACAGGTGGTAGGTCAGTCAATGTTTCCTCATCAATGCTCCCCCAAAAGCGGACAAAAAACAACAACAACAAAAAAAAAAAACAAACAAAAAACCCCAGTTAAGTTTATTTGTATAGCACATTCCAGCAGCAAGGCAGTTCAAAGTGCTTCACATCATAAAAACATCATTCAAGTATACAGCAAAATCATCAAAAACAGCAAAATCATCAAAATTATCTAGCAAATACACATGAAAACCATCAAAATCATCAGGAAAATATCAAAATCATAGGGATCATCAAGCAAATATCATCAAGCAAATATGGTTCAAAAATATTGATCAATGATCCACTTACTTTATTTAACTGATTTACACTCAAACTTCCACCCTTTGGAGAACCAAGCTTATCTCACCCGGATTTGCTTGCAGATTTATGGTCCAGACTACTAATCTAAGGCAGCTCTAAACAGGTGGGTTTTCAGCCTTGATTTAAAGGAATTTAGTATTTCAGCTGTTTTGCAGTTTTCTGGGAGTTTGTTCCAAATTAGTGGTGCATAAAAACTGAAAGTTGCTTCTCCATGTTTGGTTCTGGTTCTGGGGATGCAGAGCAGACCAGAACCAGAAGACCTGAGTGATCTGGAAGGTTGATACAACGACAACAGGTCTTTTATATATTTTGGTTGTTCAGTGATTTATAAACTAACAGAAGTATTTTAAAGTCTATTCTCTGAGCTACAGGGAGCCAGTGGAAGGACTTTAGAACTGGGGTGATGTGATCTACCTTCCTGGTCTTACTGAGAACACGAGCAGCAGCAGCATTTTGGATCAGCTGCAGCTGTCCGATTGATTTTTTAGGCAAACCTGTTAAGACCCTATTGCAGTAATCAATGTGACTAAAAATAAACTTATGGATGAGTTTCTCTAGGTCTTGTTGAGACATTAGTCCTTTAATCCTGGAAATGTTCTTCAGGTGATAGAAGGCTGACTTTGTAACTGTCTTTATGTGTCTGTAGGTTCAGGTCCGAGTCCATCACTACACCCAGATTTCAGGCCTGATCACTAGTTTCTGGCTGTAATAACTGAAGCTGCACGCTGACTCTAGATTGTCCCTCTTTAGGTCCAAAGATAATGATTTCAGTTTTGTTTCTGTTCAGCTGGAGAAAGTTTTGGCACATCCACGCAATGATTTGTTCTAAGTATCTGTTTAGTGCTCGGATGGGTTCGGAGTCATCTGGTGACATCATAATATAGAGCCGTGTATCATCTGCATAGTTGTGGTAACTGATCTTATTACTTGTTATAATCTGAGCTAATGGGAGAATGTACTCCACATGTGACTTCTATCCGCGACGATGAGAAGTTGTCTATTGACACAAAGAAATCCCTGTTCTTTAGGTAGGATTCAAACCAACTGAGTACTGTACCAGAGAGTTCAACCCAGCTCTCCAGTAGCTTCAATAATATCTCATGGTCAACAGTGTCAAATGCTGTGCTGAGGTCCAACAGAACCAACACTGTGGTTCTTCCACTGTCTGTATTTGTGTGGATGTCATTGAATACTTTGATGAGAGAAGTTGAAGCGCTTTCAGCATTGTTGATGTTTTTGTTTATGATTTCTGCAAAAACTGTTTCCCTTGCTTGTTTTAGTGATGAGTGATAACTTTGCAGCTATTTTTTTGTAGATTTCATAGTAAACGTTAAGTCGAGTTTTACACCATTTACATTCAGCCCTTCGACAAATGCTTCTTTTGTTTGGAGAACTTATCTACTGAGATTTCTTCCTACCATCTTCATTTTAACAGGAGCGATAAAATCAATAATGTATGGAATTTTAGAGGAGAAGTTATATAACAGTTAATATACTGGTTTACAGCATGGAAGTGAGGTCTAGGAGTAGATTTGATTAAAAGTTTCAGGTGTGTTGTCTGTAAGAGAACATTTTGTAATAATATCTGTTTTACTAAGTGAGTCAACATAGATTGTACTTTCAAAAACAACAGAAAAATGATCAGACAGAGCGACATCAATTACACAGACCTTGGAGACAGTTACACCCTTACTGATGATCAAATCCAGAGTGTGTCCTCGATTGTGTTTCAGCTGTTTAACATGTTGAGTCAAACCAAAGTTTTGAAGTACATCATTCAGCTTTTTTGCCTCTCTGTGTATTGTGTTGTCAACATGCATATTAAAGTCTCCTGTAATTATTAAAGTCATAATCAATGCATATCATAGACAACAGCTCGCTAAAGTCATTGAAAAAGTTTGCCACATATTTTGGGGTTTTGTATAGAGTTAGTGTCAGACTTCATTTGTGGCCTTTTACCTCAATTCCCAAATATTAAAAAGAGTCAAAATTGCCCAAGGAAAGCTTTTTACAGTTTAGTGAATCATGAAATATTGCAGCAACCCCTCTACCCCTCTTATTCTTTCTATTCTCACTTAAAACATTGTAGAAACAGGTGTAAAACTAATGTCTGGACCCCCGTCTCAGACTTCAGAAATGCAGAGTCGATGTTGTTCAGATTCTTTTGATAAGCCAGAACCCGGTGGCTCGGAGCTCAAAAAGTATACTTTTTGGGAACTTAAGAGGGAAGTTCTTATCAGTCCCTGGTGGCCCATTTTCTCAACTTCAGTGAGAAGTTGAGAAACATCAGTCCTGGTGACGAACTTGCTGAGCGATTCTGTGTTCCAGTACTGTCTTGGCTCTGAGAAGGCGGGTCCTCCGATAAGCAGTCTTGGCTCCCACAAGGTTATCTCTCTGATTTATCATTGTAGCCGGTCTGTGCTGTCTACAACAGACCTGGTAGACTACTCTGTTGTTTTGAGTACTGCTCTTTGATATTATGTTTTATATTTCACATTTCCTTATTCTAATTCATATTCATGCTTATTGTTTTTCATTTTTATGATGTGGTGTGAAACAACTGTGGTGAAATATTTCCACTTCTGGGATGATTAAATGATCTGCAAATCAGTGACTGGATTCAATCTGCTGGGTTTCCTGAGACAGAAACTTTTTAAACTACTTTGAATAATGACCTGAGCTTATTGTGCTGTTTAATAACTAGGATCAACTGGAATGTATGTATGAAGGAATTGAAATAGTTTTTTCTGTAATGTGCCTTGAGACAACGTGTTGTGAATTGCCACTACAGAAATGAATTTAACTATAATTGAACCTAACCCAGAGTTGAGAAGGTGAGGACAGTTAAATCAGCTGTGCTTACAAGCATACATAAAAAAATTCTCAGTGATTAATTTGTTGTTTGAAATGTGCAGAAACTATGACCCCAACACAGACACAGCCAGCCTCATTGATTAGCAATTGATGAACTAGCAATATTAAATTATGGCTGTTAACATGTCTACCAAACTACAAGTAGTTTCCTCTGTCTGACAAGTACTACAAAATTTTATTTTCATATTTTTGAGATATATTCTTATTAAAAGTAACTAAAACCAAGGCAGCAGTTTAGTTCTCTTCTGCCTTAGGCCGACTTGATGTGTTCCAGAGAGGAAATTATGATTTTCCATCATTAATAACTCATACCTCATCAATGTGTCTGTTTGTCTCCCAGTATCTCTGCAGAACTGGCTGCTATTATTGAGAAGCTGCAGAAGAGCGCCGATAAGGTGGAGAGAAACATCTACGATATCGAGCAGAACCTCAACAAGGTAAAATCCTTGAATCCATAGCTACAGTGGAAGTTTATATTGCACATTTCATTTAGCTGAAAATCAAATCCTGAATTGTTTGAGTATTCAAGGGATTTGATTCAGAAGGAGTCCAACCACCAGTGGTAGCAGAAGGAGAGGGGCAGTTGATACAAGAACCGCTGCTGAAATATAGTCCAAGTTTAGTTGCTAAATATTAAATATTACCAAATCTTTAGGCAATTTTGTTTCTAACTGCAACAGTTTATCAGCCTGCAAGCAGCTCCTTTCAGTGAAAACCAGAACAGTTAGCGAGGACAAAATTAGCTCTGAGCATCCTAGCCAGAGCAGAGGCCTTTATTTAAAGCTGCTATATGTAACTTTTATAAGCAATGTTTTTTACATATTTGTTAAAGCTGTGACAGTATAACATGACAGACAATCTGTAAAAAAAAGTCAAGCTCCTCCACCTCTCCCACTGATCCTACTGCCATCTGCAGAAATACACCACCCCATCAGAAACAACCAATCAGAGCTTGGAGGAGGGTCATAGTGCTGTCAATCATGCTTGTGTACATGCTGATCAATGTGCAAATTCAAATTCAGAAATACTTTATTTATTCCAAAGGGAAATTAAATGTTGATGTAACTCACTTAGTCAAGGAGTTATAGATGGTGATGGCTGTGGGCAGGAAAGATCTCCTGTCGCAGTCCGTTTTACAACCAAACTGAAGAAGCCTCTGACTGAAGGGACTCTGTTTTCCAATGACAGCCTCTTGAAGAGAATAACCAGGGTCGTCCATAATTTTCTTGATTTTATGCAAAATCCTTCTTTGCATCATCAACTCCAGAGGTTCCACAGTCGTCCCCAGAACAGAACCAGAACCAGCCTTCTTTATCAGGTTGTTGAGCCTTTTTAGGTCCCTGGCTCTGATGCTGCTGCCCCAACAGATGATGGCAGAGGAGATGACGCTCTCAACAACAGACTGATAGAAGATCTGCAACATCTTGCTGCAAACCTTGAAGGATCTTAGCTTCCTCAAGAAGTCCAGCCTGTTCTGTCCCTTCTTCACTGTTGAGTCTCCAGTCCAGTCTGTTGTCTAGATGAACACCGAGGTATTTATATTCCTCAACCACCTCCACTTCTTCTCCCATGATGGAAATAGAGTTTGATCTGACCCTGTTTCTCCTGAAATCTACAATCATCTCCTTTGTTTTCTTCACATTCAAGATAAGATGATTGTTTCCACACCATAACACAAAGCGGTCCACCAGGTCTCTGTACTCAGCTTCTTGTCCATCTCTGATACACCCGACCACTGCAGGGTCAGCTGAGTATTTCTGTAGATGACAGGAGTCTGACTTGTGCTGGAAGTCTGAAGTGTACAGAGTGAAAAGGAATGGTGAGAATAAAGTTCCCTGTGGTGCTCCTGTGCTGCTAACCACCTGGTTAGACACACAGTCCTTCAGTCTCACAAACTGTGGTCTGTTTGTCAGGTAGTCATGGATCCAGGCGATTGTTGAAGCCTCCACCTGTGTCTTCTGGAGTTTCAGACGAAGCAAATCAGGCTGAATTGTGTTAAATGCACTGGAGAAATCAAAGAACATGATCCTCACAGTGCTGCCTGCTTTGTCCAGATGACTGTGGGTTTGTTGAAGCAGGTGTATGATGGTGTCTTCAACTCCAACTCCACGGTGATAAGCAAACTGCAGGGGGTCCTGATATGTGCTGGTTTGGTCACTCAGGTGGGCCAACAGGAGTCTCTCCAGGACCTTCATGATATGGGATGTCAGGGCAACGGGTCTGTAGTCGTTGATGACTGATGGGTGAGTTTTCTTTGGTACCGGAACCAGACAGGATGTCTTCCGCAACAGTGGTACCTTCTCTTGGGTCAAGCTAGGTGTTGCAGAATCCCACAGAACTGCTCTGCACAGGCCTTCTGGGGCTGACACCATCTGGACCTGCAGCCTTGTTCTGGTTCAGTCTCTCCAGCTGCCTCTTCACATGACTTCTACAAATAGATAAGTAGGAGGAGGAGGGAGAGGGAGCAGCAGCATCTTCTGATTTGGTTGAAGACAAGCTAGTGGAAGCAGAAGAGTCCATGACTGAGTTATAGGCTAAAACATCTGAGGTGTGACAGGAAAGCTGTGGGTCAAAGAAGGGTGGGATGTCTGTTTGGTTGGGGGCAGGAGGGGAGGATGGTGAGCTTGTTCCTGAACTGAACCTGTTAAAGAATGTGTTCAGCTCATTTGCTCTGTCCAGACTTCCATCTAGCCGATCCTCCTTCTGCTTGAAGCCTGTGATCTTCTTCATCCCAGAAGACAACATCACTGATATTGTTCCTCTGCAGTTTACTCTCCAGCTTCTTCCTATACACCTCCTTGCTGTCTCTAATCTTGACTTTGAGCTGCTTCTGTATACTCCTCAATAACTCTCTGTCTCCCTCCCTAAAGGCTCTTGTTTTCCTGTTTAACAGTTCCTTTAGCTCATTGGTGACCCAGGGTTTGTTATTAGGGAAGCATCTCACTGTTCTGGTGGGGATGGTGTTGTCCACACAGAAGTTTATATAGTCGGTCAGACACTCAGTCATGGCATTAATGTCCTCTCCATATGGCTTGGAAAGAGAAATCCAATCTGTAGCATCAAAACAACCCTGTAGGGCTTCTTCAGCTTCCTGTGACCACTTTCTCACAGTCCTTTTTGTTTATAGGTAATTTCTGGACAAGTGGTTTATATTCTGAGCAGAGAAAAACAAGGTTGTGATCTGATTTACCCAGTGGAGGTCTTGGTTTGGAAATATATGAATCCTTGACATTTGTGTAAAACAAATCCAATGTTTCTGGAAGAGCAGCTGACAAACTGTTGAAATGTTGGCAGTGCAGCAGAGAGTGAGGCCTGATTAAAATCACCAGATATCGCCATAACAGAATTGGGGTGCTGGGTCTGTATCTTAGCAATAACGGAGCTGATGACATCACATGCATTGTCGGCAACGGCTGAGGGTGGATCGTAAACAGCCACCAAAACAACACCGGTGACCTTTCTTGGCAAATAATATGGACAAAAACTTACTGCCAATAGTTCAGTGTCTGGACTGCAGAGACGACTCTTCAAAGTAAAGTGTCCTGGGTGACACCATTTGTTGTTAATAAGCACTGCCAACCCACCTTTCCTTTTCCTGCTACTCTTTAAATCTCGATCTGCTTGTTTATTCAGGAAGCCCAGCGGAGAGACGTTGGAGTTGGGGATATGATCCTGCAGCCATGTCTCAGTAAAACACATAATACTGCATTCCCAATACTCTTGTTGAGTCCTTGCCAGGACTTGAAATTCATCCAACTTGTTAGCTAATGATCTCATGTTACCCATTATGATGGATGGCAGAGATGGTTTGAACTTCCTCCTCCTCTCTCTCCTTTTTGCTCCTGCTCTGCCTCCATGTCTCCTTTTCAATTCCTGTGGGATTTCTGGCTTCAGTTATCTTATTATTTCTGCTTTTGCGATGTTAATCAGCTGCTCCATATTGTAAACCACCCTATTGCTATGGTTACGCATCACAACAAAAGAGCAAAATGTAGAAAAGTATTGGGGAAAAAAAATCAATCTAGCACAGCATCGAAGACAAGAAGGAACAATTGTCCCAAAAAATTTTCCAAGAAAAGCAGGAATGAAATTTTGAAAAAAAGAAAAAAAATCTCAATGAAAATTACAGAGGTACTCCAACGTGCTGCCACCCTGAGCGGCACAATTGTAGAATAATATGATGGGGTGATGAGGTGGAGGAGGGAGAGGGGGATGATGCCGAGGAGGTTGGGTGGTGGGGGACTCCCACCCCTCTCAGCTCCATTTCCAGCTGGAGTAGATGGCTATTTATCGGTTTGTTTTGGAACATTGTATGCCTGCTGGGTTTGAGCTTGTCCTTCTAAAATCTTTGCTGGGGCAGTGATGTCATTGTTTACATTGTCCTGTGTTTGGGGAGATGGCCTTCTGTTGTTAACAGCATTGAGGATATTGGCAGTGAAGAGTTTTTTCCCCTCTTTATTTAGGCTGACTCTGTCTTGTCTGAAGAGATGATAGCGCTCCCAGAAAAACTTGTGATTGTCAATAAAGTTCAGGCATTTGGAAGAGCATTCTTTAATAAGCCATTTATTAATCATAAGCAGTCTGCTGTAATTCTCATCTCCACGTCCAGCTTTTGGTATTGGTCCACTGATAAACACTTTAGTTTTCAGATTTCCAACTGTGCTTAGAATATGACTAAAGTCCTTTTTCAGAATTTTGCTTGGCCAGATCATTAGCTCCAATGTGAATGAGACTCAATGCTCGGCTGATCAGTGGTAAATGGGACTATCTTCTTTGTTACATCCAACACAGTGTCATTTGGGAAGCAGATTACCTTCGTTCTCTTTGTGCTACAAAGACGATCATTTCCATTCAAGGCTGAATCCCCGACAATAAGAACTTTTGGCATAAATTTTGGTTTCTGGGTCACTTTAGAAGTTGGCAGTGTTGGTCTTGTCTCATACCTCTTGTTGATGTTTGGAGGAGAGGTGTCCGTCGTAGGCTCCTGCTGCCAGAGCAGCAAACCTGTTTTTCAGTGGAATTCCATTGGAGTTTAGTGGGTTTCCAGCTGGAGACATGATGGGATGTGTTATGGGTGTTATCGCTCGAGCTGGCTGATTAGTCCTTGGTACTGGAGTCAAGGAGGATGGAATCATGTCAGCTTCAGCTGCTTGTTGTCTTTTCTTTGGTGCTGGTGTTGACGAGGGGATGTTTGAGAGTAGAGTTGTTTCATTTCCAGAACCTGAGCTGGGAGGTAGAAAAAAATAGGGCAAAAGGTGAAGTAAAATTAAAAATCCACAGTCCTTAAATCTGTAGTAATCCAGTTATGAGGTAGACAATGTAAGAGTAACTATAAAAACTGGGTATATTAAATAACCTGTGTTAAAATTTGCGTGCTCACTCTTGGTCTATACATGGCACACTCTGCTTGCACACAGAGGAACTATGGCAGCCCATCAGGTTTCGTAGTAGAGGTGTGCAATACTACATATTTTGGTATCGATCCAATACCAAGTAAATACAAGGCTAGTATTGGTGACACCGATACTTTTTATTATTTAAGTTTTATATATCAAACTTCTGACATTTAGGTGTTTTTTGTGGTTTTTCATTTGAACCATATAGTTAAAACCTTAAAAGAATTTGAACACAGTTTCTAGGTGTTTACAAAATACTTTAATTACATCTTAACAAGATAAACAGAAACAATAGAACCACAAAACTAATCTGTACGTTTTTTCCTAAATATACAATGTGTAAAAAAATATATAATTTGAGAGAAAATCAAAATAAAATCTTTTTTGAGATAGAGTTGAGAAACTACAACACAAACATAAAATAAAATTTCATAAGCGGATCTGAAACAAAAGTATTGATCTTACCTTGTTAGTATCGATCCAATACCGATACCAACTTTGTGTCGATATTATTGATATTTTTGATCGATCCGCCCACCTCTGTTCTGTAGTGGATAGACAGAAGTAGAGCCATTGTGCACACAGCCATTAATGAGAGGCATCAGTGAGAAATTTAACAAGCAAAACTTAAAAAAAACTAGGATAGGAAAAAACAGGACATGGAAGGGAGCAAAGAACTATGTGAATCAGGCATAAAGACAAAAGAACCCAGGGCTTAAGAGTGAAAAATCATGAGCTTGAGTTGCAGATCAGGTAAAACACATGAGGATGATAAGGCAGAGCGCAGGTGAATGACGTGAGTGAAGAATACTGGTGAATGTGATTACAATAGAAACTGGAGGCAGACTAATAACATACGAAGCTAAAGAGGACAAAACAATAAACAAAGAAAGGCTCAAACTAATCTAAGAAAGCTAAGTAGAAATGTACAAAGAACAAAATGAAAGAAAAACTAAGAAACGAAATAGAAAGGGAAAAACCTATATGGCAAGACCTTTTGATCAATAATTAATACAGGGGTCTGAACAGAATATGGTAAGACCATAACTGAAATAAAAACACAGTAGATCATGATAGGAAAAATATTCAGGAAGTGGAACACAACAACAAACTTTAGAAACAGACCTCAAGGAAAGAACTAATAAAGCAGAAAATATGAAGCATGAATTACCCACAAGCAGAGGGGGTGTGGGGGTACCCAAAAACTGTACTCACATACATACACACACACGCATGTGTGTGACTTTGGAATGATGTCCTATGTGTGTGTATCTTTATTCTCATGTTTGGTTCAGAATATCAGCAATTTGGTTGTAGATTTGACTTTTGTTCCCTCCTGGACTTCCTTGACACTTGCAATAAAAACAGGAAATCTGACAGGTGTCTGTTAGAACTGGTCATAGACTGTTAATAACACATCCATCCATCATCTATACCTACTTATCCTTGCAGGGTTGCTGACTAGGTGGACAGATGGCCAGTCCATCACAGTGCATTACAGACACACAGGACAAACATGCATTCACACACTGAAGTGCTATTTAAGGTGGTTGATTGACTTAACAGTGAACTGAACAAAAAAAAAAAAAAAAAAAAAAAAAAAAAAAAAAATCAAATTCAGTGTTTGTCAGGACAAAGTTTGAGATGGTGACACAACTACATCATGGGCTGTTTAAAAAAAAAAAAAAAAAAAATCTACATTTCATTTGTATGGATGGTGTTTTGTTACTGTGGGTTACAACAGGAACACTATGCACTGAAATAGGATGTAAGTTGTAAATGAATGAAAGCTGTGAGGGGCAAGGTGTAGCCTGATCCAGGTGCTCTACAATGGCTAGAATGTCTGTTTCAGCTGCTGAACTGGTCCAGCAGGATTCCAACTGGAAGCACAAGCGTGATTCAAAACAGGCTATCACTGCTGTCTGGGAAGACAGACATCCAGTGAGACAGGGGCAAGTAGGGGGTTCACTGCAAAATGTTTACAGCCCAGTATGTGGACATAGTCCCATGACAAAGTAGTGAGGATATTGGGATAAACTTCAGACCCTGTTGAGATAAAGTGCTTTGAATAAATAATCATACTATTTAAAGATTTCCTCATTTATTATGCTGCAGCTACAAACCTCAATGTATTTCATTGGAATTTTATGTCATAATGAGGCCTCTTTACTCAAAAACCCCAAAGTAAAATCCACCCATGTAAAATTAAATCTGAGTATAAATCAGGAATGAGATTAGTTTGAGACTCCGTCTCGAGTTGCACTTCAGTCCCAAAAATAAGACTACAGACTGGACTCAGATTTGTGCCCTAAAGACTTCAGACTGGACTTGCACTCGTGGTCTGAGACTCAAGTCTTTGTAACAGTTTTTATCTCATGTAATGAATGAAGACTGAAAGGAAGCTGGTCTGTGAGCCCCAGACTGCAGCTGTTTTACTCTGAAAGGATGAGCTTGATTATTAGCCAGTGATGTTGGTGGATCATTATGGGCTGTTAATGGCTTATAGCAATCTGTTCCTGTTAGCTGTAGCTTCATAATAATGACCACGTGAATGCCTCTCTAACTGAATACTGTAATAAATGACTTTAGATCATTTAGGAAACAACATAAACATAAAATACCTCCAACATTCTCTCCCTGCTAAGCTAGCTGCTACATTACAAAGACACTTCCGGTTAAAAATATGAAAATAAAAGCACTTCTTGTTCCATTCATTCAGAAGTGATAGATAGATAGACAGACAGATATATATATCTATATATATATATATATATATATATATATATATATATATATATATATTTTCCCCTGATCCACCTGATTTTTATATATATATATATATATATATATATATATATATATATATATATATATATATATATATAAAAATCAGGTGGATCAGGGGAAAACTCAAGAGCTTCAGGTAACCTGGACCACAGCCACTTAAGACTGAGAGCAAAGCTTCACAGAGACACTGGCGAGAAGTAACATCATAGGTAATCACCAAGCAAGGAGTGAAGGTTCTGCAGCTCCTTATAAACACCAGCCAGCCTGATGAGAGGATTGGAGCCAGGTGTGCAGCAGCACAGAGCCGGCAGAGCTCTCCAGCAGAGATCCTCTCTGGAACAGGAACTCACACTCTCACAGAAAAAACACAAAACACACCAGAATCCTAACAGTGGTTTGACCTTTAGCAGGCTCTTCATGCTGGAAAACTCTTCAAGGTGGCTAAATTAAAAAAATTTGTAAAGCAGAGTGGTCAAAACATCCTCCACAGTGATGTAAAAGATCGACTGCCAGTTATCAGTAGATCTAGTTACACTTGACTGCAGCTGTTGCTGCCAGAGATTGAACAACCAGTTTTTACTGGTTGATTACTTTTTTATATAAGGCCAGGCTGATATGGATTGCTTTTTTCCCTTAAAGTTAATATATCATGCTTTCAAATTCTTCCTTTTCACTTTTAAAACTTTCAGTTGTTGTCTATATCAAGTGAAACTGCAATACTTTGGTCCGAATCCCTCATTATTGTAGCTATACAGGCTCCTTTTTATCCTGTTCTAAAGTGCATCTGAGAGCAACTCGTTTTGATCTTTAAATGCAAATAAGGCACTTCCAGCCCCCCTCCAGGTCACAGAGTGTTCCACTCCACCACATTTTTGTAGTTTGATAGCAGAGAAACGATTATCTATCGATTCAGTTTCAACTCATTCAGTTTACTTATATAGCGCCAATTCACAACAAATGTTGTCCCAAGGCACTTTACAAAAAAAAAAAAAAATAAAAAAAAAATTCAGTCATACATGCATTCCAGTTGATCCTAGTTATCAAACAGTTATCAAGCTCTATTAATTATTCAAAGTAGCTCAAAAAGTTTCTAAGGAAACCCAGCAGGTTGCTTTGAATTATTGACTTGCAGCATTCACTCCTCCCAGACGAGCATGTAGCGACCATAGACAATCATTTGCGTTGTGTCGTTGACTTTACAGCAATCCCTCATACCGAGCATGCATGTAGCGACAGTGGAGAGGAAAACTCCCCTTTAACAGGAAGAATCCTCCAGCAGAACCAGAACCAGGCTCAGTACAAGCGGCCACCTGCCACGACGGTCTGGGGGTTTGAGAAGACAGAGCAGAATGCAGAAGAAAAACAGATGAACTGATGTAGGATTATTTTTGATGATCATGAAAGTACAGGAGAAGCAGGAGAAGGAGAACGATTAGCTGATGGCAGCATTATCTCAGCTGAAGCCCTCCTCCAGGAAGGCATCACAGCCAAACAGAACGCCAGACCAAGTGTAGCTTCTATGGAGAGAAAATAACTGAGAGAAAACAAAATGTTAACAGTTGAAATAGCAACAAATAATGCAAATTGGAGAGTAGTAGAAGAAGAAAGTGAGAAAAAGTGGTCAGTTTGTCCTCCAGTAGCCTAAGCCTATGGCAGCGTAGTTTCAGAAATAGCTCAGGATAACCTAAGCCAGTCTAACTATAAGCTTTATTAAAAAGGAAAGTTTTAAGCCTAGTCTTAAAAGTAGACAGGATGTCTGCCTCACAAACTAAAACTGGGAGCTGGTTCCACAGGAGAGGAGTTTGATAAGTAAAGGATCTGCCTCCCATTCTACTTCTAGAACCTCTAGGAACCACTAGTTCCTATCAGAATTTTTTTATTCCCAAACTGATTTAAAGATTTCAACAATGGAAGAAATATCTGTCCAGCCTTACATGTTTGAACCAGAAAATGCTACCACAATATGAATGATTATGTCTTATAAACAAAGTGTCAATATAATTTACCAGTTCACTAACACTAGTGTCAAGAACGTCACTGAATGCATTTAGATCATGAGTTCCCCAAAACAAAAATGGCAAAACAATGTCAAACTCTTTATGTAATAATACTATTCAAAACACAGTACGGTTATGTCCTCAAGAGCTAAACACGAGAACACAGTGCTAACTCAAGCGGAAGGCACAATGCTTCTGCTATCAAAACAATGGCCAGAACATCATATCAACACACCATAAGTTTATTTCTACAATAAAGTTTGCTGTCATTTTAGCATTATTTGCAGCTTACTGATTTCCTGCGTGCATTGTTTCCATAGACAAAAGGAACTGACTGGCAAATAAAAAGGACTTTTCCCACCGATGTAGGAACATTTCAAAGAATAATAAAATGAATCAGACACTCTGAAGACATCCTGATGCTGGGGCATGGTGTAATGAATTTTGGGGTTAATACACCCAACAAACGCACATTTTCACTTATTCACTTATAGCTTTGGCATCCTTGAAGTTGGATTTCAAAATTGCTGTGAGAAATAAAAATGGTGGATTTCCAAAACTGGTTAGCTAGAGTCCATGACCTTGTTTAGTTCCATAGCAAATACTGTGACGTTATTCAAAAAACATAATAGAGAATGGAGAAAACTGAATGGATTGTTGAATATAATCCAAACAGAATCTAAAGATATCTACGCAGCAATGAAATAATCTCTTTTTTTATTATTTGAAACATTTAACTGAGACAAAAAGCAAAAACATCTGTAACACTTTTTCACAGGACTGTACCTGACTGGAAGCCCATATGGACAGGGAAATGAGTTGAAAGTGTATTGCTTGAAGGAAGCAACATGCTTCTAAAGCAACCCTGTAGGATTAATTAAACATCTTAATAAACAGATGTTTATACTGAGTAGATAGTATTTGAAGATGAGTGTCTGCTGGTATGACAAGGGAAAATATTCAACCTTTGGTTATGGCCATATTCCACATTCTTTTGTAAGGTGTGACACTGACAGGTGTGTTTGGCTGTCGCCCGAGTTTTTCTACCTGCAGCAGACTCATCCAGTGCTGGAATGACAAGTTTGACACCCATGGAGCTTTAAAGGCATTGTTTCACAGGGTGGTGCCATGAAACAAAGGCGTGACTAAAGTGGAGTTTTGTGTTTTGCAGTTCCATGAGTTGTTCAGAAAGCTCATATTTTCTTTAGAAAAATCTAGTATCTGGTTGCCATGGTATGATTAACATTTTTCAGCCGGACTCCATGTTTTCTCTGACCTGTGGTTTAGAGGGAAACAGCTGACCCCAAACAAATCACATCTGTGTGACAACTGTCTGGATTTTTCAAAGGAAGACAAAAAGTTGACCTCCTCATCCACAACGGTCCAAGGGACATTCTTTAAGTGAATCTGACATTTCATTTCACTATTATTTCATTGCAGAATCAGAGATGTTTTATATCATGACAAAAACAGATTTAAGTCAAAAAGTTTAAACCTAGACTCTGTGATGCTATGGGTTGTCTTGGTGTTCTTGGCCAAGCTTGTTTCCACCTTTGTAATAACAGCATCAGTGTAAGGTAGTTAAGTTTATTTGTATGGCACATTTCAGCAGCAAGGTAGTTCAAAGTGCTTCACAGTATCATCAGTAGTAGTATAGTATAGTCGTAGAAGTAGTAGTTTAGAGCAATATATGTGCTTCCTTCATAACTACATTTTTTTCCAAGGATGTCCATGCATTTTTCACCAAGATCAGGGAAACCTGTCTTCTGCTCACAATAAATAGAAAGTAGAGTGTTTGAAGTGCATAGACTTGCATGAGCACCTTTTGGACAAAGACAAATGCTGTGACTACATGTACTGTATCCTCCAGGCATTTTGATTTTTGCACCAACTACATGGCTTCAACTCTCCTCTTTGAAAACAAAGTCTGTTTCCTGAACAAGTCATTTAACTTCATCATGTTATATCGTTTTTGGACAACTTGTCTCTGCTCCTTTAATTTCTATGATTTAAACTTTTCTTTAATTTTTAAGTTGATGGTGAACCAATATTTTGACTGAAAGTTTGTTTCATACACTTCACAAAAGGAATTTAAGCCAAAACAGTGTATAAGAGAAATATTGCATTGGTATTGGCATAGCTTCTCAGACACCTAGGACATAGTGATCTTGAGAGTTTTAAATGAAGGCAACTGAGATGTTTCAACTCTCATACAACAGGCTTCTTAAGTCCAGTTGCACTCATTTAAAACTCTAAAGAAAACAGAAATATTGGAAATTAGTGTGTCTTTAAAACACATTTTACTTAGTAAAATGGTAAGTGGACTGATTTTATGTAGTGCTTTTAAGATAAGATATGATAAGATAAGACATACTTATTTGTCCCCAAAGGGAAATCCGTTGTAGGTGGAAGTACAGCGACAGCAAGACATACAAATACATTAAACACAATAAGACAAGAAACGTCACAGTGCAGACAAATTTCAATGAATGAGACAGCCATACCAAAACATGGCATCTAAAATAAGGGAATTAAATTGCACCAAGACAAGAACTATTGCAAGTCCTGACACAACACAACTTCATGGATGTTGTGATATAAATCAAGCAGTAAAAAACACAATTTTAATTAGATAAAAAAGCAAATAAATAAATAGATGATATACAAGAAAACTAAGAGACGCTAAATCTTTCCCTTCAAACCACCAAGGAGTAATCGAGATTTGTTAAGAGAAATGGAAGTTAGGAGAAAGGATTGTTTAAAATGGTTGCTTTTGCAACGAATGGCTCTGTAGCATTTCCTCGAAGGTTCATAATCTATAATAATAATAATCTATAATTCATAATATCCAAACAGAACATGAGACGGGCCCTTGAAGATCCTTTTTGCCTGTTTAATTACAGTGCCCTCATACACAGACTGCAAGGGCAGAGGCTGCAAATTAATTGAAGTTTTCACTATATAAGCAAGGCTAGATTTAGACTGCACAGTAAGTTCTTAGCCAAACCAAGATAAGAACAGCATTATAAAAGGTCTGCATGATTTTCCAGTCATACTGACCACTCTAAACAGTTTACATTACAGACACATTCACACGCAGATCAGTAGGTTCAACAGGAGGAAGCTGGAATCAAACCTCCAACCTTTTGATTGCAAGATGAGCCACAGTTGTCCCTGAGTAGTACTATGAGTAAATATGTTGTACTTATAGAGTGTCTTGGAAAACTACCCTTTGAACTTTCTACAATAGCTCACATTACAACCACAAACTTGATTGTATTCTATTGAAATCTTATTTGACTGACCAGCTGAAAGTAGAACAAAATTGTAAAATGGAAGGAAAACGTAATAATAAGCTTAGAGTATCAATGTTTACATCTGTGAACATCAAGCCTTGGCACAGACATTTAGTTGTGTTTAGTCCTGGACCTAAACCATCCCATTGTAGCTCTGGCTGCTTAGGGTTGTTGTGCAGCTGGAAGGTGAAAGAGAAGCATCCCAACAGAATGATGCTGCCACTACCATGTATCATAGTGGGGATGGATTGTTCATGGTGATGAGTAGTGTTAGTTTTCTGCCAGACATTTGTATGTAGGTCGAAAAGATTAATTTAATCACCTTTTTAACAGATTCTTCCACCAAAGCTGTGGATCTCTGCTGCTCCTCCAGGCCTCCTCTTGTATGTTCCCTATATTTGGTTGAATTGATAGTGACAGTTTATCTGAACTCAGGCTAATTTCTACAAGTAGGACAATAATAAGGTTAAATGGGTATAAATACATCTACAAGGCAGTGTCTTTTGTATTTTTGGCCACCTGATACAAAACTGCAACAATTACAAAAATTGCAGATTGTTCCATATAGATAAAACTACAAATGAAATGATTTGTGTTTGTGAAGTATGTGCTGTAATGTGGACTTATAAAGACAAACAGATCTCCCTGAGCCATTTGTTTCTCTACAGTAAGAGCAGGATGGAGGGCGTGTGCAGGTAAAGTCTTTAAGCAGTAGGAGTGGCCCACCATTCAGGTTTTAAACAAACTACTATGAGATATGCATTTGGCATTTGCACACACACACACACACACACACACACACACACACACACACACACACACACACACACACACACACACACACACATCTGTGCAGACATTCCTATGAGAACACATCTTCACGTTCACCTTAAAACTATGCCCTGCCCTTTGCAGCTCAGCATTTTTGAACTATTATGCAGGTAACCAGGTAACCCCACCTTGATTCTCCCAGTTACACCTGCAGAAGAATATCTGTGCTTGGGTGAGAATGAGCTGTGTGACATCAGAAACCACAGTCATCCATGATGGAATGTTACTCTTCTGTATGGTTCAGTGGTGTCTTATTTGAAGTTAAAAAAAAATGTGAGATGACTAATCTGTCATCAGTTATGAATCTAAACTCCTCTGGAGGAAATAAGGTTTTATATTCAGGTGACAGCTGAGGAACCAGCTGACTGGATAAACTGATCAGCAAACTGTTTGTTTCCTGCACCCAAGTCAAGTGTCACACCTAAAAGAATTGAAATGAACACCATGACAAGCCCATGCATAAACAGAAGTACTGTACTGATTGTACCTTTGGACATGTTATCTTGAATACATGTGTTATATGTATTGTTAATGATCAGTACTGCTGATGGTGGATAATGGTATCTTACCTGTGCAAGGTGATGGTATAAATGATGGATTTTAAAATGGTAAAAGGAGACAGGGCAACACAGTGAATTGTTTAACAGTAAAAACACAAAATCTTGGGCTGATTTAGAAAATTTCTCTGGTGTGGCTGATTCTCATGCTGGGAATGTTATGTTATTTTAAAAGATGTGAATGGCCCTTGCTGATAATGTAAAGAAAAATCAATAGTTCTACCTATAAAATACATCATAGTTGTTGTTGTTCAGATATACTGTTACTATCAGTTCAACAGCGAATGGGGAGCATGCAGTGCCTTCAAATAGTATTGAACTTATTTCCATTTTTTCACATTCCAACCACAAGCTTCAGTGGATTTGATCACAGACCAACACAAAGAAGGACACTGAGCCTTTAGCGCTCCCCACATGTCCTCTTTCAGATTTATTTGTAAAAAATGTCGAAAAGCAGCTATCACTTTCCTTCCACTTCATAATTTTGCATTACTTTATGTTGATCTGTCACAGTAAATCCCAACAGAACACAGAAGTTTGTGCCTGTAACATGACACAATGTTAAAAAGTTTGAGGTGTGTGAAGACTTTTGAAAGGCTCAGTATCTGATTAAACAGGGACATTGAGTACAAGCTTTTTTTAATAAACAAATTTTTATAAACACATTTTCTCTGGATTTCTTGTAAACTCTCTGCAAACACAAACTGAAGTCTTTTTTGTTCCATGTGCTTTGTCCTGTGTGTGTGTGTGTGTGTGTGTGTGTGTGTGTGTGTGTGTGTGTGTGTGTGTGTACCTTTATCAACAGCAAACACTAAAGCTCCCAAACCCCTGCAAAGCCCCTCTTGACAGAAAACTGCTGCTCTGTCTGTTGGGTCTGTAAAGACATGCAGAGCTGTCTCTGATCACATCCTGATGGCCACATAAACACTCAGCATGAAACACATTATGAATCTAACATGAAAGAACTTGATCAGCATTTTGTTTACTTGATCCATCTCTCATCCTAAGTGTGCATGTTAAAGGGACGCAGAGGCAAAATAGAAACAGTTTTATCTGTGCAGATGGACACAGATTGTCCATGCTGAAATATTCTGGAATTGGTATGTTGGACATCTAGTCATAAAGGACTGAATACAAGGGCTGGTATGATAACTATTGATTTAAACATACAGTTAACTCTGGTTCCAGCAGCAGGAAGAGGAGGTGTTTCAAGAAGAAAACTCTGTCATGGGACCTTTAAAACCCCAGAACTAGGACAAAACTCCCTCTTTCTTGACCTGCCACTCAGGAAGGCGACATAGAGGAAACTGTCCCAGGAGCTCTGGATCCATACCTATACAGGCGAGTGTATTAGCCCGGCCAAAGGAATGAATATGGCGTCAAATCTATGCCAAAAGTCCAACACGAGTGTGTGTTGCGCTCCACGAGCGTGTCGAGCTGCTTTGCAGAGGCAGCTGCCACGAGGATGTGAGAAGGTGCCACAGGTAATAAGATACACTGTTAATTATCTAGAGTGGCTATCATAAATAGTTCAGGCAAACCACATATTTACTTAAATATCAAAAATAGAGTTGAAAGAAACATGCAGACAGGTCATCTCCATACATTCTGTTCTCTCCAACAGAATGTATCTGTGGAAATACGAAGAATTAAATCCACCCCTTTGGAAATATTACAGTGAACATATCACCACATTCGGTGACATGATGGTATGTTTTTTTCCCCAACATTTTTATAAATTACAATATATACTTTAATTTCCTAGTCTTAAAATGTTGGCTAATTTTTGGGCAATTATTTGGATATGGTTTGGCATGTAAAACTGGAAGGATGAGTTGTGAAATCGTGCAGTTATTGGTACTGAGGTCTCAGCAAGAAGGTAGACTGCAAACCTACGTGTCAACTAATATCTTTCTCCTTTGAAATTGCATAGATTTCTCTTCATAAATGAGGTTTTTTTTTAGATGATTTGGTTAAATCCTGTGAGCTGTTTTCTGTATTCCATGTGTAGCGAGCCTCTTCACTGGGTGGTTACGAAAACATATCAAGCATTTCTGTAAACAGAAAATTATTTAACCAATTGCTGATTTCACAAAACATTGTTTTATTTATGCCAGCAAGCTGTTAAATATACTGGCAATCCTCAACTAAATGTATATCTTTTCTGTGAAGTGTAGATGTTTTACCTAAATAATTTTAATTGATGAATTAACTATTAACTCTTGTTTTAACACCCGGTGTCCTTATCTTGTTTGAGACCTGATTACAGTATTAGTGTGACTATGTGTGACCAAAACTAGTCTGAACTGGTTTACAACGGTTATAAGTGTGTAAGATGCAACAATGTGCATATATGCAGGCAATTACAATAGCCCTAACTATGGCTGCACAAAACAGCACTTCCCCAGAGGACATCCTGTGTCCATACATCCTGTGTCCATCACCCCAAAGCAAAACATGTGAGCTATATGCTTCTGCAGGATTTAACCTTTCACACTCTTATCATATACCTGCCACCCTTGTTTTTCTAGACAGAAGCAATCATCTAGTGACTTCTAAGCATCGTCTCAGCTCCTGCAAATGGAGCTGGAAAGCATCAGCTCATCAATGAGGTGATTCTGCCAGAGGCGAGCTGAAATATGTGCCAAAACGGAAAAAAAAAACAAAAAAACCAACACAGGAATAGCTAATAGCTATATATACACACAAATAACTAAGCGACACAAGTGTGAATGGACTTAAAGATAAAAATAATTACTTTGCTAAATCACTGTGTATTATTTTCAAAAATACACTAATTGAACATAGAAATGTATTGACTCTGTAATTTTACTAATTCTGATGTTCTTAAAATTTATTTTTATAGTTTGTGATCCAGTGGTTACAAAGGAGCAGATATCAAGCAAATACTGTGCTTCTGAAAACCAAATCTTTCAAGGAAAATGACGGGTAAAGAAAACTTTGTGGGTGCAGACCCATGTACACCACAGTCATGATATAATGCAGTGTTGGCTGATTTATTTTTTTTCAGAGATGAGGAAGCAACAGGAGAAGCTGACAGAATAGGTTAAACATTTTCAACAACAGGCACTTGATGGAAAACCACTTAGTGTTTATATAATTGTTTAGATATTTATATTTGGTTTTGACACAGTTGATAAATGACACACGGTTTCAATAACATTTAATTGAGACAGCTTTTATAAATGTAAAAGCAAATATCTCTTTAAATGTTGGTTAATTTACAAATCAGTCACAACATTAACAATAGCATCTACATGCTCATTACCCTCACCAAATTTTATTTTTTTGTGTAGGGAATCAATATTTTGAGAGAAGCCAGGGTGCAGCTGATTGGTGCTAAAAATGACTGTCTTTCTGTAGTACTGGACAAGGTCAAGAAAGAACAAACAGAAGCTCTCCAGCCCATGCAGACCTGGGATGGAGACCTTGATGAGAACTCTCCTGCTGAACTTTTAACTATTGTCTGTGAAAAGGAAAAAACTAAAAGGTTTTTGCTAGATTTTAGAAGTATAATTAGTGTTTGTGGGTGGTTAGTCACTAATAAAGTGATTACAGCCAAAGTAACTGCATGTCTTCATTGCTAGAGCCTCTGCTTGTCATGCTGGATTGTAGTTTTCTGACCCACATGCTGATTCACACAAGGTGACCGAAACTAGATGTAGTGAGGATTTATATACAGTGGTATATACAGAAATTAAGCGCTCTGGAACTCAGGAGGCTATGCCAGCTCAGGTTCTGTGAGGAGAAGGGATAGGTTAACAGGGAGTCAATGAATGAGGATACTGCAGGATAGGATCAGGGAAGGGCTTACAGTTCCAGTGATGGAGGTGAGCGCTGAAAGAGAGGCGTGGATCCACGTAAGTGCATTAGAGCCTCTGTGGTGGTAACAGAGGAGAGCGGGCAGGCTATGGAGTCCTGAGCTTGGTTGGATGAGAATCAGCCGTGAGACAACGTGAGTCCAGATCTTTGATAGAACAAGTTTCTTTGGCTTGATTCCCGAATGGGGAAATCTCTTCTGGACCTGAGAGAAGACAAGGCAAAAATGAGTCCAAAACATAAAAGCAATATTCACTTAGCAGTGATCATGGCATGAACATGAGACAAGACTCTGACCAACAAGTGGGACCATCAAGTGATGAAAAACTGCGCTGCTGCTGCTTAAGACTCCAACAGCTGATTGCTGGAATCAGCTGCAGGTGCATCAGCCTGCCAGAACCCTACCATGAAGATCTTCTCTGCGATGAGAGCACTCACACAAAACACAGTCCTAACACTGCCCATCAGAGAGATGATATTGAGGAGGAAAACAGACACTAAACAGTATAGCTGAAAAATTTATGAACAACTGTGATCCTTTGGCATGCTCTGGCACTGTTGTGGGACCACCTGGCACCATCCTGTGGCACTATCATGGGAACTTCTGGCTTCCTGTGACACTGTCGTGGGACCTCCTAGCATCCTGTGGCACTGTTGTGGGACCTCCTGGCATCCTGTGGCACTGTTGTGGGACCTCCTGGCATCATCCCGTGGCACCATCGTGGGACCTCCTGCCATTATCACGTGGCACCATGGTACCGTTGTGGGATCTCCCGGCATCATCCCATCCCATGGCACCATCGTGGGATCTCCTGGCATCATCCAGTGGCATAGTCATGGCCACGGGGAGCACCGTCGTGGAAAACAACGAATAATGTGAAAGCACTTCTATGATCGTACCAGTATGGGTTTCTTCAGAGCAACAACCAGGTAAAGAAAGGCTTGTTTATGCACTCTTAGATACCCAAAGTGACACAGTTTTCATTGACCAAGATGTGTCTAACAATATCAAAGCTAAGTCTACCCCAGTAAGGTTAAGGCTCACTACAATGCTTGGTAAAGATGCTGTTGTGCCAAGTGAACGTGAGAGACTACAACTCCTCGGAAATGACTGAACTCCCTCCTGCTTACACTAAAGACTGTATACCAGTTAAACGCTCTCACATTCCTTCTTGTGAAACGGCAAAGCAATGGAATAATCTCAGGGTAATAGTGAACGAGATTCCTCCACAGCTAAAATGTGAAGTTGGGCTTTTAATTGGCTACAATTGCTCCAAGGCAGGTAATCTTAGGAGGAGAAAACAAACCCTGTGCTGTCCGCACAGCATTGGGCTGTAGTATTGTTGGCCCCACATCATCTCTCAATGACTCTTTTAGCATGTCCACTGTTTGTCACAGAGTCACAGTCAAAGAGCTCCCCTTAATGACTCCAGGTGATACACTCAAGGTTCTCGAGTCTGACTTTAAGGATGATAACAAGGATAACAGATCAGTGACTCAAGATGACATTCTTTTCCTGAATACATTAAAAGAAGGCATTTACAAAAACAATGAAGGACATTATGAAATGCCACTTCCATTTAAGGAGAGACCTCTCTTACCAGATAATAAGCAAATGGCCACTATGTGACTTCAAAGCCTCAAAAACAAACTGTCGAAAGATTAGTGGTACAAGGAGCAATATGTAATGTTTATGAGTGAAATCATAGAAAAGGGTGATGCAGAAGAAGTGGACAGTGAAGCAAAGGAAGGAGAAAGGTGGTATATTTCCCACCACGGGATATATCCCCAAAACCAGACAAACGAAGAGTAGTCTTCAACACCTCAGCAAAATACAAAGGTAACAGTCTCAATGGTCATTTGCTGTCAGGCCCACATTTGCTGAACAATCTAAATGGTATTCTCATCAGATTCAGACGGCATCAAGTTGTATTGTTATGTGACATTGAAAAACACGTTCCACCAATTTCATGTGTATGAAGCAGATAGAGCCTATTTAAGATTTTTATGGTGGGAAAAATGGCAACATGAGCCCCAAGAATTTGGAATGAAGGTGCACCTTTTTGGCGCCATGTCCTCACCAGGGTGTGCCAATTATGGATTAAAACATCTTGCGAAAGAAAATGAGACACAGTTTTCCCTTGCATCTCAGTTCATAATGAAGGATTTCTACGTGGACGATGGTGTAACAAGCACTGCAAGCATCAAGGAAGCTATTCAGCTTGCTCAGGAGGCTCAGACACTCTGTGCATCAAGTAGCCTCAGACTACACAAGTTTGTAAGTAACGACAAAACAGTGTTAGAAAGCATTCCAGCATCTGAACATGCCTCTCCACAGGTAATATATGACCTAGCATTTAATGATTCTAAACTTGAAAGAGTTCTAGCCATTCACTGGCAGATTGACCCAAACACAGGTTTCACTGTCGCCCCAACAACCAACCTGCTACAAGATGTGGTATCCTCTCTATGGTTGCATCTCTTTACGATCCATTGGGATTCATCTCCCCCTTCGTACTCAAAGGCAAAAGAGTGCTTCAAGAGACATGCAGACAAGGCACTGGCTGGGATGATCCCCTTCCAAGTGACCTAAGGCCAGCGTGGGATAACTGGAAAGATGACTTGAAGAACTTGGAGAAAATCACAGTAAACAAAGATGATAACGTGCATTGTGCATTAGTTACAGCAAAGACCAGAGTTACTCCTATTAAAGGAACAACAATACCAAGACTTGAACTGACAGCTGCTGTTGTCTCCATTACTGCAACTAACATGTTAAAGGATGAACTTGGATTGACCCAGATTGAAGAGTATTTCTGGACGGACTCTGAAGTAGCTTTAGGCTACATCAATAACAAAGCATGCCATTTTCATACATTTGTCTCCAATGGAGTTCAAAAGATAAGGCTCAACAGTGCCCCCCACTGTAGTGGAGATATGCTTCTTCTGAGCAAAATCTGGTGGATATAGCCTTCAGAGGTTCAAGTGCAATTGAGCTCATTTCATCAGACTGGTTCGATGGGCTACAGTTTCTGTAGAACGAAGAAATCCCTCCAGCTGCAGAGATTGACGTGAACATGCCACTCGGAGATCCAGAAGTTCAAAAGGTACATGCACTGCACACTCTCAAAACAGATAAGAGGGGTTTATCAGATAAGTTAACAAAGTTTTCCTCGTGTTCCAAAGCCACTCAAGCCATAGCTCGACTCATTTGCTGTGCCAAGGGAGACAAAACAACAGGTACAGTACAAGAAAGACAAAATGCACAATGTGTTATTCTAAAAGATGTACAAGCAAGTGAATATGCAGAGGAGATAAAGATGCTCAAACACGGAAAGGCACTCCCTCACAAAAGCAAACTGTTTGATATGGACACTTTCTTGATAATGATGGACTCCTTAAAGTGGGAGGAAGGCTCAAAGAAGCCAGTAGCTACTTTTCTTGCTGAGGAGTTGGCAACAGTAAATTTCATTTTTCACGGTTCATATAATTGTTTTTATACTCCAAAGTGTCATAAAGTTAATTCAGATTAATAAAATTTAATATCCAATATAATCCCATTTTCTGAAATCACTCTATTTCCTGACGTACATAATAATACATGCGGAGGGCGGGGGGACTGTAAATATCAGTGCTTCATGCAACTTGTCACTACCAATTGAGGGTTTACAGGAAAATGCAGATATGTGATCATTTATTTTAGTTCCAACTTTCAACCACCAATGCCCTTCGTTTTTGTGGTCTTCTTCGGGCATTGCTGGATGAGGAAGGGGGATTCCCCGCATGGACTTTCCCCAGGTGTGAAAAGGAGGAAGCGGTTCCAGTCGCAGAAGGTGGGGCTTAAACTGAGCTCTGAACTGACAGTGCGGTGAACGGATCACTCATAGTCCAGTCAGTATGGGCTTTATTTTTCTGTGTGAGAAATGTCATATGTGGTGTGTGAAGTCAGGAAAATGTGTGTGTCTCATGGTCATGATGTGAGACTTGAGTGCTCTGCCAATATCAATGCTAGGCCGTATTAATGTAATTAAAATGTCAATCGTCCCTTAATTTCTTCATTTATTTCAAGCTATACCTCTTCCACTTTCATTATAATTTTTTTGTAGACTGAGGAAATCGATCACAAATTTTGTATGGAATAACAGGCATATAACTGCTATTTTTAATAAGAGTGTAATATGTCATACTGTATCTTTATTTGGATTTGAATGATTGAAACTGTCTATATTTATATTTACCTTTATTCATGCTTACATTTATTTATTTATTTATTTTATCCATCCATTCATTATCTAACATGCTTATCCTTGTAGGGTAGCGAGGGGGGCTGGTATCTATTTCCAGCGGTCATCGGGCGAGAGGTGGGGTACGCCCTGGATAGGTTGCCAGTCCATCGCAGGGCAACACAGAGACAGACAGGACAAACAACCGTGCACACGCACACACTCATACCTAAGTAGAATTTAGAGAGACCAGTTAACTTAACAGTCATGTTTTTGGACTGTGGGAGGAAGCTGGAGTACCTGGAGTACAAGATCTAGAGAAACTCATCCATGTCCTTATCTTTAGTTACATTGATTATTGCAACAGTGTGTTCACAGGTCTGCCTAAAAAAATCAATCAGACAGCTGCAGCTGATCTAGAATGCTGCTGCTCATGTTCTCACTAAAACCAGGAAGATAGAGCACAAAGCACAAAGTCCTTACACTGGCTTTAAAATATTTCTGTTAGTTTATAAATGACTGAATGGCTTAGCATTAAAGACCTGTATATCAACCTTCCAGATGACTCAGGTCTTCTGGTTCTGGTCTACTTTAGCAAAAACTTGGCAAATTCATTGCAGGCCCTGGTAGAGGTGTTACAGTCAGGTGAGTTTGTCAATCTGTCAAATGTGGCAAACAAGGCATGAGCATTATTGATGTTTTTGTTTATGATTTCCACAAAGAATGTTTCCCTTGCATGTAGATGAGTGATAGTATTGCAGCCTTTCTTTGTAGATTTCATAGTAAACGTGAAGTTGAGTTTTATGCCATTTATGTTCAGCCCTTTGACAAAGGCTTCTTTCATTTCTTACAAGTGGAGCATTTATCCATGGAGATTTCTTCCTACCAGACGCAACCTTCACTTTAACAGGAGCAATGTTGTCTGAAATATTAGAATGTAAAGGATCCACTAACTCATTTACTGGGTTGCGCGATAGAATTAGGGTTGAGGAGTAGATTTGATTAAAAGTTTCAGCTGTGTTGTCTGTAAAAGAACATTTTGTAATAATATCTATTTTGCTAACTGAGTCAACAGAGATTGTACTTTCAAAAACAACAGAAAAGTGATCAAACAGAGCAGCATCAATTACAGAGACCTGTGAGATATTTACAGCCTTACTGATAATCAAATCCAGAGTGTGTCCTCAATTATGTGTCGGCTATTTAAAGCTGAACTGAAATGTGTTTTGAAGCCAACATCAGAGAAAATATAGCCATAAAATATGTTTTTTGTAGAAATTTAAAATTAAAAATAAAAGTATTATATTTTTTGGTAATTCTGAATATTGAGGGAACCACTCGGGTGCTTTCGGCTTTTTCCGTGACCACCCCGGAAGTGTGACGTCAGCTGTGCCGCCAAGGTCTATGAGTATTCAACATTTCAACTGCAAGTGGATGAGTATGCATACAACATGGTTCAGTGCGTTGCTATTAATTGCTCAAATCAGCCAGAAAACACTACAGGAGTTTCGTTTTTCAGCTTCCCTAAAGATGAAAAATGTCAGATTTGGATTTGTAAGCCATGGCGTGAAAATTACTATCTGAACTTGGGTGACCTCGGAGATATGGTCGATTCCTGTCCATCAGCTGAGTGGAAATTCATTGTGTTTGAAAGTTGCTTGAGGACCCTGTTTGCTGTGTGTGTTGTCTGTTCCGGAGTCTGCACAGTGACAATGAGGCAAATCGTGGGTACCATGGTGGCTGTGCGCAGTGTCTGCAAGAAGATAGATGACCACACCGGGGTGTGGTACAGCCAGCCGGTCTACAACAGCATGCCAGTGGGCAATTTGATGATTGCAGGTGCCACCATGTTTAGTGGGTGTTCTCCAACAGTTGCCCCAAACCTTTTTCCGGCACATGGGTGTTGGGATCTACAGTCTGAGGACATACTTCAATCTGCAGCGCTGCTACCTGATCCCTGCCTTCCGAAGGCTTTGGAACACCAAGCAACAGGCCCTTTAATGAAGAAAAAGGGAATACCACTTAAGACTGGGTGGCGATGCTTGCTGCTGCTCACCAGGGCATACGGGCAGGTACGGCAGCTATTTCTTGATGGATTTGAGTACAGGTGAAGTACTTCTGTGGGGCTGTGGGCTCAGTCCATCTCCAACCACCTCTATTTCTCCATTACTTTGCATTTTCCAATATGTAATTACAAGGTGACACCTCTGAATCGAACATGATCAGAAACCCCACATTTCATTTTATCCTCCAAGGCTTGCATTTGGAGGTAATTCTCTGCAACCACTCTTCAATTTTGAGGGCCACGCTTGTTGGTTTAGAGGTGTTACATATGTAATGATGACTGAAATTGAAAATAACATAGTCACACCAGCAGCATTGTTCTGTTTATATATGCATTTATTACAACTGACATTTGACAACAGCATTAAAAAAAAAAAAAAAAAAAAAAAAAAAAAAAAAAATCCATTGTCTGTTTGTCCTCTATCATTCTCTTTCTATCTCATCCTCATACTTCATGGGTACTGGAAACCAGCATACTCTTGGAAAGGAAATGCCACTCTGATCAGGGTTAATTCTCCTGTCATGTCTGCATAGTTGGTGGTATATGAATGTGCTTAGTCTTCTGTATGCTATATATTGGTAGATTCTGAAAAAAAAACACAAATGTAAACATTGTAATGAAAATGAGAATAGGGAAGATTGTGTCATAGTGCTGGACAAATGAAATAGGAGCACAAAAAATGCACTGAGGCTACAACAGTTTTCTGTGCTAAACTGGACAAATGTACAGCTGTTGCACACTAGATACGAGCCGCTAAAAAAGCAAAGTAATGCAGTTATTAAATTTTTTTTTTGATCTGGTCACTGTTGATTTCATGAATTCAAATTGTAGTGGGTAATTTGTTCGGAATAAGTCACTTACTCATGGCATGGTTTGTTGTCCCCAACTGGACCTTCTTCCTGAACATAAACATGAAGGATTTCTCTAACACCCACTTATTCAGGCAGTTGGCCTCGACTCCGTCATGCTGGGTGATGCAACTCATGTCTGCTTCCTGCAGCCTGATGGAGAAGGCGTGTATCTTCTGGCAGCAGATGCTCTCCTGCTGTGTCTGCATCAGGACACAGTGTCCGCATGTACACCTGCAGTTGAAATAAAGTAGCCATATTTCGGTGGGACATTTATTATGAAAGGAAAAGTGGCAAGAAAATCAATATAAACTGAAAGATTACATTAAGTAAATAATATGAGTCAGCAACCAATACACCTAAGCAGTCTGAAAAACATTGTTTGAAGTGTATGAAAAAACCCAATATCTGTTACCCGCGCCATATTCTAATAGACTCTATGGTAATCTATGTAACATGCCAGCAGTGCTCTTCAAATGACCAGAATAGATATTCCAATTCAATCCACAAATTGTACATTACAAATAGTAATTGGTTCTTACTATCCCACGTTCCCAACTCGGTTGTTATGCTTTTTGTTTTATCCGCCTTGACGGTCCTGATTGTCCAAGTCAGAATCCGAAGAGTTTTCACTCAATTCCGGACATCCAGTGGTTGGTTTAGGTTCGTATTGGTACGGTTGTACATCCTTTGAATTCACAAAGTCTCCTGGCATCTCTTCATAAACAGAAAAGGCTTCTTCTTCCATTTTCACAAATAAATAACTGAACAGTAGCTATGTCATTTAGCAACACAGCTGACATCATGAACTCCGCCCCCCAAATCACCCACTTGGGAAATTATTGACTAAAATGCCAAAAAACTGATTATTTAAGTGTTAGGTCAAAGAATTGGTCCCTGCAATGTTGTGTGGGTGTGTTTGACTAAATAAAATAGCTGGAATGTCAATTTTTTGAGATTTGATTTCAGTTCAGCTTCAACATGTTGAGTCAAACCAAAGTTTTGAAGTACATCATTCAGCTTTTTTGCTTCTCTGTCTATTAGGTTGTCAACATGGATGTTAAAGTCTCCCATAATTATTAAAGAGTCATAATCAATGCATATCATAGATAAGAGCTCACTAAAATCATCGAAAAAAGTTGCCACATATTTTGAGGTTTTGTATGGAGTTAGAGTCAGAGTTCGTTTGTGGCCTTTTACCTCAATTCCCAAATATTCAAATGAGGCAAAATTGCCCAGGGAACGCTTTTTACAGTTTTTGTGAATCATGAAATATTGCAGCAACCCCTCTGCCCCTCATATTCTTTCTATTCTCACTTAAATAATGTAATTAGGGGGTGCTGATTCAATGAGTACAGGTGTTTCATTGTTGTCATCCAACCATGTTTCTGTGAGAAGCATAACATCAATATGCTCAGTAATGAAGTCATTAACTGAAAGTCCTTTTGCTGATAGTAATCTTATAATTAGCAGAGCCAGTTTAAGTGTCTTGGGGGTGGATGGTTCTTCAATTTGAGGTTGCTTTAGTTGAGATTAATATGAGGTTTGATTTTAGACCACTACATTTCCTTGCTATTTTTCCATTAGTAATTCTGACAGGGATGCTCCTGTTAGAACCAACCATGGAGAAACAGCATTCAATTTTTATGCTCCACTAATCTGGAACAACCTTCCAGAAAACTGCAAAACAGCCGACACACTGAGTTCCTTTAAATCAAGACTCAAAACCCACCTGTTTAGAGCTGCCTTTGATTAGTAGGAAGTGGAACATTGATCAATATTTTTGAATTATATTTGCTTGGTGATATTTGCTTGATAATCTTTATGATTTTAATGCATTGATATTTGCTCAATGATTTTGATGTATATTTGCTTGATGATCTTGCTGTATACTTGTTTGATGATTTTGATGCATACTTGATGTTTTTAGGATGTAAAGCACTTTGAACTGCCCTGCTGCTGAAATGTGCTATACAAATAAACTTGACTTGGTTTCATAAATGTGATACAATCTGTATATTTGATATATAGTAAAGGAATGACTACATTAATACCAGGTCATTTAGATATGTTAGAACCAGAATTCCAGACTCTGAGAGCAGGCAGCAATTGGTCTCCTTTTTGTAGGAAGCACGGACTGTTTCTGTTTTTCCAAACTGGGCAGTAATAGCAGCATGGTGCGTGTGTCTCTGCAGACAGAGCCGGGCTTCGCTTGCTGCGTGCACGTTACTGAGAGCTGTCAGAACTGTCGAGCTGAGGTTAGTCAGCAGGAAGAAACCACACGTGTGCGCTCTGTCCCCATTACCGAACAAAGCAGTGTCCGTCGCATTGATTTGAAGGGGAATGAGTGCTGACACATCCTGTCCGCGCGGACACACGCGGCTCCTGCTCTGCCTCACAGTGCGCGGCCAGCTGAGGAGCGCGCGGACTGGTGAGTCTCTGGGGCAGGGGCGCTTGATTTCCGCTCTGAGACCTGCCCTGCCCTGCAGCAGCAGCCGCAGCACCTGGACCACCGCTGGACATGTCTCTGCTGAAACAGCGGGGGAGAGAGCTCGAGCGCTTCGACGGACTGTCGCTCATTTACTGGTACGTGAACACGTAGCCACGGCGTTCGTTCTGAGAGATAGGTTCATTTTAATGTTGTTAGCTTCTAAAGTGATTTCATCAAACATAAAGCACCACCCGTTCAGAATTATTTGGCTTTGCTAGAAAACAACCTAATCGTGTCAAAAAGCTGGTACGACTTATTTTGGCACTTTAGCTTGTATTTTTAGTGGACTACACGTCTGCATAGATCAACTTCACTCTAACAGTTTTAACAGTGCGTCACAGTTCCCAGTCCCTTTCGCAACAGAGGGACGCACGTGCCGACGAGGTGCCCAGGCAGGAGCGCCTCTAGAAAGATTTCAAAGGGTGGCCAGTTGGGGGTTACTCACCTTTCTTGGGAATGTACAACAGAAAAGTCTGGTTATAACAGAATTTTATGAGCTGTATTATACTGTCATCAGGGAAGTAGGGAATGGGCATGCATACATGACATTGGCAGATAACTAAATAGCCTCTTTGGTGGTGCCTAAAACCATTAGACTATACTGAACTGAATTGAATATTTGTTTAGGAACAAGTGTTAAATATGAACAAATACCGTACACTTTGCAGTGTCTGTCCTGTTATGTTTTTTGGTTACATAAAAACATAATGCAACATTTAAATACAAATCCAAAACAAATACCACAAAAAACATTAAAGGATCCACGACTCGTTGAACTTGTTGGCCTAAATATATTGTAATTTTCCTGTTAACCTAAACATTGCTGTTTGTGACATGTGAAAACTCATAATTACTTCAAAATTTGTATATCTTTATTATATTTTTCACCTACGGAGTAGGCAATCAGTTTAATGTTTTCACAAGTAACCAGGGACAAAAAAATGAAACGTGACACCACCACAGCTGCAGAAATGATTCAGTTAGCATTAAAATATGACAATATTTATATAACTTTCTAAAACGATTTTATTCATGTATTTAACATGTGCATGTGTGAATTCAAGTGCTTGGGGCCTCCCAGACCAGCAGGTGGCACCAAGCAGTCACAAAGTTCTTTATTATATAAAACATGAAAAAACTGTCGCGTAATCGTGTATGTTCCACAAATCAGACAGCTTTAAATCTGTATAGAATAATTCATTATGGGTTTATAATTATGTCAGATTTTTATCTGGGGCTAATCAGTTACAGTCCAGATTCCTTAAAAACTGTAAAATAGCCCATTCATTAAGTGTTGAACCACAAGCTGTTAAGCAGATGCCATCTTCAGGTTTCGCGATGATGTGACTGTGAAGTTGGGAGCTTTACAAACCAAATAATGTCAGATTCTGTTTATTGCTTCCACAATGAAAACTAAGACGAAAACAAAGGAAAAACCTTGACATACAATAGAATAGACAAGTATTAGTTTTTCTTTATTTGCCATACACTATAAAAGGTGCCCAGCCCTCATGAACTTATAAGACACACAACAAATTCAGAGATGCAGACAGAGACCAACAGCAACATCCTTCAAACATAAAGGGTCTTCTTTCGAAGATACCAAGCTTTTGAAACATGCTGTGCTAATGGAAACACATGACACTCAAAAAAATACTGTAGTTTATCTTCATCACACCTGTAAAACAGACAAACATTGAGGACTTTACCAAACAATTCATTCCTGAGAATCGTATACAAAAGACAATAAAACAAAAAGTGCATTTCATTTTCAATTTCATTTAAATCACACAGAGAACATTTTTAGTCCTCCTCTGGGACTGAGTGAAATTGTTCAGTTTCTAATGCTAAAGGTAAAGTACCAGATCTAAGATCTAAGCTATGCACACACTGTTCCAAGTCACATAAAGCTCAGGACCATAAACATCCTTTATTAAAATATAAGCTTGTAGTTTTGGTTTATGTAAAATGTCCCTAGCCCATTTATATGTATAGGCTTCAACATAAAATAATTTAATTGGTTCAATATTGCATCGCAGCTTATTTCTATAGATGTACTGAAAATCAGCCTCCTCAAATATCCTCTCAATTTGTCTGGCCCAAATACACCTATTTGACAGGTCCTAGTGAAAGATATGTTTTATTAACCTATGATCTGACATATTAATGAACCTGTTCCACAGGCTCACCATATCTCCAACATATCTGACTTCACTCGGTTCCCATCCCATATCTCCATATAAGGCCAGTTTGGGGGTGTTTCTGTGCACACCTAGGAAATAGTGCAAGGCTCTACACTGGACTTTCTTGCGATAGGGCTGTTGACAGTAATGCCAGACCCCTGCTCCATAATCCAGAACTGAAGAGAGACAAGATCTATACAGTTCGGTGTATGTTTTATATCCCAGGTCACGACAAAACTTGGCTTTATTTATAACAGCACCTAATGCTCTACCAGCTGAGTCTGATTGGACTTTTATTCCGTCTTCAAATGTAAGATGTTCATCTATAGTAAATCCCAAATATTTATATTTTTTACTAATAGACAAAATGATAGGCCCAAAGCAAAATATAAAGATTGTCAGTGTGTGACTCTGTTTTCTAAAATGAATAACTTTAGTTTTATCAGTTTTTCTTTAGCCTCATTTTGTTACACCAACAATAAACAGTAATTAACAATTTCTGAAGATCAGGTTCATTCTCAGCAATAAGCACAATGTCATCAGCATACAGTAATATATAGGTCTTTCTATCACCCTACTCTCACTCCCACATCTGCCTCCTTAACTACTGTTACCAAATCATTTATATATAATGCACAAAGAGTAAGAGGACAGGACATCGCCTTGTTTAACACCATATGGTGTTGGAAACCAGCCTGTTCTGTATTCATTCACTTGAACACAAAAGTCTGAATTTTGATAAATAGCTTTTACAGAGTTATAGAATTTCCCATGAATTCCAGCTTTTAAGAACTGAAAACACAATAATTCACTATTAACACAGTCAAAGGCTTTTTGAAAATCAATAAAACACGCAAAAGTAGACTTTTCTTCTTGTTTCCTGGCATTAGCTATTGTAGTTAAGGGATATAAATGATCTATGCAAGCATTTTTCTTTTGAAACCCTTTCTGTTCCTCTGCCAATAAAATACCTAATTCTAAGTAGCCAACCAACCAAGCATTAGGAACACTGGAGTAAAGTTTATAAACGCAACTAAGGAGACTAATGCCCCTATAGTTCATGGCCACTCGAGGGTTAGTAGTTTGTCACTTGGGAATTGGTTGAATTATAGATTTTTGCCAGTCTGATGGGGTCAAACCCTGTTCAAAACAAGTAAAGAGAAGATTATACAAGACTGAAAACAAACCAGGTTGTTTTAACACGTCATTAGACAAATTATCATAACCCGTGGCTTTCCCAAGTTTTAATTTGTCAATGGCCATATTAAGTTCACTCTCTGTAATGTGTGAGTTTAGATAAAAATTTGAAAAACTCATTGGCATAAAATCTGATTCTTAAGGGTTCCTGTCCTTTCTAAATAAAGATGATCCCACTCAGGGGAAACAGAATTACCATAAAATAAAGCTCCAAAATCAGATTCCCACATTTTTCTTGGGACCTTACTGATTTATCAAATTCCAAAATGCTTGAAGGTTATGGGTTTGACTAAATTCGATCTTTAATGCTTGACCTTGCTGAAATTTTCTCTTATGTGCTCTAAGTCTTTTATCAAATGCACACTGTTTGCCTTTAAATTCAGTTTTTAACTGTTGTTGAAGGTCCTTGTTTTGACACATAAATCTTTTCTCAGCCAGTCTCATGTCATTCCATAAGATATTTATCTCTTCATTTCAGTAGAGTTTATTCCTACAGTAGAATGAATAGAATAGAAATATACTTTGTTGTCCCACAATGGGGAAATTTCTGTGCAACAGCAGCAAAGTTGCAGTGACAAGCAATAACAGAAACACAGACTCACACAAAGATATGTTGGATATATATATATATATATATATATATATATATATATATATATATATATATATATATATATATATATATATACAGAATAAAGAATCCAAAATAAATACTGTACAGTAAGGCAAAATTTCAACTTGAATATTGTGTAGTTGTTAAAAAAAAAAAAAAAAAAAAAAAAACCTCTAGTCCAGAGGAATATGCAGTTGAGTTGGTTAATCTAGAATGTACAAGGTGTGCATGTCTCTGAGCATTAAAAATACAAGCCACTCACAGTTAGTGACAAAAGAAAAAAAATGGTAGTCATACAGATATCAGCATGGATATAAATACTTATTGATCTTGTTGGGAGCAATGATGGTTATAATATGTTTTTCAGCTTTATTCTTACTAACTTCAAATGACAAAGGTGAAAGTAGAGTTGCAATAATTAGAATTTTCTTTGCTGATTCAGAATTCCTTTTTGGGATGTCTTATCTACCATTTTTGATTGTTACTGATTCTGTTTTTTTCATTCTACAGATTCTGACATTTAAAAGAAAAAAATATGTGTTGCAGATATTTTAGAAGTAGTACAGAAGTAGTAGCAAATACAAATTGTAGACAACAGCAGGTTATAGAGCGAACATGGTTCATTTTGATGCTTTTAATTGGAAAAAACAATCAGATTTTTCAGAATTTGACATCATTTCTGATCTCTGACTGCTAGACTGAGGCAGCACTCGTTAAAAGTAGATATAATGAAGATTAACAGTTGACTTTACATGTTGGTTGAGGTAAGTAGAAATAAAGATGGCACTAAAAATTTTAGATTCTGCAGCATTTTCTTTTTACAGTGAAATTTTATTTCGTCACAATTGAAACACTGTATGGGACCAGTGGTTGACAGAAGGGTGAAAGCCAACTTGAGGCTTGTGACATCTGAAGGCCACATCACATTTTCTGCAAATACAGTGAGTTAAATCAAATGAAATGTGATTGATGGTGGAGATAAGGCAAATTGGAGAGTTCAGCCTGTTTCTGTGTTTTGTCCCACGGGGAGGAGTCTGTCAGCTAAATGTAGGTGCTGAGTGGACAGTTGAAGCTGGGTCAGCCAGGGGTGCTTAAAGGCGAGCCAGAGGGATGGGACAACATTGCTGGGCGACCCTGTCCCTGTGCGACTCCTATCATCTTCCAGCATTCTCTCCACCCTGCTAACAGAACCCAACGCTAAGGCCACCCTCATGATTCTCTCCTCCAAGAAGTTACCCGAACTCTGGGACTACTTTCTAATTTATGTCACAGGGGCACTTGAGTTTAATCCTGATTGCAAAGACATAGACCTGGGACTGTTTCCTCTAAGGATGAATCCCACAATAAAGCCAAGGTAGGTGAGTTCAGAGAAAATGTCATATTTAAGCTGTTGTCACGAGGGATTTTCCTGCTTGACTAAAGTTTGTAATGTCTTTATGTTAAGTCTGACCTGAAATGATTATAATAGCATGCTATGATAATGTGAGGTACCAGCAGTGATGCCATGAAGAGGAGGTGTGTGCATCAAGTTAGCATGCATGGTTTTCAGAATTGAAAAGTGTACTTGCTTTGTGAGGAGGGGCATGGAAGAGACTAGTCGAGTCAATATAGTAATGATTTGGTCAAAGGGAAGTGATTCATTATATGCTGTTAAGACGTTGCATACCTATGTCTACAATATTCATCCAGAGCCTCGTTTCGTCCCATTTCAGTAGATCCTTACAGTCATGAAGACTCAAATGAGCTTTGTTTTACTGGATGATAAGGATGTGTCCATAGTAAGCACCCTGTCTGATCTCTGCTCTTCTATTAGTAATATTAGTTCAGATAGGTTTTTAGCTCATGTATATTAAGAAGAGCCGTAAAATTGAATTGTGATTGAAATACAGTCCCTTCAGATCAGATGAGCTGTACTGATGGTTTGCTGATGCTAACATGTAGCATCAGTCTGTGCTGAAACTGCATTTATGTTTTCATAAAAGTTAAACATTGTTTACAGAAGTTAAGAGTCGATGCTGATTACACAATGTTGGGAATCAGAATTTGCATTAGTGTTTGATGTATGTAATATTCAATAATTATAATTAATAACTGATTATTAATTAAATTATTAATAACCTTAAAGTTCTTAGTTTAATTGGGGCGCTGCCAGAATCTCACTGACATGCTGATTTCTAATCAAGTCTGAGAATTTATTAACAAAATAGCCCAACCTTACGGCTGAATTATTCTGCAAATAACCTATTTCTTTAACTACTGGCATGCAATCTAACTATTGATGAAACACAAAAAGGGATATATGTTGAATAATAAAAATGGGAATTAAATCAGATTAATGAACAAACTATGACAAAACAAAATGGAATACTGGAAAATTGACTTCAAATTGATTAACTAATTAAACAAGAAAACACAGGAAAAAAGCATTAGCAAGCATGCAACAGCAAGGCAATTAGGAATGGCCTCATTTTAAACCCCTAATTCAGCCCAGATAACAGAATGGTCTCACTTGAATCAGTCAGTCACTCGGTCAAGCCAAATTGTCCAGAGGTCCAAAGAAAAATGATGAAAAAGGAAAAACTCGTCCTCAGGCAGGTGAATGAACGAGCTGGCGTCCCAGTTGAGGGTTCTTGTTTTTGACCACCGGTGTTGTTGGTTGAAAAACCAAAAATATATCTCTTCGTCGACGGATGCAGAGGCCTGGGTTCAGCAGGTCTCTGGAAAGAGATGTCAAAAATATTTTGTACTTCTAAAGAACTTAAAAGCTGGATACGCAGACAGCTTCTTTAAAGTTCTCCAGTTAACACTTGGAAGGTTTTAAAAGTCCTTTTTCCTGGCCAGCAGGTTAGAAGGAAATATGTGCAGGGGTGTTGTGTCTCCGTCAGAGGCTGGCTCCAGAAGACGAGGGATTTAGAGTCAGGAGTTGGTTTTCTGGTCAGGTCTCGTCTGATCAGCTCAGATAAGGTCAGTTTTATTGCAGGGGGCGGGGAGTTTTAGCAGTGAGGTCTCCAGCACAAAGAATGTGATCCTTAGGAAAGCAATCTGATCCGTTTGTGAATAAAAATATGGATTCTAACACAGCAAATATTGCAATGTACTTTGATGTTTGTGCAAAACATTTCATGAGCTGCTTTTGTCACGGAACAAAAGAACAACAGAGTTTTCTCATTTGACGCACAGATTTGAAATCCCTAGCTCAGTTTGTGTTGAGATTAATGCAACATTATTTGTTTTTAGTTCAGAGCTAAAAGGTATACAGCTGAGAAAAAGCCATTACATTCAAATATATGAGCTGTGTTTGCAGTAGTTTTTATCAAACTTACATCAGACATTTATGTCTCAGAGCTCCCCCTTTATTGTCAATTCAGCAGTTCAGTTGAATTCAGTTTATTTCTGTAGCACCAATTCACAACAAATGTCTCGAGACACTAATCAAAAAAATAATTTCAATTCAATCATACATACATTTGAATTGATCCTAGTTACCAAACACTGCATTAAGCTCAATTAATAATTCAAATTAGTTAAAAAAAGGTTCTATCTAGGAAAACCCAGCAGAGCATCGAGTCATTGACTTGCAGCGTTCACTCCTCCTGGACCAGCAGGGGTGACAGCAGAAAATTTTAGGTCACTGTAACCATGATGATGTGTTAAAGTTAGTGAGTGTGGAAGATGGAATGAAAATTAGAGGTTAAAAAAAAAAGAGGTAAAGTTTGATCTGAAATGTGACGTCTGCAGAGTAAATTTGTTCAGATCAGCAGTAGAGACCCTGATGAAAAAGCTAAAGGTGTACTTGATCATGACTTGCAACATTCACTCCTCCTGTACGAGCATGTCACAGCAGCAGACAATCGCTTGCGTTGAGACGCTGACTTTACAGCAATCCCTCATACCGAGCATGCATGTAGCGACAGTGGAGAGGAAAAACTCCCCTTTAACAGGAAGAAACCTCCAGCAGAACCAGAACCTGGCTTAGTACAAGCGGCCACCTGCCACGACGGACTGGGGGTTTGAGAAGAGAGAGCAGAATGCAGAAGAAAAACAGATGAACTGATGTAGGATTATTTTTGATGATCATGAAAGTACAGGAGAAGCAGGAGAAGGAGAACGATTAGCTGATGGCAGCATTATCTCAGCTGAAGCCTCCTTCCTGGAGGAGCCAGGAAGGCATCACAGAAGCTACACCTGGTCTGGTGTAGCTTCTATGGAGAGAAAAATAACTGAGAGAAAACAAAATGTTAACAGCTGAAATAACAGCAAATAATGCAAATTAGTAGAAGAAGAAAGTGAGAAAAAATTATCAGTTTGGCCTGCAGCCAAAGCGTATGGCAGTGTAACTACAGAAATAGCTCAGGATAACCTAAGCCAGTCTAACTATAAACTTTATCAAAGAGGAAAGTTTTAACCCAAGTCCTAAAAGATCTGCCTCCCATTCTACTTTTAGAACCTCTAGGAACCATTGGTAAATCTGCACTCTGGTACTGAAGGGTTCTGTTAGGAACATCTGGACCAATCATGACTTTGATGGATGATGGAGCTGATTATTAAAGGCTTTATATGTGAGAAGGAGAATCTTAAATCCTATTCTGGATTTAACAGGGAACCAATGAAGGGAAGCTAAAATAGGAGATCTCTGGTTTTAATTTTCATCAGAACTCTTGCTGCAGCATTTTGGATCAGCTGAAGGCTTTTAACTGCATTCTGTGGACTTCCTGATAGTGAAGAATTACAGTAGTCCATCCATAAAGTAACAAATGCATGGACTGAGCTGGCCCAAGTGGCTGGTGAGAAGGAAGTCTGGGTCTCTCTGCTTAGTCTACTGCCCCTGAGACCTGATCCTGGATAATTGGAAGACAGTGCATGGATGGATGGATGGATGGATGGATGGATGGATGGACAGTATGTTTAGCATAACTTAAACAGCAGTCTCTGTGAGTATTCCTGAGAAAATGTAGAATCTTCCCTTGACTCTGAGATTTCTAAAATCCATCCATCATGTGGACAGACAGAGGTTGAGAGCTCGAGTGGACGAAAAAAGCAGTGACTTTACTCTGGTCAATGTTCGTGTTATCTGCTGAAAGAGCAGCTATCATCTTCAGTCTGGGTGCTCCTCTGGCATGTCTCAACATGCTGAAAATACAATTTCTCAAAAAAAAAAAAACCAAACCAACCAATACTACTGTGCGCAGCCTCTGACTCCATTTTAAGCATCTCACCGATGTTTCACTGGTCCTGAAAATGGACAACATTGAATCCTCTTTGAGTAACAACAGCCACACAGAAGAGTGACCTGGCAGCAGTATGATCAGAAAAATAAGGGGAAAAGTGTTCCCTCCCCCCCAGTTGCTGGTCTGAGCTGGTCAAGCTAAAAAATGCATGATTTAAGATCACAAGACAGTTACTTGGTGCATCTTTTGAACTCAATTGATGCCAAAGTGATTATGCCAATAAGCAAATCTGTGCATGTCAATGTGGCTTCTTGCAAAAATAACTGGATTTCGTGAAACCTTAGTGAAAATACGCTAAAGGACCTCAGCATCCTGCAAGCATTTTCAAAATGAAGGATATTGTTTGACAAAACCTGCACTGGTTCTCACAAAAGTAACTCAGAATCAGACAAAGGTGCATCTTATTTCTTTCTCTTTTAAGTTCCCTACATGAAAACAATTATAAATATCAATCCATAAATAAGCATAGATGCAAACAAACAAAATATAAATAAAACTATGTGTGCTTTTTTCTTGCTCAAACAATGCTTATACTTTGAAAAATCATATAACAGCTACAACATTTAATTACAATTGCCTCCACCAACATTTCTTCATGAAATTTAGTAACTTCACAGAACCACAAAAAGTGAGTAAATTAAAGATGGTGAAACTTAAAGTCCATCACTAAAGCATTGCTTCTCTGTGTATAAACAGTGTGTTGCAAAAAATAGTTTATACTCCCCTAAATGTGTTAACACTGTCAGAGTTCAGTGACAAAAAGGAGAAACCTCAATGTATGTTATTGTTAGTTTTACAGTACATCCAGAAAGTATTCACAGAGCTTCAGTTTTTCCACATTATGTTCCAGCCTTATTCCAAATTTTAATAAATTAATCTCTTTCCTCAAAATTTGACACACAAATACCCCATTGTGGCAATGTGGGAAAAGGTTTGAGATTTATACAAATTTATTAAAAATAAAAAAACAAGAAATCACATAAGTATTCACACCATCTGCCATGAAGCTGAACATTGAGCTGTTTCCACTGACCATCCTTGAACTGTTTCTCCAGCTTAAATAGAGTCCACCTGTAGTAAATTCAGCTGACTGGACTTGATCTGGACAGACACAGGTCCCACAGTTGAGAGGTCAGAGGTCAAACATCAAGCATGGAATTAAAGGAAGTGTCTGTAGACCTCAGAGAGAGGATTGTCAGGGAGGTGATCAACAACCTGACGGTCACTCTGTCAGAGCTCCAGCGTTCCTCTGGAGAGAGGAGAACCTTCCAGAAGGACAACCATCTGTGCAGCAATCCACCAGTCAGGCCTATAAGGTGGAGCAGCCAGATGAAAGCCTGCAGCAAGTCTCAAATAAGATTCTGTGGTCTGAGGAGACAAAGATTGAACTGTGTGGTGTGAATGCCAAGCGCCATGTTTTGGAGGAAACCAGGCACAGCTCATCACCAGGCCAAGACCATCCCTACAGTGAAGCATGGTGGTGGCAGCATCATGCTATAGAGATGTTTTGAAGCAGCAGGAACTGGCAGGACAGACTAGTCAGGGTAGAGGGAATTTTTCAGCAGAGCAACGACCCAAAGCACAAGGCCAAGATCTCAAAGGCTTCAGAACCACTCTGTGAATGTCCTGGAGGGGCCAAGTCAGAGTCCAGACCTGAATCTGATTGAACATCTCTGGAGAGATCTGAAAATGGCCGACGGACGTCTCCATCCAACCTGATGGAGCTGAAGAAGAACTGCAAAGAAGAATGGACCAAACTGCCTAGAGACGGGTGAGTCTGTTGCAATAAGCAATAAATCAATTATTGCATGATAAATTAAAACGAGCTCAGTCATTTCCATTTGCATGATTGTTTGTTTTTCTCATGTCTCACTGTCTCTTTCAATCAAAGACTGGATGACAAAAGTCTGAAGTCTGGTGCATTGATCTCATCAAGGCTCTTTTTTGAAGGCCGATGTTGTTTGCTGAGACGTCAGTATCCATTTTATTTGTTGTTTCAGGTGTTTTGTTTATATGTTTTGGATATTTAAAATGTCTTCCAGTTTCAGTGTTAAATGTTCATTAGAAGTTAAAGTTGTACTTGCATTATTATGCCATTACCATTATATTACTTGAAAATGGTCTCAAAACAATATTATCATTTATTGCAATAACTTCTGGGACAATTTATTGTCCAGCAAAATTTGTTTTTGAGACAGACCTAAAGATAGGTGAGCTCAGCTGGTGGCATCATATTCAAAAAGACTTGAGACTGGAAAC